>CM053588.1:240641870-240729666 GCA_028646515.1 Pseudochirops corinnae | reverse complement strand
CATGGAGCCTGAGTTGCTGAGAGAAAGACAGCTGAGAGCCTGTGGGAGCTGCCCAGGACTTTGAGAACTGCCACCTGGAACTGCCAAGGATTGAGGAGGCATGGCTGTGATGATGGTATTTTGTCTGTCTGTTTTGATGTTGTTTTGCCAGATTCACCTGATGGTGAAGGACAGTGCTGCTGTTGTAGAGGTCCTGGAATCTGGCTGTTGGTTCAGAAGCCCTGAAGAAGGATTTTCCTGTTGTATGTTTACAGAAATCCTGGAAGAGGGCCTTGCTGATGTTTTCAGGGGTTCTGGGACTGTTCTACAGGCAGAGAGTGACTTGATGAGGACACTGGCTATGGCTTTGTTGAGCCTTATCTCCCCAGGAAGTGAGATTGCTGAGGGCTTGCCTGGAGTGAAGATGAAAGAAAGAACTTTCCTTCGGTATTCAATGCTGAGTTTAACCTTGTTAACTTAAGGGAGGATGGCCTTTTGTGCTCTCCTGCCCCTTCTGAGATTCAGGGGTGGGAAGCCTTTGAGTGATTGACCAAATGAATGTACTTTGTTTATGGTTGGAAATAATCTCCATTTGAGAAGAGACTTTTGATTGACTAAATGAATGTATCATCTAGGCATGGAGTAGTACCTGGATTGAATTGAGAACTTGCTAAAGGAACAAGTTACACTGTATTTTGACTTCTGTTCTGTGAATGTTTGCTGAATAAATGGGGTTTACTATGCTGGTAATCCGAACCTTAGAAGTTGCCTTTGCTTGGCATTACACTTCCATGCCTTCATCTGTCCTTTACTCTTCCCCAGGTACTTTACTATCCAGTGACATTCACCTCCTTGCTGTTTCTCAAATAGGATACTCCACCTCCTGACAGTCATTTGCTGTCTCCCATGCCTGAAATTCTCTCCCTTTCTTGTCTCTACTCTCCAGCTTCCAGAGCTTTCTTAAGATTTTAACTAAAATCCTATCTTCTATGCAGAGTATCCTCAACAAAAACAAGAAAACAGTCAGCTTTACCAAAATAATTTTCTATAGTGTTTTACATCTTTACAATTATACAAATGCGAATAGGAAATATAATATCTTACTCTGCCTTATTTCCTTATTTTTTTTTTTCAAAAAGCATTGACTCAGTTGAACAAAATTAAGCTTTAAAGGCTCTCAATCAAGGTGTCTCTCATGTTTATATTAAAATCTTAAAGGATTCTATGATAGCTACAGCTATTGAGGGTCCTTGTTCAATAATATGCTAAGAATCAAAACCTCAACTAATGTTATTTTTCATTGCCATGAAAGAAGTTTCATTGGGGTCCAAACACAATTCAGGTTTGTTTTTTTTTAATGGCAAAATGCTCTAAAAGTCATCACATTTAGAAGTGGCATTATACTTATTGAATCACCCCTCCACACACACAACACCACAAAGTGTCTTCAATGAAATTCATACTCGTTTGAAAAAGATCAGCTTATCCACATTGGAAAAACAAACTGGATGAAAAATTCATTTAGTTAAAATTATGGCATGCAGTTGAATAGGAAGTCTCCTGAGTTATTCGATCAGTAGATGCATCTTGGAGAGGTGGTACAGATGGACAATGAGCTAGCTCAGATTTTAATGGGAGATCAGGCTGCATCATATCTGGTTAACTACAAAGTGCTCAGGAAGATCCCAAAGTACTTACTACTGAAGAAAGCCATCCTTTTGACAGCTACTGAAGATCTTGAATTTTCCCTAGGTGTTATTAGTTCCTAGTGAGTACTCTCCATCATGGACATACGTAACCAGATAAGGAAATACACTAGTCTTGTAGACATAATAGATGGCCTGAATATTACAGAGGTACCTCTGACCTATTAAAATAATGTTAGGAAGTTTTCGTGCACCTTTGTAGACTCTTTAAGTAAGATTTACTGAAATAAATGAACAAGAATTACACAGGATTAGAAAACTTGGAGGAAAATTATCATCAGTGTAGGAAAAATCTATATTGATAAAGTCACAAATTCATTGAAGTTTTGAAGTATCTATTTCATACTTTAAAGTAAAAAAAATGATAAATAGCAATGAAATATTTTGCCCAGCATTGCTTTTCACATTACATCTATCACCAAGTTTCCATGTATCACCATTTAGGAAATGCTGCATCATGCTTTCTAGATGGTGAGCTACCACTAATCTGTCTTGCTTAGGACATCACAAACAAATATCCTGGACATTTAAATGTTGCTTCTTTCAAGATATTCTAATAAAGAATTCAGTTTCTGTTATTTGCTATATTTTCTTCTCTCTCTAATCTGGGATTGTTACATATATACATATATAAAACATAAATACATGTATATGTGTGTATATATATTTGTGCGTATATATGTACGTGTGTGTATGTGTGTGTGTGTATATATATATATATATATATATGTTTACCCTATAAAAAATGTTGTCTCCCAAAGGTGACCTTATTAGCATCTCTTAGTAGCATAGCTTCACCACCAGAAAGCAGAACTTGCCCTTTTACATGTCTTTGAAGTCATGAAAGTATCACACATAAAGGCAATACTTTCATTAAAAAAATAATTATAGAAAACAATGAAGGGTTTGTTAGTGACTGTGGCAAGTAAATCAATTAATTATTTAGCTATCTGATGAGTTGGGGCAGAATAATCAGTTTTCAGGAGGAAGCAGAACATTGGAGCTTAAGAGGTATTGTTGTGGGAAGGTCTGTGGCATAGCTCCAGAAGGATTTTGTCTTTGACAGTGAGTGGCACAGTAGGATGCCTTTCTGGCTACAACTCCACAACAAAGTGATGTTCTGAATGAAGATGGCTCTAGACCCCTGCCCTGAGCCCTCCCTTGCACCTCATCACTTCACAACTATTCTATAGCCGGGGTGATTTTTTCATGGATGTATTACCCCATACTTGCCTGTGCTTAAGCTCACCTGCCATTTTCTACCCTCCTCAAATAGCCTTTCACGGCCTCCCTGGAGATCCTTGGCTTCTTGGCCTGGAATTCACTCCCTGGAAGAGCTCAGTGTCATCTATAAACCCCGAGATGTTGCTGTGAACTCCCTCTTTCAGATCATTTGTAAAACTGTTAACTAAGACCAGTCCTGGCTCAGCTCCCTGGAGGGATAAACATAGAGAACCAGCATGGGATAAGTGTAAAAAACCAGGAATGAATGAAGTAACAGGCGTAGTTTGGGCAAAATCAAGGGTGAGAAGCCACAGCAGTTAGGAAAATAAGTAACAGTGAGACTAATAGGATAACATTAAGCAGTGTTTTAAAGGTAAAAGGAGAGCAGACAACATCTATTGGGGAACAACAGGATAGCATAGTGATGAAATTCAGTAATGGAAGACACTTTACAGTCACCTCTTGATTATTAGTTCTGGAGAAGGAGACCATTGGTGTTTGTGGTGTAGGATGATGGATAATAAGCTGACACACAGCAGGAAAGATAAGCTTTATCTTTGGGCATCAGCTATGAGGTGTTGGGTTAGCAATGAGGAATACATCCCCAAACCCATGGCAGTAAAGATGGAGGTGGTGATGAGGAAAAGGTGAGGCAGAAAGAGCGCTAGATGGAACCTGAACATGGACATCGGAATCCTGGCTGGATTACTTTGTACCTGGGTGTCCTTAGGCATACAATTTACCCCCTATGTGCCTTGGTTTCCTAATATGTAAAATGAGTTTGACTTCATGATCCCTAAAGCCTTTTTTGATTCAAACGTTTTATGATTTGGTGGAGGACTGGGGGAAGGGACTGCAGAATAAGACTATGCAGCAGGGGAAACTAGCCTAAAATCAGGGAAGGGTGAGTTAGGATTGTGGGCATAGTCCACATAGTGTGGGGAGATAATTTAAACCTCATGTAGCTAATCTGAGTTCAGATAATATGAATTAGACTATGCTGTATCTGAAGGCAGTGACAATAACCTTTGGATTGAATGAAAGGGAAAAATCATAGTCTGGAGAACTGACTGATAAAAAAAAAAGGTTAAACTGGAGGATAATCAGGGTTTTGGCAATTCTCAGGGAAAGGAATGGAAAGATTTGGCATTTGCCTGGGTGTTCAGAGAAGAGAAGAAACGGGAATAGAAAGATACCAGATTGGCAGGTTGACAGAAGGGGAGGAGAAAAGGTAGTAACCTTGGCTTAATTTTAAACTTAAAATTCTGGAGTTAGAAATCCAAGGAAAGCTGATACATGATGATGAAGGCACTACCGTAGAACAATGGACCTCCTCCTCCTCCCTTTGCTTCTGAGTGATTTGGATGTAGCTAGAATGATGGCAATTTTTGACCTGTCAATGAGACTATCTGTCTCCTGCTGCTCTTCTCCCCGGCTGAAAGTCTTCTCCCCTTCCTCAGATTTTCTTACAGTAATAGGTCTGGATTGCTTCTTGGCCCCCATTATTTCCTACTTTGAATTATCCCTGACTATGCCCATGTCTACCACCATAGAAAGTAAACTCCCAGAGGACAAGAACTAGACCATTAAAAAAAAAAATTATTTGTTCCTATCAAGCAATGATTTGGGGGGTTATTCTACAATGGTACCAATTTACAAGTCAGTCATCAGTATTTATTCAGTGCCTGCAATATGATGAAACACGAAAGGTTTTTAAAAATACATTGTTCCTTACATAAAGGAGCTTATAGTTTAATTGAGAACAACACACACACACACACACACACAAGCTGAAGAAAGTATTTTGTTGTTGTTCTTATTCAGTCATGTCTGACTCTTCCTCACCCCAGTCAGGGTTTTCTTGGCAAAGATACTAAAGTAGTTTTCCATTTCCTCCTCTAGCTCATTTTACAGATGAGGAAACTGAGGCAAACAGGGTTAAGTAACTTGCCCCAGAAGCATGTACAGAATCATAAATCAACAAATGAAAACTAATGAGATAGAAACTAACAATATGCATTCTGAAAAATTTCTGAGTAGGAAGTGAACAGACTCACCATGGATTTAATCCTCCTGGTCTCCTGAGTGCTAAGCCAACCAGAGTAGAAGATTCCCAGAGATCTGAGTTTGTATCTACATTTTTAAGGTGGTGAAAAATACAGATTATCAAGAGAGGGAAAAACATTTCACATTTCCTATACATATGCAAAGGAAAAGATTAAAAATAGCATGTATGTAGGCAAAGGCTTAAAATGTGGGCAAAATCTTTATATTAAAGTAGACAAAAGGACATAGGGACATTACAGGGCACTGCTAAATAAGAAAAATTAATTAAAAATATGACCTGGTCAATTGAATACATTACTGATGAAGAAAAAAAATCTATCCTTTGATTTGTTTCTTTGATTTATTTCTATTCATGTTATCTTATCCTTCAAAAATAACTTATTACTTAAATCCATGGTGATTGTGAGCAGTGATTTTCCCAGGATCTCAGGGATGCAAAGGAACTGACATGCCATCCTTTGTACATTAGCACAGTAATTTATGGTTAGGAGCCAGACACAGAATTACATGTATCCCCAATCTGAGATGGCTATCTGTGATGGCTAGAGAAGGTGCCTTTGGGTATGAGCTTGCACCATAGTTCTTAGTGCTAGAGGGTAAAAGGAAGACTACTTGGGAAGCTTTCTCTCTTCTGATTTGCTTATCCTTCTGTCATAATGAGATTTATACCTGACACTCTGCACCATCAATGACACTGGGCCTTTAAAAAAATGGAATCATTCAAAGTGACAGATGAGCTCAATGAGCACAGATTGCTTAGGTTCCTTTTGGTTTTGAAACTAACACAGACTCTGGTTGGCCTAGCACTCAGGAGACCAGGAGGATTAAATAGGAACTAATGATGAAATTGACATATTGAAAAAGTAAAGTTAGCAGGGAAATAAGCAATAACCCATATATGTCCTTAAGATTAGCAAATCAGATTAATTTTAGGATGCATTAGGTAACAGGCTGAATGAAGAAGCTAATGTGTATGTGAAGAGGCTATTGGAAACATGATATTAATCAACAAAGATTTATCAAGGATCAATTTGTGTTTAACATGGTTCTAGATTCCAAGAGTAGATAGATATTGAAATATATTATTTATGCATGATTTTTATCTTAGCTATTTGTGCCTCTACGTGTAAACACAGTGTATGTTTTATATATACACATATATACATGCATGTGTATATATATATATATACACATATGTGTATGTTTATATATGCATAGATATGTGTGTGTATGTGTATGTATGTGTGGCCTCAGTTTCAATGTTCTGGACGGTATGCTTAAAATACATATTTCATAAGGTAAATTGTTGAAGATGTGATCTGTGACTTCGAAGGAGGGAGTTCACTATCTAGTTGGAGAACAAGACTAACCCATTCTCTCCCCTAATTGTCAGGTATTGATGAGATCTGTGTTTATAGAGGTATGCTTCAATGTAATGTCTTTGCTCTGGACAGATTGGTTGTCTTAGATTATTACCATGGGGAAAGGTGGTAGAAGGAAGCAACAAAGGATGACTAGGAAGGTCTCTGGGTGGATGGGGAGGCACAGTGAATAGAGCATCGACCCTGGAGTCAGGAAGACCTGAGTTCAAATCCAGCCTCAGACACTGAACACTTAACACTTACTAGCCATGTGACCTTGGGCCCTCCATTCCCCACTCCAAAAAGCAAAACAAAAAAAAAATTTTAAAAAGAACATTGCAAGAAGTAGAACGCATTTTGCAAAATGCTTCATGTATTATATATATTTTTTAACCCAGTCTGGGTTAAAAAAGAGAGAATTTCATTTTCTAGGTATATCTTAGTTGTTAGCATTTTCTACTCCATTGGGAACTCCTTCCTCATTATTTGTTTTTTATCCATATCGTTCCTTCTTCTAAGTTTTACATCTTCCATTAAGCCTTCCCTTATCATTCCAGCCCAAGGAGATCCCTTTCACCTTTAAACTCCTGTAATAATAATAATTAGGGCAGCTAGGTGACAGAGCAGATAGAGTACTAGGCCTGAAGTCATGAAGACCTGAGTTCAAATTTGACTTCAGACACTTACTAGTTGTGTGAAAGTCACTTAACCTTACTCTTGGCCTCAGCTTCCTTTTCTATGAAATGAGCTGGAGAAGGAAATGGCAAACCACTCCAATATTTTTGCCAAGAAAACCCCAAATGGGTCACAAAGAGTTGAAGGCATCTGGAAAGACTAACAACACTGCTTATTTGGCACAAAGTGGGGTGTGTAGTATGCATTTATTAATTTGAGAAACATTTATCATGCACCTGTGAGCAAAGTGCTCTTCCCGAATTATTTCTCGGCTCCTCTGAGAGTATTAACTAATAAGACTTTGTTTTGATGTTGCAGAAAGAACAACTGCCGAGTCAGAAGACCTGGGGTAAAATCTCACCTGTGATAGTTACTATCTGTGCCATCTTTAGCAAATCTTTAACCTCCCTGAACCTCAGTTTCCTCATCCATATAATGAGAGGGTTACATTCCATGGCTTCTAAGGGATCTTCCAGATCTGAACCGATGATCCTATGATTTTCTCCTTTAAACTCTCTCCTTTAGAAAGCTCACCCGTCTCTACAGCTGCAAAAGATTCCCAAATCCACACTCCCATTCTTCATTTCTCTGTCTGCAACTGGGGCTGGACTATGTTGGCTGCATAGAAGTTAACACCTCTCCCTTAAGACCTGTCCTTTCTGACTTCTGAGTAGTCAGCCTGGGTGTTCCATAAGTATCCACTCAATGTCTGGGCTGTATGGGGTGTTCCAGGAGCTTTAGCATCTCTACTGTGAGGGTTTGCCAAGCCCTTTTCAGGGCTGCTCATTCTCCTTCGGTGTCTACCTGCCACTCAGCCTGCAGCTCCAAGAAGCTGTAGTATACATCGGGCATACCCAGTAAACTTTCTCAGCAGATGAGCTTAACTCAGCAGAGGTGCGTAACTGAAGGACCTCAAACCAGTTGGTGAGTTAAGAAGACATCTACCCCAAGCATGTGAAGACTTCCCCAACAGAATGGGCACATTAGAATAATTTATTCCAACAGGCTATGAAGGTGGCTGAAGCAGGCGCTATGGGTCACTTAGAGCTCGGTCAGACACCAAAGGTTCAAAGACATTGCATGCAGGGCTATCACTAGTAGCCTTGACTTTTGTTCTATCATTGGACTTCAAGGACTCTAGAAAAGAAAATGTAGCAGAAGATTTTGTGCAATTCTGCCTCACTTAACTCCAACTCACGCACAAGATTGGTCCTCTTGGAAAACAAAGAACTAGCAACAACAAATTCAGGATCTAGAGATCATTTAAGAGGAAGTTTCACAGAATATTCGGCAGATCCTCCTATGGCAGATTTATATAGGACTGGACAAGAATTGCACAAGATGTGAGAAATGGATGGGTTTCTTTTTGGTGTGCCCTAGTGAAAGTGCCGTCACAGATGAGAGCACAGATTCATCAGTCTCGAAGTACTGATTGTTGATGAAATGCATAGTGTAACTTTCAAAAATACATATTTATAAAGGAGGGAAAGGGAATCGATAATGGGATTTTTTTTTTCTTCTTGCTTTCTCCCTTTCCTAGCCCTCCAGTCTCCTATATAACAAGAGCAGGCTGCTGCTTCGGTGGGCTGGGATGTGGGTGGTTTTTATTCCTTAATGTCAAGGTGAAAAAGCTCGGTGAGGCTTCAGCTTGGAGCCAGGAGGAGGGAGGCTCAAAGAGATGGTTTTGGTTGGTGTGTATGGAAGCCAGCAGCACATCGGTTTTCCTACATGTTAAGTTTAGACTGACTCGTTTAAGCGGCTCCTCTGAGTTTCCCCAAGCTCGGCTGCCTTCTTTCTTCCCAGGGGTAGAGAGGGTAAGAACGGCGCAGGGGTCGGGGGGACGACTTGGCCAGTGCCCGGTCCTGATGTTCCGGGCCGGGGTCATAGCTGCTGCCAGAGGGTAGGTGGTGCTGTTGCCGTGACTGTGGCTTCCTCATTGGCGCGGGGAAGAGAGGCGGAATGTTTAACTCCGTGACATGAAGCGGAAGCGTGGGAGAGCCACCGCACTCACGCCGCCTGCCTGGAACTCCCGCCGCCTGGGACCCTCCGCTTGAGCTCGCACTTGCCGGGCCGCCTGCTGCTCGCTCCTGGCCGGGCTCTCCCGGCTCCTGGAACCGGGCTTCTTGCGCTAGGTCCAGAGGGGGAGGCAGGTAAGAGGCGTGTGGGATGGAGGGAAGAGAAGAGAGGGGTCCTGCCCAGCGTCCTCATCGCCTAGGGGAAGGGGCACCCGGGTGACCACTGCTTGCCTGCCATGGGGCGTGATCCTTCTGCTGTCACTTTCTCCCAGGCCAGAGGCGCCCGTCGGGCCCCTTTTGTAGGCCTAGGCCGGGACTGCGGCGTGCGCCCAGGCTGTCCGGGGATCGGGAGGCCTGAGGGGGCTTCTCCAAAGAGCGGCTACAGGGGTAGGGGAGAGGATTGGGCTCCTGAGTTCCCGGCTGCGGGTGCCAGCCCTGGTGGCAGCTTCGGGAGGGCACTTCTCGGAATGGGGCCAACGTTTGGGAATCGAGTAGAGAGGTCAAGGAAGAAAAGGGGAGGCGAGGGAAGTCCTCACGCAACTTTGATTACTGGGGAGTTCAATGTTCGGACGTCGGCCTTGACTTTGACTCGGGCTGGGCAAAGTTTCCTGCCCTGAAGTGCAAATTGCGTCTTCTCTTCTGGAAGGGTGACGCGGGCCAAGAATGCGCTACACTTTCTGCCTTTTCCATCCTAATTTAAAGCACTTTCCTGACGTCCAGAGCACTTAACTGAGCAAGTGAACCCGCGGGTGTGACCGGAGGAAGCTTCCAACTTTCTTGCATATTCTACCGTTTTTCTCCTCTTCTTCTGCCTCCTGTCTACCTGCGCTCTAGCCCTCCCCTCCCCAGCTCCCATCCTTAGAGCTTTAGGGAGACACCGGGCTTTTCCTGTTCGTGAACCTAATCTCCCCCCATCCCAAAATAATTTTGGAAAGAGTACGCTTACAAAAAGTAAAGGAAACAAATAAAAAAGGACTGTGTAGTTGGTCTTCTGTTCAGTTTTGTTCAGACAACGTTGTGCCTGTCAAATTGGGGCGGCACGTCCTCTAACTGGAGGTTATCGGGCACTTACTTGCCCTTCAGAATCCCATAAAAGTGAATGCATTCAATAATTGTAGATTACTGCAAAATTAGGACGATATAAAGGACTCTTTGGCCTCTTCCTCTGATCTTAAACAACTATAAAAAGAAAAACCACTTTTCGTGCTTTCTCTGCACCCCTAATCTTTAGGTTTCTTTTCAAGTTTCAAAAAGGAAGCAATATTGTGTAGTCGTACTGATGGAATTGAGGCTGGTGTTTTTATATCAAGTGAGTTCACCCACCTTACACTCTTTAGTAAGACTAACCAACACGGGATTCCTTATCTAATTGATCTCTTTCATCTTTTATAAAACTTTAATGGACATTTTGAAAACATTGAATTGTCCTCAAAAAAAATAAAGATGTTGTTCACAAGTTGTTGGGTTTAAGAATCAGTGTTTGTGAAGTGTTTTGAAGTCCTCTTCATTTTAAGTGCAACATGGTTGTTTTTGTTACTATTGTTTTTGGTAATAAGGTGAAACTGACTACAACAGGTTGGACCATTCAAAAAAATGTGGCAATAATTAACTTCCATGTTTTGTGTTGTCATCCTATTGTAGAAAGAAAATTTGGGATTTTCCATGAAATGTTTTTTTTTCTATTAAAACATATGTTTATTTTAGTGGTCATGCTGATTTCAAAATATCTAAATTCAAACTCCTCCCCTGGCCCCATTTGAAATGCTCTGGAAACATTTCTGTAAGGCACAGACAATAAAGGCATTGAAGACTGGCTAATTTTTTTTTCCTGTATAGCAAGTCCATTTCAGGCAGTTTCATTCCTTTTTAATTTTCAAAGACAAAAGAGATGACTGCATTATAATTATAGCACTGGTCCCTTGTAGAGCCTTTGTTCTAAACTCATGCTACACTATGAGAGATTTTACAGAATTACAGAATTTTCTTTAAGTTGGAAGATGGCTCAGAAATCATGGAGCCCAACCCCCTCATTTTAGAGAAGAGGCCCAGAGACTTGAAGGGACTTGCTAGGGTCATGGAACTAAATGGGGGCATCTCCAGGTGTAGAAACTATGGCTTTTGGTCTCTATCTAGAATTCCTTCCATACACTTCCCTGCAACTCTGAAAATTTATATGAATTAAAGAGTAGTACGTATTAAGTTTCTTTAATCTTTTGCAAGTTAGTTTTCTAAGGTGAATGTGTTCTTGTTTTTTAAATAGAGAAAGGAGAATTAATATTTAGTTCCTCAGTTTTGACAAACCTGTATATTTTCCTGAGTAGATGGTAACATAATTGAACAGCAAAGATTTTTTTTTTATCAGTAAAGCAAAAAGGTAACTAGCCTACTTTCCCTTACCATTGAAGGGAATGTCAGGATATTTTAAAGACTGAGAGCAATATCCAAATATTAAGTACAAAGATTTGGGTCTAAAAATGGATGGTCAAAGATCTTGGGAACCAAGGAAGCTTCTTGCCAAATAAGGAAACTTGGCAAGTAGTCCTGTATATTTTAAGTTAGCGAAAGAGTGAGTGTTATTGGCAATATATTGGCAGTGTGCCTATCTGGAATGAGCAGAGAAACTGACTTTGACAGGGTTACAAAATTTTAAACTGAAATAATCAAGGGTGTGGGATGAATTATCTAATTATCAGAGAAAGCACTTGAGAAATTAGAAAGAGGGTAATAAGGAGAGAGACCAGAAGTGGAATAAAGCAATTATAGTGTTGAGTGTAGCTAAGTGTCAAAGTGGATAGAGCTCTAGGCCTGGAGTCAGGAATACTTTTCGTGAGTTCAAATCTGGCCTCAGACAGAGTGACCCTGGCAAGTCACATAACCCTGTTTTCCTCAGTTTCCTCATCTGTAAAATGAGCTGGAGAAGGAAATGGCAAACCTCTCCAGTATCTTTGGCAAGAAAACCCCAAATGGGGTCACAAAAGAGTCACTCACGACTGAACAACAACAAAGAGAGTAGACATTTGATTCTAGTGAAGATATCTACTGAGGTTGTAAAAGAATCACAAGTCTTAATGGAGACATCTGTGCAAATACTCCTAAAAGTCTTAGAATGAGATAATCAAATGCTAAGTTCCTAGAATTAAAAGTGGTAATTTAGATCATCTGTTTTTCATTTTCTTACAACCAATTCAGTTTGATAGTCAGATTTTCTTGTCTGCCCAAGGAAAGTCAAGGCCAATCTTGACCTGACTTGGATAGTTGGATTGGGGGAGGTGACATTGTTTTGAGGTGTGGGCCCTCTTCCACTGTCTTCCCAGATCTCACATATTGATGTCAGTGAAAAATTCAGTCAATATGTCCCTCAAATATAACAGCAGTAACTAGAATGCCACACCAGCTTTGGGAAGAAAGCTATGAATGTCTGAAGTTTATGTGGATTTCTTTAATGTTTGGAACCTGCTGTCCCAACTTTTCCTAGCACAGTTGCTTGCTTTAATAGACAAGACCTGGGATTTTGCTGATAGAGGGAACTCCCAAATGAGGAAATTCTCTCTGTCAATGAATTCTTTGCAACTTAAGAGTATAAGAGACTTGCCTAGAGCTCCAAGGATTAAGTGATTTACCCACAGTCACACAGCCAGTATGTTTCATAGCTAAATAACCCTAAATAAAGAGTTTTGTGGGGCAAAGTGTTTACAACTTTTCTTGCATCTCAAGTTGCATTTTAAATGAACAACATATCAATGAAAGTATTTAGGAAAGTATGAAATTGATCTGCATACAAAAGAAAAACAAAATAGGTTGAGGATGAGATGATTTTGAGGGGTACAATTTAAGTCAGAGCCTTTCTTGTTAAAGTGATGAACTTGACATTTATCTTTAGCACTGTTCCCTTTGCCTCCCACCTACACCCCCCCCCCCACTAGACATACATATTTCCCCAGCATCTTCCTTCAGCCTCTCAAGTGTATAGGGTCTCTGTTTGGTGTGTCCAGGCTTTCCCCCCCCCCTTTCTTCTATGCCAAATTAAAACTTACCTATTCTCTGTTATATTTTCTAAGGTCTCTGCTCTCTTTTAGGAAACCATGATGAACTAGTTCTTTTAAAAAAAAAAATTTCAGTATTTATTATTAGTTTTCAACATGCACTTTTATAAGATTCTGAGTTCTAAATTTTTCCCCTATCTCCCCTCCCCAAGACAGCATGCAATCTGATATAGACTATATGCTATACATTTATATTCATATTAAACATATTTCCACATTAGACATGTTGAGAAAGAAGAATCAGAACATAAGCGAAAAACCATAAGAAAGTCAAAAAGAGAGAGAAAGTAGCATGCTTTGATCTACATCCAGACTCCATAGTTCTTTCTCTGGATGTGGATAGCATTTGTATCAT
Source organism: Pseudochirops corinnae (assembly GCA_028646515.1). Lineage (NCBI taxonomy): Eukaryota > Metazoa > Chordata > Mammalia > Diprotodontia > Pseudocheiridae > Pseudochirops > Pseudochirops corinnae. The sequence goes on along the minus strand of CM053588.1, from coordinate 240,716,241 downwards.
GTGTATAGTATCATGAGTGTTCTGGAATTGTCTTAGATCATTGCATTGCTGAGAAGAGCTAAGTTTATCAAAGTTGATCATCACACAATGTTACTGTTACTGTGTACAATGTTCTCCTGGTTCTGCCCGTTTCACTCAGCATCAGTTCATTTAAGTCTTTCCAGGGTTTTCTGAAGTTCACCTGCTCATTATTTCTTATGGAACCATTACATTCATATACCACTTGTTCAGCCATTCCTCAATTGATGGGCATCTCCTCACTTTCCAATTCTTGCCACCACAAAAAAAGAGCTGCTATAAATATTTTTATACATATGGTTCCTTTCCCCATTTTTAGGATCTCTTTGGAATACATACCTAATCTGTGTTGTTTGTCCTTCATTCTTGAAGAGGACCATGCCATCAGGAAGGAGATGCCATGACTTGCAAGTGAATTGGTTTTAAGTGAGGGAGGGCTGTGCAAAGTTACCAGTCTCACTTTCTCTTCTGGATCCCCTTGGTCCTGTGGTAAAACATAGATCAGGACTGGAGATGGCCCCCATTGTCCTGCTGGTGCCTGGCACAGAGTTAATGCTGAGTAACTAAGTGCTTACTGATTAATGATCCTCATCATAGAAGTTCACGTTTAAAAAGCTTTAAAGTTTGCAAATAATGTTACATGTTCTCTCTGGACTACCATTTGTTGGAAAGTTCTAGAGCTGATTCTTGTGCGATTTAGAAAAGGTCCCTTCCCATTCTAAGATCTTGTGACTGTTATTAAAAGTGACAAAATGACTAAAATTCTAAACATGTCTTAATTAAATCCCATCCACAATGACATTTCAGAACTAATTCCAAAGAATTAAAATATAGATAAAATAGTGAAAACTATTACCTTAAGCTCAGCAACTTGTGGTGAAATATGCCACATAAAGCTTTCACTGGGGAATTTCATACCACATGGACCTAGCAACTCTGATGGTGACCTCATTTCTGGTATGTATTGCTGGATCAAAGGGTATGCACAGTTTTATAGACCTTTGGGCATAGTTCCAAATTGTTCTCCAAAATGGTTGGATCACCTGATAAACTAGTTCTTGCTGATGGGTTAGTCAATTCAATTAAATTCAGTTAATACCTATTAAGAGGCTACTATGTGCAAGTTGCTTAATCAGTCAATATATTATGGAGTACCCTCTCCCTTAACCGAATTCCTTAAGCAAGGAAAATGCACATTGCTCTAAAAAGACCTTAGTAGAGAGGCAAGGTAAATAAGGATACAAAGCCTTGGCTCTTAGAGCTTAGGGAGATGTTCCTAAGCAAAAAGAACTTGTCAACTGGTGAATGCCCTTGCAAGGGGCAGCTTGAAAGGAAAGTAATTCTCCAAAAGAGTTTCAGTGGGAGATGCTGGGTCAGAATATAGACCTTATCACTTCATGTGAAAGCAAGTGGGGGCAGTGGTCTCAGATTTGGCTTGCCAGTTTGACTCACAGCAGTTAGTATTAGGTTTCTAGGCCCCAGTGCTAGGGTATGCATTTCTGTTCCTTCAGAATTTGATCAGCTTAGTTTGGTATCCAATCCTCATCTTTTTTTCTTTAGTAGAGTTGGCTCTGGGAGTTCCCCTAACCATGTATGTTGAAGACTGTGGAAATAGTGGAATAGAGGCTGAGGAAATCTTACCAGAGAAAATAGCAGTGAAAAAAACCTCAATAGATACTTACTGTCTTGGAGGAAAGTGTACCATGGATGTGTTCTTTTTTTAAGGAAGTTGGTCCTGGACTATTTAACATTTTGACAGTGACTTATAAATATATTTATATATACACACACACACATATGTATGTATATACACATGATTATCAAATTTTGGGTGACATAAAACTGAGATGAATGGATAGCAGGGTTAAGACCCCAAGAGATCTGGCAGGTTAGAACAATCTGCCATTTCAAATATAATGAAATTTAATAAAAATAAATGTCAAGTCCTACACTTCAAAAATAACCCATAATTACAAGATCAGGGTAGAATGGTTATACAGTAGTTCATGTGAAAGATATCTAGGGGTTTTAATGCATTTTCTTGTTCAGTCGTTCCAGTCCTGTCCAATTATTTGACCCCATTTGGAGTTTCATTGTCAAAGATAACTGGAGTGCTTTGCCATTTCCTTCTCCAGCTCATTTTACAGATGAGGAAACTGAGGCAAACAGGGTTAAGTGATTTGTCCAGGGTCATATAGCTAGTAAGTATCCGAGGCCAGATTTGACCACAGGTCTCCATGACTCTGGCAATTCCTCCACTGTACCACCTAGTTGCATAGTAAGATTAATATAATTTAGCTGTGTTATCTCAGCAGAAACAGCTAATGTGATATTAGACTGTGGTAAAAACGGCATAATATCCAGATGTAGTACAGCGCAAAAAGAGTATTCACTCTGGAGACCAAGTTCCTGAGTTTAAAACCTGCCTCTGGGGTTTACTACACGTATGACCTTAGGCAAGTCACTTTACCAGTCAGCCTCAGTCTCCTCATGTGTAAAATGAGAAGGATGGATAAAAAGGCCCCTGAGGTCCTTTCTAGCCTTAGATCTATTATGCTGCTCTAGTCAGACTACATTTGGAGTACTGTATTTAATTATGACCACCATATTTTAGGATTGTTGACAAGTTGGAAAATACCCAGAATAAGAATACTGTAGGGCACTTCATAGGATGGTCAATCAGATCATCTAGATGGTACAGAGGGTAAGAGTGCTGGACTGGGAAGTCAAGAGGACCTAAATTCAAATTCTACCTCAGACGCTTTGAGCTGTGTGACCTTGGGTAAGTCATTTAATCTCTGTCACATTAGTGGCAGTTATTGTTACTGTTATCAGCTTAAAGAACTGTAGATGTTTAGCTTGAGATTTAGGCAAGACATAATATTCATATTCAAGTAATTGAAGGACTGTCACATGGAAGACATTGCAGAGGTGGACTTAGGTTTGATGTAGAATGTGGAGAAAAAAACAAAAAACAAAATAATGTGTAACAAAACAAAAGGCAACAACGACAAACCCAAACCCACCCTTTCCTAACAATTAGAGATATCTGAATGTAGAAGGGGCTGCTTTCCAAGGAATCATTTTCCCTCACTCACTGTCTTTATGGAAAACCTGTATGGTCACGTGTTGATCACTTGTCAGGATATTGTAGAGAAGAGCAGCTGGGTGATGCAGTGGATAGAATGCCAGGCCTGGAGTCAGGAAGGCCTGAGTTCAAATTTGGCTTCAGACACTTATTAGCCACATGAGTCTGGGCAAATCACTGAACTCTCTTTGCCTCAGGTTCCTCACCTGTATAATGGGCTAGAGAAGGAAGTAGTAAACTACTCTATCTTCTCCAAGAAAACCCCAAATGGGGTCATGAACATGACTGAATAACTGAACAACAATATATTGTAGAAAAGATTCATGTCCAGGTGTTTTGACCTCTGAGGTCCTTCCCATCTCTGAGACTGCAGTTCTGTGAAGTGCCTTTGGGATCTACCTGCCTACTCTGAGCCTGAACACCCTTACCAAGATATTTCTGTATGCCTAGGGAAGGTTTTTTCCTTAAAAAAAAGTGTGTGTGTGCGTGTATTGAACTCCTTAGGCAATTTGATAAACCCTATGGACCCCATCTTAAACTAATATTAAATGTATAAAATAAAATACATAGGATTCCAAAGGAAACAGTTATGTTAAAATAGTTATCAAACTAATTTTTCAAAAGGTTAAGGAGCCCTGATCTAGAGTATTTCCTGTAGTAGAATTGTTGGATTTTAAAATTGAAAGGGGCTTCAGTGGCCATGTAATCTCCTCCACCTGTAAAAGGAACCGTCTCTATGAATTATCTGCCAAGGGCACATCTAGCCATTCTGTAAAGTCTTCCAATGAGAGGAACCGCCCAACTTCCAAAGTAGCTTCAGCCTCTGACAAGTCATAAGACAATTGAAGCTGATGATCATTTTGCACTATTGAGGGAAATATTTTTAGTCAGATTACAGCCTTTCTGTATCCCTCAAATCATATCATATAGGTGTCTGCCCACTCCTCCCAGAGGGAGACCTGTTAAGTTAGAGTGTTCTGTCCCATTGCTATACATGTATGTGTTTTGGGAGCTAACTGCTCCCTTGACTGTTAGTATCATCATCTTCTAAAATAATCTGTTGTTCAGATCCTGGAGAGGACTATGAGTATAGAGAGATGAGTTTTTAAATTGGACTCACATACATCAATACTGTTGTGTTTATTTCTAGTGTGTGAAGTATGGGGAAGTTGTTTTCCAATATAAAATCTGATCTCTGAAGGATATTACTAATGTACTTAGTATCTATATAAAGAGAATGAGAAATAGTCAGAAAGAACTCAGAGGTTATATAAATAGGGAAAGTTATGACCCTGAGGTCATAACTTAAACCTGGCAGGACCATTTTCATAGCTGATTCTTCTTAGCGTAGCTTAGTATAATCTTGTTTTGAGGGGAACCAGAAAATGCAGAAATCTGTCACTGAGCATCATTTTTTATCAAGTATCAAAAGTCATGGGAGAAATGAGGCAGGGTGATAGAATTACAAGAGCACTGGACTTAGAGTCAGAGGATTTGGGCTGCTGTCTCTCCTTTGTCACTATGTCAGGTCACCTCTCTGGGTCTCGGGTTCCGCCTCTGTAGAATGAGAGGCTCTGACTAGATGGCTGCTAAGGCCACTTAGAGCACTAAATCTGTGATCTCATGTCCTAATAAAGACCCAACATTCTGGGGAGCCTAGCCTGACCTTGGCCTAGACTTGCAGTGTTATGTTAGATCAACGCGATATAGTTTAATAGTGAAGAATGCAGGACTGAGTTAGGATCCAAGCAATGAAAAACAAAACAGAAACTTCATTAAGCTTGGGACCAGTCACACTGAGACTTTAAAGATATATTTTTCTCTCTAACTTCAGAGAATGTGGGGAAAGACTTGGAGGAAAAAGTTTCTCATATGGCTCTCAGGACCCACTATCCCATTCCCAAATGATATAATAAACCTTTATCATGATTACTGTGCTCCTTTGGGGCTCTCATAAAGCTCTTATTGCATCCATGAGAGAAGGAGGAATAGTGCTGGATCAGTCAGAGAATTATATAGTCTTAAAATCAGAAGGGACCTTGAAGGTTTTCTAGTCTGACTTCCATTCCTCCCCCACTCCATCAAACACCGGAATGTCTTCAACATCTGATAACTGCCCATCTTCCACTTGAGCACATCCCATAACAAGGAGTTCACATATTCACAAGACAGTCCATTCTGTTGTTGAGTAGCTTCAATTATTAGGAAGTTCTTTATATTGAACTGAAATCTTCCTCCTTTGGACTTTCCCCCAGTTGCTCTTAGTTCTGTCCTCTTGAACTTATATAAGGAATAAATCCAATTCTTCAGTGACAGACCTTCAAATAGATTTGAAGGCAGCTGTATTTCCCCTTATTTGTCTCTTCTCCAAGCCAACTGTTCTTCACTTTCCTCAATCATTTCTCATTTGTATCTCTTACTGTTCTGGTCTCCTTCCTCTTAACATGTTCAGATTCAAATGACACCCCCTCCCCATTCAAATGTGACATTCAGAATTTAACCCATTGCTCAAAGCAGCCACTGTGACTGTCTTCTCCTTTCTCTATAAAGTAGAGTCACATACTAAACTTATGCGTATTCATATGTGTATGCTAAGCCAAAGGAAAGAAAAATTATAATTTAAATAGGGAAGGCATTTTTGCCTTCTTATTCTACTTATGAATGAGTCTGAGATGCAAGTCATGAATCTATTGTTCCCTCAGCAGGTCCCAGTACCTGTGTGGTCTCCTAGAATTGTAGGATCATAAATTTAGAGCTGGAAGGGTCCTTAGAGATCAGTCCTCCTCATTTACAGATAACAAAACAGAGGCACAGAAAAGTTAAGTGACTTGCCTAGGATCACACAATTAGCATCAGGCAGGATTGACCCTGGTCAAGTCACTTAACCCTGTTTGCCCCTGTAAAATGAACTGGGGAAGGAAATGGCAAACCACTCTAGTATAATTTTCCAAGAAATCCCCAAATGGAGTCATGAAGAGTAGGATATGAATGAAAAATGATTGAAAACAACTGATACAGAATATGCTAGGTGACACTATGGATAGAGCACTGGCCCTGGAGTCAGTAGGATCTGAGTTCAAATCTGGCCTCAGACGCTTACTAGTTGTGTGACCCTGGACAAGTCACTTAACCCTCATCTATAAAATGATCTGGAAAAGGAAATGATAAACCTCTCCAGGATCTCTGCCAAGAAAACCCCAAATGGAGTCACAGATAGTCAGACATGACTGAAATGATTGAACAATAACGAGATTTGAAACCAGGTCTTCTTCAGTTCAAGTTCAGTGTCTCATCTACCCATCTACTCTATTTGGCCACCTCTCTATTTTCTTATGCTGAGTGTGACTTTAGAATCCCATTCATCACACCCATAAAGTATTCTGCTTAGGCAGGTAGCACTAATGAGAGAGACAGTCGTGGTTGATCTTAGCACTCTGGAGCATCTATGTTCCCTTTGACATCTTTGTGTACACTCTTGCCTCTTGGGGAAGCAGGAAGAATAAAGTCACATGACTGTGTGATAACCCTCTAATATAATTACAATGTGAAGTCCTTTTGAGTTTCTTTCCTTTTTTCTTTGCATTTTCTCTCAGCTTAGTCTTTACCTGTTTTTGTTTTCTTGTACTTGAGTAGAAGACCTGATTCCTGGCTTTGTCTTATCAGTAGATTAACTAGATAACAGTTAAAAAAAATTTGATGGCTTCCATAGTAACCATCTCAGATCTATCAGCTCTCTGATATAAAATGTCATCTTTTAAAGAGACCTCAATCTCTTTCTAACTATAACTGTTTAAAGATTTGCTTAAATTCAATCTTCATTGTCAATCTGGATGAATGGGACAGTGATGGTATTCTTTGCAGTAATGGAGAAGTTCAGAAGAATAGACTTTAGACCCAAGCCTCTACATCAGATGTAAAACCATTATAATGGAAAATGGAGTGTTGGGGTAGAGGTCGTAGGATATACTTCCCAGATAGTTGCTCTTTCTACCCACCCACCTGTGAGTTGCCTTCTGATCAGACCCCAAAGTGTCTGATCCATAATTACATAGCCTGCTCTTTCTTGTCCCCTCCAAAATCCTTAACAACAAAGAATCAGGCAGTATTACTGCACCATAAAGCATAGCAACTTACTGTGCAATAAGTGAGCCAGAAAATGAAATCCATTTGCTTCATATTGACTGGTCCAGCTTTAGTGCCCATGGAAGACCCTATCAAAATGGGATTTTTATGATGTAACCCTACTTTCTGATGCCCCAGACATCAGTTACTCATTTTATCATTGTATTTACCTACTTTGGAAGTGTAATATAGAGAAATAGTATCATTTAATTTGATACATTGTATCAGTTTATATTGGTATGTCTGCATGTATAACTATGTTTACATTACACATATTTTTATATGTACTTATTCTCTCTCCTATTGGAATATAATGTTATCATGAGTAGCTAGTATTTCATTCTTTGTACTAGTATCCCCAGTAACTACGACACTGCCTGGCACATACCAATCACTTAATGCTTGTTGGTTAGTTGATTTCTACCTCTAGTAAAAGGAAAAACATTGACAAGAAAGTAGTAAATTGGAATATATCTCTTATTATTAAAAAAATATTCTTTATTTTTACATTACCTTCATTTTCTACCCACGGGTATGCTGGTCTGTGCTACTAGTTATTTCCAGAATTCCAGGCCTTTAATGAGTTTTTGGTATATTATCCATACTCAGATAATCAGATAGTTGAAAGGATTAGTGTGTTCTCTCCAATTGCATCTTGCAGCTTTTTTATGCCAGCCACTAAGTTTGCCACCAAGAATCCACCTAACTATTGAGTACCTTTCTTACTTTTCTCTTGGTTTCAAGGATGCAATGTACAGGCTTTCCTTAGCTATCCCTTGCATTTGTCCTGAGAGCAGCCTATCTTCTTAAATCATTTCTGTGATGATAGCTTTCATCTGGTTTTTCATAGTCCCTTAAACCCCTCACACACACATACACACACACACATCTGTGATTTATTGCGTCACAGTCCCCTCACACACACACACACACACACACACGTCTGTGATTTATTGTGTCACAATCCCCTCACACCTAACATTGACATTTGTGATACACATTTTCAGTTCTTGGGAGACAGAAGTGCTGCATGATCTCCAGCCATACAATGATCTTGGTAGGATACTGATCTTAAAAAGATTCTTTCTAGGAGAAGTACAGTGTGATTAAAGGAGCTACACAATGTCCCAAAGTCGGTCCGGGCTCCGCTCATGTTTCTAGGTAATCACAAAGCTAACTAGATCTCTCTCCAGTGAAGGAGAAAGAAAGGACTATCTTTAATACAATTACAGTTTCTCTCATCACCTCAGAAAGAGACTATAACGCCCCTCTGAAACCACTCAGAGACAAGCTCCTCTGGCATACTTAGTTACTGCATGTCTGAGCATGTGGTATTCAGAAGAACATAAGAAGTTAGCAGTGCTGTCACACTTTTCAAAATGGCGGTTGTGCTTCCATTTGAACATCTAAGTGTTGTTAGGGCTTTTACTGTCAGGAGTTAAAAACCAAGTGCAGTTTGCCATAGAATGCGTGCCTAATATGGGGACAGTTGTTTATTGTCCAAAATTGTAGACAGGTGGTACAAACTCTTCAGGAACATAAATGTACATTAAATCCCTGATGGTAGAAACTAAAGCATCCAATGGAAATATATATACATTTCTCCACCTGAAAAAAAATGGCCAAACTCCAGCTATCTGCTGGGAAGAGAACAATGACCATTTTGGGTGTCGTACAGTACTCATTGTGCTCTTCTGCAAAAGATTAGGCTATCGTGATAAATATCTTCTGTTTTGAAATTTTCATGGAACTATGAAGTTAGCAATTATAGTCAAAATGGCTCAGACCAGAAAAATAGGAATTATCCTGTACTAGGGCACTATGCACCTCTGCATTGCTACAACAATTTTTTAGTGCTTCTAGACATTGAAATTTGAGACCTAAATTTTTCTACCACAAAGCCCGATTTTTATGATTTATACTGTTGTCGTTGTTCACTTGTTTCAGTGCACTCTTTGTGACCCCATTTGGGGTTTTCTTGGCAAAGATGCTAGAGTGGTTTGCCATTTCCTTGTCCAGCTCATTTTGCCAGTGAGGAAACTGAAGCAACAGGGTTAAGTGACTGGTCCAGGGTGGCACTTTACACACTGAGCCACCTAACTGCCCCTATTTTATTTGATATAGGTTATACATGTGCAGTCATGCAAAATATATTTCCATACTAGTCATGTTGTAAAGGAAAACACAGACTAAAAAAAAAACAAAACCCTAAACCAAAAAACAAAACCATGAAAAAAAGTATGCTTCAATCTGCATTCAGACTCCATCAGTTCTCTCTCTGGAGGTGGCTAGAATTTTTCATCCATAAGTCCTTTGGAATTGTCTTGGAACTTGTATTAGCAAGCACTTATTAAATGCTGTCTGGGTGCCGGGTACCATGCTAAGTGCTTTGCATACGAAGAATGGGGGGAAATGTGTTTCCTGCCTTGGAGTTCCTCTTCTAACTGGAGAGATAATACCCAAATTACTTTACCATGCAGTGTAATCAAAGGTAATCTTAAAGGGAAAACATTGAGGGGGAGGGGGATGTTGGAGCACAAGGAGACCTAGAAAGCCTCTCGAAGAAGGAGGCTGAGCTGAGACTTTGAAGGAAACTAGGGAATCCAGGAACTGGAGATGAGCAGAGAGAGTATTCCCATAATGGGAGACAGCCAGTGAAAAGGCACAAAGTGGAGAGTTTGGGTATAGGCCAGTGTAGCTGGATCATAGAGTAAATCGATTGGCATAAAAAAGAAAGAAGCCCAGTTTTAAAGGTTGAAGCCAGATTTTAAAGAGCTTTAGCTGCCAGCATATTTTATATTTGATCCTGGAAGTAAAAGGGAGCCACTAGAATTTGTCGAATGGAAAGAGGATCATAAGGTCAGACCTGCCTTTTAGAAAAATAACTTTGACATCTCCATGAAGGACGGATTGGAGTGGAGTAAAGACTTGAGGCAGGGATACCAAAGAGAAGGCTGTCGCAGTAGTCCAAGGATGGGCTAATGAGAGTCTGTACCAGGGTGGTGACTGAGAGTAGAGAGAAAAGGATATATTGGGAGACGTGAATGTCTAAACAAAAAAGATTTGGCGATAGGCTTGGATATTTGGGGTGATTATCAGTGAGGAGTTTAGGCTGACACTGAAGTTATGAATCTGGATGAATGGGACAGTGATGGTATTCTTCGCAGTAATAGAGAAGTTCAGAAGAATAGAGGGTTTGGGAGGAAATATGAGTTCAGTGAGTTTAAGTTGCCTATGAGATAACCAATTAAGATGTCCAAAATGATGGGAGAAAGTATGCAAAAGAAGAAGGTTATTGATATTGTCCAATCCTACAGAAAAATCAAGAAGGCTAGAGACTGAAAAAAAACCATTAGATTTGATGGTTAAGAGCTCATTGTTAATTTTGAAGAGATTTGTTTCAGTTGAATGATGAGGCTGGAAGACTGCTTGCAAAGGGTTTAAAAGTGAGTGGAGAAGAAGAGGCAGCTAGTGTTAATGGCTTATCCAGGTGGTTTGACTAAGAAGAGAAGGAGAGATATGGGAAAATTGAAAGTGTAGTAGGATCAAATGAGTGGTTGTTTTCTTAAAAGAATAGAAAAGACATTGGTGTATCTTTTATAGGTGGTGTGGAAGGAACCAGTAGATAAGGAGAGACTAGTTGGGGATAAAGCAGGAATGATAGAGAGGGGGCAATCTAGTAGAGAGGATGGAGGAGAACTGGATCAAGGATACATATACTTGTCTTGGCAAGGAGTAAGGTAACCTCTTCATATGAAAACAAGTGGAGTAGGTAATTGGGAATAATGTCTGATTGATGTGAAATGAGGAGGGAAGCATAGAGAGTTTTCAGTGAAAGTAAGGTGTGAGGTCCTTGGCTGAGAGAGTAGGGTTAGGGTGTGCCTTGGGAGAACTGAGAAAGTATGAAAAGGTTTGGAATAGTCACTGTGGTAGGTGGTATAGCAAACTGGTTAGGGAGGAAAAGAATATTTGCCTTTCTTCAGTGAGAGCCCTGTTGATTTTATGTAACAAAAATATACAGTGGCTCTAGTCATGTGCAGAATGACAAGTACTGTACAATACAAATTCACAGTTAAGATACTTGAGAATCTAAACTAAAGAGGAAAGCTTTCCCAGAATGTCATTGAAAGGAAGAAATTTGAAAAAAGCAAGATTAGTTTCAAGTACTGTGCTAAGTGCTTTACAATTATTATCCCACTTAATTCTCCCAACAACCCTGAAATGTAGGTATGCTTACTCTCTCCATTTTACAGATGAGAAAACTGAAGCAAACAAAGGTTAAGTGACTTGCCCACAGTCACACAGTTAGTAAGTATCTGAGGTCATATTTGAATTCAACTCTTTCTGACTCGAAGCCCTGAGTTCTACCAACTGCACCATCTGTCTACCAAGTGGTGATAAGTGGTAAAGTCAGAATTAGAACCCAGATCTTCTTACTCCAGAGTCAACACTCTTACCACTCACTACATGACCAGTATAGCTGCAGCTTCACATTTAGTTCTGAAGCTTTCTGAACAGGAAAAGGTTTATGTGAAGACCAAGACCCAAAAGTTATTCACAAAGTCTGTCATTATGTCTTAACGGTTTAAGTCAGAGGATGCAAAGTACTGAAGGAAAATGGAGTTACTGTAAAATAAGGGTTTTCCAAAAAGCCTAATAATATTGTGTAATTGAGGTAGTTTAGGGGAGCAGTGTGTGATGGGAGAAAATTATTTAGACTTTCAAAATTACTGGGTTTGGAAATACCATACTCCTGAAATTGTGCTATGTCTATTTCTTTAAGTCTTTTTTATAAGCAGACATTAGTGCAAAATCATATGTACTCTGACTGATGATTGGTGAAACAGATGGGGATTTGGAGGCACTTTATGAATGTAATGGATGCTTAATAACCAGAAAGACTATGGGTCTTTTCAGACCATTGGTGCTTTAAGATGGAATTCCAGACAAGAGTGTGAAAAGCGAAATTTTCTGAGTTCTACTGCTGAAATAACTACAGTGACAGAAATCATAAATAGAAAGATTGGATGAAATCCTAAAATTGTCTGTCTTTGGTTTTGACTTATGTGAATTAATAAGACATTAGTAGCTGAGAGTTTTAAAAAAAGCTCCTGGGAATTGAATGATTTCTTCAAATACTTGGAATTCAGTGTGTCACTGATCCCTTAGCACTATCTGTCAGTTAGCTCAAAGTCAATCTGCACAGATTTTCCTAACATTCGTCAACACGCTAGACCTTTGCATTGTTTATATTTTTTGAATGAGAGAACCATGAGATGAATCCAAAACTCAACATAGTTGTACTAACCATCAATTAACCTCAAGAGTCAAAAGGTAAAATAGCAAATTCTAAAATAGAGAAAGGTCATATTTTTACCCCTGAAAAATGAAAGCTTTAATTTGGTACCCTAATGCTCTAAGGATTTCTGCTAAAACCAGAAGGTTTAGGTCCACATTCATCATTTGACTCCCAAGACAAAACAAGTTCTAAAGTAAGATGACAGCTTAATTATTGGCTGAAAAAAATAATTTTCTCACACAATAGTACCAGTTTACTTAAAGGGATGACTTCAATCACAAAATCAACTATTTCCCTCTCTTTGGAAATTGTGAAACTCTATCATTCTTTGATTATTGGGATATCCTTCCTCCAACATCAGCCTTAATTACTGTGTATGTGCATATACACATATATGTGTGTATATATGTGTATATCTATACACAGATACATGTATACATATATGTATGTATGTGTGTGTAAGAAGATAATAGAAAAAATAGGGAAAGGAACATTTATTAAGCCCCTGATATGTGCCAGCCACAGTGCTAGGCTCTTTACAAATATTACATGTTTACAAATATCATCTCATTTGATCCTCACATCAACCCTGAGAGGTAAATGCTATATTATTACCCCCACTTTCCAGGTGAGGAAACCAAGGCAGGTAGGTTAAGTGACTTGCCCAGGATCACACAGATAAGTCTGAAGCTGGATTTGAACTCTAATCTTCTTAACAGGCCCAGCATTTTATCAACTGTGCTACTGGCTGCCAAGTGACTTGTTCTAAGAGTTTTGTGACACTGAAGACAACTGGGGTACTGAAAACCCAGAAAAGAAATTGTGGACTTACTGTTCTTTTGCATGGGAACAGCTTCCTTTTGATGTTTTTGAATAACAGCTAACATATTTCTTATATATCAAAGAAGTCAAGTATGTAAAACTCCAGAGTACAACCAAACCAGATTAAAATGCAATTGGGAAATGTTTGACAAAATTCCTATAAATCTAATACAGCATAAAGTTAATGTAAGGTCAATATGGCCCTTAGGGATCTGTTTCTGAGTCTGACCCAAATGCTCTACATAATCAATCCTAGGTTATTTTATATAGCTAGCTGGCCTTATTCGATCGGATAATACTCTTACCAAAATTACTATGGTATGATTATCATCTCAGATTTCCTTGTGCTGATGGGTATAATTTGTTCAGTCAACCACCTTAAATGCTAGTTCATAAATAAAGTAGGAAAAACTCAATGAGGGGGAAAATTACATATTAATTAATTGGCAAGAGATTCTCAACTGCCCAAATTTTTCAGCAAAGTTTCAAATTCTTTGTCAGGTTCAAGAGGAACTTTGAACATAAGGCTTCCTTTTTAATATCCACAGAATTCAGATGGGGCCTCATCACTTTGTTTTTAAGTTACAATAAAATATGCAGGTAACTGCATGGTTCCACTCGTACATACTCAATTTCCAGATGTCAGGCTGGGATTCCAAAGTGGGTCACAGCAATTCTAGAGAAATATCTGACCAGATGTGTCATATCATGGAATGAATGCCCTGGCAAATCACATTTTAGTCATCAGAGCTCAGTTTCCTTCATAGAGCCCACTAATGTTCCAGTTGAGTTTAAAGGGACTTTTATCACCCCAACCTTGGTCCTAGAGTAAGGAATTTGAACTAAGATCCAAAACTTGCCTTTAAGTAGATTCATACTCTTAGGACCAGGACAGCCATATGACTTAAGATGGCTTTCTTGCTCTTAGAAGGATCTGCATCTGAGGAGCAACCCAAAAGGCCTGTAAGGATTCCAGATGAGGGTAGGGTGACATTTTCTAGCATATGCACCAAGGAGTATTTGTGTCAATGGCAGACTTCTGCCTTTTGTTGTTCAGTTGTTTTTCAGTCCTGTTTGACTCTTTGTGACCCCATTTGGGGTTTTCTTGGCAAGGACACTGGAGTGGTTTGCCATTTCCTTCTCCAGCTCATTTTGCAGATGAGGAAACAGAGGCAAAGCAGGTTAAGTGACTTACCCAGGGTCAAACAGCTAGTAGGTGTCTGAGGCCAGATTTGAATTTAGAAGGTTGAGTCTTCCTGACTCCAGGTCTGGTGCTCTATTCATTGTGCCAGCTAGCTTCCTTTCATTCCTCAATAAATGTTATTCTAAAAAACAAGGTATATATACAGAGGACTGAGGTATTTTCCCTAGTGCAGTATCTTAGGATCACAGGCTCACAGGAACCTAGATTTAGGGCTTAGAGGGACTTTAGAGGTCATCTGGTCCAACCCCTTCATTTTATAGATAAGGAAACAAGCATAGAGACATTAAGTGACTAATCCCTGGTCACTCAGTTAGCAAGTGACAAAGGTCTAAGCCCAAGTGCTCCTGGCTCAAAGTCTAACAGTTTATCCATTACCTGAAAATGTATGTGTAAAGAAACAACAGGGGCAGCTAGACAGCACAGTGGATAGAGCTAGACACACCAGACTTGGAGTCAAGAAGACTCATCTTCCTGGGTTCAAATCTAGCCTCAGACACTTACTAGCTATGTGACCCTAGGCAAGTCACTTAACGCTGTTTGTCTCAGTTTCCTCATCTGTAAAATGAGTGGGAGAAGGAAATGGCAAACCACTCCGGTATATTTGCCAAGAAAACCCCAAAAGGGGTCACAAAGAGTCCGACACAAGTGAAATGACTAGATAATAACATGGAAATGAGTCAAACAGTAATGCGTTTAGAGAAGAAAGACCATAAGGGCCCCCAAGGCTCCATCCTGGGCCTATGCTATTTCACTTTCTCATTACCTCCCATGGGTTCAGTTACCAACCTATGCAGATGACTCTCAGATCTATTTTTTCCAGCCCTAACCTTTCTCCTGATTTCCAGTTTCTCATCTTCAACTGCCTATTCCAGACTTCTCAAACTGGATGTCCCAAACTGCAATTCATTGTCTCCCCCCTCCCCAAATGCTCCCCTCTTCTTAACTTCCATATTACTGTCAAGGGTACCACCATCCTTGAAGCCACCCAGGCTAGAAACTTAGGTGTCAATCTCACCTCCTCACTGTCTTGCATGTCCTGCTCCCGACTTTCCCCCACCATATCCTTTGGCTCCTCCCACTGCCCCTGCCCTCAGGCAGGCTCTCATCACCTCTTGTCTATACAGTTGAATATTCCCAATGCTTAGCACAATGCCTGGAAGGTTGGCTTGGCTGACTTGGCTTAGATAATGTATTGTCTAGTAATCAGATCTTTGGAAGAAGATCTGAAGGAATTAGACATGATTTTTATACAGAGGTAAAGATTTTTGTGTGTTTGTAGCAAGTCAAGAACAAGAATTGATTTCCATTATGCATAAGACTGTTCTATGGAAGATAGATCCATAGTCTACATAGCTTCATGAGGAAGAATTAGCAACAATGAAAAGAAGCCACAGGAAGGTAGATTAAGGCTCAATGTAAATAATTTACTAACAATTAGGGATTTCTAAAAATAGCATGCTGTTCTCTGGCACCGTAAGTGTTCAGTCATAAACTGAATGGCTACCAGTCAGAAGGGTTATAGAGTGCACTGACGTTCTATCCACAGTTCTTTGACCTTTCCTCTTTCCTATGATATCAAATTGTTGTCCAAGAGCTCCAAGCCCCAGGTGTCCTTCCCTAAATCAAAGTGATAAAGCACCCACGGAGGAGAAATGTGGTGGAGATATATTCTATAACATGTAAGAATCCAAATTTGATGCAAAATTCAGGGGCAGATTAACTGTAAATCCTGTTGGTTAAATTCTCCCTAGGGAACATGCCATATTAATTTGTCTCCTGGTGTACTGGCTCCCAAATCCCTGTTATTAAGTCGCATTGCCTTCCTGCCAATATCATGTCCATACTACCTCTTCTGAAATCTTCATTCCTATTTTAATCAGCTCATCTCCCCTAAGCCCCCTTCAACCTGGACCACCCATTGCCTAGCATACTCTGCTGTCCCTTGGAATGCCTGCTTTATTGTCAACAAAATCTCCTACATTTGTGAACCTTTACCAGCATTCATTCTATATTTTTACTTTAATGGAAACCTGACTCTTCTCTGAAGACATCACATCCCTCGAAGCCAAATCTCACTCTTTTTATTTCTTTTTCATGTCTTCTTGCTATAAGTTGTATTTATATAAAATATAGGTATATTTTTGATACTAAATTAGTTACCTTTTCCACCCAGCTCCAACCACACACTCCCAAATGACCACTCTTTAGGCCTTTACAAGTTCCCCAAATTGCTGTATCTCAAAGGTCTTGAAGTTTGAAATTTCACTCTGCCCAGCTTCTTCTTTCACTAGACCTACGCTTCACTCTGTAGTTCCTTGACTCATCCCTATTCTCTTGGTCTATCCTTCCCAATAGGCTTTGTTTCGATATGACCCTTGATGCCATGGTCTTACCATTTTAGTGGTTCATCAGCTGCTACCTTAGAATCCCTTGCTCCCCTGGTCGTCCACTGTTGCTGACTGGTGAATCCTCATCATAGGTCAGCCAGGAATAGTCCTGATGATATCTTTTCTTCAGGCTGCCAGGAGAACAAGTGTACAATTCCAGTTGGGCTCAGCCTCTGACATAAAGGCACCTCCTCTCCAATATGACTATTGTATCTATGTTAAGAATGTGATCCTTCTCTCCCTATCCATTTCCTAGGGGTGGGTGGTAACCCCTTTGCCAGAAGGACAAAGTATCTTCTAGAATTTTATGTTTCTTCGAGAAATACCCTGGAAGGGCCACTTACAATTCAGGTAAATAAGTTAATTCAAGCAAGTGGAGAAAGAAAAGTATGTTGTGGGGAATGACTCTCAGGGGAAATGAACTAACTCCCTTTAAACTCTTTTAACTAATTTTCTCTTATTTTTCATTTTATATTTTAAGTTTAGGTAACTGACAGGAATTTGTACTGTTTACATCAACCCAAATGAAAACAGGAAGATGAATACCTGGCAATACTTTTTACAAATATCCGCAGATGTATTCATTTCAATTACAAGACATGAGGGGTGGTAGCTTTTTCTCTAAGTTACAGCACTAATTCTTTTTGAAAAGTCATTGACTGTCAGATATATTAGTTTTTGGTAATCAGTATTTTTATATGCAAGGTGCCATGAAGTTTGCCAACAAAATTTCCTTTTTCCACTAAACTGTTCTAACAGAATGTCACAGAGAAAATGACAAAAACCAAAGTGTTCTTAAATAACCCAACAACAAACTAGATGCTATTTTCCATATTTATTCAAGTAATTTAATAAATTACTAATCACTGCTGAATTTCAATTCACACTTTTAAATTATCTTCTATTATCATTAAGAATAAGGTGCTATCAGAAATTGTCACTATGAACAGTCAAGATTTGGGGCAAGACCTATGTCTAATGCTTCTTAATATAATACCAGCTGACATTTATGTAACACTTTAAGGTTTGCAAAGTGCTTTATGTACATTGTTCATTTAGGACTTAGAACAACCCTGTTGGATAGTTAAAGCCAGTTTTCATAGCTCCAGTTTGTAAATAAAGTAAATTAGGCTCAGAGATTAAATGATTTACCTGTAGACAGCTGGTGTCAAAGGAAGGATCTTAACCCACTTTTTTCTAGGTCTAAATCCAGCACTCTATCCATTATGCTATGCTGCCTCATTCTCCTACAGAGACTAACAGGTGCCTTATATAAGGTTGCTGATTAATAGATATTTCTTTGATTGTTTAAATCTGAGAACAACTTGAGAAGCTGGTTCTTCTTCCCCAGCCTCTTCCTCTAGCATGGGGAAACTTTCATGAAAATTATTCATGAAAAATAATTTTATTCATCGAACAGATACATATGTGAGCAAGATGTGAGCAAGATCTTGCCGTGTGCAAGATACTATTTTGGCTTTGTGAGAGCTACAAAGACATATAGGACATTGTCCCCACCCTCTAGAACCTGTTGAGTAAATGGAACAAAATTCCAAGCCCTCGTCTTTTTCTACCTATGTGTCTCCTTTTTTGGAGGTGGTAGGAGATGTATTTTTTTAAAATAAATGACTAAATTTTTCAAAGTCAAGTAAGAATTCTTGGGGCTTTGATCTAATGATCTTTACAGGATTCTTGAACTGGATGGAACTTAGGTACATACCTCTGCCTCTAAGCCAGATCATACCTAAACGTTCCTGAACAAGTGAGTAACTATTCTCTTAAAGAAGACCTCCAGGAAATGAGATCAGCTTCCCCTTATTAACCCATTCTAGTGTCTCAGTAGTTTTACCAGTTTTTTCTCTAGCAGCAATTCAAGTTCAGTAGATGTTCTTAAGTGAAGAAATCATTAATTATAATATGAGGCAATTTTTCAAGCGGTAGTTTCTTTTCACTTGAAAACCAATGTCATTCTCATTAAGTGATTTTTTTTTTCATTGCATCCTATGGTGCCTGGGACATAGTAAAATGCTCGTTGGTTGTCTCCCATTCCAGTGCACAGCTAACTGTATCCTAATTTTTTGTCTTGTTCTCCTATATTCCCTTTCCTGGTTTTGTCTTGAAGTAAAAAGACTATTGTAGCCAATTAGGGATAAAACTATAGAATTATAATTGTATCTGATTAAGTCCACAGTAACTAGACTTTAAAATGTTCATCATTTTGTTTTTCTGTGTTCTCAAGCCTGCAGGGTAAAGAAGGAAACAAAATCCCCATCTAGGCTTGATCTCAACTCTGAATTTGATTTCACATCTGAGACCTGTGTTCTTTGGTGACCCATGGTTCCTAATATTGACTTCCTAGTCTGTTCCATGTTAAGAGTCTTTAGAAGCCGTGCACATAGTCAGGCAATGCTTTTGTACTTGTTTTCAGTGATGACACTTCTGTCATCTCATATCAGCAAAACCTTCATAGCCTGAAGTTTTAAGCTGTCATCACTCGTACCTGTGTCCAGCAATGCTGTCACTGTGTAGTAGTAATATTTATGTACCTGGGCAGTAGTAAAACTTCTTAGACTACAGAAGGTATCACTGTTATAATCTATGGGTGGGGTATTCTGTTCCTTTGGCAACAAACATAATAAAAATTTTAACAACCCTAAGATTCATTCTTGGCAATGTTCTTTGGGATGATTTAATATACTGTAATCAAGGGAAACTATTCTGCTCTTTAATTAAAATTTGCTATGGTATATAGACCAGGGAGATACTTGTAGAAAACATTTGGCCAGATTTATAGTATCTTTGTAACTGAAAGCTTGCTTTTATCCTCTCGAGCACTCTTTGCATGTTTGGTTTTGCCAGATTTTGGCTGTAATTTTGCTGGGATGTTCAGTTGCTTGGGCTGTGTATATTTTGTGTAAAGTGATCACAACAGAGAAAGATGGCGTGCTCTGGATTCCAGAACAGCTATGCAAGCTTGCAACTGAAAACACGTTTCCTGTTTGTCAGGGCTTCATGATAGACCTGGTGACACACTAGCCTTTTCACAGAGCTCCTCCATGTGTGTGTGTGAGTGCAGGAAGTGTGGCTTCATATCTGCTGGGGGAGAAATCTGAGCCACTTCTCTGCAAGCAGCTGTGTTTCAAAGCCTGGATAAGTTGTTTTTTAAATTTTTCATAGGCCGCCAGGGTGAGTTTTGTTTTGATTTTTTAAAAGCCATACATTTACAGGCTCCTTTCTTGCTCTTCTTTCTCTTCAGTTAAGGTGCTATTCTCTGAGTGTTCCAAAGGACACCTTCTATGTTATCTAAAATGTGTTTTGGGGCTATTCTAATAGGACGTAAACTAACTGGAGTCTTTGTTTTCTTTTTGCAGATTTTGTGGAGGTATATTACTTTGTCATTATGAGATGTCGTCTCTCGGTGCTTCCTTTGTGCAAATCAAATTTGATGACTTGCAGTTTTTTGAAAACTGCGGCGGAGGGAGTTTTGGGAGTGTTTATCGAGCCAGATGGATATCACAAGACAAGGAAGTGGCCGTAAAGAAGCTGCTCAAGATAGAGAAAGAGGTAAGACTTTTGCTTACCTTTGTCCTCTTTTATGATCAGAGCTGGCTTTGATGACGTTTCTGTAAGCTTCTCCTATTAGAAGGGACATGAAATAGTGTGTAGGGCTGATCCATGGAACTTTCCTGTTCTCATCCTGGGAGCCCCATAAATAGAAATTATTGCAGTGAGGGTGCTTTGAGGTTGCATTCTGTTAGGGGTCATCTCAACTGAGAGGATTTCTTTCCATGTTGTAAAAGACTTTGTGTTCCCTGGCCCTTACAGGGAGCAAGGTGAAATTCAAATCCTTTTTGGAAGTGAGGTTTTCACCCCCTGGCTATTTGGGGGGTTCACTAAAGAGCAGTACATGAAATTCATATTCCCCTTTACCCTTTTCTCTCTTTGGATATTATGAGACTTTTATACAGATTGCAGCAGCCTTAGAATGTTGGCCACATTTTATCAGTTTTGAAAGTTGCATTTTGTCCTAAGACTTAAATCAGTTTTTGAAAGTTGCATTTTGTCCTAAGACTTAAATCCCCAGCTTTGGGCTCATACCCTCTATTAGCACTTACCTGTCATCACTTTATTCTGCTACCAACCAACAGACAAATCCTACCCTTGAATTAGGCCAAAGATAAGGATCTCTCCTGGAAGGAAATTGAAATATATCTAAGCAGTCTGAGGCTTCATCTTACCCACATTAGTAATTTAATGCAGCATCTTTTAATGTTCTGATTTAATATGTTGGAGACAATATGCAGATTTGACCTTTCGTGTACAAAGCTACAGTTGTAAAGTTGGCCTTTATGTGCAACCTTCTATGTACAAAACCAAATCTTTTTTTCTCTCAGAGCCCCATGGTTCTTCCCCACGATAGGGGATCTCAGAACTATGCCAGTCTCATGTTTATGTTGGCCAAAGCATGGTCATCCCAGTTCCCAAAACGCTTCTATCTCTCATGAAAAGACACTAAAATTCAGAGCCGTAGCCAGCCTCAGGACTTGAACCACCAGTAAAACATGACAGCCTTCATAAGCCTCAGTATTCATTCTGTGTTCCCATAAACCCAAGATGCTCATACTGTGAAGAAACACATCTTCATTCTACCTAATATCTAATCACTTTTCCTCACAGAGGCACGCTGATTCAGTTACTTTTCCCTCTTCCTAACCACTGTTTTACTTCATTCAATTACCATACCACAGTCCCCTGCAAACACACCCAAGGGCTGCCTCTCACTACCAGGCCAAAGCATGATCACCAAGGTCAACATCTTGATGCTTTTTTTATTGGCCAGGGAGCAATTACCAATTATGGGAAACTGTGCAACTCTTTTGCCTTTCAAATACAGCTATTTGCGTTTCAAGTTGGGGCTTCCCTGGAGCCTAACACCTTTCTGTGCTAAACAGAAATATGTTTTCCAGAACATATTAAGGATTGCTTTTAATAGCTTGATTTTGGTGATTTCTAGTCACATCACTTATTAGATACTGGTGCAGTTTCCTCATTTTGGCTAAGTATTGTTCCAGACATCTTTATAAATTGAATGTTTCTTGAAATAACCTTTCCATCTCCCTGACTGATATAATTTTTTTCCATTAATTACTGCCAGTAGACATAACAGTTGATTAGGGAAGACAGCCTAAAGAACAGCACTATAAGAATTTCTTCCCAGCTGTGCCTTATGATTACCAACTGTGTTTCCACTGGGTGAAGCTAGGTCAGAAGGGCTAGGTCACTAGTATAACCCTCCTTTAGGGCATCTGTAGGTTTTCTAAGGTACTTAAAACATGGGAGTTCTTAAAATGGTGTGTACCTAAAACAGGAGAGCAGTGTGAAGCAAAATTATAGGGTTTGGCTCTTTCTTTCCTTCTAGATCAAAAAAAATTTATTTGAATGCTAGCCAAGTAATAAAACAGTTTTTTACTCTATGCTGCACCTAGGGCCTTTCATCTAATAGACTCAAAGAGCTTTATAGGGATTAGGGACTGGACCTGTCATTTCATTGATATATGGAAGTCTTGAATGAAGAAACTCAGTCTATGCAGGGTTGAACCTTTTTTGCAACTTATAGGCTTAGAGCAAGGATTTTTACGTGGGAACCCCAAGCTCTTTGGACAGATTTCATGGACTCCATGAATTTGGATGGAGAAAAGTTACAGTTTCTATATTTACCAATCTTTAGGTGGCCCAGTGGATAGAACACTGCGCCCAGAGTCTGGAAGACTCCTCTTCCTGAGTTCATATCTGGCCTCTGACACTAGCTGTATGACAAGTCACTTAACCTTGTTTGCCTCAGTTTCCTCATCTGTCAAATGAGCTGGAGAAGGAAATGGCAAACCACTCCAGGATCTCTGCCAAGAAATCCCCAAATAGGGTCACAAAGAGTTGAACACGTCTGAAAAAAACAACTTAACCACAAAATTTCCAAATGAAATTTAGCATTTCCTTCAATTATTTCAAAATATTAGTCAGAGGAGGGGTCCATAGGTTTCACTATCTTACAAAAAGTATCCATGACATACAAAAAAGGTTAAAAGCCCCTGACTTAGAGGATTGCCTAAGAGATTAAGTGACTTGCCTAGGGTCACACTGCCAGTGTTATGTCGGAAGTTGAATACATGTCTTCATAGCTAACTCTCTATGCACTTAGTCATAATAATCTCTTAAAGTTCTTTATAGACAATTCACGTCCATTTTTATAGATTGGAAAATTTATCTCAGATTCTGCTTCATATTGGAGATCAAGCTAGTGATGACAAAAGGAATAGAAACAAGCTTCAGAATTCCTTTCCCTTGACTTGACTTTATTAACCAATAAACTGCTACTCAAATATCACTTCCAGCATCAAATTTAAAATCCTGTTTGACAAATCTTTTCTCCTTCAAAAAGTCTCTCTGCTCCACACTTTCCCTTCTTCTTCCATATCGTGTCCCTCCAGCTGCCCTGTCCTCCCTCACCAGGCATGATGCCATCCGGTGACCTGGCCTCCTTGGTATTCCTCAAACAAGTTCGTCCATCTCCCAGCATTTTCTCTGGGGGTCCCTCATGAACGGAATTCTCCCATTCCTTACAATCTCTCTTTGTTGATTATCACCAACGTACCTTGTACATATCTTGTTGTACATAGCAGGTTGCATGTTGTCTCCCATGTTAGATTATGAGATCCTTGAAAACAGAGACTGTCTTTTGCCTTTTTTGGTACCCTAGCACTTAGCATAGTAGGCTCTTAAGAAATGTTGATTGACTGGCTTACTTTTAATGCAAGAACTGCTCTTTTAAAATAAAATCGAATCAACCAAAAACAGGCAGTTTTCATCAAATATTTATTCAGAGGGGCATATAAGTGTGTTAATATTGTCGGCATCTGCCATGCATCTTCATTAGGGAGGCAACGTGGTATAGCAGATGTTAACTTGGATATTGGAATCAGGAAGACCTGGGTTCAAATCCCACCAATTAAGATCCTCACTGTGTGATCTCAGACAAGTCAGATATCCTCTCTGTTCCTCAGTTTCTTCATCTATTAAATGAGGAGGTCTGAGTTGAAGGCCTCTAAGGGTCCTTCCAGCTCCAATCTGTTATCCTATTACACTAATTTTATACAACTGTGGGAAGGGCTGTATAAGGTATGAAACATTTTTTGGTATAATAACACTAAATACCACGCCCAAACTCATATATTAACACAAGTGCATTATTATTGAGAGTGTTGCATGTGTGTTTAGAGGTAGATAAGCACATGGATAAATAGAAATGTCACAGAGAGATGCTGCATATTATTTTGACTTAAATGTCCAACTTGGCTATTTCAGGAGTTAATTCCAACGATACCTCAAATACTTGAAAACACCCAGTTGAACGGGAAAATTTTAATTTCCTCTTTGGTATACAGTTCAGAAGTTTTGGTTATTGAAAGAGTAACTTCTTTCCTGAATATTTTTGTGTGCCATGGACGCTTTTGAAGTCTAAAGACCTCTTCCTAAAATAAAGTTTTTAAATTCACAAAAGAAAAACAACAAGTATTAGAAAGGAAACCAATTATATTGAAATATAGTTATCATATATACGTATGTATATATTTGACAAAACAGGTTCATAGACCTGAGGTTAAGGACTCACACCCTAAAATTACCTTTACCTATTTTCTATTGACCTGTAGATTTATATTTCTAAGACTTTCTAGGTGGTACAGCAGATAGAGCGTCTGGATCTGAAGTCAGGAAGACCCATCTTTCTGAGTTCGAATTTAACCTCAGACACTTACTAGCTGTGTGATCCTGGGCAAATCACTTAATTCTGTTTGCCTCAGTTTCCTCATCTGTAAAATAAGCAAACCACTCCAGTATCTCTGCCAAGAAAGCCCCAAATGTAGTTATGAAGAGTTAGACATGACTGAAAATAATCTATATTTATATATTATGTTCCTTGTTGGAATATAAACTCCTTTAGTGCAGGGGATATTTTACTTTTTTCCTTGTATTCCCTAAAGCTGAGTATAGTACCTGGCACGGAATATGTATCTAATAAATGTTTATTGATTGATTGTAAATTATATTGGAGTCAACATTTACTGACTTAATGGGAGTTGAATGACATTTAAGATAGTCAGATACAGCAACATTAATTATTGGAAAGGAAAAATATATTTACTTTATAAATTATCAATAGACTGTATGGTACATGTTCATATTAGCTGTTAGAATATTGTTAAGGTATCTAGGTGCTGCAGTGGATAGAAGTTTGACTCCTATGCTTAGCAGCTGTTTGGCCTGTCAGAGGCAAGGTATGCCCACTTACCCTCTCAACCACATCTGTAAAATGGGTATAATCATTGCACCTTCCTCACAGGCTTATTGTGAGGACCGAAGGAGATAACATGTAAAATGCCTTACAGAGCCTTAAAGTGCCACATAAGTGCTATCTGATGTTATTGTCACTGTTGCTATTATATTACTGATATATACATATAGTATATACATACATATATTCTGATAATAATTGTGGGTGTGTAAGGGGAAAAATGGGTTCCTAGACTTGTGTATATGGTTTAACTGCATTAAAACTAATAGCTCACCTTTGTACATTTTTATAGTTTATAAAGTGCTTCTCCCCAGCCTTGTGAAGTAGGCAGAGCAAGCATTATTAGTTTGCAATTGAGGCTTAGGGAGATGGGGGAGGGGGACAAAGTGATAGCACTGTTAGAGATAGATCCAGTTTTTGAAATGAAATGTTCTGATGCTAAATCTTCCTATTGCACACTGAGTCTTTCTGCTATACCAGGACGCATGGAGGACTAAATCAGAAGCCTGTTTTCAACTGGCAGAAATGTTTACTGCACCTGGTTATTTTTTTACCCAATGTGACTTTCCTTTGTCAGAAGACATAAATGTTCCAGGGTAGAAGGTGCATAAATAAACAGCCACCAGTTTTGGAAGCTGTGGAGCATTATCTCCCACAAAACATACTTATGTAATTATAAATATAGTGAAAATATAGTGTATCTCACTCTCCATAAATCTTTAACTTAGAATTACATCTAGAGAAAATGTATTTCTTCTTTTGAATCAGCCTTTTGTATTTATTGCAAAAAATGGTGGTTACAGATAGATATTAGTTTTGGTAACATTTAATTAAAAATTGTATTTCTGCCCCTCCATTGTTATGATAAGTAACTTTTCATACCTATTCATGTCAATTGTTTTTTAATTCTTTATATACTAATGAATGTTCTGGAGAACAGATAATAAAATGTAACTTAGAGCAGAGGGGTGGAGGGTTACTAGAACAGAATCATGTATATATTGCTAGATGTGGTTACCGTATTAGATGGTTTTGCTTGGTTGTTTTGGTTGCTTTTGCCAGAGAGGTTTTTATGGTGGTGGGGACTGGGAAAATGGGAAATACCAGTGATATAAAGAC
Source organism: Pseudochirops corinnae (assembly GCA_028646515.1). NCBI lineage: Eukaryota > Metazoa > Chordata > Mammalia > Diprotodontia > Pseudocheiridae > Pseudochirops > Pseudochirops corinnae. Next base: position 240,689,835 of record CM053588.1, on the reverse strand, counting down.
AAAAAACTCCAATAAAACATAGCAAAAATAAATAAAATCCCTTTCACATATCACATCTCATCACTTTCCCTGTTTCAGCGTGTGCCTCTGAAGAGCTTAATGTTGGTTTCAACAGGGCTGTTCTGCAGCCAAAGCTCCATTGTGCGTCAGCCATGGTTCTTCCAACTTGTTTATGTTATTTGCAGATTTGCTTACAATATCCCTTTATTTTGCAAGAAGTGTTTAAGTCAGAAAAGAACAATATGGTCCCAGGGAGAGTGTGTGTGTTTGTGTGTGCATGTATGCATATATGTGTATATATGTATACGTGTATTTACATGTGTACGAATGTATATGTGTTTAGATATAGACAGATCTAGCCATGTCCTGGTATCTGTTTGCTAAATTCTAGATGAGAGAATGATCTCTTTGGAAAGAAATGTAAGCAGTGGGGGAGGGGTGTGGATAGGGTGGAATTGAAAAACCCAGAAGGCCAACCAATTAAACTGTGCCGTTACTGAAAACATTCGAAGAGAAAGAACTGGGCTCTCACAAGTATAAACAGTTCATCAGCTTCACAACAGGAATTTTTAAAACTTCATTTCCCAATTTAATTCTCCTCTGGTACTACTGTTTCATTTGATGACATTTTGCCTAAGACATGTCTGTGCAGGCTTTTGCTTTGGGATTCTGAAAGTCTGTGTGTTTCCTTGAGTTCTGTTAGCGTTAAAATAGTATCAGGAAAAGAGATTTACAAACTAGTAGGGAAGAAACAAGATATGATTTTTTAAAGAATGACTGGAAAGAAACGGAATTCTTATGTACTGAAATATAAAGGCTTATCTTCATTTTACCTAACTTTTACAACTTAACTTCCTTGCAACTTACTTCAACCCTGAATTTCTACCAAAGGCTAACAAGGGGAAGTCATATTGGAAGACAGAGAAATTAGTTTCACAATTCTGTGTATCATTGAATTGTAATATGAATGTTTGTAGATGAGGAGAGAGAATTATTATGTAAAATCTATGTCTCAGCAAAAGGACCTAACTACTTTTCTCAATAGAAGAAAAAAAAATAACAGTAAAACAAAAGACAAAAATGGAAAATGAAATGAATCCTGAACTTGGGCAGCACTAAAAATAGAAGCGGTCTTTTTTATACACAGTTTATAGATATTGAGTGCTTGCTGCTGGCTCTGAATGACCTCTATTGGAGGGCAAGTTTAATGTTGTTATCATTTTATTAGGTCATTAGAAGAGCTTCCCTCCACACCCTTCCCCACCCTGTTTCATAGATTTATAGGCCAAAGATTGATTTTGCAAGATCTCTTTTCTTAAAAAAAAAATCCCATTTTTAACTCCACATTCCCCTCTGATCTTTTCTCAAGAATGTAGTAGACAAGGAAAGGAAAACTGGGTCTTTTACCCTTGTAACTCCTTCAAATGTCTAGTCCTGTACTTGTCCACATTATGTGATTGATAAATATTGTTGATAAATTGGCATCAGGATCCTCCTTATAAACCACTTCTTTTTTCAAGATTTATAGAGTAAGTAGAGAAAGATCATAAGTAAGGATGGTCAGAGACCAGCTAGTCAAATTTCCTTATCTATAACTGATAATAAAATGATTATTCTTCATCCATAACTAAGCCCCAGGGAGATTCTGTCCCTTGTTCCTGGAATTCTCTCCCTTCTCATCTCTACCTCCTGGCTCCTTCAAGCCCCAGCTAAAGTCCAACTTTCTACAGGAAACTTTTCTTGATCCCTTTTAATACTAGTACATTCCCTGCATTATCTTCAATTTATTTTGTATGTATAATACATATATGTATATCCGTGTGTATATGTATCTATCTATCTATCTATATACATATGTATCACACATATCTTTGTTTGTACATAGTTACTTGCATGTTGTCTCCCTTAGAAAACAGAGACTATGTTTTGCCTTTATTTGTGTCTCTAGTGTTTGATACAGTGCCTGATAGGTAATAAGTGCTTAAGAAATTTATATTGACTGACTGAAGAACCCAAGATCATATAGGGAGTTAACATCAGTCATGGGATTGTAGCCCAAGTCCTCTGACTCCCAAGACAATGCTCTTTCCACAAGGCTACAGCTTCCACTCACAGAAAAATTCTACTACCATTTACCTGTTTCTATCCAGACTTTTTGTTTCAGAAGCTATAATATTTAAAGACAGTAACAGATACTTTTGGCAGAATCAACAGTACTTATATTTCATCATCTTATTTGACTAAATCTTCCAGGATATAACCTGACATATTCACTTAGGGAGTAATGACATAAAATAAGGGGTTTGAATTAAATGAATTTTGAGTCCTCTTCCAGTTCTGAACCTTTAATCTTATGTCTGATAGGACTTATTTTGCTTTTATCCCATTGAATCTTACCCACACTATATCACTCTCCCTCAATGCTCAACTAGCTAATCTGATTGAAATAATATCTGCTAATGAATGACAATGACTTAATATTTTATTCCTACCCAACATTTTGAGTTAGGCTTTCTATGTATAATTCAAAGGAATGAAGGTAAAAATTCTATACCCGTTGACAGGACAGGTAATGAGACATGTTTTGAAAAGATTGACTCTTAGTTCATAAAATCACTCCATGTAAGTGGGCCCCACCTTTGGGTCTCTCTTGGCATCATCTAGCACAGTAAACTCAAGCTTAAGAATTACAAGCATGTATGAAACTTCAGGATAAAAATAATAATAACTACATTTATATGGCACGTTAAACATAGTCCTCTAGGGTAGGTAGCAAAAATATCAACATGTCAATATTTATCCAAATCTAACTATCAATAATAAATATCAATATTGGTACTGATTTCCGTGTTGGATGTATAATTTCGTCACCATGGCCAGAATACTCCCCAGGTTTTAATAGGGCTAATAACTGATTATTGGAAGTAGCACATCTTTGTCTAGGCATAGAGATGGAGGAAGAGGGGCAAATGTGATTTCCCTGATACAGGGAACTTCTTGGTGAGGAAATCCCCTCTTCCGGAGCAAATGGCTGCCTTATCTGCAACCTCTCATTTTGGAGAGTTGCCTCAGTCACTGAGAAGTTAGGTGCCTTATATAAGGTCACTTCACCCGTCGAGTATGCCAGAGAGAGGTCTCGAATCCAGGTTGTCCTGTTTCCTGAACAGTTCCCACTAGTCTACCTCTCATATTTTGTTTACCTAGGTCATTGCCGATTTAGAGTTGGAAGAGACTTTAGAGATCACCTGTTCTAACCCTTTGGTTTTATAGATGAGGAGGCTGAAGCCCTGAGGGGTGGACTGACCTGCACAAAGGTCACACAGGTTGTAAGTAACAGAGTATGAATTTGAACTCGTGTCTTCCACAATGTTCTTTTCCTTGCACCATGCTGCACTTAAGTTGTTGTTGTTCAATTGTTTTCAGTTGTGTCTGACTCTTCGTGACCCCATCTGGGGTTTTCCTGAAAAAAATACTAGAATGGTTTGCCATTTCCTTCTCTAGCTCATTTTGCAGATGAAGAAACTGAGGCAAACAGGGTTAAGTGACTTGCCCAGGGCCATACATCTAGTGAGTTTCTAAGGCCAGATTTGAAATCAGTAAGATGACTCCTGGTTTGGTGCTCTATCTAGGAACCGTTAACTGCCTGTTGCATTTAAGACATATACCTAATTTCTTCACAAGAAATTGTGAAAATTACTTTATAAAAGGGGAGCATTTATTTTACTGTGCCTTACTGAAAAATTGTAAGCTCTCAATGAACTATCCTGATGCTTAGGAGAGGTGTGGTGTTTGGTTTTCAATAATTAGTACCATCCATCAATCATCCCAAAGTATATATTGAAAACTTTGGATAGCACTTTACAAAGAATTTACAGACATCTCTGTCATCTAGACCTTTACAATCTAAGACACAACCTCAGGTAAGCAGTTACGAGAGACAAACCATCAAACATATACTGAACAAGGGCATAAAACCTCAGAACTGGAAGGGCCCTTAAAAATCATTTAGTCTACCCCCTTCATTGTGCAGATGAAGAAACAGGTACAAAGTGGCCCAAGGTCATGTAGCTAACCTATGGCAGAGGTAGGAGGATCTAAGGCTCCAAGTCTAGAGCTCTTTGATCTATTTCCTGAATTAAATGATTAAATATCATTCATTTACAATATGTACTGCAGATATCAATGACCATATTCTTAGGGTAATTGGTAAGGGGGAGTAATTAGAGAGATGTATTTAGATGGCATGGGGTCATGGGAAGTGTTATAAATAAAAAGACATGAATTATATGCTGTACAGTATCTTCCTAGATAGTAGCTGTCTCTCAGATTCTAAGGAGACAGCTATTGTACCAGTCAACAAGCGTTTATTAAGTCGGGTCAACAAACATTTGTTAAGCGTCTACTATCTGCCAGGTGCCGTACAGTATAAACACTAGAGAGCTCATTTAAAAGCACATGTTATATGCTTAGCCTCTTTGGATATTTCATTTGATTTTTTAAACAGTTAGTGTGGCCAGAAAAAATGTTTTATTCAAAACACATCTTGCAAGATGAAGTCCTTCTTATTCTATTGCTCTGCTAAGGCAAACTGAAATGTAGGGAAACAAAGAGAGATTTAAGAGACTGGGAGGTGGAGTAGGGTGGAGAAGAGAAAAATTAAGCTGAGTATGAATACTACCATTGCTTTAGCTTTCCCTGAAAAGTTTTATTGGCTTCCCAGTTGGAGTTAGCAGGAAGCCTAAGAGATGCATTCTAACAGACTCAGATTTGTGACACTGTGTTACAGTTAGTGATAAGTATGTTCCAGTCAATATATTTATATATCTATATGTATATTTATCTCTCTCTATATATATATATACATACATATATATATGTATACACTGTAACATTCATCTTATGCAAGTCTAAGAGAGAATTAAGTTGCGTCATGCAACTGAAATAGTTTCTAAGGAACTCAAAACCCGAATTCAAAGCCCAAAATGGAAGGAGAAATGAACCCTTCCACCCTTACCCACTTTTTAAAATTTCGTAAGAGATAAGGTTCAACTTCTGTTTTAAAAATAAAATCCATTTCTTTGGTTTAATACAAAACCTTGTAGTCTTAAGGTCCAAACTATTTTCTCTCTCTCTCTCTCTCTCTTTTTTCTCTCTCTCTCAAAACAGCTCCTATAACTCCAAAATCCTTTGTGACCACAGGAGTTCATTTCCTTGCTATGTAACAACCATGTGACCAAAATTGTTGAAGGAGCTCTGTGATGACTTTCTTTTTTATATAATATTTTATTTTTCCCCCAGTTACATGTTAAAACAATTTTTTAAACTTTTTTTTTAAGTTTTGAGCTCCTCTGTGATGACTTTCAATAGGATACTGAAGCTTTCTGTCTCAGTCTGGCTTTTTTAAAGTTGTCTCATAATTCATAATTCATGTTTCCTAATCTCAACTGTGCCCTTACTACATCAAGGGAAACACTATTCCTCCACAATCAGTTTATTATATCACTCCCTACAGTGGCTGTTCTAGACTTTTCCACCTGTCCTCTGGCTTCTCATTGCACCCCTTCTCCTCCTGTCTAAGTTGAAGACCTTGCCACTCACTTTATGCACACACACACACACACACACACACACACACACACACACACACACACACACACACACACACAATGGTGGCCATTTGCTGTGAGCTTCCTTTCTCTCCCCCTCATCTCAAGCCATTCAGACATCTTCCTTCACTATCTCCTTCTTTAATCCTGTCTCAGATGAACAGGAGTCCCTTCTTCTTGCCAAAGCCAAACACCCTACATGCACCCTTGTTTCCAACCTCTCCCAACTTCTCCAACGGATTGGACCCACTTTTATCCAAACCCATTCTCTGATCTTCAGTGTCTTCCTATCTGTTGGCTCTTTCTCTGCTGCTTAAAAATACTCCCATGCTCTCCTATCCTTAAAATGGTCACCTGACTGTCCTGGCGATCCGCTTCCTATATCTCTCCTCCCGTTCTTGACTAAACTCCTTGACAAAGTCATCTACATTTCCTGCTTCCACTTGTTCTCCTCTTCCTCTTCTAAATCCTCCACAATCTGACTTCTAACCCCATCTGTCAACTGAAACCACCTTCTTTAAAGTTACAAACAATCTCTTTCTTGTGAAATCAAGAGGACTTTTCTCAAAAAGTCCTGATCCTTCTGGACTTTTCTGCATCATTTGGCCGTGGAGACCATCTTCTTCTGGATACTTTCCTCTCTAGATTTTTGTGACACTGCTTTCTGTTGGCTCTCTTCTTAGATGTCTAGCTGCTCTAGTCTCCTTTGATTGTTCTTTATACCCCAGTGCTCTATCTTGCTCCTCTTCTCTTCTCCTGGCCTTTAGTATCTGCTTTGGTGATCTCAACAGGACTGAATTATCAGTTCTAAGGAGATGATTCCCAGATCTATAAATCTAATGTCTCCTGAGCTTTAGTCTCACATTACCAAATGCCTTTTTTTTTTAATTTTTCAACTTAAAAAAAATTAAGTTGGATGTGTAAGAGATATACATTTCTCAAGGTAACAAAAATGTGGCAACAGTGGATTGTGTTTCACAAAGTAATCATTTCGGAAGAAAAAATAATCTGAATTTCTATACAGTGCAATTATAAAGGTTAGGAAATAATGTAAATGATGAATTGCCTTTTGGACATTTTGATTTGGACATCCCACAGGCATCTCAAACTGAACATATCCAAAACAAAATTCATTATATTTTCCCCTCAAACCTTTCGTCTTCCCAACTTCCCTAATATTGTTGAGGGTACTACCATTCTGCCAGTCACTCAGTCTTGCAAGCAAGACATCATATTTGACCTCTCATTTACCCTACATTTCCAATCCATTATTGTTTCTGCCTTCGAGGTCTCTCTTATACTTCTCCTTGTATAAAACCACCACCCTGATACAGTCACTATCATCTCCTCCCTGACCTACTGCAGTAGCCTCCTGGTGGGTCTGCCCACTACCAGTCTCTCTCCACTCCATTCTACCCACCACTCAGCCAACCTCAAAGTAATTCTTCTAAAATGTTGGTATAACCATGTCACCCTCCTGTTCAGTGAATAATAGCTTTCTAGGATCAAATACAAACTGCTTTGTTTGGCACTTCAGGCACTTTATAACCTGGTCCCTTCCTATCTTTCCAGTTTTATTATACTTTACTCTCCACACACTTTCTGTTCTAGCAACATTGGCCTCCTTGCAGTGCCTCAGGCAATCCTCTGTAATGTTAATGGAATAGGAAGGTCTTCCCAGTCTATTAATAGGCCTATGTGACATTTTAATCAAGGATGTCTTACTGCTTTCACAGCTGTGGTACATCCTGAGTCACATAGAGCTCATTGGTGGAGGAACTTGCTTAGGGAGACTTGCTTGCAGAAAGGTTTTCACACCTCTTGGTATTTAGTTAATTAAGCACTGAGCCATGTGGATTGTGATGCCTTCTGGCTCTGAGCCTACTAGTTGAAAACTGTATATTCTGGGAGGTTGGTATTTTGCTTTGGGGGCAGCTTGTGAGAAGGACCTTTTGACTCCCTGGACAGGACTCTGAGTAGCCATTTGTTAAGAGCCTCTCAACTACTTAGATGTTGTTTGTGCTCTCCAAGTCTGATGGTATATATAGATGGTTGTATTACTTTGTTCAGACAGTTGGAGCACTGTCTGTTGATCTTTGTGCTAATTTTTCTGTTTGTGTTTTCTCCATGTCCAGGGTAGTGACCTTTCCCCTGAACTAGTGAATATAATTAAAAGTAGGATTGTTAACCCCTTTTTGAGCAGTCTTTTCTTTAAAAACAGATCAAAGAGTCTGTGCTAGCAGGCCATTCTGGGTGTGCTAGAGTGCTTGCCATTACAGCCTCCATCTCCTATCTCTGATTCTTTGTACTAGATGTCTCTCAAGTCTGAAATGGTCTTCCTTTGGCCTTAGCTCTCCTGACTTCCTTCAGGACTTAGCTCAAATTTCACCTTCTCTATATAATTCTGAGCCATATAATGGAGAACCTCCTTGGCCTGATAGCCTTCCATCTACCCAGTGTATATTTTCTCTGCCTCTTCATTATCTCCCAGATTAAAATACAAGATCCTTGAGGGCAGACTGTATCCTCAGCTTTTATCAGGATACCTGGCACGTAGTAAGAGTTTAATGATGTTTATTGACTTGGCCTCATAACTCTTCCAAAGGCCTGAAGCTGCTTACTACAGTGCAAACATTGCTTCTCTCGGATTTTATTTTCAGGGTTACTTCTTAAGAAGAACCTATTGTATGGATGGAGCCAATAAGAATATTTAACATGCTTAAGCATGTTAGCAATTAGCTTATTGACTCTTTTGGAAACCTAGTTGATTATAATGCTATACTTTTCTCCTTATTTCAAGGGCATATAGGAGAATAAATGACCATAACTATATCATAAGTACTTTTTTTTTGAGAACTCAGTTTTGGAAACTGTGATGGATAGCTCACAATTATAAGGTGTTTTACAGTTTTCAGTGTTTCGTATTGTTTCATTTGATCCTAACAACAGCCTTAACAACAGATCACTTGGTTACCTATCTAGGCAGTATGAATATTATTATTCCTCTCTTACAGTTGAGGAAACTGAAGTTGAAAGATGGGGTTGCTAAAGTCATAAAACTAGTTAAGTAGAAAGGAAAGGAAGACATAGTGGAAAGGGTGCTAACTACGGAGTCAGGGAAGACCTGGCTTCCAATCCTGCTGGCAATCCTCAATAGCTATGTGACACTGGGCAAGTCACTTTGACAACTGAGCCTCCGTTTACTCATCTGTAAAAGGGGCATAATGACACCTGTAGTACATATCTTATGGCACTGTTGTGAGGATCAAATGGATAATATATGCAAAAGTCAGTTCTGTGCTTAGAATTCTCTCCCTCATTATTTCTAGAGCCCTTGTAGCTTCCCTACCTTCCTTCAAGTTTTAGCTAGAGTCCCACTTCCTGCCAGGTGCTTTCCCCAGGATTCCTTAATCATATTGCCTTACCTCTGAGCTAGCACCCAATTTATCCTGTATATAGCTTGTTTGTACACAATGCTTACCTGTTGTCTCCACTTGTGATCCCCAGCACAGTGATTGGCAGATAGTAGGCACTTAATAAATAAATGCTAATTGACTGACTGACAATTATTATTGCTATTTATTATTATTCAATTACAGAGTCAGGATTAACACCCAGATCTTTTGTCTCCAAGTGCAGTGGACTGTATGCAATATAATTTAATTCAGCAATCATTTAGTCAAAGCACCCGCTCTGTGGAAGGCCAAGAGCTAGGAATGCAAGGACAAAAACCAAAGATAGTCCTTGCCTTCAATGAGCTTATATTCCACTGAAGAGGTTCAATGTGTACACAGAGACATAAATGCCAGGTATGCATGAAATAGTAACAAAATAATTTCAAGAAGGAGAAAGTACTTATACTGTGGAGGATCATCAATGAACCCTGTAGGAGATGGCATCTAAACTGTGATTTCAGGAACCCAGGAATCCTGAGGTAGTGGTAAGGACGGAGTGTATTCTAAGAATAAGGAGCCATGTTTGCAAAAGCACAGAAGTAGGAGATATATAGAGGGATACTTAACATTTCATAGGTCCATTGTACTGGAGAGTGGGTGAAGGACAATAATGCAAAATAAAACTGGAAAAGTAAAACTAGGAACTACATTGTGAAGGGTTTTAAATGTCAGAGACAGTAGGAGGACACCGAAGATTTTTGAGTAAGGTGAGAGGTGGAGAAAGTGACATAATCGGATCTGGTTATTTTCTAGAAATATAAGTGGGGTGGCCAAGTAGAGAATAGATTGGAGAGGAAAGAAAATGGATTTAGTAATTCTGGTTAGAAGGCTTTTGTGATCTTCTGGTGAAAAGTGATAAAGGCCCCAACATCACTGATAATTCCTCTCCATCTGAATATCAGAAGTCCAAAAAGACATTTCTTTAGACAGGCCTTAGACCAATTATTCTTAAGTTTGGTTGTTTCCAAGAAGTGTTCCCAGTATGATATATCTTGGATCTGCTTACATATCCACCATCTCTAAATGGATAACCCATCAATCCTTGTAAGAGCCATAGAAAGTCTTTGATATTATGGAAAATGGATTTGTTTCCTTAAAACTGTACTCACCTAGGGCAATATTGAAACTTCCTAGGTTGACTGAGTTGTGGAGTGTTTTGAATAAATATGATCTGGTATTAGTTTGACTTTGAATGAATGACCGTAATCAAGTCACATTCAGGAATCCCTATTCTGGCTGGTTTGTCTTTGAAAAAATATTTGAGAGGGGAAAAAAAAGGAATGAGTTGCTTTTTCATAGCTGTTCTAATTAGCAAGTGTTCACAGGTTCATGATCTGAGAGGAATTAAGCTGCCTAAATGACTCTGAGCAAGAAATAATTTTGATAATTTAAAAATGTGTCCTTATGTCACCAGTCTGGATAATTTCAGATAGATGACTAGCTAGCTAGCTCACTAGATAATATATATATATATATATAGGTATTATGGCACACATGTCTATATTATGATACATGTATATACATATACATACCAGAGCTATATAATCTGGTCATTTTGTAACTTATTATGGTAGTTAAAAAAAAAATACATAAGGATTTATATTTCTATCCATGGAAAGCTAAGCTCCTTCTGGGATGTAGTCTGAATTTTCCATTAAAAAGAAAAAATTACTTTTCTTTATCCATATATTTCAAGGAATACTTTGTTGTGTTTGCTGGGAGTCTGTCATCTAAGTAGGTCCAAAGTTATTTTGTACTTTTATTCTGAAGATGTAGGTGGTACTTGAAGGTCATATGGAAGGTCATAACCAAATATGTTGGACATTCATTCAGGACCTCCCTTTTAGTCCATGGAATGTCTGTGAGAGAATCCTGACTCTTGATCCAGAAACCCAATGCTATGGGCAGATTCCCAACTGGCCTTAGGAGTAGATGAATTGGATGACCACCTCTCTGATGTGATTTCAGGGAGACCTTGGAAAATCCCATTTGCCTCCAAAATTGTTTCCAGTTAAAATGTAGGTTTTTTTAGGGAAGATGAAATATTAAGCAGTATTGGTCATTTATAATTTTGATTATTTTTTTACCAAATACTTTCCTGCAAAGAGTTTCCAATAAAGTCTGAGCGGAATTAAATATTTAGACACTGAATACTTAGGAGGATGGCATACCAAGAGGGAAGAAAAAAGGAGATAACTGAATGTAGACTTCATATGTAGTAGAACAGACTTGAAGAGAATGCAGAGGCTGTTAGCTCCACTGAGGATTTTCAGGAAGCTTTCCTTCTGAGTTCAGCAGCAGGCATGAGGAGGTATAGCCATGTTTGGGGCAAACCTTTACTTGAAGACAAGGCCAAGAACCAGAGCCTAGGCTTTCTTGAGTCAGGTCTGTGTAATTTCTGGGAATCACCTTCTTCTTAAAAACATACTGTTCAAAATATTTACCAATAATCACACTTGGACATTTCAAGTACAGTGTTTAAAAAGAAAACACACTCAATTTAAAACAGAACTATGTCTTTGCCTTTAGACATAAATTATTTAGGAATTGTAGGGATAATAGTAGTGATATTTATGTAGAACTTTAAGGTTTGCAAAATGTTTGCAAACATGAAATTAATGTTCTCCTTGCTGTCTTCCTGAAGATCTGGAAAATAAGTAAGATAACCATTAGCCTGTAGCCTTTGTGTGTTGAACACACATTGAGTTCACCTGCCTGGTTCTTGCAATATGCCTAAGCATCCCCAAATAATGTATGTGAGTGCTATTAGTAGAATCACTGGTACTACATATTTTCTTCGTATACTTTTCTAGACCATGGTGAGGAACAATCTAAAAAATTATCCTTATTCCATTTTATTTTCCTGAAGATTTTCCTCTTGTCAAACTGAATACACAGAGAAAGGAAGAGACTTGTGGTTCAGGATTTTTGCAGTCTTAAGGGATTTTATAGATAAACCCAGAACTTAATGTGATTTGAGCTTTTCTGGGTTTTGAGTACCCTTCCCATTCTCCTCCCCAAGTCCAATCCCTTCAATGATTATAAATTGAGAACTTGATGACACAGTGATGTCTTTAGTTTTAGATTTTGTTGGCGGATGCCTCCCTTCTGCTAGCAGACCTGACTATGAGGTGCATGAGAATCATCATGAAGGAGAAAATCAATAGGGGAGAGCAGCAAAAAAATTTGGTATTTGGGTCTCCCTAGTATATTGAAGTCTTTCCTTTATCATGTTTTATTTCCACAAATCCTGGGCTGTTTACCTACTTCCATTTGTCAGAATGAGTAGGAAGAAAATTTCCCTTTTAAGAACACTATATAAACAATTGGAAACATTCAACACCTGTTTATCTTAGCAGAGCCCTGCAGAGAGAGAAGGGCAGATTCTCCATTAACTTTTACATTCAGAAATGGCTTCAGAGAGGAGAAAGAATCTCTTTCCTTCTATATACTTGGTTATGATTAAAAGGCACCAAAAGCAAGATTTATATACTGATAGCTTACATTTATAAGCAAAATCTGCCCTGAAGTTCTTCATGTTTCTTTTGAACTATGTGCAAGTCTGTTTCCAAAGGAGAGAGTACTAATCAGTGCTTACATGAATTAGACATTTGTATAATGTACAGCACATTGGTGTTTAGCTTTCTTCTTAGGATAATTACCTTTGAGACAGGTTTTCACTTCCAGCTACCATTTGAAAGATAAGAGATGATTAGGGAGTCAGGGTTCAACAGCTAGATACCTGAGCTGAAGGCAGGACAGAAATGGGCCAAGTCAAGAATGCAGGTGGTAATACTTTCAAATCATATTGAAAGAGTGGGCAGATTGAAAAGGGAAGATTGTAGGAGTTAAGATAGTAAATTGTGAGACAGGTAAATTTATGTATGTGTGTGTGTTTTCATATTTATCCTATGTTGCATCAGAGTCCCATTAACTTAAATATACTAGAATTATCCATTTCCATATTTTGTACCTTTAGATGGAGGTCTAGTTTCCTTTTTTTTTTTCCTTTTTGGAGGGGAAAGGCAGGGCAATTGGGGTTAAGTGACTTGCCCAAGGTCACATGGCTAGTAAGTGTTAAGTGTCTGAGGCAGGATTTGAACTCAGGCCCTCCTGACTCCAGGGCTGGTGCTCTATTCACTGCGCCACCTAGCCACTCCATGGAGGTCTAATTTTCAGACTTTGTTTATGCTATCCTAAAGTAGTTTTTCATAAGATCATAAAGATAGATCTGGAAGGGACCTCAGAAGCTATTTAATCCAACCTCTTGGTTGGACATTTGAGGAAACTGAGGCCCAGAAGAATAAGTGATTTGCCCAATTTTTATCTTCCTCTCATTATTACCCTGGAACAAACCCTACATGAAAACGTTAGTTCCCTGACATAACATTGCCCTTTATTTTTTTTAGGCTATTCTTCCTACTTGGATAAATATAACATAGTCCAAAGATTGATTTGGCATTTATCAATAAAAGTAAGGAATGTTGAAAACAAATCTAATATGAATGCCCAGATGATATTTTATTGGTGGCATAATCATAACAACTTTTAAATACCATTTTACAAATCATTTTATTTTTTGAAACAGCATATTGAAGTTTTGTGTCATAGAGGATATTTGGAACTGAAATTTTAAACCAGAACTCGACAAGCAATTGGTTCAACATAAACACACACACACACACACACACACACACACACACACACATACACACCTGAAAAGCCTGTTTAGGAAGCAAATAACTTTTACAGATGCAAATATAGTTTCCATACCTCCATACTGTGTCTGATCTTATAAGGGGTACATTCCATTCCTGGGATTCATTTCTGTAAACCACTCAGTGTGGAAAAGGGAAAGCAGAAAGCAACGCCTCAACCTTCTTTGACTTTGGGTGATTGTTTTTTTGGGATAAAGCGTTGATTCCTTTGTTCCAGTCCAGTCATAGAAATAAATGAATGAGACAAAACTGAGGAATAGAAAGGTTTTTGTCTGCCCTGCTTGTTACCTTTTCCCAGGGAAAGCTTCCTTCTCCCCACAGACAGAGGAGTAAAGGCTTTTCCAAGAGGAATCCTCTTGGCAGAATCTGTTTGGGAAATATTCTAGGATGGTTGGACTCTGTTTATATTGTTTATCATTTCTGAAATGGAAAGTTAAATCCTGTGTCATTTCTTGTAGATATAATAGGACAGCGTTAGATGTGCAGACATCTCCTTTTCATTTAAATGCTTTACCTCCCCTTCTTTCCAAGTGATTTTGGAGGTTTCCTCCAAAATACCACAGATACTTTGGCCAGTAGGATAGTTTTTATTCGAGGACATAGTAAAAAGGAAATGTAAAGATTGTCACCACCAAAAGAAAGATTTTAATCAACATTATTCATTCAGAGATAGCTTGTTTTCTTCAATATACATAGTCAAATATTCTGTTTTCTTTTCAAAGAAAAGAAAATTGTAAACCTCTTATGTTCCTGACCTATTTTCAGCTTCCCCTCCTTTCCTTAGTGAGGTCTCCCTATCTGAGTGTGTTCATTGAAACATCTGTAGTCACTCACAGGAAAATAGGTTAATAATTTTTAATTGTTGTTTCTAATTGTGCAGAAGGGTATCAATCCTAAAATACTTAAAAATAGGACTTATCTATGGAACTGTGTCTGAGAGAATGCTCTCGTATCAGTTATACATTTCTTATGGTTACAGATATCTTTGTTAAACTTGTCAGACATATCAAGAAGTCCGTTTTTACCAAGACAATACCCACATTAGGACTTTTCCTAATTGTTGTACAAGCAACTACAGTATAAGGGGCGTAATTTGACACCTTCCTGGGGAATACGGATTGAATCTGTGCTATGGCGAGACATTTCATAAAAAAGTGCCTTTATGCATTTTACATTCAGGTCATCTGAACATTTGGATCTGAAAGCATATGATCTGCTGTTGGAACAAAGATTCTCCGTTTCCAACTGGAGAAACCAAGTCATGTAATTGACTTCAGAGTTATTTTATTGCTTCTCTGCAACTATCTGTTTTAATCATTGGTAAATACGTTGAGGCAGGATAATTGATTATGAAATAACAATATTAGTGACGATATAACAGTAGTAGCAGATGACATCAGCCCCGTTGGGGCTGGTACTTTACGTACCTCTGCTCGTTAGAGCCTTACAACACCCTGATGAGACAGGCATTCCTACAGGTGTTGTTACCTCCGTTTTGTCAATGACAAAGGTGAGGCACAACAATTTAATGATTTAGCATGATCAGACTGGATGTGGTCACACAGGAAATGGAAAGATTAAACACTGACATCTTGGGTGTTACTGAACTTAAATGGATAGAAGTGGATTCATTTAAGTCAGGTGATTATTACATATATTCACCTCTGTGGGCAAGAATCCCTTAGAACAGAGGTGGGGAACCTGGGGCCTCAAGGCCATATGTGGCCCTTTAGGTCCTGGATTTATTATTCAGTCAAAGGGGCTCATTTAAGGACCTAGCGGGCCACATATGACCTTGAGGCCCCAGGTTCCCCACCCCTGTCTTACAAGAAATGGCATAGCCCTCATAGTCAATAAAAAGGTGAGAAAAGCAGCCCTGGGGTATAGTCTCAAAAAATGACAGAATCATTCAACATCACAGTAATGTAAGTCTGTGCTGAAATCATGATGCTGAAGAGGCCAAAATTGATCAGCTCTATGAAGACCTACAGCATCTTCTAGAATAACATCTATGGAATGCTAAAGTAGGAGATAAAAAGATAATTTAAATAATAAGAGAGTTTGGCCTTGGAGTACAGAATGAAGCAGAGCAGAGACTGATTGACCTTTGTCAAGATAACCCATTGGTCATAGCAAACACTTTTTTTTAAACAACTTAAAAGGTGACTCTACACGTGGACGTCACCAGATGTTCAGTGTCAAAATCAGATTGATTACATACTTTGCAGCCAAAGATGGAGAAGCTCTATACAGTCAGTTGAAACAAGACCTAGAGCTGACCGTGGCTCTGATCATGAGCTTCTTATTGCAAAATTCAGACTTAAATTGAAGAAAGTAGACCATATATGTATGACCTAAATAACATCTCTTATAAATATGAAGTGGAAGTGATAAATAGATTTAAAGGATTAGAGCTGGTAGATAGAGTGCCTGAAGAACTATGGACAGAGATTCAAAATGTTGCCCTAGAGGCAGTAAGAAAAACATTCCAGTGAAAAAGAACAAGAAAGCAAAATGGCTATCTGGCAAGACTTTACAAAGAGCAGAGGAAAGAAGGAAAGTGAAAGGAAAGGAAAATGGGAAAAAATATACCCAACTGAATACAGAATTCCAGAGAACAGCAAGGAGAGATAAGAAGATTTTCTTACCTGGGCAGTGCAAAGAAACAGAAGAAAGCAATAGAATGAGAAAGATAAATGATCTCTTCAAGAAAGGTAAGGTAATAAAAGACAAAAAATGGTAAGGACTTAACAGAAGTAGAAGAGACTAAAAAGAGATGGCAAGAATACACAGAACTGTACAAGAAAGATCTTATCATTGCCCCATGATCGTGTGGTTACTTGTCTAAAGTCAGACATCTTGGAGAATGGAGGAAAATGGGCCTTGGGAAGCATTGCTAACAACAGTGCTGGTGGAGGTGACAGAATTCCAGCTGAGCTATTTAAAATCCTGAAAGATGATGCTGTTAATGTGCTGCACTCAATATGCCAGGAAATTTGAAAAACTCAACAGTGGTCACTGGATTGGAAAAGATCATTTTGCTTCCCAGTCCCAAAGAAGGGAAATGCCAGGGAATGGTCAAAGTCCTGATAATTCAGCAAGGTTATGCTTAAGATTCTGCAAGCTAGGTTTCAACAATATGTGAACCAAGAATTACCAGAAGAGCAGGTTGATTTTCAAAGAGGCAGAGGAGCCAGAGACCAGATCACCAATATTTGCTGTATTATGGAGAAAGCAAAGGAGTTACAGAAAAACATTTATTACTTCATTGACAACACTAAAAAGCCTTTGACTGTGTAATCATACACAGTCAAAATGGGGCAACTCCCCAATGAGATAGTAGTACCGGATCATCTTGTCTCCTGAGAAACCTGTATGCAGGCCAGGAAGCAACAATTAGAACCTAACATGAAACAACTAATTGGTTTAAGATTGGAAAAGGAGTATAACAAGATTATACATTGTCACTTATTTATTCAGCTCATATGCAGAGTACATCATGCGAAACACCAGGCTGGACAATTCAAAAGTTAAAATTAAGGTTGCTGGGAGAAATAGCAACAATCTCAGATGCAGATGATATCACTCAGATGACAGAAAGTGAAGATTAAGAAACCTCTTGATGAGAGTGAAAGAGGAGAGTGTAAAATCTGTTTTGAAACCTAACATCAAAAAAACTAAGATCTTAGCAACTGATCCCCACACTCCCTAGCAAATAGAGCCAGAAGAAATGTAAGTACTGTCAGATTTTATGTTCTTGAGCTCAGATATTATTAAAGACACCAACTGCAGCCATGAAATTAAAAGATGCTTGTTCCTTGGAAGAGAGATATGGGAAATCTGGACAGCATACTAAAAAGGAGAGATATCACCTTGCTGACAAAGGTCTATATAGTCAAAGTTATGGTTTTTCCAGTAGCTATTTATGGCTGTTGAGAGTTGGACTATAAGGTAAACTGAGAATCACAGAACTGATGCTCTCGAGTTGTGCTGGAGAGGACTTTAGAAAGTCACTTGGACAGCAAACAAGGAGATCAAATCAGTCAATATTTAGAGAAATTAATTCAGGCTATTTATTGGAAGGTCAAATACTGAAGCTGAAACTTGAATACTTTGGCCACATAATGAGAAGATGGTATTCATTGGCAAAGATCCTGATGTTGGGGAAGTTTGAAAGCAAGAGGAAAAGGGGACAGCAGAGGATGAGATGAATAGATGGTGTTGTGGAAGCAATGAACATGACCTTGGACAGACTTAGGGGATAATAGAGGATAGAAGGGCATAGTCCATGGGGTCATGAAGAGTTGGACAAGACCCAATGACTGAACAACAAACAGCTAAAAATTGTTAGAGACAGAATTTGTAGACTATTTCTTATGTTGTTAAAGCATCTAGGTCTGAAAAGAAGAAAAAATGTATTTTAAATTGATTTTCCTGAAATAAAAAAATCTGAAGTAGGTCATCTCCTAAATTCATGAGATTATAAGATGTAGAGTTGGAAGGGATGTTAGAAAACATCTACTCCAACCCCTCATTTCACACAGAAAACGAAGGTATAGAAAATGGCTTGCCATGACCACGTGATAGTCAATGGCAGAGAGAGAAATTTGAACTCAGGGCCTCTGATGATTGTAGCAGGGAAGAAAATACTAAGTATTTTTATTGACCAATTACTTTTTGGAAGCTACTTCAGAAGATGGATGAAGGAGACACACAAGAATAACTTAGGGAATTGTGCTGGTAAAATTGTGTATTACCTATGTTTTTGATGGATAAGTAAATATAGATATATGCTTATATTTGTAAGTGAAGACTCTCTAAGACAAAAAGCTGCAGGACAAGTGTTGATCTGCATTGTCAGGAGGAGTTTCTTTTTATAAAGACAGAACTTTTAGGAATGCCCAGTGAGGAAACTTTCTACCAGAGTAGGTCAGTACCAGTCTGGTAACTTACAGTCTTAGAACATTGACGAGGGTACTGAGAGGCAGAGACTTGTCCAGAGTAGCAGCCAGTACTTCATATGTCAGAGGAAGGATTTGAACTGAAGTCTTCTTGAATCTGAAGTCAGCTCTTAATCTGCCTCTCATACAAATATATATCACATAATATATATCACAAATATAAATCACATATACATACTCATTTATGTGTATGTATGTAGCTAAATGAACTTAAAAGTAATCCTGTTATATGATAACTGAGTAAATGTAGAGTATAAGAGAGGAAAAGGATATATTTTCAAGGAGATTTATTGGATTCCTGAAAGATCAGAGAATGTTTAATAGGAAAAGTTTGGCTAGAATTTGATGTTAATTAGAACAGTTCACTATCTTTTATTTTCTTTATTAGAAGGGCATATTTGGAGCTGAATTCAGTTTCTCTTTTCCCTTCACCCAAGGGATTACAAAACCTTCTTTATATCTGGTTTTTTTAAATGAACATTAGAATGTTGTAATTAATTGTGAGAAGTTTTGGTTTATAGTTTATATATTATGTGCTCAGATGGATTCAGGAGCAGGTGAGATGTCTCAGCAAGGGGAGGTGGGTGGGAGGGGGGTGCAGAGAAGGGATTATAGAATAAGACTCCTAGGCTCCTCTGTGTAGAAACAAAGGTGATGCTCTTCCTCCCTTCAGTGAGGATCAATTGCATAGTCCTTGGTTTACCCGTTTGGTAGAAGTGTGTGTTTCATTCTCTCTCAGATATATCCGTATAAGGCTTAGCTTCTCATCTCCATTACCTTCTTTGGGAAGCACCTTTTTTCCATGCAGTGCAGTTCTCACTCCTACTTTTTCAGTTATAGGCTATTTTCTTCCAGTAGTTCAGGGGATACAACTAAAATAGAGACATGGCTTTGCAGAATCTTAGCTTATCCTCACACTCTGATAATGACCTCCCCTTAGCCTTGGGCTCATCGACTGCACCCTTTAAACATGGATTTTTTTTTTTTCAGCTGAAAAGCCTCAAGCCACATCACAGTTTGAAAATAGAAAATGAGGTTCATTTTCAAATAATTCACTGATGTTTCTAATGGTCTTTGATGTAGAACCTTATGTTATTGAATGTAGTAATGTTGAATAAGTCTCTTATCAAAAAAGGAACAGTGCCAGAAAACTAAAAATAAAAATCATTTCAGAGGGAGGTTTTCTAAGAGGGATTATTTTTTTTCTTGCTTCCTTTTCAGTTTCCTGAAAGTAATGTCCATTATCTTATTCTGTTTTGCAATAATCTGTTAAGTTAGAAAATTATAAGAAAAATTCTACTACCAGAATGAGAGATGATAAATGCTTTGAGGCAGGATAATTGAATATAATAACAATAATGATAGATGATACCTAGCTCTATTTGGGCTAGTGCTTTATGTACATCATCTCATTAACACTTCACAGTAACCTTATGAGGTAGGTACTATAGGTATCATTATCTTCATTTTATACATAACGAAAGTGGGGCATAGAGATTCAATTTATTTAACAGGATCATACAGCTAAAAATTGTAAGAGGCAGGATTCGAACTCAGATCTTTCCTTACTATAAGCCAATTGTACCACATTGCCTATTTAAAGCATCTGCATAGAGGTATGCCATTCTGATGTAAAGAATTTTTCTATTCCAAATATTTTTCCCCCTGTGGCATCTGAAAATGCCACTTTAGAGCTGAGACTCTACAGGATTTTAGATCTAGTTTCTTGTAGTTGGTATGAGGAAAATGTTAGGAAGCGTGTATTTTCATGTGGGCTAATGATGCAATGCTTCAATAGCATTATGTAAAAACAAACAACAACAACAAAAACCCATTCCAGATACAGTGAGCTCATCGGTTCCTTATTCTGGGAAGCTATGCCCCTCTTAATGCAGTCCATGTTTGCATTAGCTTTTCTGGATTCCACATCGCACTACTGACTCATATTGAGCTGGCAATTCACTAAGCCTCCCTCCCTGATTTTGTTCAGAACAATTCCTGCCTGTATCTCCCCCATCATATACTTATGAAGTTGATTTATTTCTACCTGAGTGCTAGACTTTGTATTTATCACTATTAAATTTCTTCTTATTAGATTCATCACAATCCTTTTGGATCCTGACTGCCGTCTATCATGTTTTCTATCTCTCCCAGCTTTGTGTCATCTTTAAAGTTGAGAAGCATACCTTATCAGATAAGGCATAAACATATGACCCTATCTAAATCATTAATAAAAAATATTTTAAAAAACCCCAGCAGGGCCAAGCACAAATCTCTAGGATACTGTGCTGGCGACTTCCTATCGCTCTGACACTGAATCATTAACAGCTCTTCCTTCCATTAACAACATCTAACCAAGTCTAAATCCGTTTAATTGTATTATTGCCTACTTCATATTCTCCTCAAGAATCACATAATCTACTTTATCAATAGCTTTGCCAAAATCTGGGTGAACTGCATCTACAGTATTCCTCTCATGTACTAGCTCAGTAATTCTAAACAAAAATGAGATTGTGTTAGGCTGGCACGACCAGTTCTTGATGAAGCCATGATGGCCCTTTGTAATCACTCCCTCCTTTGTTGGATCTTTGCCAGTCTTCTCTTTAATGACTCCTTCTGTAATTTTGTGAGGAATTGAAGTCAAGTCCACTGGCCGATGGTTTGCAGATTCTGTTCTCTCTTTCTTGTTTTGAAAATTGGCACAACATTTGTCCTGTGGTACCTTTCCTGTTTTATGTTATCTTTTGTTTATCACCGCTAGTGTTATCACCGCTAGTGGTTATCACCGCTAGTGGTTATCACCGCTAGTGTTATCACCGCTAGTGGTTATCACCGCTAGTGGTTATCACCGCTAGTGTTTACCACCACTAGTGTTATCACCGCTAGTGGTTAAGCAGGACTTTTTTCAGGACGAAAAAAGATGCAGTTCATCTTGACTGATCGAATTGAACTCATAAAGGGAATTTGCGTGCTCCCTTACTACTGCGTAACTTAACCCTGGGTTACATTTCCCATTAGTCCATTTTTGTTCCGTCATTTCCATCGTAAGAGTCATTCTGCTTTGCAGGAAAAAAATAGAAGCTAAAGGCAGAAAAATAAAATGACTTTCCCAGGATCAAACAGGTCGTGACAGATAGTAAGTACAAATCTTCCAAACTCAAAGTCAACGTTCTTTCCAAAGTGCCACATTGCCTTTTAAAGACATTTATTTTCAGATGTTACTGACCATACAGGAGAAAGAGGAATTAGCCCCACTGTTGTGCCAGCTTGCCATCGTTACCATGCCATGAGAAGAATAGACATTCATGTGGGCAGTGTACCCAGCACTGAACTGCCCTTCTGTGGGTCTTGCCTGGGATCAGGTATAGAGTTCTTGCTCAGCTAAGGCAATTATTCTCATTCTGTTACGTTCATTGTATGTGGTTTGGAGATGTCTGTTTCCTCAATAAAACACAAACTTAATGGCGCTTTTAAGCTTTTATGATTCCTTTCAGAATTTCAACTGGACAGTAAAGAACAATGTTTCCCATCAATAATAATCAATGCTTTAGTGTCAGAGAAAGAAACTAGATTGTCGACCCTCCCCCACCCCCACCTCCATTCCACAGCCCTACAAAACTCACTTTGATTCAGTTTGACAAACATTTATCGTTTGTTATGGGGAAAGTCCTCTGTAAGAGCAAGGGGGCACAGGTACAAAAAACAATGATCACTATCCTCAAGGACCTTACATTCTACTGGAAAGAATACTATACATATACCAATAAGTAAGTACAAGGTAATATGAGGAGAGAGAGAGAAACAGACAGAGACAAAGAGACAGAGAGGAGAAAGAGGGGAGGAAAAGACAGAGAGAGAGAGATGGAAAGGCCTCCAATGGGAAGTAACACCTGAACTGGGACTTGAGATGTGGGACTTGGAGTCAGGAAGCCTAAGTTCAAATCCAGCCTCAGATACTCATCAATTATGTGACCCAGCACAAATCACTTAACCTCTATCTGCCTCAGTTTCCTCATCTGTAAAATGGGTATCACAATAGCCCTCACCTCCCAGAGTTGTGAGGATCAAATGAGATAATATTTGTAAAATGCTCTGCAAACCTTAAGGAGCTCCAAAATACTATTATTATTTAGGGAAGCTGAGCATTTTAAGACCTGAGGAAGGAGTCCAGGCCAGGCATGGGGAATAGCTTGTATGAGATCACTGATGGAATGTAAGATTTCAGGATCTGCAGGTAATCCAGTTTCATTAGACTATAGATGTTGTGAAAGAGGATAATGTGAAATAAGGCTGAAAGGGGAGGTTAGAGCCCAATTTTTAAAGGACTTTGAAGATGAGGATAAAGCAGTTTTTTATGGTATATTCAAGGCAACGAATAGCCACTGAAAGTGTTTAAGCAGAAGAGTGATGATATGGTCAGAACTCTGCCTTAGGAAAATAATTTTGCTGGCTGCATAGAGTATGGATTTGAACAACAGAAAAAAGAAAACTAAGACCATTTGGAAGAGCAATAAGAAATACTAAGACCAATATGGAATTGGCAAAACTTTGAGACTGATTAGATATTGGGGGACGGGGGAAGTGTAGGGCAGGGAGAATGAAGAGTCAAGGTTGATTCTAAGTTTCCTTGGATGATGGTAGTGACTCCAAAAGAAATTGGGAATTTTAGAAGAGAAGTTTGGGGCAAAGGCATTAACAAGCTAGAAGTTGAGACCAATTTGGGGGGAAGCATCAAGATGGGATGAGCTGGAATAAGCAGTAATGTGCTCACTTGTTTAACTATACATTTGTCTTCATTGTCATAAATGTGTTTTAACCTATTGAATGAATTCTTTGAGATTACACTGAAGAAGGAAGCGGATCGTATGATCCCAGTTGGTAAGGGCATGTGAGCTAAGAGACTTATGAGTTATTATTGGAATATCCATAACCCTAGAGAGGAAAGGGGAATCTAGAAAGTACTGAGACAGGGAAAGACTAGAGAGATATTGGAAATGGTAGATGCTACCTTCCTGGCACAGTGTGCACAATCTGGTAGCTAAAGGCTGGGATAGCTGAGTACATTCACTCATGTTCCATTAAGTGAGGGTGCTAATAAGCTTTGAGAGTTAACCCATATGCCTTAGTACTAGTAAAAACGTTGTCCTTCGAGGGGTAGGAGAGAAGCTAAATTGTTTCACTCATTAAGTCTACCCATCTCCATAAAGAATATCATAAAATCATACTAACGTACAACTCCCTAGTCAAATCTAAAGCAGAGAAACCAGGAAATACATTATGGACAAGGTGGCTCAGAGCTAAGAATTGGAAGATAAGAATTCAGTGTAATGGCATTGAGAAGAAAATGCACATGTTCTAGACCACCAAAAGAATACATTTTAGGCATTTTTAAAACAAGGAAATAATATTTGTATAGTTTTATGAGTTACAAAGTCTTTGTATAAAGGATCATCATTTGGTCCTCCAAATGACTGTGAGGCAGGGAGTTTAAGCATCCTCATTTGAAAGAATAGGAAACTAGGCCTAGAAAGACTAAATAATTTTTCCAAGGTCATATAGAGAGCAAGTGGCAAAGTGTGGGTTTAAAGCAGGGTCCTCTGACCCCTTGTCCTGTGGTGTTTGGAAAACAGAATTCACAAGTTCCAAAATGACACATCAGAGGACATGACAGAAGAATGAATAAAACTAATCCACTTGAGCCTTGACCACAAGCCTCTGAGCTTTCTAAGTTATTCTATCTAGCTACAATTCCTCAGACCTAGTTTAGCCCATTAAGGTTCACTTCAGGGCAGCAATCTGGCTAGGTAAGAATTGTATATCCCATATCACAACCACCTATCCTTAAGCTAGTTTTGTTTTCTTTTTTTTACTAAAAAAAATACCTTTTGTTTTTGTATCACCTTTATCTCTAAATACATACCTCTTCTCCATCCCATTGGCTATTATAATTATATAGCATGGAAAAAGAAATTTACATGCTAACTTTGTTATATATTTAAAAGAAATAGCAAGTTGTACATAATAGATTTTCAGTTTCATATGCAATCTTTTTTTCAAATATTACCATGTTATGAAAATGCATGTTTTATTTCATAAATTAAAAATAAAACAAATAAAATTTTGAAAAAAGACTTCACATTCTTCTCTGAATTCTTCTCTGTTCCATTCCATTCATGTAGCATAATTTGTTTAGTCATTTCTCTGGTCAATGAGCTCCTACTTTGTGTACCATTATTTATCATCAAAAAGGTGCTATGAATGTTTTAGTGTACATGGGACCTTTCTTTTTGTCCTTGAATTCCTTTGGGTAGTTACCTTGGAATAGGAACTCTGGGTCAAAGTATATGGACATTTTAAACTGCCCATCTGTTATCCCTCAGTCTTCCCATCTGACTAACCGGCATTTGTTTTTAGTTGTGTGATGATCTCCTTTATGCTGCTCCTTCTTCTCATTTCTTCACTAAACACACGCTGCAGCCTCCTTATTCCTGCCATGTGCCTCTACTCTCATTTCCGTGGCCCATAGTTTTAATTCTTCGGCCACTCTTATTTTCCATTTCTTGCATACAGCATCAACAAATGAATACCGGTGTGTAAAAATGGGGCTTTGTTTGAGAGAGAAGCTTGTAGCCATTGAAAGCACTACATTTCCCCCCAGCCTGCTTTGATACAGAGATTTTCCACATCAAGAGTTCCCTAAAAGAAAGAAATCACAGGTCAAATCTCACCTCCTCCAAAAAAAAATACATATGCACACAATATAAAATCCACACATGTATTTATATCTTTATATGCATATGTGTGTTTTGTGCATTTATGTTTTTGTATGAGAGACAATATTGTATAGCGGAGAGACAGCTGGCTTTAGAGTCAGGAAGACCTGCCTCTGATTCATCTGAGCTGTGTGGCTCTGAACAAGTGTCTTAACCAGATTGCCAACAGTTGTGCAAAGAAGACGGAATTGTAAATAGAGCCCCCTCAGTTCAGTTGCCTGTCAGGATCTGAACGCATGTTGTCATTCTATCATGAAGATCATGAAGTCACTCTATGTACAGTGTCTCAAGTTTTTTTTCTTTTTTTATTTAATTTACTTGTAGTTTACATCATTCAGTTCCACAATCCCTTGAGTTCCACATTTTCTCCCCTCCCTGTCATTCCCCCTTCTCTCTATGGCAGCATACAATCTGATACAGGTTCCACAAATATCTTCACACTAAACATTAGTCAAGTTGTAAAGAGTTATAATCAAGGGAATGAACAACGGTATCTCAAGAGTTTTAACTAATATCATAAGATGATCCTTGGGTGAACAGCGGTATAGACAGAATGTTTCAGTGTCAAAGTATTTGTTTTGTAGGGATCCTCTGAGAAGTAGTATATTCAATTTCTGAGAAATTCTGGTGAGGTGGGGGGAACTTATTTTAAAATAAAAATATTCAAATTTTATTAGTACTTTTATTTTTTCTAATTTTATTTAATTACAAAGTAAAAATTAAAATAGTCATCTAAGCTCTTTAATGGAAGTTGTCGTTCAGTTGTTCAGTCATGTCCAACTCTTAGTGACCCCATGGATGTGCCAATGCTGTTCATGCAATTTTCTTGGCAAAGATATTAGGTTTGGCATTTCCTTCTCCAGTGGATTAGGGCAGACAAAGGATAAGTTAGTCACACGACCAGTAAGTGTCTGAGGCTGGATTTAAACTCAGGTCTTTATTCACTAATAGCTGCCTCATATTGGGAACTATACAATATTAATAAAGTAATGTTTAGAAACTCTTGGACCATGAGTGTACAACTGTGAATAATTGGAGAATATTTAAAAAAATCATTTGATCTGATTCATTGGCCTATCTACATACCCCACGTATAGAAGAATTTCAACTTGAACTTAACAGTTTCAACTGGTAATACAACCAACCTTAAGAATACAGTGAATCATAATTACTTTTCTCTTCCTCTATGTACCCCTCAACCAACAAAAGAGAAAGAAGGGTTTCTATGCCATAGAAGAGATTGAAACTAAATTCTTTACAATACACTTCACAAGGGATTTTAGTTGGATTGAGATATCAGAAAAGACCTCATTATAGTGGTAGCCCCAAGGTTTAGTCTATATACATAAAAAACTGTGTACTTTTGAAAGTCCTAGAGATGAACAAAAATGATGCTAAGACAGATGACCAGGACTCCATATACAACTAACTGATGTTTCATTACTCTTGACAAGTAAGCCAGGTGTTGAGAATAATTAACAAGACAAAAGGTTGAATGGAGGGAGGGAGGTGGAGGGTAAGAGTGAGACTATAATTAGGAGTCATTATTGGTGAAGGGAAAGTTTTATTGAAGACTGTGGCTTTCACCCAGCTACCAATAAATAGTTGTACCTTTTAGAATTTCCCTGAAGCTCCTATTCTGAGAAAGCCTGTTTTAAGCATTGGGGGATGTCATGATAGGGTCAATTTTTTAAAATTTTAAAATAACTTCATTTGCAACTAGATTTGATATTTTAAAGACATTCTGGATTGAACAAATGTCTTTCAAAAAGCTCTGGCTGTAACTGATATAGATAGGTCTAAAAATAGACTTTGGCTTCATTTTAACAAAGACCTTTGACAGGGATTTTTCTCTTGGCCTTTGGTCAGTGTATGTGTGAGTTGTATTTGAGATTATAATTGCTTTCTTTTTAGGAGCATTTTCAGAGTTTCTTGTCTGCCTTAATAAAAAATTCAGACATTCCCTCTTGCTCAGTTCAGTTAATAGCAACTAGATGTCAAAACCCTCTACGTATTGTCTTGTTCTGTTTCTTCTCTAGTGTCCCAATTCCCAATAAGTCCTTCCATAAAAGAGGGGAACATGAATTAGCTCCTGGGAGGTGAGGCCATTTGTATTTTAATTTTAAAAGCAAACATAGGGGTGAGGAAGGGTCATGAACTAAAACAACTGGATATTACAATCCCTCAAAGGTTGGAATCCTGAAAATCAGCCTCTGAGACAGACAGAGCATGGTATAATAGAACCTTGGGCTCGTGAGTCAGAAGGCCTGGGTTCAACTCATGGCATGATATAATGGAAAAACCACACTATTTGGAAGAAGATGAGTTAGGGTTAAATCCCAGTGTTGCTATGTGTTAGTTGTATGACTTTCGATGAGTTAGTTTCCTCCTCCTTAGAATGAGGAGATTGAACTAGATAATTTCCAAGGTCATCTTCATATCTAAGGTCTATGATCCTTTAAGATGTGTTAACAGAAAATTAATTAATTAATTTTTAAAATTGCCATCAGATTCCTCATTGTCTTTAGTTTCCATGTCTTTAAGTCATTTTGCTATGGATGCTCAGTTTGAGGACTGGGGAGAAAATTTCTTAGGAATTGAGTGCTTTCATTTTGATGAACGGTGAAAAAAAAAGACAAACCATCATCTGTCTTACCAGTCTTGTAACAAGTAACCATCAAATTAGGTGCATATAATGGAGAGAGAATATTAGTCTTTAAGTAACCATATATTCAACTATCTTATATGTATTTTATCCTTTATTTTTATGTATTTTATTTCTATTTTTCTCATATATTATTCTTAAATATTTACTTGTTTTCTCACCTATTAGAACATAGCTCTTTATGCATAGAGATTGTCTTTGAATGCCATATAACATAGGACTGGGTGGCCTGTGTGTAACAGACATTAGTAGTAAACCTGCAACACCCTCCTCCGTGGCTCAGGGAGACTGGAGTGCTGTCTTTGTGAGAACAGCCGTGGTTGGGTGATCACTCCTTTTGCTGTGGTATCTTCAAAAGGGTTATGATTCTTGGAAATATTTCTATCAATCCCACACCAGATGTTTGAAGTCTAAAGGTACAAGTCTTTTTTGGTGGATGTTCAAGATTAAAGCCACTTTATTTGGTCACTATAAGAGAATTGTTCTGCCCCAACCTGGAAGGTGACAGCTTAATCTTGTCCAGTTTAGCTTTCGCTCCCCACCAGATGCTTTTTATATAAAAAGCAATGATGGATAATAAGCAGACACTTATTAAAGCAAGTAGCAGAACAGTATCTGGAGAGTTATATAGATTAGTTTAGGCTATAGAATGAATGACAGGCAAAATACTTTGGGATCCTGGAGTGAAATGAAATCTCAGCTCAACGTGGAAGAGAATACTCACCCTATAAGCCTTTGCTTAGTAGTCTCTAGACTTATAGGCACTGGGAATCAATGAATATATTGGGCTGCCAGTTTCCCAAAATGCCTGTGGTGAGGGAGGTTCCCCTTCACCCTTCAGAGTTTACGCCTTGCCTTCTTTCTCTTCCTCTATTCCTTCTCCCAGATGTCTCCCAGTCAATAAGGAACCATATTTCTGTGTACATATGCGCCTTCACAAAACTGTTTTTCAGAGTAATTCCAGGCCCAACTGAAAGTGGAGCCATATATTAGTATCCCCAGTGGCTAACCTAGTACCGATAATGGTTTATTGATTTCTGGGTTGAATTGTTAATATGCTATTAGGTAACAATACACAAAGAACTATTTTAAAACATTATAGTTACAAATAATGACAATAAGTTTTCTCTTTTTTAATTTTTTGCATCAATGCATATTTATGGCTTTGTTACTCATTGGGCATTGGTGTAGGGACCGTTCTCCTCCTTAGGAAGGTGAAAAAGACAGGTACAATGTGGGAAATAAGATGGACATAACGTTCATCAAGAAGAATGGCCAATTAAGAGAACTATGGTTCAGGCCCTTGTTGGTGCTATCTTGTGTTCTTTGGATGGTGATTGACCTAAGAATATGTCTTAATTCAGCTATGGAATGAAGGGGACCTTCTAGCCTTGTCCTGCCACAAAATGTTGTCCTCCACAGTTACTTTGATTCTAAATCAAAACCCATGAAGGAGTGTATGACATGTAGCATGGGAAAATGGCTATTCATCCTGCCATGCCATGCTGTATCATGAGTTTTGAAGAAGGATTGAAAGAAGTTTGTTGGAATGGTAGGTCGAGACTAGAAATAAAAAGGGAAATAAACCAAAAAATATTTAGAAAAACCCTGGAGTGTCAGTCTATTTAACTGGTGATTTACTTGATACCAACTTATTAGTGTTTACAACAAAGTGTGAGCCATTTCTGGAGAATTTTCTAAATTGTTTTTGGGTGACAAGATACATCTTTCAATGAAATAGTTTTGTTAAGAAAATAAAACTAATTATAATTTGTGCACCTAAAATAATGAAATGTGGTTTTAAAATATCACATAGTTTTGTCTTTAAGTACTAAAATTTGAGGATAAAATAGAATGCATAAAGATGCACCTGTATTAATTATCCTTCATGATAAAAGTAGTGTTGATGCCAGAGTTGTTTACATTAGTTAAAAAAAAATACACAAAAAACAGGTGGAGACAAGAAAATAGGTGGAGGATTGGGAATATGAAAAGATAGAAGACCAATCGAGTTGGCAGAAGCTGCCAGGAAGGTGGCTCTTTCCTTAAATCTGTGGAAGAACGAAGGGTTAAAAGAGGCCCAAATGAGTAGAAAATCAAGCAGAGTGTGTAACATAACTTGTGGTGAGCCCATACACCTTGAAAATGTAAAAGGCAAATTTGAATGGAATCCTAAAATTGAGGGGACTGTAGAAGTGTTTGTAGATGACAGAATTTTGGTCATATACCTTATTATTGAAGTCAGCAATATTTGTGGCTCCCTCCATTTTTCTTCCACAATTTCCTTCATAGATCATTTTAAATATTCTGTTCTTTTTAATTTTCCCAACTATTTTAATTTACTCTTAACTTCCTCACCCGATGCTGTAGTTTCTTTGTTCTTCCACATGGACATGAATGACCTTGGAAAATACTCCATTTTCATAAACCTCTTGTAACCTAAATATACAGTTTCACATATACAGCCCTTTTTTCTCTTTTCCTTTGTATGTTGAAAAGTTTATGACTTCTTTTCAAAAAATAAAAGCACAGTAGAAGGGGAAATATGAATGACAAAAGGAAATATACCACTTTCCATTCATTCAACTTAGAAAGGAGAAGCATTTTTTTGAGCGAGGTCTCCTGAGACCTGGGTTCTAATCACATCTATTACTAACTAATTGTGTAAATAGGAGTTAGTCAGTTTTCCCTTCTGGGTCTTAGTTTCCTCATCTGTATAATGTAAGTGATCACCAAATTATCCTAATGGATCTTTTAGAGCTTTAATATGCCTTGTTCTCTTGTTAACTTTCACTAACTGGGATTTTTTTAGAACTGACTTCTTGCATGTTAAAGCTTCCAGCAAGGAGACTGCTGTTGGACTTCATTGTTCTGCAGAAATTTGGGGATCAAAATGGGAAAATGAGGAATGGTTTTCCAGCTCTTTTGGTTTATATATTCAGCAGAAGCCCAGTATGTAAACTGGCAAGGGTCTTCTGGAATAAGTGGCATTGAATACCTTAACAGCATCAGCTCTGAGATTAGCTGGTACAAAAGCAGCATGATATACCTTTCTGAATGGCAGCCCGCATTCCACTTTTAGGGGGAAAAGATGCCCCAGAGGCATAGGGAGAGAACAGAGAGGTAGCTTTTTTAACTGAATTTGTTGCCCCTTTCCCTTTTGACTTATTCACAGCTAGAACAACAACAAAAAAAGAACCCAAAACCAAGATCAAGGTCCTGCCGATAACAGTCCTTTCTAATTATGTTTTAAGCCCAAACATTAAAATTAGAATCCTTTTGTGCACAATATGCCAGTTTTCCATCCTGCCTTAAATTGGCATTTTGGATTGTGTTTCTCTCCAACCAGTGAAGAGCTTCAGCAGAGAAGGAAGGAGGCAGAGGGAGAGAAAGAAAGAAGAAGCAAGAGAAATTCTAAATGATAACCTTTGAATGGTGCAAGTTCAATCCCTAAAACAAAAAGCCGAATCTTTTTTTCCCCTCTAAATAATGTGCTCTCCAGCTTCACCTCTCATCCTGAGAAACATGAAAGGAGAAGTAAAAGAGGTGACCCAAATCACAGAGTTCCTTTGATAGAAGAAATTCAGCTGTTTTGAACACTTACAATCAAAGGAAGTGGTTTCCCTAATTACATGAACTATGTGAAATCTCTCAGAATAGCTCTTCCACCCCAGGATTCCTTGCACTTTAGAAGTTTGCATAAAAGCTCACATGGAGAATCAGATGCAGAGTGTTTGATTCAGATTTTATTAGGCAGAAGTGTGCCGATATCCATCGCGTATAGTTTGTCGCTTGGCTGCTCAGGTTTGGACCACTATACCTGGTTTTGATGTAAATGTCTTTCAGACCTGAACTATTAAGATCTTTGTTCAATCTTTTTCTTCTAAGAAGTGCCCCTTTTCAGAGACTGTGGCAATGAAAATATTCAGAAAGTTGGTCCACCTGATTCATTACGTGAATTATAAAGATTACTTGGTATTATGTTTTTGCAAATCTTAAAGAAGAAAATAAAATCTTCTGTGTGTATGTGCATGTGTGAATGTTGGGGAGATGTGTTAATATTAGATTTTATCAAACTCCTAATCACACAAAATGTGTAGAGTTTGTGTTATTATCTTAAAAGTAGAAGTTTTAAACCTAAAAATACATGTCCTGAATATTTCTCTTGCTGTGATCTGGAAGAAGCCAGAAAATTGAGAGTAGGAATCTGCCAAAACACTTGCCCCCAAATTGAATTCAATTCACCGAGCATTTATGACTACATTAAATCTTTTGTATTTTGACAGCCACCTTGGTATTGAGGCATACTGTGTTGTGCAGGTGTGTAAAGATGAAAATTATAAATACCCCAAGTTCCCTGTTTAGTGAGGCAGGCGTCAGTATGGAGGTGGGAAAAGACAGAAGCAGCAATTTTCATTAAGATGTCAATTGAAGAAGTAATTTTTTCCCTCTGAGCAAGTCATTTTGATATGTTGTTCCTGTAAAAGGAATCAAAGAACATTTTCCAATAATAGAAATGACAGTGTGCTTTGCCTAAAATTCCCTTAAAAATTTTAGTGACAGATATTTTGTTCCTAATGTATTGTTATTAAATGTGCTTATAAAATTCTCCAGGTCCTAAGAAGCAAATGACCGTGATTCATGCCAAGAGGAAAGGTTTTTTTTTTTTTTATCATCCAGTGACTGTTGGAGTATCCTGAGTTTATAACATTTGTATAACACACTAACACTTAAACTGTTAACAAAAATACAGATGTCGAGAAGAAAACTAATAGCTTTACCAACCCACAAATTTGATTTATCAGTTTGCCTAGGATTTTTCCTTTGCTTATTCAAGACTCATCCTGGGAAAAGTGCCATATTAATGGGAATACAGACATTGCAGGTGTTTCAGCTTTAAGGAAGAACTTTAAATTGTTTTTATTTATGAATATCTTATGTTTTTCACATTCTGAACTTCAAATTATATATTGCCAAGGTTCTGCAGTTGTATGTGTTTCTGGAGATGGTTGCTAGTAAGAAAGGGGAGATAATGGGAGAAAAGAGAGTGGTGAAAAAGAATTTGAGGGATGAGAAGTGCTAGGTGGGATAGGTAGAGATTTATATATAATATTGGCCACAGATTTGTTCTTCTAACATACTGAGCTGATATTTTATGTGATAATCAACTTCCTCATTTCTTCCTTTTTAGCCATGCATAGTGATAGAAGCCTGGAATCCTTCATACTGGGGAGGCAGAGGCTGGTGGAATGTTTGAGTTCAGGAGTTCTTAGCTTCAGTAGACTAAGCTAATAGGTTTATGCATATACTAAATCTACCACCTATATGGTGAGAATGGGGAGGAGACTTGGCTGTCTAAGGAGGAGCAAATAAATACAAGTCAGAAATGGAACAGGTCAAAGCTCTCGTGCCCATCAATGGGGTTGAGCCCAAGTGACTGCTTTACTACCAGCCTGAATGAGATAAAATAGACCCATTATTTAAAAAAAAAAATTCTTGCGAGGCGGCTAGGTGGCACAGTGAACAGAGCACCCGCCCTGGACTCAGTAGGACCTGAGTTCTGATCTGGCCTCAGACACTTAACACTTCTTAGCCATGTGACTTTGGGCAAGTCACAACCCCAATTGCCTTCCTTTCCCCCTCCAAAATAGCAAAGTAAAAATTAAAAAGTCTTTCCTTTATTCATGAAAGTTCTCATTTTAAGGGAGAAGTTTACCTATACTTGGAAAATTGTGTATGTATGACCATCTCAACATTAATAACAAATGGTCATTTTGCTTCTTCTCTTTTCTATAATACCTAATAGCTAAGGACAGGCTGTCCTTTAAATTATAGCTCAATGTGTTTTGGGGCAGGGCTATACCTAAACTATCTTAGATAAAAAGGCATATATCTTTTATTAAAATTCTTCAATTTCTCTGGGCAGTAAATTCTATAATCCTTATCACCAGGAAATTCTTTTTAATTTCTAGTTTGAGTTTCTTTGACAAAGTTCAAACTTGAACAGTCATTTATAACCTGATTCCATTGTACTGCCCTCAGTAGAAATGGCTGACAATATCCCTTCATATCAAATATGTAAGGATTAACAAAATATTTAAAATCATATTATAAAATGGCATGCTGAATTATGTATATAAACGCACTTCACACTAAACCATTAAAAATATCTGTTATTTAATTGGTTCTCACTCTGAATTCTCTTAAGCAAAATAATCTCATTTGGGCAAATCTTTCCAACTCTTTTATTTATTTATTTATTTTTAATTTTGGAGCGTTGCCAAAAGATTCAAAATATTCCAAATTATTCTAATGTTTAAATTCTTTTCCATATATAGGATCCCAAATTAGACCAAGTAGTAGAATAACTGTTCTGAAAAGTATTTTTTATATCTGCATTAGTTTGGTTTATGCAGTTCATTCATTCATGTAATCATTCACTAATTCATTAAACAATCATTGGCCTAGACTTTCTGGGAAAAAAATAAATTAGACCCAATCTTTTCTTTCAAAGAATTTACAGCCAGGTAGAAGTTACTTATCAGCCAGGAACAGGTTACTTACATAATTAACTATAATATAAAGTAGAATATATTGTTACAGGAGTGATATTAACAAATGTCCAGATAGGAGGAACAGAGTGCCTCCAATTTGTGTGTGTTTGGTAGAGTTGGGGAGGGGAAGTGGGAAGGGAGGAAGGAAGCAGTTCCTAGAGGAATTACTATTTGTATTGTGCCTTGAAGATAGGTAAGGTTTAGTCAAACAGAATGGTGGAGAGAGGATTACCTTCTAGGAAGTGGGAAGGGTGTAAGCCAAGACATGGAAGTGGGAAATGATGTACATGTAGTCAGTAGATCAGTCAACAAACATTTAAGTACCTGCCGTGTTTCAGGCACTGTGTTAAGTGCTGGGGATGCAAAAAGAGGCAAAATATAGTTCCTCAAAGGAGTTTATAATTTAGTAGGGAAGACTATAAGTAAAAGCAATATGTAAATGTATTTTTTGTTTTTCATTTGCGTACAACTCTTTCTAACCTGATTTGGGATTTTCTTGGCAAAGATACTGGAGTGGTTTGCTACTTCCTTCTCCAGCTTTTTTTATAGATGAGGAAACTAAGGCAATTGGGGTTAAGTGACTTGGCCAAGGTCAACAAGTTATTGTCTGAGGCAAGATTTGAACTCAGGAAGATGAGTCTTTCTAATTCCATATCCAGCACTCTATCCATTGTGCCACCAAGCTGCCAATCTCTCTCTCCCTTCTGCCGCCACACATAGAGTGTGAGAGAGACAGAGAGAGGCCATAATTAAAAGAGGGAAGGCACTAGAATTAAGAGAGATTTGGAAAATCTTCCTGTAGAAGACGGGATGGATACACACACACATGTATATATGTATATGTACATGCACATGTACACGTATATGTATGCATGTACTTGGCAATGGCAAATAGTCCAATTTGGTTGGAGTAGAGGATGTATAATCAGCCAGTTAATCAATAAGCATTTATTAAGCACCATTTATATGCCATGCTCTATGCTAAGTGCTTGGGATATACAGAAAGCAAAAGATAGTTCCTTCTCTCAAGGAGGTCTCAATCTAATGAAAGAGAAGTCTAGAAAGATAAGTTGAAGTCACTTTGCAGAGGGCCTTGAATGACAGGCTAAGAAATTTAAGCTTTATTTTATATGTTATGAGGAACCATTGAAAAACAATGAGGAACCAAGGAAAGGGAAGGGCGAGAAACCAAAAGAAAGAAGGTAACATTCTTATAGTTATGCCTTAAGGAGACTGATCTAGCAGCAGTGTGCTTTTTTGTAGGGGTGACATATTTAGAGATAGGAATTCCAGGTAGGAGATTAATCATAATCAAAGCAAACTAGGGCTTGGAATAAGATAATGATAACAGCAATGGAGAAGAAGATATGGATGCCAAATATACAATGGAGGCAGAATCAGCAGGACATGGTGATTATATACATGTATGTAGGGGTAAGTAAGAGAGAAAAGCTATTTCTGTGGCATTTTTTATATTAAAAAAAAAACCTTTGCAAATAATTATAAGGATTCTTTTAGTTCTAAATCTGTATTCATCCTGTATTACCTTTTAAGCTTTAATAGTTTAAACCTTGCACTAAGACTTTTGGCATACCCTGTATAATACTATGCTATGATACCGATGTTTATCTTGTCTTTTGTGACCCTGAACTCTTTCTACAACATGAATACTTACTGCATTTATCTGTATTATACATAATCTAACTTTAATAGTTTTTAATTGATACTTATTATTCCTGTTGTCCAAAATGTCCAACATACAAAAATCTTTATTTAAAAATTATTAATGATAACATTAATTATATGCTAAAGTTTGATCACAGTGGAATACTCTCTACCCCAACCCCCTTACTTCTCCCTCCCTATTCTTTCACAGTCCTGAAAGATTTTGCTTTGTAGCTACAATCTTGAATTTATTTGGATAAATTGTTTTTCCCTCTGGTTTTTCAACTATTTATTTTAAAAGTAAATTTTATCAATGTTTGTGCTGTTGGAAAAAAAAAGATAGTTTATCTTATAATTTTCTAAAGTATCATTATATTTTATAGCAGTTTTAATCCAAGTTATTCGTTACTTCATATGATTTTGTTGATTCAAAATTTAGAACTTCTATCTCTCTGATACCATTATATTTATATACTTTTAGTGAACTGAGGAGAGGTGAGGAGAGGAAGGGGCACAGGGAGTGAAGAGGAAGAGGGAGGGAAAGTTGGTGGGGAAAGTATAGGGAGAGGAAGAGAAAGGGAGAGAGGAGGGAGGGAGAGGGAGAGAAAAAACTGGATTTGCAAACCCTTCATAAATATTAGGCTCTTTATTGACATACCGTAGGAGTTTAATACGGTTGTCACCTTACTTCATAATGCTTTATTTTCTTTACTTATGGAGTTAAGATAGTTTTCCATGCCGACCAACCTCTTAACAGCTACATAAGCCACATATTCAAATGGCTCTGTGATCTTATTGATGCGGGTAGACCCATATAAAGAAAGCAGTCCTCTATGCCTTCTTATCTTGTGCAGTACTTGTTCATGTCCTCCCATGAAGTGGCTAAAAGGGGCCCACTCAATGTTCTGAGGATCTCTGTATTTATTTGTCTTAATATTGTAGGTATACCAGTAAAGTACGTGGGTTATCCAGCATTCATCTTTCATTCTCGTCTAGTGATTAGTTTATCTTCTTTTTTACTCATAAATGTATTTGATAATAACCTTTATGTCACTTCTCCTGAACTAAATAATAAGTTAATTCCATGTTTATAGTACAGTTTATACAATACCCACCATAGAACTCCACTGCCTTTTGGATAATCTTTATTTCCAGTTCTTTAAGAATTGTTTCCAAAAGCTCCCTAAGCGTGTAGCATCTTCTAAATAAGATTCATTATCATGCAAAAGAGTTTGGCCTAACTATCCGTAATGGGAAAATTAAGTGGATTGAGAATGCATGTTGTCCATACTTTTTGATAGTAACTTTCTACCTATGCCACATGGCAGGGGCACAGGGAATACAACCATCTCCAAAGAATTAAAAACAGTTATCACCCAAAGAGCAGTGAGAAGATACATGATAGATGTGAGTGGGCACCATAGTTTCTCATGTATCCAGCAAGTAATGCTAAAGAAAAACAAGAATTAAGGATATCATTAAGTAGCCATTTGACGGGAAGAAAAGATGGGCTGGTAATGTGGCAAAAGAGAAAGACGTTTGGTAGACAACCATTGTGTTCCACGCATATTCCTCCCAGTGTCAAACAGAAACAAGAAAAGGCCACCAGAATGTTGGATAGACGCCCTTCTATGGTGAATTGATGGTGGGATGTGGACAGGAATGAGTTAATATCTCCATCAATGAAGGAACTTCCAAATCAGTGATTGAGAATGTGAATATTATGAGGCAGTGTGGAATAGTGCAAAGGCCATTACACTGGACTTGGTATTCATAGACCTGAAGTTTGTGTCCTAGCTCTAACCATTGTTAGCTATATGATTGTGGGCGAGTCATTTAACCTTCAGTTTCCTCATAGCTAAAATGAAAAATGGTAATATTTGGAGTAACTGCTTCACTTGGTTTCTCTGGGGAAAGCATTTTTATAAATATCAGAGTTTATAAATGTGAGTTGTTACTATGATTATTACCTAATTAAACTCTAGCCTTTATTTTGGTAATGAAAAATAAAGGCTCATAAGTTCCTCAAGTGAACTCTGTGGCCCCCTCCATGGAAATGATCATATTTAACTCAGAAAAGAATACATCTAAACTTAGAATCATCAGATTTAGAGCTGGAAAAATGGCCAAAAGCCTCGAGAACATATCCATTTATCAGCACAAACAATTGCTGTAAATTTCAGTTAAAAAATTCATTGAGCTAATCTTTATGCCTTTAGTCCTCTGACTCCTCCCCACCCCCATCCACTCTTGCCTTGTACAGTTTTCATTGCTAATATTGCATGTGAATTAAAGGATTTAACATGCCCTTAATTAGATGACAATTGACTTCTTCTGAAAAGAAACTTTAAAGATTCTTGTGGTATCCTGGGCATGAAAATCATTGACCCTTATTGCTAAAACATTGCGGTTAGACAGGCAGGATAGTCAAGGATGTTCAGTGTGGGCTGTGATGTGAAGATCTACCTTCCTCCCCACCCTGTTCTCTTTAGTGACCAAAATTGATATTTTGATTACTTGACATTTATTAAATATCTCAACTCCTTAGTATTGTGAGGATGACGTCAGATCTGACTTGTATAATTACTACATATACTTTTCTGAGGGAAGGTGGCAAAGCTGAGCTTATTTACATCTGGAAGCTGGAGGTTGATGGGGGAAAGGGAATACTCCTGTCCCCACGTCTACAGTGAGCATTTATGTCCTTCCTTCTGGTATGGGGGTTGCTCTACCCTGTGTCATTGGGAGGCTGCCATCATGGTATGGTTAATGGGCTGATTGAGAAGGGATAAGAAATTGGACTTGTCTCATTCTACATGCCACAGTTTGGCAGATTTGGCTCCAGCACCTTTGTCTGCAGTGCTTCAGAAACATCAGATCCCAGCAGGGAGCAGGCGCCTTAAAAATAGCTTATCTCAGTCTGATGCCCACAATACTCAGCATGGGACTCTGCTGGGGAGGTGTTTAGGAAATAGTGATAATTGCTCACAAGGTTAAGTAGGGATGCCTTCTGAAAGTTCAACTAGTATTCCTGATTCCACTCTGCCTTTTTATTGCCTTTTGGTGTTAGTTTACCCAGATTCCTGGTCAGGCAGCTAATGTTAAAGAGATATGAGGGAAATAGATGTACTCATGAATTCAAGGCCATGGTCAGCCCCTATGCTTATCAGTTATCTTCTATCTCATAGCCTCAGGTATAATGTGTTTCAGCTGGATGTCTTGAAAACATGTGCAGGCTTTTTTGTTTGTTTGTGGGTTTTTGTTTTTTTTGTTTTTTGTTTGAGGTTTGTTTTTGTTATTGTTGTTCTGGGATCTTTGATTTCATGAAAGTTATAAGAATCCCCTCTCCTTATCTGCCATTTATCTGTACCTCATTGTAAACAAGCAAGCAAGCAAGGGGAATATGGGAGTAGAATATTGTTTGTACCATCAGACATGGCTGATATATTTCTTTGTTTTGCTGAATTCTTTTTCTCTCCTTTTAATCTCTCTTATAAGAGATGGTTTCCTGTGGGGAGGAGGGAAGGGAAAATCGCATCAGTGGATATATGAGAAATGAAGGTGAGGTAAAAATTACGTATATTGATAAAAACAAGATTTTAAAAATGGAAAGTTGCCTGAGGCACTTAAAGGTTAACTAACCTGTGGGATGGCAATTAGTATGTCAGAGGCAGAGCTTGAACCCAAGTCTTTCTGATGTCAAGGTCAGCTCTTTATAGGTCATCCACTTCTGTGTGACCTGGATGCCAAAGTCATCACACTGCCTTCAGAACTCATGACTGCTACTAGCAAAACACTTCATTGACCTTGAGTTGCCAGCATTGCATTTGAATACAAAGGACATCCAGCGTTTCTGTAATTACTTTAAATATTTAATTAAGCAAACAGAACAAACTACTTTCTCTTAGCTAAGAGGAAGAAAAACTGAAAACCAGTGAGTGACAGGAACATCAATAGAACTTATTGGGAAAGAATCATAGTATTGGCCTTGAGTGAACCATTAGCACTAAAAGCTAATGGACAGAAAAGAAGAATAGAGGTCCTGTCCCATCAAATCTTGGTTAACTTTGAAAATTCAATAATTCCTAATATTGATGCTGTCACTGGTGGGTTTTCAATGTCCTTCACATATATTTTCTCACTTCATCTTCACAACAACCCAATGGAGGAGGGACATTTACTTAGAATTTTGAAGAATTAAACTTGTTAAACTGAGATTTTTTTTGCATAGAATTTTCATATTTAGTGATGCTACAGTGGCTGTGATGTTACCTAATTAGACACCATGTCTAATTATGAAGTGATTACTTAATTGCTCATCAACTCCTAGACCCTTAGGAGTAGGGTTGAAGGCAGGCCTGCACCACGTACTACCCTGTGGGCTGCTTATGGCAGCCAAAGGATTTTGGGTGGCCCAGGAAAAATGCAGGGTTGCCACTGCCCCCTCTCCTGTTTGTCACATGGCACAAAGCAACCAACCATCACCAGTAAGTCTCTAATCTAAGTTATCTATGGTCCAAAGAAATTTACAAGTTGTGAAGGTCTGGTCTAACGGTGCGACTTTAAAGATCTAGGCCAACTCTTTCATTTTACATATAAGAAAACTGGGGTCTAAAGAGAGAGAGTAACTTGACCATAGAAGCCATAGTTAATGACAATTTCTTGACTTCAAATCTAGTACTCTGTCCACTCCACTAGATTCTCTCAACATTACTATACTATTCTTACTATACTCTTCTTTAGATTATGACTCTAGCTCTTTGTAGAACTTTATTGACATTGGCAC
Source organism: Pseudochirops corinnae (assembly GCA_028646515.1). Lineage (NCBI taxonomy): Eukaryota > Metazoa > Chordata > Mammalia > Diprotodontia > Pseudocheiridae > Pseudochirops > Pseudochirops corinnae. Next base: position 240,648,652 of record CM053588.1, on the reverse strand, counting down.
CTGAACATCATAATAACTTTGTTTGCTTAGTTTACCCTTATATTACCTTTCCCCCCAGCAACATGCAGCTACATCATCATTTGAATTTTTTTCTTCTGTACAATTCTGCTTCTCTCCACTCCATTTACCATCTTACCACTTAAAATCACCATGTAATAATTATCTAAGTATCCTGCTATGTATAGACTTACATGCCCTGTCCAGTAGGGGTATACTTAAAAAAGCTTGAATTCTCTATTGGTGATCTGTGTTCTCTGTGAAGAAGAAGAAGACCTCATTTCCTTAAGGCCTTAAATACCTTGCTCTCCCTGGTCATGTATCTTTCACTTGCCCGTGGCTTCAGGTTAAGTTCTGAAGGCCTAGACTCTCTCAAGATCCTTACATTAGGTTACTCTACCATTTTCAAGTTTGGCTCTGCTAATAGTACACCCATCATGTTTTGGTAAGATCAATGAATCATTATTGTTTTCTAGACTTTTCCTGGATCAATATATCATAGTAAAGACTTCCTTAAACATCCCTTTAGTCTCAAGCTCCAAGAATGTGAGTGATGTGAGGGATGATTAAAATGTTGGGAATGCATTATTTTCTTCGCTACAAATAGCTACATGTTCTCATACACATGCCAGTTCTTGTTGGCATCAATTGATGGTGCCCAGAGTGAGGATGGCTGCAGACATAATCTTTGATAATCGTGTGACTCTTGGGTCCTTGAAAAGATCATAGAATTCTAGAGTGGAAGATCTTAGAAGACACTTAGGTCAACCTCAATCTCAGGTGTGAATCCAGTCTACAACAGCATTCCCAGCTACTGGTCATCTAGTCTCTCCTTCAAGATCTACATGATGGGAGGGATGGTATCTTCTGAAGCAGATTATTCTGGTTGTGGCCAGCTCCAGTGGCTGTCCCTTATATTGAATTATACTTTGTTAACTTTCATGCACTGATACAAGTTCTACCCTCTGAGGCTAATTGAGATCTGAACACAGTACACTATAGATAAGGTCTGACCAGAGCAAAGTATAGCCAAACTCTTACCCCTCTCATTCTGGAAATTCTGTTTTTATCTATGCAGCCTGAGATCATAATAATTTTTAGGCTGCCATTTTGCAGTGCTAACTCATCAGACTTTGACAATAAAATCTTGAGGACTTTTTAACATGTTTTCTACCTTATATCTCCCCCATTTTATACCTATGCAATTGACTTTTTCATCCCAAAGACTGAACATTATTTAAAGAATATGTGATTTTGTTCATGGAGGTATTCATTCAGCCAGGATAAGAGAGTTATGATCAGTGACTTAGTAGACAATCCTTTAGAATTCCTGTGATCTGAAATTTATCATTCTGGGCCCACTTGTCAATGAGTTCCTTTGAATTTAGCCAAATTGGTCCTCAAATGACAGGCTTATAATCCACAACAGGGCCTATACTCAGGGCCTTTCCAAATTGGTAGTACCCAGCAGAAGTTGTACTTCCCTGGAACAGCCTTTAGGGACAGTATGATGTACAGTAAGGCTCCACAGTACAGTGAAAGCTCAGAATAAAGCTTTATTGGGGAATAGAACTTTACAATTAGCCTCTTCCGCTCTGGTCATTGGCCTCCTTGCCTTTCTGTAAGTCCTAACTAGACTCCCACTTTGTACAAGAAACCTTCCCCAACCCCTCTTAATTGCTAATGCCTTTTCTCTTTTAATCATCTACTATTTATCCTGTGTATAGCTTGTTTTATATATATTTGTTTGCATATTGTCTTCCCAGTTAGACTGTAAACTCCTTGAGGGCAGGGACTGTCTTTTTCCTTTCTTGTATCCTCAGCACTTAGCACAGTGCCTGGCATATAGTAGACACTTAAAGTTTATTTTTATATTCCATCTTATTAGCTTCAGTCTATTCCTCTAACCTGTTGAGATTTTTTCCCCATTTCATTCTCATTTGGTAAGCATGCCTTTATGTCTTTACTAAAATCATTGATATAAATGTTTACCAGGACCAAAGAGAATTCCACTGTAGCACTCCACTAGAGAGCTTCTATTATTGCAATAAGAGTTTGCATTCAGTTTTTCGACTGATCCCACATCTATCTGTTGTTGCCTATTTACCATCTCCTATGCAAGTCTTTAGATATTTGATAAAATTCCTTCCTGAAATACAGATATATTATGCCCATGGTATCAGCAAGCTTCTCAAGACAGGAGCTTCTTTTCATCCTATAAACCAAGTACTTTAAACAATGCTTGGAACATAGAAGGCACTTAAGAAATGCTTGGTGGTTGGTTGTCTGATTGGCGGCATTACCCTGAACTAGAAACCCTGTCCAAAGGAAGTGCGGTCCATCTTGAATGACTTTATCAGTTCTTGCTAGCTGTTAGTAATCAGTTCTTTAAAGTGCTTACAAATCATCTCATTAATAATTCGTTCCACAATGTATTAACAATTAGTGTAAAAACTGACTAGTCTCCAGTTTGAAATATTTGCCTCTGTGAAAATGAGGAAAATATTCACCCGCCTCACAGCCTGCTGTCCACAGTGCCTCAAACATCAGAGGCAATAGTTCAACCAACTGACTCAGTGCATCTAAGACAAGTCAGTTGAACTAACTGAGGACAGCTAGGTGCCTTCATCTTCTCTTGAATTTTAAAATCTCTTTTTAACTATTTTTGTTTCATTATCAATATACATATGTACTTTGCAATGTAGAGAAAATTATAAAATTAGAGTTAAGTGGTTCTGCCTTCTCTTCTTTCTTCGCTATCATCTTCCTATGCATTTGAAGCAGAGCATTCAATTATTTTTATGGAAAATGAGGAGATATATGCTGGAGCCAGCTCTAACTGACTTATGAGCATCAATTGTTAAATTTTCATTGTAAGCATTAACACCTTAGAAATTGGAAATTGCTTCAGATCTGGGCTTAATTTATTGTTTTATTGATTGCCAAGATTTAAGAAAGTGTTAATAATGAGGATTAAACTTAAAAGTATGTGTGTATCCTCACCTCCACCTCTCTATGTCTCCAGCCTGGGTGTTAAACATTTACCAGATCATATCTCTATTACTTGATAAATATTGTTTGGGCTCAGTAGGAGTGTAGCAGAGGTTTAGGTAATGAAATCATCACTAGGTTGGAGGCCTGGTGATTATGGGATAATAACAGTCATACTGGCATTTATATTGAACTTTAAGGTTGGCAGAGTGCTTTCCATCCATTATCTCATTTGAGCCTTAGAACACCCTTGATTAAAAATATGGAGACTTAGGCTTTTAGTCTTATATCCACCATTTTCTATCTTTGTGACCATGACAAGGCATTTAATCAATCTGAATATCAATTTCCACAGTATAACATGTGTGTTTTAACTAGATGATTTTTAATGTACCTTCTTAGCCTAAAATTCTATAAGCCTTTTGAGAATGTTCTGTTTGGGACAGAGAAGGCCAGGAAGACTGATGGGCTAGGCATATCTCAGACAGCTGGTGGATCAGTTGCAATATCTGTTGAATAGTTGGTATTAACAGTCAGTCACCAAGAGGGTTAAAGCAAGAGCAGGGCCTGGTCAAAATTAGGGAGTGAGTGATCAATGTAAAAGTAAGGAGAGTAGGATCTATTTACTTAGAGTTCCTGCTTAGCTTCAACTGGAACTAGTTTTAAGTCAGAACGGGTATATAAAGAGCAGATGTAATAGGATCTTATACCTGGAGCTTCAGAGACAGGCCTAAAGGGTAATTATGGATGGAAAGCAAAGCAGAAAACAAGTCAGAGTCATTGTGGCCATACAAGTCCACAGGGTTCCAAGGATGGAATTGCTGTGACAGAGCAGAGTGCCCAGGGTTGGAAACAATCAAGAGACCAAGGTCTCCTTTCATATGTTGGTTGCTTTTTATTCTGCCATCTTGGCTCCACCCCATGTTGGTTGCTTTTTAAAGAACCTTCTGGTGACTCTGGCTTGAGCATTTGAGTAATCTGGGTCTTAAGGTGGAATCTTTAGGAACACAGATATAGAACAGAACATTTCCAGATCATTGGCACAGGGTCCTCGAGGGCTGGCTTGTACGTTCTGATAGAGTAGACGAAGGCAGAGGTATCAAATAGTCCACTGTCTGGAGAAGGAAAGTAGATGAGCGTCATTTGAGCTGATAAAAATAAGATACAAGAGCTAATGCATTAGTGTGGATCTCCAGGTGTTAGGAACTAGCCTGTTTCCCCTGAGACTCTACTCACACTGAGTCTCTTCAGTTGTGGGCAAAATTGGAGCAGTGTGGACTGAATATGATAGTATAGCTTAGTGAAGTCCTACTTTGTTTAAACAACCACACTCTATCCAAAGAAGCTTATTTAACTAGATGGATGTCAATCTGCATGGAGGTCTCTAGTAGTAAGTAACAGAGCTGTTTCTTTAGCCCTGTTCTATTAAAAAATAAAATCTTATCAGTGATTTGAACAAGCCTGTAGAAGACAGTCCTATCAAGTCTACAAATGACACAATGACATATAATAATGGCAGACAGAAAAAAATGGATTTTAAAAGAAGCTGACAGGTTAGAATGAGGGACTATGGCAAGATAAAAGTGAAAGGGATATGGAAAGGTTTTGTGTTTAGGCTTTAAAAAAAATCAATTACATGTGTAACTGATAGAAGAGACCTGGCTTCACTTCATTTCAACAGCCATTAATAAAATGCCTATTGAAGTGAGAGCACTGAATAAGATATAAAGTTTTATTTTAGGTAAAAACAGGTTCCTGCCATCCTATATTTTGTAGCCTACTAGGGGAAACAATATACACTATACAACCCAAAAGAACTAATATTTGGCAGTGGGGGTGGAGGGGCAGGGAAGGGGAAGGCTGTTACTGATTGGAAGACAGAGAGTGAGGAGGTTGGCCAATGGTTCACGGAATAAGTGCACTGAATTATTCTTTAAAGGATGGGAAGGAAAACATTTCAGGCAGAGGAAAAATTGTGAACAAAGGCACAGGGGTGGTAAAATATTGGAGTCTAGCAAACAGAGAAGTCATATGAAATAAGACTAGAAAGGTATAAGGTGCTATGAAATTCTGTAGGGCCTTGAATGCTAGGAAAGGGATTATTTACTTTATTCAGTCAAAAGAGAGCTACTAAAATTTTTTGAGGAGATGAGTGTTATGAGCAGACCAATTTACCTGCATAAATTGGAAGGGGACAGTTTGGAAGAGTGTTGGATTAGGAAGAAGAGAACCTGAATTCAAATCCCAGCTTGATCTAGTCACTTCATTTCTCTTAACCTTGATTTTCTCATCTATGAAATAAATGAGTTAGGTGAGATAACTTCTAGAGTTTCCTCCAGCTCTAAATCTATGCTCTTGTGGGAGAAAAGTATAGTTGAGAAGATACTTTAGTGAGGGGATGGGACTGAGAGGTAGAAGGAGCCTTGGAGGTAATCAGTTTATAGATGATGGAACTGAAACCCAACTAGGTTGAGTGATTTATCCAGGGTCCAGCAGTAGCACCCAACAGAACTGAGATTCAGACTGAGGTCCTTTGTGCTGGTCTTTCCATTTTACCTCGTGGCTTGATAGGACAATGAGTAAATTAAATTTAGGGTATAGCATGTATTATATATCATGTTATACATTGTGTCTAGTGTAGTTATCGATGCATTATAACATCTCTATTATATATCATAAAATATATTGTCATTGAACAAATGAAGATTAATAGCAGTTTTTGAGGGGCATCTAGGTGCTACAATGAGTAGAGCACCGGCCCTGGAGTCAGGAGGACCTGAGTTCAAATCTGGCCTCAGACACTTAACACAAAAAACTAGCCGTGTGATCTTGGGCAAGTCAACCCCAATTGCCCTCCAAAGAGCAAAAAAAAAAAATAGCAGTTTTTGAGTTTTGAGTCAGAATAGAGATATATAGAGCAGATGTAATAGGATCTTGTACCTGGAGCTTCAGAGCTCCACCCAGAAAAAAAAAACTTAGATAAAAAAGAAGATAACCAGGACATGCCTTGGAAACCAAGGCAGAAGAGAATATCAGGAAAGAAGAAAGCAGGGGGTGGAGTCAAGATGGCGTAGGAGCGGCAACATATCGCAACTCTCACATAGCCACCCCAAAATACCCATAAAATATGACTCTAAACTAATCCTAGAACTCCAAAATGCACACAAATATACTTTCCACTAAAGTCAGCTTGGCTACGAGGAACCATATCAGCACTGCAAACCGAAACCAGCCTGGCCTGAAGCCCTGGCTGAGCCCCTGGGGGCGGCTGGACGAGAGGAGCTGAGGAGCCTCAGGTGAGTGGATTGGTAGCAGCTGCCGCAGTGTTCAGAACTAGGTCATTGGGACTTGCAAAATCGGGGAAGAAAAGCGGTCCAGCCGAAACGCCTCCAGGGCAGGAAAGCAAAAGGCAGAGGTTTTGCACCCACCTCTGCATTGCAGCTTCCGCGCCCTTGGCCTGCAGACTGCAGGGGGACTAAGCGATTGTTCAGAGGCCAAGTGCTCTCATGTTGAGCGGCCTGGATCCAGATCGCAGTCTTGGGCTTTGCTCCTGTGAGTCTTCTTTATCCAGTGAGCCAGAAGTGGGAAAGGGACCCAGCACCTTCCTGAGAGCTACGGCAGCCGGGAGGACCCCAGTGATTTGGGACAGAGCTTTCCCTTCTGGAAGCAGAGCCCCACAGAGATTAAAAAAAAAATCACGGACTGACCAACCATGAGTAAGAATAAGCATAAGAAGCAGGGTAAGAACAGCAACCAAACCCTAGATTCCTTCTTTGAAGAAAAAAAGGACCAAG
>CM053588.1:240624901-240641370 GCA_028646515.1 Pseudochirops corinnae | reverse complement strand
AGAATAGATTGGGGGAGGAGGGATACACTGGGATGGCTGTTTTGGGGCGGTGGGTAGGGAAAAGATGGGGAGAAAATATGTAACTCAAAATCTCGTGGAAATGAATGATGCAAACTAAAATAAAATTTTAAAAAAATTTTAAAAATCTGGAAGAAAAGAAAAAAAGGAAAGAAGAAAGCAGATGCTCAATGGTTCTAAAGCTTCAGCAGTCAGTGGATGAAGACTAGAAAAGAACATTTAATGCAATTTGGAGATTAGAAAGTAGTTTGGTGACTTTTGAGGTGACTTTTGGTGACATTTTCTGTGCAGGTGTGTGTTGGGAGGGGGGAGATGGTTGGAGAGGGTAGTACATACAGATAAATTGGTTTTTCTGTGCATTTGAAAAAGTTCTGGGGTATTGAGTTGAAAAACATGCACAATTTGAGCCAATAAGATTTTCAAAGAAGCTATGAATTGTTTTTAACTTTCAGAAGTTAAGAATGAGCTCCTAGGCTCCAATAATAGAAAAATGATGTCTAGATCAAGCAAATTAATAACCCCAGGATGCTCTGTATTGGTTAGACCAAGTTTATAATTTTGTGTCCAGGCATGGGTGCCACAATTAAGAAGGAATAAAGATTATTGGGAAGAAAGTGGCCAACTAATGTGTCTAAAATCCATGTTATGTGGGACATGGTCAAATATTATAAATCATAGATTTAGAGCCAGAAGGAAATTTAGGAACAAAAGGTGTTTAACTAAGGAGAGACATCATTTTTATTCAGCAAAATGCTTAAAACAATGTCTTACTCATAGAATTAGTTCAGCAAATATTTGTTAAATTGATAGTGTTGGACTGAGTTGGTCAATTTCCTTGGAGTAACTTTTATTCTACTTATCAGGTCATGGAATTAGCACAGATGCTAAGCATGAGTCAGACAGCTAGGTAGTATAGTGGATTGAACTCTAGGCATGGAATCCAGAAGATGAGCTCAAATCTGCCTTAGTTTCCCCAACTATAAAGTGGGATAATAACAGCACCTACCTTGAAAGATTGTTGTGAGAATTTAATGAGATAATATTGGTAAAGCACTTAGCATAGTGCTTGGCACATAGTAGGCACTATATCATGCTTAGTACCTTCTCTTCAGCATGATGGAGTGAGGGTTTCGTTTTGAGGGGAGATAGTCTTTTCTAGTTTCTTTAGCTTGGATTTTCACTATGTAGAATATACGATAGGAATAATATGAATTCAAAGGAACTGTCATGAACTAGAAAGATACGGATCAATCTAAGGTTATCATCATCATTTTATATAGCATTTTGCTGTAAAAATTTGTGTATCACCTCATTTGATCCAGACAACAACCTTGTAATTTGCCCCCTATGATGCAACCATTATTATGCACATTTTTAGATGAGAAAGAAATCTAGATGTGAGAATTCATTGATATAGGAGACTTCCATTGAGGAAACTTCTGCCAATGAATACCTGCTCTTCAATTTACAGTCTTAGAATTTAAGAACTCTGATCAGGGCAACAAACAGCCATGATTCCAAAGTACTAATAAGAAAGATGGGGGGGAGGAGAGGGAGGGGAGAAAATGTGAAACTCAAAGGATTCTGGAACTGAATCTTGTAAACTAAAAGTAAATAAACAAATCAGTTAATTAAAAAAAAAAGATGTTATCCATTGTCTGAGAGAGAGATGATGGTCTCAATATGCAGAACAAGGCATATATTTTGGGGTGTGGCTAATGTTGGAATTTTTATTGTTTGACTATCCATATCATCATGGGTGTTTTCCTGGGTTTTTTTTTCTGATGTAGGAGAGGAATGAGAGGGATAGAAAATAAATGCTTGTAATTGAAAAAAAAATGTAAATTATAGTCTCAATGAGTTATTGTTTATAGCATTGAGAGATTAAGTAACATGCCTAGTCACACAGTTAGTATGTGTTGGAGGCAAGACTTTAACTCAGGTAGGTATTCCTGACCGAGGGGCAGGCTCTCTATCTACTATAATGTTGCCTATAAAAAAAAATAAAGCACAGATATAGAGGAAGGATGAACTAAATATGTACAAATACAAAGGTTGAGAGGTAATGATAGATATAAAAGCTGAACACAAGTTTTTAGGCATACTTTTTTTGGGAAAGCAATACTTAAGTTTAAAGGGAAAATATGATAGTGATGCACACAAGTAGGGAAATAATATGTAGGGACATCTGATCCTTTCATTATACAAAGACCTATAATTCTGTATCCTTCAAAGGGATAGTGATATGGAGATTGCTAAGATGGTTCACAGGGGAACCACACAGACACAAAGCTGTACACAGTTCCAAAGCTTCTAGATAAAATGAAAAATTCAGACAGTCATCTGGATGTTTTATCTACACAACGCCAGACATTTGGATGTTTCATCGACATTTTTTGGTATTGTGTAATTATCTAGACTTAGCCAAAAAAAAAAAAATGGTTAAGGTCCTGGAAAAGATTTGTCTAGAAAGATTAAAGGGATTGGAATTATTCAGCCTGAAAAAAAGGAGGTTGAAATTCAATGTAATAATAGCTTCATGTTGGTTTAATGATGATGTACAAGTGTCACCAGAAGATTAAAAAAGTTTGCCAAAATGAGTGGTGAGAAAGGAGGAAAGAAGCTCACCCTTCAACAAGGGGGATATAGGTTAGTTAAAAGCAGAGATGGATTGATAAGTGTTTAATAGGGGATTGTGGATATATGCACACACTTTTAAGTTTAATCTGTGTGATTAACACTTTCTTAAATTGAGACAATTAGCCAAACAATAAATCTCTTCCTGATTTGTAACAATGCTGATTTCTGGGATTATAAATGCTCATAGTGAAAATTTAACAATTGATTCTGCCAGTAGGATAGAGATGACACTAATATTACCATGGTTAAAAGGCAGGATTTCCTGGCTGGTGATGGTTGGTTGATTGGTTGTTGCCCTTCATTCTCAATAAGGACTAAAATGACAACCACTGTGTTGGAGTCAAGGTACAGTGTGTCCAGCTGTGGCTGATCAGACCAGTATAAGCTCTGAAGACTCTACCATAGGTCAGGGTCAAATAGTCCACATGAACATCTGGAGTGGAGATGCCTCTAAATTTGCACAGCTCACGTATCTTTTGAGCGACTACAAATCTGCTTCACTCATAGAGCACAGTGTCTTCTTTGAGGTGGGCATGCCATGATGAGTGCCAGTGTCTCTCATATCTCACAATCGATACTGAAGTTCTTCAGAGAGATCTTGTCCTTGTATCACTTCTTCTGACATCTGTACGCTAGTGTACAATATTGATGAACTGAACTCTGGGCGAACAAATTTTGCCATAATGTTCCACAAGCTCTCATGACTGATAGCATCAAAGGCCTTGGTCAAATTAATGAATGTTGTGTGCCGATCTCTGTTCTGCCCGTGGCATTTCTTCTGGAGCTATTGGTCAGCAAACACTACATCAACTATTCCTCTGCCCTTTCTGAAGCCACACTGGCTCTCAGGTAGATGACTATCTTCCAGGTCAAGGATCAGCCTATTAAGGACTCTGGCAAGAATCTTGACATCAGTGACTAAGAGAGAGACACTCCTGTGATTGTCACGGGACAACCTATTTCCTTTACTTTTATAGAGATGGACAATGGAGGTATCTTTGAGCTTCTGGGAGATAACCTCCTTTTGCCATATCACCTGGAAATTTTCCATCAGCTTTTGTATAAGCAGTGGACCCCCTGCCTTATTAATCTCAGCTGGAATAAAATCAGCACCAGGTACTTTGCCACATGAAAGGAGCCTAATGGCGTTTAAAGCCTCTTTTTCAGTTGGAAGTTTGACTAGAGAGTAATTGACTTCAAGCTGAGGTATAAAGTCATTGGCTTCAGCATTGATTGATGACAGTCTGTTGAGAACACTGTGGAAATGTTCACTCCATCTCTCCAGGATCATGTCCTTATCACCAATCAATGTGGCTCCATCAGCACTGAGCAGTTGAGATCCACCATAAGTCTATGCCCCATAAATAGCCTTCAGGGCATCATAAAAGCACTTTGGATTGTTACAGTCAATATCAAAGTGAATTTCATCTGCCTTCTTACTGAGCCAAAAATCCTGTGTTTCTCTAAGTTTCACATGTACTTTAGTTTTGGTGGAGTTAAACTCTGCTTTCTTAGAGACGAGCTACCTTGCTGGTAGACTTTATGGAGCTCTCGTTCTTTGTTTAGCAGTTTCTGAATTTCCCCATCATTTTTGTCAAATCAGTCTTGATGTTTGTAAGTGTTTTGGGTCAGATGAGTAAATGTGGTGCTGTATACCAAATCTCTGAAAGTCACCCATTCTTTTTCTGCTCTACTGGTGCCAAATGTGTATTGGCTCAGCTTTTCCTCCAAGTTAAACTTGGAGAAGCACTCTAATTTGCTTACATTAAGTCTTCTGGTAGTCATCTTGCCTTGGGGTCTCTGCTTTTGTTGAATGCAGATATTTAGCCTGGAAAGGATAAGTCTATGATCAGTCCAGCACTCTGTACTATACATTGTCTTTGTCACTTTCACATCTTATATATGATGGCTATCAGATACTAAAATAACTTATTGAGGGAGGTAGTGAGACCTCCTTCTCTAGAGGCTTTTGAAAATAAAATTATGATCTGTTTTTTGCTTGTGGGGGACTGAGGGAGCATCTTTAAGAAGAAAGGTTAGAGTTGAAGGTCAAGGAGGAAAAAGACTTCAAGTTCCTTCTATTCCAATAACTATCATTTTTATTAGGGGTTTATTAAGATTTGTATCTATTCTTGACAATTAATAAAAAAGAAAATGGCAAGCAATTGTTTATGGGGGGCAGTTCTCATTAGCCACTGTTCAAGCATACAAAAACTTATTTTAGGAATAATACAATCATTAGTCTAGTTCCAGCTTAGGAATAGATTGACACTCAAGAGACAGTCTATTCAGATCACTCAGGCTGCTATAAGACTTTTCAGAGTTTTTTTAAAAAGCATCAAATTTGCTTAAATTCTTCAAAATGATTTTGTAGGTTTCCATGTGTAGATTGTCAAATGTGGCAAACATTTCTTTTCTGGAATGTTAACAATCAAATTCTGTTGCTCAGTTGAGTAATATTATAGAGCACTTAGGGGTGTTCAGCTAATCAGATTGCTGGAGTAGCTGAAAATCCCTCAACCTGTAATTTTGCATAGAGAGAGGATGCCTCATGCTGTGCAATTAACTAGTTTTATTAGCAATAAATTTGTTTGCTTCTGGCTGGCCCTGTGGTCTACTGCTGTGAAGAGCATTCTGAACTTGATCCTGAACTAGACAAGGATCAGAACCAGATAGTGGGGTCATGGTAATTCCAAAGAGGAATTCATACTTACCTTGTGTGACTAATCATGGACATTTCTTAAGAGGGAGACATTAACTGCTGGGTACCTCAGGAAATTCTTAAGGACAGTGGTGGAGAACCTGAGGTCTCTGGCCACATGTGGCCTTCTAGGTCCTCAAGTGTGGCCCTTTGAATCCAAACCATTCTTTAAGGACCTCTGTACTTGAGGATGTAGAGGGACACATGTGACCTGAGGCCCCAGATTGCCCAGCCCTGCTTAAAGATTTTTCTGGTTCATTGTATCTTCTAGTTTCTGGCATGCAGATATTCAGTTCAGTTTAATTAACATTTATCAGCCTCTATGCTAAGCACTGGGGCTGCAAATAAGGGGGGGAAAAGGTCTTTGCCTTATAGGAGCTTAGAATCTAATGGGAGAAAACAGTACACAAAAGGAAGCTAGGAGGACAACACCAGGAGGTGTCTTGGCAAAGGAGAATCTTGTTCCATGGAACTGAAACCCAGTAGAGCTTCAGATGAATAGTGGAATGAGCTGGAAGTCCAGTTTCTGCGCTCTGTTAAAAAAATCTTTGGGAGAAGTTTAGTGTTTCATTTTCCAGCCCTACAATCAGAGGGGGGAGGAATCTGAGGGAATTGGAAAGGCATTGACTATCCAAGGCTGAGTTAGCAGAATGGTGATTAGATACATTAAATGTAAGCCTATTAGGCTCATTGTAGGTAATGGCAGTGTCTATTAATGGATCATCTGGTCAAAAGCATTTTTTCTTTTTAATCTTTTTTTAACAGAGAGAAAAAAAGAGCATAAGAGCACAATTCTTAGTCAAAGCTTATATGAGATTATTAAAAATAAGCAAAATATAAGAGGGTGGAGAGGTAAGGAGAGATAGAATTTAGAACTCAAAATTTTATATAAAAATGTTTTTAATAAGCAAAATACTAAGATGTCTGCAATATCTTAGTACAGTTTTAAGCTATCAAGGTTAATAAAACATTAATAATGATATTAAAGTTTTAATTATTATTATTAATAATAAATTATGTAAGCTATTAAAACTTTAAACTGTACTAAGACGTTAGAGACACTCTTATAGTAAATGTCACTGTTGAATCATATTTATTCAGCATGTTTAATTCAATAAGCATCAAGTACTTTTTTGTGCAGTTTAAAAAAAAAAGCTTAAAATTCATACTGTTATTTTCCTTATGGAGCCTGCTTTTTTTGCTTTTTGTTTTTTTTTTTAACAGGGGGGAGGATTGGTAGGAATACACTATTTGAGGAATGAAGGAGAGTGGTTCGTGCATGCTTCAACCTTCCCTGTGAAGTAGATTAGATAACTTAAGTGTGGTGGAAAAAATCAGGTGTGAGGAGAGAGAAGAAAAGATTTGGGCCAATTGCTATAGAAATTGAGATAAGGAAGCAAAAGAATAGAGAAGTTCTGTTGAATGATTTTGAGAGAGCCTAAATGATGACAGGAATGATAAATTTGTAATAGACAAAATCAGTTCAGTTTCATGATTTTTACTCAGAAAACTTAATGCAGAAAAAGAGAAATCAGATAGTAGAGATTATGGTAAAATGAGGGTTCAACAAACATTTATTAAGTACCAACTGTGTACCAGACATTATATAAAGTGCCAGTGTCAGAACTGAAGATCATCAGGGCAAGAAATTCTAATGCAATGACTAGTAAAACATGGGAGATGTAGATAGACATATATATATATATATGTGTATCCACACACATATAGATACACACACATACATATTCACATACACATATATGTATAAGTGTGTGTGTGTGTATGGAAACAAAACCATAGATGGACTAGAAGAAAAGATGAATAAAGGGATCCAAAAGTTATAATAGAGACAAAGAATATGTTTAGTGTGAATTATAGAATGGGTGAAATGGAAGGATAACGGAACTCTAGATGCTGGAAAGGGTGTAGTTTTGAGAAGTGGTATATGACCAAAATTTTGTTGTTTTATTCAGTCCTTAAGTCATGCCCCACTCTTTATGACCCCATATGGGGTTTTCTTGGCAAAGATACTGGAGGGGTTTCCCATTTCCTTTTCCAGTGAATTAGGCAAAGTTTAAGTGACTTGCCCAGGGTCACACAGCTAGTGGGTATCTGAGACCAGATTTGAACTCAGGTCTTCTTGGATCCAGGACCAGTAATCTATCCAATGAGCCACTTACCTTCTTCCTATAGCCAAAATGTGAATAGAGAAAGAAGTTTTTGTTGTTTGAGGAATTTGTAGTCAGATTGTTAGTGGGTTCTGGAAGAGACTGAAGAAGTCCTCAAAGTTCCCTTCCACCATTAAATCTGTGATTGTATGATCCAATAAGTCATCTTGTCCAACCCCCGCATTGTATGAATGAGGAAATTTATATTTGGAGAGGTTAAATCACTTGCCCAAGGTCATACAGTGTGTTAGTGACAGAGTCAAGTCTAGATTAATGAGAGAACTTTTTCTAGGTTTGTTTTGATTTTACTGTTCACAAAATGGCTTCATGCCTATTACCTTACCAAATTCTAATGCCAGTCTTGCAAGAGAGGCTGACCAGCAATTATTGTCTACATTTTATGAATGGGAAGCTAAAAGTCTGAAACTTTAAGAGACTTGACCAAAATCACATAGCTAATATAACTAGAATTTGATCTCAGGTCTCTTGACTGTCCTTTCAGATCTCTTCCTTGTTAGGCAATATTTGATGAAAGTTTGATCTTTCAAAAAGTTCTTATTTACAACTGAATTCCAGGCCTTGCATTACAAAATATTAGTGATAGTCTTACGAGGGGAAAAGATGGAAAAAGTCCTACACGGTCATATCTCACCTTTTAGCCCCAAAAGCCATCTTGTTGGCAGCATCACAGAGTTTGTTAGCCAGGGATTTGGAGGTACTTTTGCTCACTAAACTATTTCTAACTTATATACAAAATGTTTTTGTTCCTCATACTCAGAATGACATTCTACACAAGCACCATATTTGTGTAAATCTAGTTTACTTTGGCTTTCTATGACTTTTTATGGTCTCCAAATGTTAAATCTTCAACATTTATTTCATTCAATTTCAGCTCCCCTTCAGTCTTGCCAGGTTAGCTTGTCCTTAGCAGGATATGTAACCGAAGAGCCCACTCTTTACTAGAGCAACATGTTCTTTGGAATCTAGCCTGAGTAGTTCTCCAAGAGGATGCCAGATGTAGACAGAGTAAGCTTCAATGCACCATAAAAAATCATCGAGTCCTAATTTTTGTAGGTTCACAACAAAAGCGATGATTAAACAAAATCCCTCACCATTCCTTCTTCATCTTCCTAAAAGTAGCATGGCAGTTAAGGACGTTTCTCCAGAGGGAATTTCTTTGTGGAACTAAGGAAAGTTACTTTTGGTTAGTTTAAAAGAAAAGAAATTTCTTTTTCCCAAAGAGAATCTATTTGGCAAGGGCTTAGATACTAACACTCCTTTTGATTTGAAGAGCATTTATCATGAATCCGTTGGGTTTCATTCACAAAAGCAGGTGGCAGGCATGTAAAATGAGAAAAAAAAACCCACAAGGCCTGCCCTCAAGGGCCTACATTCTTCTGTGGGGAAAGAACATGTAGCATAGATGAACAAATATAGAATATATGCAAAATAAACACAAAGTCATTGAAAGAAGGAAGAACACTAGCAAATGGGGACATCAGGAAAGACTCTGGTGGCAGTTGGGCCTTGCAGGGAGCTAGGACATAAACACAAGACCAAAGACAAATATCAACAAAAATATTCATAAGACCATAGGCCTTAGAGGTGGAAGGGACCCTAGAGGTCTTCTAATTCAACTCCCTCATTTTACACATGAGGAAACTGAGGCCCAGAGAGAGATTGAGTGACTTGTCCAAGGTCACATAGATCATCAATAGCAGAACTATACCTTTAATTGAAACTGGGCCATGTCCCAGTCTAGCAGATGAGGAATTCTCCTGAGCACAGTCACTACAACTAACATATCTCTGATATATTATATTTATACTTCAGCACTTCAGAGGCCTAGGATTTTTTCAGTGTGAGATCGCCCTCCACCAATGAACACAACTCCCTGTGCCTTGATGGATGGGCTTACTAAATTTCTGGGGCAAGATTCATTCATTACCTGGTAGCCAACCAACCAAGATGGAAGGAAGGAAGGATGGAGGGAAGGAAGGAAAGAGGAAGGAAGGGAGGGAGGGAAGGAAGGAAGAAAAGAAAAAAGGGAGAAACGTAAAGAGGGAGGGAAAGGAGGGAAGGGAGAAAGGGAAGACTGCTTATTAAATGCGTAATTATTGCTTTATTAAATGTGCCTAGGCCTGAGGTTTCAAATAGAAAAATAAAGATAGTCTTTTCTGTGGAGCAAATGGTAGTTCATAGAGTACAATGAAGTGTATCAATGAGTTGACCAGTCCTGGGGACTATTAAAATCCATCCCCATGCATTCTGAGCTCTAGGAGATCCTATTTCTAGGAGCATGTCTTTGAAGACCAAACTAAACTGAGGTTGGTGCAAATCTAAATTGAGATTGGTAAGTGTTGAATTGAGTATTGGAGATGGAGAGGCTAAGGAACAGAGCTCTGCCATAAAGTCACCAATACCTTGGGGCAGAGGTATCAGATGGTACAACATTCTGGAGAGGGTTTCAACCAGATGAAAATGTAATTTGGAAAGATTTAACATAGTAAATAAAAATAAAGTAAACTAGATAATATGTAGTTTTCTGAAGTCAATAAGCAGCCTGCAGGGATCCTTATGTATAACTCCATTTCTGTTTGAGTTTAACTCTGCTGCCTTTGGACAGGTAGCTAGCAGTAGAAAGAGACCAGAACACCTGGCCTGGAATCAGGAAGACCTGAGTCCAAATCTGGCCTCAGACACTTACTAGCTGTGCGACCTCGGGCAAGTCATTTAACCCTTTTGCCTCAGTTTCCTTATCTGTCAAATGAGCTAGAAAAGGACATGGCAAACCACTCTAGTATCTTTGCCATGAAAGTCCCAAATGGGGACATGACTGAGACAATGGAACAATAACAAGGAACTGCTGCCTTGGGGGACTCTTAAATAGTACTAAGCATCAAATGTGTGCTTCATACATAATGCAAATATTCATGGAGAGCAGGGCCATCTCCACTTGTCTTCATCTATATCTTTCCACTGGACCAATGAGACTGGTGACTTTGCATAGCCCTCCCTCACTTAAGTCCAATTCACTTGCATGTCATGGCATCACCTCCCTGATGTCATGGTCCTCTTTGAAAATGAAGGACAAACAGCAACAACTTTCATGGAGAACATTAGTCCTATAAAAGGCTCCCAAGAAGGTAAGTGTTTTTGAAAACCTTGGAAGCTAGGTGTGATGGTACCCTTGGCAATCCTTGTACTAGGGAAGGTTCAGGTTGGTGGATCATTTGAATTTGGGAGTTCTGAACTGCATTAGGCTAATCCAAGAAGCACCTTCTTTCCTTCTCCATGATATTACTAGAGGATTTGCAAAATGAGTCAGTAATTATGGCACTAGTATTGTGAGTCTTCATTTGGAAATGATGGAGTAGGGAACCAGGCTGCTCATGGAGGGGCAAACCAGCTCAGATTGGAGGCAGATCAGGTCAGATCCACAATGCTGATCATCAGTTAGGTAGTCTCAAAAAAACAAAAAAACTTGGACTTCTCTCTGATTGAAAGGAGTCACAATGTACCCACTAAAACTCAGTCCCCAAACTGGATTTTATACTCATTCACAGTGAGCTAATGAAGCTAAATTCCAAGTCTAGGACTGGGGTTATAAAATTAACGGTACTATCATACTTAAGGGAATAAAGTTAGTAAATCCTATGCGTGCATTTTCAGGAAGAATATTGAAAACTTCCTTCTTTCACAATCTTCTGTCCCCTTTTTCTGAGTAAACATTTACACATTTAAGTAGGTGCAATATCTACAACATTACTTACACTCTGAATGTCACTGTCACCTGATAATATGAAGAAAACCGAAGTACCTCTTTCCTTCTCTGTGATATCATTAGAGAATTTGCAAAATGAGTTAAATGAAGCATATAATGGCATAAGAATCTACCAGAATCACATATTTCACAGCAACTAAAGGAAGCAGATGCTCTAGCATTAGGCAAACACCAAAAGTCATGAATGGTGGTAGGTGCAAAATATAGGAACTCTGTTTTTAGCACCCAGCAGAGCCTCAGATCTACCCTAGACCTGATCTCGTTAATTGCTAGTCTGGTCCCAAATGATACTGGGAGCATTGTCCAAGTTCACGGATATCTTGATACTGATTATGATCTGCTTCCGGGCAGGCCTGGGAGAAGTGAAGAAAGAGTTTTATTCAGTGGGTTGACCAGTCCTGGGGAGGACTAAAATCCATGCCCATGCATTGTAAGCTCCTGGGGATCATATTATCCTTGAAGAGTATATCTTTGAAGACCAGACTAAAATACTTGATGACTCTGAAACGTTTAGGAGCTCTTACTGACATTGTTTGCTATGAGCAGAGGCTGTCAAACTCCACCTGGCCTGGAGTCAGGAAGAGTCATCTTCCTTACATCAAATATGTCCTCAGACACTTACTAGCTGTGTGACTCTGGACAACTCACTTAATCCTGTTTGCCTCACTTTCCTCATTTGTCAAATGAACTGGAGAAGGAAATGGCAAACTACTCCAATAATTCTGCCAAGAAAACCCCGAAGTGGGGTCTCAAAGAGTTGACCACAACTGAAATGGCTGACCAGCAACAAATCAATATGGGACTACAGGGAACTGTTTCCGTTTTGCTTTTGACATCACTGGTCTAGAGTGTCTTGGGCCTTGGAAAGGGGTCCTATTGGCATTCTCAGCGTTCATTGGCTCTGGAGGAAAAAGTAAGGCTGGTGACTTTGCACATCCCTGCCTTGCTTAGATTCAATTTACTTGCAAGTCAAGACATCACTATACTGATGTCATTGGTCCTCTTCAAGAATAAAAGACAGACAGCAGCAATTTGTTGGAAATGATGACTTAGGTTGGAACCTTTCCCTTTCCTTTGCTGCATTTCTGGTTGGATATTTAAAGTTATGGAATGTTGAAAGAAACAACAGCAACGAAAGTAACCAAAAACTTTCCATTAAAACAGAAGTAATATATCTTTAACTCTTAAAAATAATCTTTATTTATAACATAATCAGAGAATTCCTGTTGTGGAAACTCCTACAGAAGCAGATCTGCACCTGGTCTATTTAATAAAATATAGTCTTAATAGAGTTGCCTGAGGCAATAAGAAATCAAGTGACTTGTCTGTGATCACCTAATTAGTAGATGTCACAGGCAGCATTCTTGATTTTAAGGTTAGTCCTACGTCTAACCATGCCTTGATGCTTTTTTCTACCCTTGGACTCATAGGATCAAAAATTTAGAGCCAAAAGGGATATTAGAGATTATCTAACCTAACCCTTTCATTCTACAGATGACAGAGCTGCTGTTCAGAGTTTAAATGACTTGCTTAAGGTCACAAGGGTAGGAAGTAGGAGACCTGAAGAATCAGACCCATATATTACACATGTGAAGTCATGCAAATTGTATTTCCAGGTTAGTCATGTTACAAAAGAGCACACACACACACACACACACACACACAAGAAAAAGAAAGTGAAAAATGTATACTTCAATCTGCACTCCGTTCATCAGTTCTCTGGAGGTAGATAGCATTTTTCATCATAGGTCTTTTGGAATTGTCTGGGATCATTGCCTAGCAGAATAGCTAAATCTTTCACAGTTGATCATTGTTACAATACCATGTACCGTGTTCTTTTGGTTCTGCTCAGTTCACTTTGCATCATTTCGTATAAGACTTCCCAGGTTTTTATGAAGTCATCTTGCTCATCGTTTCGTATAGCACAATAGTATCCTATCACAATCATATACCACAACTTGTTCAGTCATTCCCCAATTGGTGAGCATCCTCTCAATTTCTAATTCTTTGCCACCATGAAAAGAGTTGCTGTACATATTTTTGTACAAATAGATAATTTTCCCTTCTCTCTGAACTCTTTGGGATGCAGATCTAGTAATGTTATTGCTGGGTCAAAGGATAGACATAGCTCTTTGGGCATAGTTCAAGTTGTTTCCAGAATGGTTGCATCAGTTCACAACTCTACCAAAGTGCATTAATGCCCCTATTTTTCTACATCCCCTCCACCATTTGTCATTTTCCTTTTCTGTCCTGTTAGGCAATCTGATAGGTGAGAAGTGCTGTCTTAGAATTGTTTAAATTTTCATTTCTCTAATCAATAGTGATTTAAAGCATTTTTTCGTGTGACTATTGATAGTTTTAATTTCGTCTTCTGAAAACTCCCTGTTCATATCTTTGACCATTTATCAATGGTATTAATTAATTCATATTTTCATAAATTTGGCCCAGTACACTATATATTTGAGAAATGAGACCCAAATCAAAGAAACTAGCTATAAAAAAAAATTTCCTCTTGTTTTCTGCTTTCCTTCCAAATTTGGCTGCATTAGTTTTGTTTGTTCAAAAACTTTTTTTAATATCATGTAATCAAAATTGTATATTTTGCTTCGCATTAACTTCTCTATCTCTTATTTGGTCATGAATTCTTCCCTTATTCAGAAATCTGAGAGGTAGGTTTTTCAATGTACCCTAATTTACTTATGATATCCTCCTTCAAATCTAAAATAATTTATCCATTTTGACATTATCTTTGTATACAGTGTGAGGTGTTGGTCTGTTTCTAGTTTTTGCCAAACTGCTTTCCAATTTTCCCAGTAATTTTTGTCAAATGCTGAGTTTTTGCCCCCAAAGCTTGGATCTTGGAATTTAACACTAGATAACCATGGTCATTTACTACTGTGTATTGTGTACCTAATCTATTCCACTGACGAAAGGATATTTTTAGAATTTATTTTTGTTCCTATAGAAAGAGGAAGCTCTTTAGACTACTCTGTTGGCTAAGATAAGCACAGTATATTTAACAAAATAAACAAAACAAAAAAAATCTGTCCAGGAAGAAAGACTACAAAGGAGTGTTTTATGCATTCCTAAATACCAGTCTGGTCTCCAAAAGACATAGAAAACAGCAGAGGCAAAAGTACTCAGATGTATCACTTAGTTAAAATTTGGGAAAGCCCTTAGTATATAGTAACAAGCCTTCAACATATTGTAGTACATTTCCCATTCCAAAAGCACCTGCCAACGTGTTTCTATTCTAAATACTTAATGGAAAATTTTATTTCCTAGAGTGCTATAAATAACAGTTTTTCTAAAGTCAACAGGCTTTTGCATGAAGAATTTGTGTATATATAGAGAAAACAAAAGACTGAGATTGTCAGAAATTGAACAATTCTGATTTATTAGAACATTGTGTAACTATGAAAATTGCACTGTTCCACAAGTTTGTCTTTGATTTTTCAACAGGCAGAAATACTCAGTATCCTCAGTCACAGAAACATCATCCAGTTTTATGGAGTAATTCTTGAACCTCCCAACTATGGTATCGTAACAGGTAAGAACACCTTTATTAGTATAGAGGCTTTCCCCCTCTGCCCCCCCCCCCCCACTATTTACAAGGCTTTTTGCTCCAAATATGTTAAAATACTTAACACCAGATACAGTTATAAACCGTATTCTACTGTCAGATGTCACTTTTGTTGCCATAAAGCATTAATAAAACTGATTATATCAATATAATTAGGAATGGTGTTTCTACTTCTACCCATGTTTAATTGTGCTAATTATATGTGAGTAAATGCTATTTAAATGCACTTGCAGCTGCAATACCAATATTTGAAGGTGCTGTTTAACTAAAATTTCATTTAATTAGTTGAAATGAGCGATGCTTTTTGCAACTCTGTGACCTTTTACAAATTAAGATTTCTTGAGCTCTTCGTGTTATAATTCTGTGGAAGGCATTTTAATCCCATTAGAACATTCTTACTTCAAGGTCTCTGACATGAGAACAGTATTTTTCACGGTTGGTCATTTGAGTCGATGATGACCTTGATCTAAATCATCAGCTAATTAGGAGCAGCGGTTTAGAACTCAGTGAAAATATATATTCTAAAATGGAACATGTAGAAAATTTTGCCCCTTTTTTTTGTACTTGGTGCTTGTATGTATTTCTATTCTGTAGTGAGGAGCTGTTAAGACTCTAATGTTGGCTATGATAACCACAGGATTTAATTTTAAAGAGCCTCTGATATTTCTAAGAAGAAGATCCTTAAAGTAGTATAGCCTTCTGTTTTAGAGTCATGCAAAGAGTTTTGGAGACCTTGGTTTGAGTTAGATATAAAAATTTTAATTACTAGATCTTAGCATGTAGCAAAAGTAGATGTGATCAGTAATTTAATCCCTTCTTCACAGGTCTAATTTTCATTAAGATTCCACTTTTTTTTTAAGACTGACATTAATAATCTGAGATATTTAGGACTAAGTAGGATGTCATTGAGTTGTTGAGTTCATTGGTCCACCCTAAGATAGGAGTACATAAAGCTTTTCCTATTCCCAAATATTTCTCTAGTTTCCAAAATAACTTATAAATTTATAACTTAGTGGCAGTAGTAGAAGTGGTAGAAGCAGTAGTTGTAGTGGTGGTAGTAGTAGTAGTAGTAGTAGTGGTGGTAGTGGTAGCAGTAGTAGTTGTAGTGATGGTAGTAATAGTAGTAGTAGTAGTAGTAATAGAAGTATAGTGGCAGTAGTAGTGGTGGTAGTAACAGCAGCAGCAGCAGCAGCAGTAGTAGTAGTAGTAGTAGTAGTAGTAGTAGTAGTAGTAGTAATAGAAGTATAGTAGCAGTAGTAGTGGTGGTAGTAGTAGTAGTAATAGAAGTATAGTGGTAGTAGTAGTGGTAGTAGTGGTAGCAGCAGCAGCAGTAGCAGTAGTAGTAGTAGCAGTAGTAGTAGTAATAGAAGTATAGTGGCAGTAGTAGTGATAGTAGTGGTAGCAGCAGCAGTAGTAGTAGTAGTAGTACTAGTCGTAGTCGTAGTAGTAATAGTAGCAGTAGTAGTAGTAATAGAAGTATAGTGGCAGTAGTAGTGGTGGTAGTAGCAGCAGCAGCAGTAGTAGTAGTAGTAGTAGTAGTAGTAATAGAAGTATAGTAGCAGTAGTAGTGGTGGT
>CM053588.1:240554138-240624401 GCA_028646515.1 Pseudochirops corinnae | reverse complement strand
GGGCAAGGTGGGGGGGAGGGCTGATGAATGTTCACATTTCTGTAGAGGGATAGGGACAGGGTGGAGAGTGGAGGGGCAGGATAGGAAAAAAAAAAAAGAAATCAGAAGTTGTATCTGAGGAGTCATAATGCCATACTCTTGTACACATTTTCTTCAACCTGTGAAAAATGTCAAAACCTTCATATATTTACTCATCTCCAGTCAACTCCCTATCACATGCCCCTCCTAGGCTGTTTCAAACTTTAAACACACACACAAAAAAGACTACAGAATTTCATGTATGCTATCCAGTCTCTTTTCCTCCTATTCAATTCTAGGCCTGGTTCTATCCCAGTATTTATTTGCATAGTGGGTGTGCCTGTGTGTGTTTACATATGAGTGTTTATTTGTGTAATTTTATTATTGTGTTACATCTATATGTCTAGAATATGCCTATATATCCAGGGATTTAAATTGTAGTAACTTTGGGGACATGCTGCATGTGTATCTGTACACATATGTATATATTGATAGACATATATGTATACACTGATAGATCAGTTCTGTGAAGAGTTCATATAATTGTGTAGCATCATCTGAACAATAGACATTCTTCAGAACTTGATTTTTTTATGGATAGTTAATCCAAACTCTTTTGAGTACTTATGGATTTTGTTAGGAGGCTTTACAATGCTTAGAGGCTTGATGCTATCAATATCTGAGGGGCCTCATCATCTATAGAGAATCTGTCTTCCGTGTGGACTTTACTGCTGTCTACTGGAGAGACTGCACGACCCTGGGAAGCCTCATTGGTGAACATATAGGCCCCTATTTTATGCTTCACATAATCTTTTAAAGACTCTCATATGATTTTTCGTGTGCACGGGAGACACAATGTTTAAAGAAAGCCTTTATAGTCGCAATTTTGTTCTGCTAGTTCAAATACTTTCTTACAGTCAACCCACAATAAGTATAATGTGGTCTTTTATATCTTCCACAAGACAGTAATTAGTCAGTAGTATGACTATACAAATGTGGTCTGCCATAGAATATTATTTGTAAAAGTCTACCTATTTTCTAAGAGTCTATCTTGCGTGTATCAGATTTGAAGTTGACAAAAAGGAAAATTACAAATATTGGAAGGGTTATGGGAAAATAGACCCACTGATACACTGTTGAAGAAGCTATGAATTAGTGCAGCCATTCTAGAAAGCAATTTAGAACTATGCCCAGGAAATTACTAAACTGCATACCCTGTGACCTGCCAAAACCACCCCTAAGCTTATGCCCCCAAAGAGATCAAAGAAAAAAAAAGGAACCATATGTCCAAAAACATTTATACCAGCTCTTATTGTGGTGACCAAGAACTGGAAAATGAAGGGGTAGGCCATCAATGTGGAAATGGCTGAACAAAATATGGAATGTGAATGTAAAGTATATTATGCCATAAGAAATGATTAAATGGATAGTTCTAGGGAAATCTAGGAAAGCTTACACAAACTGATGCCAAGTAAAGTGAACAGAATTAGGAAAACAGTTTGTATCATAATAACAACATTGCGAAAACAAACAAATTAGAAACAATTAAGAACTCAGATCAATGCAATGACCAGCTCTTAGGGAATTCCTCAGCCCAAGGATCTAACGGGGACCTGAAGAGTAATTCCTCCCACCTGGGTCCACTTGATTGGAAGTCAATAAATCCTAGAGGCAAAGCTAGAGGATAAAACTTAATTGGCATCAGCTGATAGCCAGGTGTTTGATGGCTAGGGACTCCAGTAAAACATGGAGAGATATACACATCTATAAGGTTTTACACAGCTGGGTGGCTCAGTGAACAGAGTGCTGGGCCTGGAGTCAGGAAGACTCATTTTCCTGAGTTCAAATCTGACTGGAGACATTTACTAGCTATGTGACCCTGAGCAAGTCACTTAACCTGTTTGCCTCAGTTTCCTCATCTGTAAAATAGGCTGGAGAAGGAAATAGCAAACCTCTTCAGAATCTCTGCCAGGAAAACCCCAACTGGGGTCACAAAGAGTAAGACATGACTGAAAACGATGGAACAACAAACAGCTTTAGGGCGGGTAACAGAAGAAGCCTATTGGGTGAGGCTGCTCAGCCTTTTCTCTCATTTGTGGGGTTGACAGGTTGTCAGCTGATTTGGGGAAGGAGGAGAATGTCTAAATTTTGGAGTGACCTTGATGTCTCATAACCAAGACCAAGTCTTTTCTCACAGGGTTGTTTCTCTGTAGTTAATTTCATCAGACCCACAGAATGTCTAGATGGGACCAAAGGACTAAGATAGTGGAAACCTCCTTTTGAGATGGAATCAAACTGAGAGTATGTCTTCATTTATGCAACCCTTCAGGCTGCACTTTCTTTGACTTCCAAGGTTACTATTCCTGACATAGCACAAAGGTTTTATGCATTTCCTTCATACAACCTTGATTCCAGGGGACTAATGATAAAGAATACTATCCAATTCCTGACAGAGAAGTGATGGACTAAATATGAAGAAGTGAAATATACATTTTTATACATAACTAATGAGTGAATTTGTTTTTCTTGACTGTGTATTTGTTACAAGAGTTTTATTTTGCTTTTTTTTTCAGTTGGAGGAAGGATATAAGGAGAAAAACAATGCTTGTTACTTGAAAAAAAAATAAAATATAATAATTTTTAAAAAGCAAACTTTTAAAAATTATAAATAGTTTATAGAGATGGGAAAGTAAGCAAATGAGTCAATAGTTATTGATTTTTCTCAATCTCCTTTTCTACTAGCTAATTTTTTTTGAGTCATTTGATAGCCTCCCCTTCTTATGCTATCCCCAATATAGACCTCCTTTGTGTAACTTGGACTAGTACATTCCTGTCTTTGTTTTCTTGGTGACAGTTCTAATTTTCTTTACAAGTGTTAGAGTCCAGATGTAGTGGATTCATTGTCGTTAGTGGAAAGAATAGTTCATTATGAAATCTTGATTGATCTTTTCCAGTTTTCATCTGTTTGTTGTTCTCTCCATTTCATGCTCTTAGTATTATCTGGTCTAACTGAGTCACTTGTAACATTTTTGGTAAACTTGCCTCTCCTTCTATAGTTATATACGCTTTTGTATGATTTTATAAATAAGTTTATATTTTAATCCAATGTTAACCTTATCTGCCACATCTCTTCCCTTGACAAGAATATCAAATTTTGCTGGTTAAGGAGATTGCTCAGCTCTTCTGGTCACTTTGTTGTAGCCTTTGCTTTTTGTGTGTTAAATTTCCTTAGTAAGCATTAAAAGTTTGTATTGATGTCTGTTATTTGTCCATTTCCCATTTTTTCAGCATAGATTGTTTAAATAGGTCGAGTTAGAAATGTCTTAGTTGCATGCTCTGTCTTCACATTTTTATCCTTTCTTCTAATTTGTATTAATTTTCACCTTTGTTCTAAGTGGATAATATATGCACAGAAAGCTGACTGAAAAACACTCCCACTTTAGTAATCTAGGTTGTTTCCTATAAGTTAAGATATGATCAGTTTCATTAGATATGATGTTAAGTGGCTCTTCTTATACCCAGAACCTCATAATTCTATAAGAAAATATATGTGAGACTTCTCTATTATTTGTTATTACTAAGTCATCTTTCCCAATATAAATACATTTTTGCCAAGCTCTTCCACAGCCTTTTTTTTCATTGAAGTCACTGAGTATCAAAATATATATTAATTAAATCTTAGGTTTCTTATTAATTCTTTGCAGAACTTTTCTTCCTCCTCATTTTGCAATAGATATTGGCTCATATGGTGCAATTATCTTCATTGTGGTCTTTTTATAAATGTTCATCAAGAGTGCTTTCATAGGAGATGATGAAATATCCTATGAAATCATATCACTAGATGCTTGTTGAAGCCTGATTAAAACCAACCCTACCAATTCCTTTATTCACCTCTTTCAAAAGGACCTGTGAGATAGCCTCCCATTTAGCTACAACTTACATTTGTCATTTTGTAGATAGAATTTCAATATCGAGATAATTCGCTTTCTCTAGCAATGTGTCCACCAAGAAAGAAATCTAATATTTGGAGAACCAGTGATTAAGTTAATATTCATAGATGCTCTAAAAAATGTTTGATTTTTAGCAGCCTCTGTCACCACTCTGCAAAAGCATAGGCGTGGTAGTCATTTTATATTTTTCTATGTTTTATAGTTTGCTATTGCTGAAGAATTCATGACCTAATGGCCAGTCTATGAGTGGTGATCCCTTCTGAACTTAACCACATTTGTCCTTGGGAAGTAAACACTATGTTACCAGGTCTCTGTGTGAAGCTTATTCTACATGGTAGAACCTACTGGAGGTCCTAAAGGTATAGCCTTTAGGAACCAAGGCCCACCATTAAACCGTGATGAGGCCCTGGAGTAGTAAATACTGGAGAATTGTGGATAATTCCATGTCCTTTGACCTTTGTAAAGGCATTTTTCAATTTTGAAAAAAGTGAAATTATGTGTTATCATAGTGTTAAGGAATAATCATTAAAACTGTGAAGGGTGAAACTGAAATGCCTCATTTGAAGAACTGCCTTTTTGCCAATTCTGCCCCTTCACATTAACAAGCATTTCAAGAATTAGTCTGATTATGATCCTACCTATGCTCTGACGTACACATTTAACAATCTGCATACTGAAAATACAAGTTTTTACTGTCTCTTTTTGCATAAATACCTTTATTCCAAACATACTCCTCAAAGGGCCATGACTTTTATTTCTTTCATTTCATCTGCAAAATTGTAGGGTTCATTGTCAGTCAACAAACGTGTATTAAGCGCCTCCTTTGTAGCACAGATACTGTGCTACGGTTGGACCAAACGATGTCTAAGGACCTCCCTACTTCAAAATCTTCTCAACTGACCAGATTTTTTTCTTCCACTCTTTGTTTGTAAATCCATTAAAAGTTATTGTGTTGGGGCGGCTAAGTGGCACAGCGAATAGAGCACCAGCCCTGGAGTCAGGAGGACCTGAGTTCAAATGCGGCCTCAGATACTTAACACACACACACACACACACACACACACACACACACACACACAAACTAGCCATGTGACCGTGGGCAAGTCACTTAACCACAATTGCCCTACCCTTCCCCTACAGAAAAAAAAAGCAAAAAAAAAGTTATTGTGTAAAGTCTGTAATAATGACATATTTTTCTAAAAGAACCTTAATTTTTAGAACATTTATCACAGTGAATTGTTAAATTTCCTAGCATACCTATGAAGCCTTTTAGATAAATCATTTTACTGTAGGGGCTCAATTCTGCTTTCGTATTTCAAGAGTTCAAGGCTTGTTTCTGAATCATCAGATTCAAGTGTAGAAGAGCTTCTGTGGTTCTAAAATGTGTCTTTTTTTTTTTTCAGAGTATGCTTCTCTAGGGTCATTATATGATTACATAAACAGTAATAGAAGTGAAGAAATGGATATGGAGCATATTATGACCTGGGCCACTGACGTAGCTAAAGGTAAGAGAGTTTTATAATTTTAAGCCTGTCCTGAAATAAGAACATAATGAGAAAAATATGCTTTTCCTGCAGAGTGTCTCATATCCTGTTGTACCAAATCATTTAATGCTTTTACCTTTCCAGAATGAATATGCTAATACTCAACTGATTCCTATAACAAAATTTAAACTTGCTATCTTTTGCTTTTTTCTTCATCATTTCCATTCTCTCTTCCTTTTCCAGTTTCTTTTCTCTTTTCCCTGCCTTTGCCCTCTTTTTTCCACACAACTTTTCCTTTCCTTATTTCCTTCTCTACATTCCTTCTTTTCTCTCCAACCAACATCAACAATTCAGTGTATCCCAGCATCACATGTCAGAGTAAATGACCATTTAACCACTCTAACTTCTTGACACATTAGATGGAGAGACTATAATGCCATTGTTCTGCAAGACTTGGTTTCTCCTCAGGCCTAAGGAGAAACTGATTTATCACTGGATTAGTTCTATCCATTTTGTATACATGGTATATGCTAAAAATAGGAATCACTTTCAAAAATATATATTATTCATGCTGCCATGTAAAAACAATTCAGATTTCCTTTTATATTTAATACAGTCTTGGAAATCACTCTTGGAAATTAAATATTTTTAACCTGCAAAATCCCCAGAATACCAGCCAATAAAATGTCTAATCCTTTTTTTTCCCTCATAAATTCATGTACAATCTAATGCTTTCTGAAGTAATTCAAATTCTATTTATTTTTATCTTTTTTTTTTCCATTTTCACAACTGTGAACCTTTTGGAGTTTTATTTATAACTATCCAAGTTGCTCTGGAAACAACTTGACCTAAATATTGAAGCCCAATAGTTACATTTGTATTCCAGCAACTCCTAGGGTGCCAATGTCCAAATTTCCTTGGCGCCATTAACTCTATGTAGCTCATCTAAAGGCATAACAGAAGAAACAGTAAATTAAGACTCGACAAGAGTTTGAGTCTTGCCACAGACATTTCATAGCTCTGTGATTATGGACAAGTTCCTTTCACTTGAGTTTCTTCATCAGTAAAATGAGAACAATTATACTTGTTTTGCTTACTTTACATGGTTGTTGGGAGGAACATGCCATATAAATGTAAATTGTTATCATTATTTAAAGTAGCAGCTTTCTGTATTCATCTGTATAAAATAATTTTAATAATGTTTCATATTCAGAAAAGGGAGCAAGTCCTACCTTGTTTTGATTAGTAAGTTATTGGTGGTTGCCCTTCAGACTCAAAGAGGACCAAAATGATATCACTATGTTGAGGTCAGTATACAGTGTGTCTGACTATGACTGATCAGACCAATATGAGCTCAGAAGGCTCTGCCACAATTAGGAACAAATAGTCCATATGAACATTTAGAGTGGAGATGTCTAAATTTACACATCAAAAGAAAAAGAAAGTGAGTAATATTGATTATTCCTTTTGGTATTATCCTATTTGGGGCTCAGTCTGGAAAATAATGTTCCTAGAACTGGTGAATCCTCTTTCAGAATTTAATCCTTTTCAAGGCATTTTGCTGTAATATCATAGTCATCTTTCTGTGGGTTCATATGATATCATAAAAGGCTGGCTCTTCTTTAAGCAAAGATCAGACGGTGATATTAGAAGTCCTGCTGCATCAAGAACCATTCCATTTAGCCTATCAAAATAAGATAAGAATGGCAGCAGTGTAAACATGAAAGCCTCCCTTTCCTGCCACTGGATTTACTAAGATTTTCATGTAGATTATTCAATTATATCCATTCTACACAAATGAACCTGGTCATTTTGCATCCTGATAAACTTTTCCTAAGTATGAAGATAACTACAAGCTTCTGGCTATCCCAGAATAGCCCCACTTTCAACCTACAAATCCTGTTTATAGAAGTCATTTGTCTCTAAGCAACAGCATCACAGCCCTTCTCTAGGGGATCCTCTGGGTACATTGGCAACAGTGCAGTGATGAAAAGACAAAGCAAACCAGGAGGGAACATAGGAAGAGGCAGTTAAAGGAGCATTGGAATTGGAGTAAGGGGGTCTGAGTTCAAATTCCAGTTCTCCTATTTAGTAACTTGTGTAATTTTATGTATATTATTTTACCTTTCTTGACCTTAGTTTCCTCATCTGCAAAATTACAGGGTTGGCTGTCAGCCGATAAACATTTAAGTGCCTCCTTTGTAGTACAAGCACTATGCTACAGTTGGACCAAATGTCTAAGGACCATACTAGTTCAAAATCTTCTCAACTGACCAGATAGAGGAAGTGTGTCCCGTGATTGTAAAGCAACATGTAACTGTAACCTGGTTCTTGGGGCATTTCCCCTTCAAAATTTCAAAAAAAATGTTCTGAACAATAGCAGCAGCGTAAGAATAATTCACCATAGTAACTGCTGTGTTATTTAAATCCATAACTTTCAATTTGGCTGGGGGAGAGAACCAACCTTGATACTTAAAATCACATTATTTCCATAAAAGAAAGTTATATTATTTTCTAAAAATAGAGGGCAAAAGGGAAGAAAGAGTACTATAGTCATGGCTTTAGTCTACTATTATCAGGAAACATGTAGGATTTACAGCTTAGATGGAAAGACTTGGTTTTATACCTTCAGGATCAAACATGGTGGGCTTTTGAATTTGACCATCATACCTGCCAAAAGCTTTAAGAATTTTTGATACTTTGAGGTGGTGAGAGACCAAAAGTGAAAAATTTAGTGCAACTAAAAATTCTCATACATTTTAAAGGAATGGGTATCTTGCACTTCTCTGATGAGATAGCAGTTTAAGAAAGCAGAAAGGCTGTCTGTTTCTGAAGACAGAAAAACCAACAATCTGATCTTGAATACTTACAATAGATATCGGTGGGTCAAATTTCTAAAAGTATGAAATAGCTTTAAATTTCTACAAAAGGCTCCTCTAAAGCCACATAATAAAATCTTCCCCAAAACTAATATGAACCTAGAAAAGGTATTATTTCCTCTTCAAATTTGTTGCATTTTTAAAAAGAAAAAAAAGAGTAGAGCTTGAAAAAAAATTGAAACTGTTATAGGAAACATTGATACTGTAACACTAAAAATAATTTTGTGTGATAAATTGTGTGTGTGTGTGTATAATCATTTCAGTCATGACTAACTTTTGTGACTCCATTTTGGGATTTTCTTGGCAAAGATACTGGAATGGTTTGCTATTTCCTTCTCTAGTTCATTTTAAGATGAGGAAACTGAGACAAACAGGGTGAATGGACTTGCCCGGGGTCACACAAATAGTAAGCACATGAAGTCAGATTTGGACTCATGAAGATGACTATTTTTGGTTCCAAGCCTAATGCTCTAACTGCCGAACCACCTAGATGCCCATAATTACTGATATGTTATTTATCTTATTTCTATAGCTATAACAAGTCCTATATTTTGCAATATACAGAATTATAATATATAGTATTTGCTGTCGTTTCTATAAAATTTAAGTATCAGACTCTTGTTCAGGATTTTAAACTCCCAATCATAATATTATACTATGGAAAAATAAAATTTATCATGAGTCACTGGATTATAGTGCCTCATCCAGGAACATGATCCATCATAAGTGTGAGGATTGCCTTTGTATTTAGAATCTTATTCTTTATAAAGTGTGACATAATTAAAAAGTAAACACCATAACAAATGTGTCTTTGTCTTTTGTAGTATTTGAAACAATTTTGCTTGGCAAATTTTTTCAAAAATTTATTTTACTAATTATTGTCAGTATAATTTTTCTCTTAAGTTAATATATTAATAGAGGAATAAGCAACCAAGTAAGAAAAGTAAGAAAGTAAGAAAAAAAAAGTAAGAAAGAAGCAACAGATTCAATCAGAAAGATTTGAAATGCACATTCTAATCATAGGCATTTCATTTTAACAATTTGAGAATATTGAAAGTGTTATATTCACATAGTAAATAAGCAATCAATATTGGATTCAAAAGATTTCATTTGAAAAAAAAGAGGAGGGGGGGGGTGAAATGTGTACCTTGACATTCAAATTTGTAAGAGAGACTTCCTTCATCATAGTTTCATCTTTGCTCAGAACATTTGAATTATTAATCTTTTCCTTAACTTGTCGCTAGTTGTGTGTCAATTTAGTTATGTTTGAGAAGAGTTCATTCTGTCTATAGCTTTTAGATATTTTAAAATACAAAAATACCAAAAATTAAATAAATTTTAACAAAAATAATAAAATTGTTGGCATTTAAGACTTACAAAGTATATACTAAATGTCATTTGGTTTCATTTGTCCTTTTACCACTATAAAAATAATTCCTGGAAAAACAATTTAGTAACAATGTAGTTTTTTAAGTGGAAATATCAACAAAAATAATTTTAGAGAATTAGAATTTTCAAAAAGTTTTTAAAAATTAACCAAACGCTATTTTGAGGGATATACAAATGAGCAATTGTATAAGTAGGAAGGTATTCCTTGGACTTCCATTTTCTCCTCTTTACATGAAGGGAATATTTGAATAGCTTAAATATAGGGGAAGAAAATTTTCTTCTATTTTTATATTTGCATTTTGCAAAAATAGCACATCTGTCAGAGCACTTACATACTGTGGAGATAGACAGTATGTAAATTCAGGCGTCAGGAGAACAAAAAAAAAAATCACTCCTGGAAAACTGACCCAAATTTGGTTTTTTCCACACTAAGTGGATTCCTTATTGGCAAAACTTCATCTGTTTATTATGTGTTCAATTTACAGCATTAAATAGACTTACTTTTAGCCAACATATGTAGAAGAGAATTTTTGTTCAAATTTAAATATAAATTTCTTCACAGACTAAGCCTTGAGGAAAATAATAAAATATTTAATTATATATGATATATCTCTGTTCTAAGCATCATCAATTGCCCTGTAAATGATAGCTCATTAATTCTTACTCCTCTTCCTAATGCCCAGGTAGAATGAATATGAGGAAAGGAAATCCTGGCTAGATCTAGATCATTCCAGAGAGTCAGATGAAAATTTAAAAATTCAGTCAGCCCTCTGGATTTTCTAAATATTAAGGATGTTGATTATCTGTAACAATAAACAATGGTAATAGAAATATGTATAGAAGACTTTAAGGTTTACAGCATGCTTTACATATGTTTTTGTAGTATGTTTACAACAATCCTGAGTCAAGAATTACAAGTACTATCATCATTTCTATTTAACGGATAAGAGAACTGAGGCTCAGAAAGGTAGAGTTATCATAATTTGGTAATGAATATTGGAGATGCAAATCAAACCAAAGTGTCTCTAGACTTTAATTCCAGAACTCTTGCTACTACACTGCTTGCCACAGGATAGATTCCCCAATTCATATTTAGCACCTTTGGACTGCTGGTAGTAGGATGTGGAAGGCATTAGGTCACACTTTTGACCAATTATTTTGATAATAGAGGCTCAGATTCATCCAAAGCCCAGAAAAGAATGAAGTGCCCATAGACATCATTAATCCAACATGTAGCAGAGCAAAGTACCACAATGTGACTGTGCCATATTTCCTGTCTCCACTCCATCAATCATAGAATAACAAGGTACAAAAATCCAATTTGTGCTATTGTTATTTTTGTTTAAAGAAGCAATGATACTGACACAATGTTGTGAAACTAACATTGGTGATCCTTTTTCCCCCTTCTCAAATAAATAGGAATGCACTATTTACATATGGAGGCTCCAGTCAAGGTGATTCACAGAGATCTCAAATCAAGAAATGGTAAAGTAGCCATGTACCCTTTAGTCTTCTTGTTCCTAAGGCCATTTTGTAAGCCTGGCTTTCCACACTAACAGTTCTTAGCTCATTCTTCTTTGAAAAATCACGTTACTTTTGGATTATTTGGTTTTGGTTTTTCTTTGAGTCGCTCATATTTGCATGAGCTGAAGTTGTGATAAAAATAACTTGAAGGATTAGTGTCCCTTCACTGCATCACTTAAAATCTGTCCAAGGGGAATAAGGTGTGGGTGTTACTTTTCAGTTGTACAGAGCTAGCTGAAGTTTGGTGGTTTGCTATTGAAAAAAATATTAATCTACCACATCAGTAGCTCTGTCAATGGCATAGTCCTTTGGAAGTGTTTCTTCTCTATCAAGGGAATTGCTACCCTTTTTCCCTCTTGTAACCTTCAGAACTCCAGGTTTGTAGCGGATGATGAGATACCATGCTTGGACAGGTGTTCATGTGGTTGGATGTGGGGTGAGGTAGAGGAGCTTCCCTTGAGGGGGAGGTGCTAGTTATCTCCAATCACACCCTCCTCCCACCTACAAACATAGAAAGGTGAAAATGGGACAGAACCTATTGTGGTAGCTGTCACTTCATGATCAAGCAAGTCAAGCTCCATAATTCATCAGTTGTTTACAGTTAAACCATTAACTTCCCTTTGTTTTAGGTAATCTTAGGTACTTGCTAAATAAGCTCCTTTAGAGTAGGTACTATGGGTTTTCTATTTTATTTACGATGCTTTGCCTAAAATAAATTATTGTCGGGTTGTCTCGATTCCAGTGGAAAATATCAGACTTTTAAAGCACTGTCGTGACCTCAAAAATTTTAGGACATATTTAGAATTGTCAACAAATTGTCAACAAATCAAGGTGTTTGAAATCTTCCCTTTTAATTTGATTCCTGGTTACTTAATGGAGGAGGGGAAAGTCAGTCTCATCCATAAATCACCTGGTGATTTCAATCCACTACAATTGCTCTGAAAGAAAAATAAATTAAAGTTCATTATATCCCTATTCCCAGCCTCAACAGTGGAAAAACCTATAATACCGTTTAAAGGTTGTTTGAAATCTAGATATTGCTTATTGTCCTTAAATGTGTCTTGTTTAGACATGGACATGTAAGGAATTAAAAGTTTCCACCAAAGCAGAAATAAGAACAAAAGGAAAACTGGCAGCTTTCTGTTTGCAAACTTAATTGATAATAATGTATTATGTGCATCAAAACGAAATTGGACTTCCAGATCTTCCTGAATATCTTGCCTGAATTCCTTGAGATATAATGTCTATATGCAAAAATGGGCAAATTCTTCCAACTGAAATGTTTAAAATTTGATTGTTTAAAAAAATTGCCTATTGTTGTATCATTAAGCCTAAGTCAAGGCTAAAATACTAGTACAAGGTGAGCCTTGATCTTCCATTCATCTTAACAGCATATTAACTTTGAAAACTAATTATGACCATTTAAAGGTCAACACTGCTAATCATTTCACTGGTGATCATCATACCAGGACTATCCAGCTAATGCCGTTGTACAATACATGCCCTGTCCCCTGGCAAATTAATTTGAATAGATGTCCCAGGGGAGAGTTATGAATATGTCAAGAGTTAAATATGTGGGAACCTCACAGTTTTTCTGAGGTTCCATAAAATCTCTCAGTAGAAGGGACTGTATTAGGTATTCCAATAGTTGTTTATGTTTTTTCATCATGTTGAAAAGAGTTAACCATTTCAGTCTTTTTGTTTGAACTGTTTTAAAACAATTTTATTGACAACCAAATCTTTCTTTTGAACAACAAAGTTTTTTTTTACCTATGTCATCTGATCCATATTAATGATTTAAGTTTTTCAACCTTATGTTATTTCATTTTATCTGTTCTTAATCTCATTTGATTTATTCTTAGGATATATTTTGGAGATAAGTTATAAAGATATTATCATCTCTCATCAGTAATACTAAATATTCATTGAAACATTATGATGCATAAGATATAGAACACTGCTCTGGGGGATATAGAAAGGATACTACATAAACCCCTGCTCCCTAGAGCTTAAAATTTATTTAGAGGAAAAAGGTAATTTATCTACTCTGGTTCAGGATCACATGAAACAAAGATATAGCCCTATGCTCAGCAGTTCTAACTACAGGGTTTATTGATGAGATGTAAACAAGTCTTCAGTAAATACATAAAAGCACATAAGGCTCTGTTGCCCAGTCTGACTTACTGCTTCCTGGGTCTGAGTATAAATTCTGGTTCTCAGAAAAGAAACAATCGGTATACGTGATAGTACCAGGAAACAAACCCTGCCCCAGAAGTCAAACCTATTAATAGCCTAAGATGCTCAGGACTATGTTATGCTCATGAGGCCAAAAAGAGCTGGAACCTTTAAAAAAAAATCTACCAGTATAGGTAAGTAAATCCCAGACACCTCTGAGTATGCTAGTAATGAGCAGGCTAGATAGGGATGAACACAAGGGGTAGTGTTCATTCCTTTGGCATTAGGGACTCATTAGTCATTTTAGCTGTTTCTGTCTCCCTCTTTCTTCCTTGCTCCAGAAGGAACCTGGTATAACCAGACTACATCACATGTACAACATGAAAAAAATACAATTTATGGATGAGAACGCTTAGGCATGGAGCAGTTAATGACATCCTCAAAGTCACACCAAGTAGCTCCTGGCAGAACCAAGACCAGACATTAGCTGCTAATCTGGTTCTTTCTTTTTTTCCACTGGGCAGTATCATTTTTCTGATGAATAAAAAACTTGGTAGACTTTTCATTTCCTGTACTTCGGTTTATAAACCAAGGCCACCTTTCCTTTGCAAAGTCTTTAATACAGCCTTACCATTTTCTTCTTTTTGTAAATCTCCCAAGGGACTTGGTTATAAGTACTAATAAAGTGTACAGAAATTTAGGTTTTTCATCAATATTAACCTACTTTAAAGAGATGAGATGGATCATCATATAATTCTTTTTTTTTCTTTTTACTTGTAGTTGTCATAGCTGCTGATGGAGTATTAAAGGTAGGAATGTTTTGTTTTAAAATATGGAATTTAATTATTTCACTGTTATTTGATTAAAAATAAATACAAAGTTGATTTATGATTTTTTTGTTTCCCAGATCTGTGATTTTGGTGCCTCCCGATTCCATAACCATACAACACATATGTCCTTGGTAGGGACTTTTCCGTGGATGGCCCCAGAAGTTATCCAGAGCCTTCCAGTTTCTGAAACATGTGATACATATTCCTATGGTGTGGTGAGTTGATTTAACATGTCTTTATAGGTATAGAAAGCACAAAGCATGATAGATCTGGAGTTAGAGGAATTGTGCTCAAATCTCATCTCTGCCACATGGTACCTTTGTGACTTTGAGTAAGTCACTTTCCTCATCTTTAAAAAGAGGGGATTGAACTAGATGATTTTCATGATCCTTTCTGGCTATAAATCTATGAACCTATGATCCAACTTAAAGAAGCACATAGAAGGAACTCCTCATTCTCTCTTTTTAGAAGTCTTTATGTTCTACTGAATTCAAAAGAAAAGGAGCATCATAGAGAGCTCTAGCTAACTAATAAAATAAACTTTTAATTTAGTGTCAGTTTTGAATGATATGTCACTATAAAGCTTCTTTTCTCTCTAGAGGGAAAAAATTGCTAACTCTTGGCAATACACTAGAGGAGAAGAGACCTGGGATAATTCTACTGACCCTAATGCTCTGAGTTGTAACCTCAGAGAAAGTGATTTTCTGGGTGAAACTTAAATTGTTTGAATGTCTCTCACTGAAACGATGCTGGAAAAAAAAAAGAGGATCATTTGGAACACAATTTATCTGAAAAGATTGCTAGTAACTGG
This sequence comes from Pseudochirops corinnae, assembly GCA_028646515.1. Taxonomy (NCBI): domain Eukaryota; kingdom Metazoa; phylum Chordata; class Mammalia; order Diprotodontia; family Pseudocheiridae; genus Pseudochirops; species Pseudochirops corinnae. The sequence goes on along the minus strand of CM053588.1, from coordinate 240,609,341 downwards.
AACCATTAATAGAATAGTAAAGTCTGCTGAGTAAGTTAGTAGACTTTTTTTTAGTGATAATTACATTTAGAGTTCTGGTTTAGGAGGAGAAGGCATAATGTAAAAAAGACATAATATCCCTAAAAGTGTTGGAAACCTAACAAGGAATAAAAACAGTTTAGCAATATCAAAACAGCATATTGGTCAAATAACATACCCTTATTAAGATGTTACTTAAGATGCTAATTTTTCATAAGCTATTAAAGTTGGGAGGAACCTTGGAGACTGTTTTGTCCAGAGTGGTCAAATACGAGACCTACCATGTGAAGCTCATAGCACTCTCCAGTGTGGCCTGGGCCAGACTAAAAAGTAATTAGAAATATTTTTAAAATGTTTTTGTTAAAAAATTTTAACAAAATAAATACTATGGAGATTGTTGTTGTTGGTTGTGTTTGTCCTTCATTTTTGAAGAGGACCATGGCATCAGGGACATGATGGCATGACTTGCAGTTGACTTTAATGTGAGTGAGGGAGGGCTGTGCAAGGTCACCGGCTTCACTTTCTCCTCCAGAGCCATCTGGATCCAGTGGCCAAATATTCATCAGGATCACTGGAGATGACCCAGGATGCAATGGGAGACCCTGGTCTTTTTAGGCTAAGGCCTTTCCAGGTACTCACTTAGAGTGAGGTAATGCCCATTCAGTAATACAGTGGTTCTCAACCTTCCTAATGCCATGACCCTTTAATACTTGTATGTGGGCGTATCTGCTTGTGGGTGGACCCGCCTGGAGATGGATAGAGGAGCCAGCTGTGTCTCGGTTCCTAAGACCATTGAAAATATGTGTTGTCCGATGGTCTTAGGCGACCCCTGTGACCCCAGTGAAAGGGTTGTTTGACCTCCAAAGGGGTAGCAACCCACAGGTTGAGAACTGCTGAGTCATAGATAATATTATATTTTAATACCAAGTAAATAACTGATCCATTAAGATCTTTATTTATAGTTTAGTGGCCTCTGTATTCATCTGAGTTTGAAACCACTGGTTTAGTCCAACCCCCTCATTTTACAGATGACAAAATTATAACCTAGGACTAGTTAGTGGGTAACAAGGTCACCCAGCCAGGACTAGAGTCCAGGTTATATCAATAAAAGTAAAAAATAGAGTATTAAGTAGATTTTTGAAATAATTAATGAAATATAGAATTAGGCAGAGTCACAGTAAGAAAAGGCGCAAAATAGATTAGAAGAAAGTTCTAAAGCAAAAGAGGTCTTAAAAAGTCTAATGGGCATGGATGGGAAGAAGACACTTTTTGAGGGGCTTTGTTTTGTGATTTTAAAAACAAAGCTATGAGTAACCATTTAAATATGGGTAATTTACGTCAATTCCTAAAATAGTATACTGCAAATTCTTTGGCTTGGGCTAAGATATATTGTCCTACCACCATCTCTTTCCCTCCTCTCTAGTTGTATTACCTTTTAATTCCACAGAGGAAAGCCCTGTAGGATTAGGACAAGAAGCTGAATTACTGCACCAGACTATAGGGATCTCTATTGAACTTCCCTAGATAAATCAGACTGAAAAAAGCAGTTGGCAGAGGGTATAAAGACACCTCCCACCCCTTGCCAAAAACAGAACAGTACAAAACATATATTTCCCTCTTCTTTCTGATTGATTAACTATCCTCCTCTACCATTTGTTACTAACTCCTTAGTCAACTTTTGGACATGCTTTCACTTGTCTAAATTCTACTAAAACTTGTCATTTATAACTAAGTTGATGACATAATGGAAGATGAATTTTGTTGTCAATTAAGTAACCATGTTTGTTGAAAATTAAGATAGAGACTGTGTGTGTGTGTGTGTGTGTGTGTGTGTGTGTGAGAGAGAGAGAGAGAGAGAGAGAGAGAGAGAGAGAGAGAGAGAGAGAGAGACTGTGTGTATAAAGGTTAGAATTTAAAAGTTTGGAAGACAACACTGGCATCTGACCAAAGATCCAGTGTCACTTAACTGAGCCAGTTACTAAAAATGAGAGATGTAAACCATTACTGGAAATGAACAAATGATTTTTATTGAAGGGAGGAGCGAAGGAGGAACATCTAAGTTCTGAGAGAAAGTAGAGTCTTAAAGTGGTCTCTTGATTCAAAGGTACCTTTGATAGTTGAGGTAGAGAAATATTTAAAATATAAGAATCCATTGTGGATACTGTCTTCCATAATCTATGAAATATTACAGAATCATTCAGAGTAGTCTCTTAAGATAAGTTTAGCTGTATTTTTCCTATGTGAAAAAGGAATATTTATTTCATCTCATGACCCAAAAAGCAGTGAGAGATAAGTAAGACAGAAATGCTCTGAAAAATGATCCTTTTCCTAATGGTCTAGGTCCCTTTGGCAGTTCCTATTGTTTTATCTGAAATGTTCAATCCTCACTTCTCTCTTTGCTTCTCATATGTATTTGCGTAAGTACATACATGTGGGTACTCATAGCTTTACATTTTGAGGGAGGAAATTGAATATAGTGTTGAAAACTCTATTGAAAAATCCAAAGTGAATATTTTAGTAATTCACTTCACCAAGCACTTATGGTTAAGCTTGGAATCTCTTCTCAAATCTTGACTGACCACTTAAGAGCATTCATTGGTCATAAAGAAAACTGACCTTTTTTCAAAATAGCCTCATTTATGAAAATAATACTTTCAAAGCCTAATATTTTTAGGGGTCTTTGTATGAGATATAAAAGCCTGCTTTTGTTCAATTGAATTGAACTTTAAATGTTAACTGAAAATAAATACTTCAGATGTAAATTATAAAGACTTTAGGAAAAAAAAAACTTTATGTTTAAACGGTAAAACACATATTCTACCTTAGTAGCATGGTGGGGGACTACAGCTTCACAGTATGGGTTACCCTGTCATTCCCAGATTTCCTGTATTTTCTTTGTTACTATAAAGAGTTAAACTGGAGGGAGACAGAAAGGGCAAGTCACAGCCCTTAAATCTGTTTAACCTCCTTTTCTACCCCTACCTTTTTTTTAGTGGACTTTTATTTGCAAACCTTTCTGTGACTGTAAAGTTTACTGTGGAAAAAAGCTTTTCCACTCAAGTGACTAAATGCTATTCATCACTACATAGGTCTGAACTTTATCCATGAGTCAGATAGAATTTAGGGAGATCTCAATGTAGATCTTACCTCGTTCTTTCAGGATCTTGCTTTGGGGCTAGGTTTACCCCCTTTTTTCCATTTAGAGATTTAGTAAACACTTACCAAATCAGTCCAACAAACAGTTTAACAAGATAAAGCAAGCAATCCACCTATCCCCCACCCAAATTCGTTTTCTAAACCCATGCATCTCCTCAAATTCTGACCCCCACACACATACTCTAACACATTCATACCCCTCACATTCTTTTGAAGGCCAGTGATGTTCACGAGAAAATATTATTCTCTTGACTAATAGATACAGAAATGCTCCCAGAGTGACTTTGTTTGCAGCCATTGCTATTTTAAAGTCTTGAAGAGCATCACTTAAAATGTCTGGTTATTCTTGCCTAAAAAGCTACATCAGCAGAATCCCATTCAGAGCAGTATTTCTTAGACTGAATTTAATTATAGGCAAGGGTGTTTACTTTTCTCAGGCAAAGCATTTGCAATGACCTAAGCAAATACCCTGGTAGTCAGAGTTTTTAAGTAGGGAAAGAGAGAGCAGAAGTAGGATTTTCTAGACTCTTATCTGTAGTCTCTACAAAATGATATCAGATCTAAAAGATTGTGTTGGATATTGTGGTTGGATGGTGAGGGTGACAGATTAGAGTAAAATGCCTATGGATTTTCTGGAGAATGTAATCCTGTCATAGATGACTCTAAAGTCGTATTTGGAAAGGAAAATTTGCCAAGACTGCAGATGAATGTCTCTAATTCTTCAGAAAGTAAAGTGGACCTCATAGATAACCAGAAAAATTGTCATTCGTCTCAACTGCCTTGATGACTACTCTTCATTCAAAAAGCACTCATAGATTGCCTATTAGATACCAGTTGTGCTAAGTACTGAGTTGTGCTAAGTTGTACTAAGTACTGAAGGTGCAGAGAGACAAATTAAACCACCCCTGCCCTCAAGGGGTTTACATTCTGTTGAGGAAAATGATGAATACACATAAGATGAATACACAAAATGATGAATACCAAATCAATGAAAAATCAAAACAAAGTCTTCACATTTCTCTTTGTTTCTTGTCTTCAAGGCATTAGAGTAAAAACTTCACTAATTGGCACTGAGGGGAAAATCTGGACTATGATATATCGTTAAATGCCCATGGCAACATGTACTGTTACCAAAGCTTTTATATAGATCCTTTTGAAACATTAAGCAGGAAAGATTCATGCAAAGAGCAGTATCCACTTGGCCATGATATAACTAAAAATTTTTAAATTATCTCTTTTTAAAAAAATTTAGAAATAAATATTTCTTAAGCGTCTACAAATAAGTAGTAAATATATTTAAATATGTTATGTTGAGTTCCTATTTTATAGAGATTCAACATGGAATAGTGGATAGTGAGCTGACCGGCATGCCAAGAAGACTTGACGTGGAGTATCTCCTCTGACACATATTGCCTTTGTGATTCTAGGCAAAGGTTTTAACCTTTCATGGATCTAGGCCAGTGGTATCAAACTCAGGCAGAAACTGGGGCCAATAAGCAATACTGAAGGATCCCTCTTAGTACATATTAACTTATAAAACCACATAGATATGATCTATGTTTTATCATATTTTTATTTATTTTGTTAAACATTCCCTAATTATATTTTCATCGGGTTCAGCTATACTCTGGAGTGTCATGGGGCCACACCTCTGTCTAAGCAAGTCTGTAAAACTTCAAGTTCCAGGGAATGTGGCTGATCTGATTTTTTTTCTCTTGTTTTCTTCTGTTTTAATTTTTTTTAATTTTATTTATTTTATTCTAAACTTAAGAAATAAAACAAGCATTTCCATGACACAGTAGAATACAAAAAAAAAAGATGATTGTACGTGAAACTGCAAGTCTGTTATATAGAACTTGCTATTCCTTTTAAATTTATAGTAATCGTGTAACCTTTTTTTTTCCTTCTTTCTCCCTCCTCCCCCCCAGATATGGCTAATGATTCAAATATATATAATATGTAAAATCGTTCTATACATACTTCTATTCATCAATTCTTTCTCTGGATACAGAGATTCATACATCCTTTGTAGTTTATAATAGTCAAAATTACTTAGTCAATCAAAGTTTTTTTTTTAATTGCATTGTTATTGAATACAATGTTCTCTTGGTTCTGCTCATTTCACTCTTCATTGTTTTGTGCAAGTCTAAGCATGTTTTTAGTAAGGGGAAGTTTCCTTGCCTAGAAGGTTGCTTATATAATAAAATCATAGATCTAGTCCCAATCCACTATAATCTTATTTAAATATCATATATAATTTTCAAATCAAATCATTTACAAGCATTTATTAAGCTCTTACTAGGCGCTAGGAACTAGGCTAAGCATTGGTGGTACAAATACATATACAAACATCGTGAGAGTTCCTGCCCTAAAGGAGCTTATATTCCAATGGGGAAAGATATCCCATTAAAGGAAGCTGAGAGGTATGTGGTCAGGTACCAGGGGAATTGGGAGGCAAATTGTAGAGAACTGAAGAGAAATCTGGGAGTGTCAAGAGTACAGGTCTATAGCAGGCATTGGTGACCCTTTTTAGAATAGAAATTTCTAGGAGGAAAAGTCAATTAGGAGAGGCCATAGGGGTAGAGTATAGTTCCAGTGTGTGAAGTCTAGGGTAGAATGAAGTCTAGGGTGAAGAGATTTCTAGGGCATTGTAGAAAAAGAGTTAGGGGTGTAGCTCTTTTAATTAATTTAACTCCTCAAGGAGAGGAGTAATTAAATCTATTCCTAATAATCTTATTTAAACAATTTATTTAAAATGACAACAATTGACATGTTGCAATTTCTATACATATAGATGTATGCAAATGAGGCAGATTTTTACCCAAGTAAAATGATCACAAATTCCATATTAGTCTAATTTGAATTAATAACGTGAATATTTTTGGCATACAATAAATATTTCCAAGAATTACTTTAGATTGGTGAGAGCTCTTAATAAATATTTGATCATTGACTGATATTCAGATATTTTGATTAATGGGTCTTTCCACTTTCTACTTTTTCATTCTCCTCCAGAGGTTCACATGGTAGTTAAAAACCAATTGGCTATTTTGCAAAACTCTACAAGAAAGGAATTGGATTTGGGGGAGCTGGGAGTGGAGACCTATTACCATTTTGCCTTAGACCTCCCAAAAGCTGTGTCTCCTAGGTATGAAAACAAGCAAGCAAATAGCTTACTTAAGCCTTTAAACATTATCTATATATTCATCACAGAGAATTGGTGATCCCATCCCTTGTCAATTAAACCATAGCAAGTGGTTCTTTCTGATCAACAAATAACATTTCTTTAAGAATCTAAATTAGATAGATGGATGAATGGATAGATAGATAGATAGATGATAGATAGATACTTGTATAGATGTCTGCATGTTTGTATATGACAGTAATTCTAAAAGCAGAAGTCTGAATCTTAAGTCACCTATTGAAGGGCCTCTTTAGGATTAAGTGAGAAGTGTTTCATATTTGGTCTGGTACCCTTTTATAGAAAAATGGACTTTGATTCGAGGGAAAGAAAGTTCTATGATCCTTCTAAGAATAATCAGGCCTTCTTTTTCCCCACTTAAAAATCAATAACATGCCAAATGACTTTTGGAAGAGATTATATATTAGGAAACTCTGAAGCACAACAAGCTTTGAAAATAGAGTCACTTAGAAGAGAAAATGCCAACCCTGGCTGTCTGTGATCCATGTTTCAGAAAAAAAGTCATTGCTCAGTTAATGACTTCTCTTTGTTGGCAAAAGGAAAAGCAGAGAAAACGTGCCATTTTTTTCCCAAATGGAAAGTAGGATTTTTTTCTTAGCAAAAATGATTTCAACAGATAAGCTCTGTAAAACGAATAACCTCATTCTTTATGGAAAACGACATGGAGAAGACTTTCTGAGGAAGAAGACTTTCAGAGTATTTGGGCAGCAGAGGACTAAGTTGTAAGGAATAGATTTTAGGGCAGACTTTCACTTGGTTTGTTGCTGACCACAGTAATTGTCCTATTTTGCTGACCTCAGTCTCTCAGAATACTGGAAGAAACATGAAGGTTTCCTTGCCTCCTTAGGCTCAGTGAATGAATTGGGTGTGGCTTTTTCACAACCAAAGTAGAGCCTCAGCTAGTTTATTGTGGGAGTCTGATGGGGTGGGAAATGGAGAATGGTGGCCTGAGGTAAGAGTCAAGCTTGGTCAGTTGTCTTTGCTTCAGATGCATGCTCATAATTGACTCTTTTCGGCCCCTAAAAGTGTTCTAGATGCTGTTTCTCAACCTTCTTCGGACATTTACCGTTGTAGATAGGGCAAAAAAATCCATTGGGGTATTGTGTGCTAGGAACTCAAGCTAGGAAATCATAGAGATGTGCTGGCATTAATGAAACTAAACTAAATGAAGCTAATTAAAACATTATTGGGCACTCAGAACACTGCTCTTAATGGCTCAATCCTCAATTGTTTTATGTCCATCACATGAGTCCTACAACCACTGCATGTCTTAGAAGAGAAAATTTTTCTTAAAATTGTTTTGTTTTCCCAAGTTGAAAGCTTTAGAATAAATGCAGCAAGTATTTATTAAACGCTAGCCATGTTCCAGACACCGTCCTAGGTGCCTGAAATACAAAGACAAAAACAAAACAGCCCCTTACCTCAAGGAGCTTACATTCTTTTGGACAGAGAAATATAACTTCCATGTATTTTTTTTTTGGAAATCATCCATTTGGGTGTTTTTGTATACAGATGCACATCAATATTTAAAAAATAAATTTGATATCCAAATTCTTTATCATGCACATTATCTCAAAATGTTATTATTCAAATTTTTAGTTGAAGTTTGCTGTGTGTTAGAAAGTCCTAGAAATAAAAAGCCATAGACTTTTTCTGAAGGATTGGTGGTCTGAGGTTTTTAATTTATTCTGGGCTGATTCCTTTGCCCATTCTCTATAGGAATATTAAATCATTTCATGCATGTTCTCTTCCTATCCCTTACGTTCCTGAGTCTTACCACCAGTTGAGGGGTAATTGGAATAACAAATTGAGGGGTTTCATTTTATTCCTCCCTTTTACCCTTACCTTACCCTAGTCTACCTTATATCCCCTGTGCCTACTGTTAATCTAGACAGAGGTGATTGGATATCTCTTCTCAGTCTTCTCTTGTCCTGAAAATATTGGATAAAAATGCCCCTTCTAAGATACTCCTACCTTTCATAATAAGCTCTGTGTCTCAAATAGAATTATTCAGTAGCTCTTCTGAAGAAGCACCTCACACACTTGATTAAAAGCCCAAATATGCTTCACTGGATTTTTTTTCCCTGCTTGAACAGCATCTGCCAATTTCCCTGGTTTTCTGCTAATTACTTTCAGTATTAGCCAGAATTCTTTCAACAGGATGTGCTTGAATAAGACTAAGTACTGGCTAAGGCAACATTGGACATAGACTTAGAGGATGCTGCTAACAGCCTTTGCCTGAGTGACGTCTAATGCTCAATCTGTGTTCTTTTTATTTAGGAAAAGAGTACGTTTTATATTTAGAACAGAGAACTAGAAGTCAAAACTACTTAGTTCTCTTCTTGCCTCTATGAGTAATTCTGTATATATGGATTACAAAAATTACAGTTGTGCCACCGTATCACTTGCTTAAAAAAAAACCACCTCAGTTTGCCTTTCTGTAAAGTGGGCCTGATTCTTGAGGTGCTAGGAACCTTAATTCTTTTGATTGCTATCAAAGGGAAAGGTAGTTTAACATCTCAACCTCCATTACTCAGTCTTTAGAACCATCCTTATACCTTTCAGCACTCTAGATCTTGTCATATATTTAGAAAGTCTTATTCAGAAACTTAGTCATTTCTGAGGAAATAGAGTAGTAGCTATATAAACAGTGCATCTATCCATATGGAAGTAAAGGGTTTGGTGATTTTTTAAATTTAGCATGATAAAAAGATGTTTTAGGTAGAGAAAAGTAAAAATGTTAATATCTCACATGGACCAGTCACTAAGAAGATTCATCTTGGCTAGTCGTATCTCCAAAACTGGAAATCTAGAAGTTATACTCTGTCAAATGCCTGCCATTTTGGGTTAAGTATTTTGGCACAGATATGAATTTTGAGCAAAATACATTGGATGAGACCTTTACTAAGGCTTTAAAACATATATTGAATTTGGATTGGATTACTAAGCCTTTAAAACATACATCAGATAATGAATGATTGTCTTATAAAGGTATCTTTCAAAGTCTGGATGGGGGTGATAAGGTAGAGATAAAGAAGAATATATTACTTCATAAATATCAAGTAACCAAACACAAAATCCAGTTTAGGGAAATGAATGAGGATTTTAAGCAGATTATAATAAGATGAGGATGTTTACTCAGGCCCATTGGTTTGATAAAATTTAAGTCCTCTCACTCTTTATGTCCCAGTTTCTAAATGCAAATTTCTTAATAAAGAAAAGGAGAGGAACAATATAAAAATGTTTAGAGGTAATTTTATTTATATATATGCTCATTTGCTCAAGTTTTTATAGATGGGATCTGACTTACTGGTAATTAGTTACAGATATATGCTATATCAAGTTTCAATAATATACCAAAAATACAAAGTACAGGAATAAAAATTATATTTTTTTTTGTTCCAGGTTCTCTGGGAGATGCTAACAAGGGAGGTCCCCTTTAAAGGTTTGGAAGGATTACAAGTAGCTTGGCTTGTAGTGGAAAAAAACGAGGTAAGACTACGTTTCTACATTCAGGTACATAGATCAGAAAACAGTATTGGGGTTTTGCAAAAGACTTTTTCATCTTCTTCAAATTGAAAGTAAGTTCACGCTTATGGAAAGATTAGCAGTAGGAGCTAACACAAAGGGTCAAAGTGATGTTATTCCTCATGAATGGACCCTTTACATCTAATTGTTGCAGCTTCACGTCGTGATGCTGTAGATCAAAAATTGTACTAGTACTGTACTAGTTTCTCAGTCTCAATTGTAAAACCTAGGGGTTTGTTCTTAGTGATGAAAGAAGCCATTGCGTCCAAGGTAGGGGAACAGTTTAACTCCATCTCCTGCGTTTAGGACATCTTTTTACTGGCCGGGAGTTGATCTATCTGTAAGAGACCTTCAGCTACTTCAACTTAACTCTCCCAGCAGGAGTCACTATAGTACAAGAAACTGTCGCTTAGATGAGAATTTCAAAATAAAAGAAGAAAAAATAGTTTCAAAAAAGGGGAAAAATTACAGTTTTGCCACCTACGTTCACCACGACATTGAAGATGAGCTCCTCACTGGAATTGGCGAGGCAGTGGCATAACTGTTCCCTTCTTCACGCAGAGCCTTTCCATTTCAAAAGGACTTCAGTGGCGTAAACACCGTTTGTGCTGTGTCCCCAGCCTCGCTTTTCTTCTTTCCACAAATTGAGGCTTTCAGTTAGTTGGACCTATGAGCCTACATCAGAGAACATGGCACATTCATATCAAAGGGAGCAACTACATTTTGAAAAGGTTTAAAATTGTGACTGAAACGTACAGCCATGGAAATTCTCAGCATAAGGATGAAGCATTCAATATCAAGGTATTATGGGAACGTAGATAACCTTATGGAAGCATGTCATTGTCCTTGCAATACAATATAACTTTATTTCATATAACTTCATGATTTTCAGATCTTCTCTAACTGGTTCCCAGAAGTAGCTAAGGCAACTATAGATTAAATTAACAAATAGTCAAAAAAAAGAGAGGAAGATTTGGGATTAGCACACTTTAGACTTTTAAAAACATGCTTTAAACGTATTAGATTGTTTCTTATCTCCATGAACTCACAGGAAGAAGTTAGAGTAAACCAAAAAATTACTGTTGACTAGTAGTAACCAAGTTTTTATCTCTTCAAACACTTAATATAGGATAACCTTGCAAATTTGTCCTTCAGAGTCATTGAAGATGGCTGAAGTTTTCTGGTTAGCTAATTAAATGGGGGAGATATATTTGCTGATTATAAGAGTGAAAAAAAAAAACCTTAAAATAAATTTGTGGTTGAGAGTATGCCTTTATTTTTGTTTAATAAGGATTTTTCAGCTTTAATTAATTATGATGTTGTTTCCTGATATACCATTAGATAAATGGTCACACATTCACAAGAGAACTGCTATCTTAAATGTACAAGATCTAACTGAGGAGCTTGGAAATTGAATCTTTGCTAGTGAGGTGGCTAGATGTTTGGTACTGACCTTACAAATGAAAGTGAAGAAAATAACTGATGTTCAAAATGAAATGCGGTCTCTTCTTTTTAACTTTTCCTGCAATAAATCTGAGAAAAGATACTTCCAAGGATAATTGTATTCTTCCAAATATATGCAGTACAAGAGAATGCGTGAAATCAGAAAACAATATTCCACATGAGTGATTGTAAGGTACAGCTGTGGATCCAAAGCTTAGTCAAGACAATGGAGTAGTTGTGAAGGATGTGAAAAGGAATTTGAAAGCTTGCTTTGGAGAATTAACTCTAGGATTTGGGGATCACCGTTTTTTAAAACCCTTCTTGCCTCTCAGACTTTGTAACAGAACTATGGGTTGGTCATGCAACCATTTTATTAAGTAGAAAATTCCTTTATGGCTTCAAGGTCCATTTCTAGCTTACTCATGCATGAACCATTGTTTACAAAGGTGGTGATAGGTTCTAGTTGGTTTATGGGAAATGTGACATGTAAGATTAAGAGACAAAGTACCTGATACTCTAGGTTAATTAAATAAATGTATGTCAATCAAAGAAGGAATATTGTTAAATTCTCCTAACAAGACAGAAGAAAATTATTCTATATAAAGATATTTGTTTCCCTCCCTTTGCACTGGATTAACTTACCAAAACTATAGAGCTCAAATTTTCAATAATTTCCATTATTGTCTTTCAAAAGGAGAATAAAGATCTCATTAGAATACTAGAGGCAGTCATTCTAGTACATTAAGTTTTCCTATTGGCATAATGTGAGGGCTTCAGAAGGGATAATTTTATATCCTGTTGAAACTGTGACACTACCCCAGTACTTCTTAACCTGGGGTCCATGAACTTTAAAAAAAAAATTGATAACTGCATTTCAATATAATTGATTTTCTTTATAATCTTATTTTATGTAATTAAAAACATTTAATAATCTGAGAAAAGAATGACCATAGGTTCTACTAGACTGCCTAAGGGACCATGACACAAAAAAGGATAAAAAACCCCTTTCTACATTAAAGAAAGTAAAATTTATGGAGTTCCCTGACATCCTAAAGAGATTCTACATGAAAAACCTGTTGAACCAGTGGGTATCAGAAATAAAATCGAAAGCAATGCTGAATTAACACTGAATTCTTTAAAGAGCCTAGCAGCCAGGAAATTGATTGGGCATTACTAAGAAGTTCGAGTTTGTAACAAATTTGGAAATGCACTCTAGTCATTTTAATGAGATTGAACCAACGACTCATTCAGAATGTTATGACAGCACAATTCCTACTTTATAAATATTTAACTTCTTGCTTACTTTAAAGTATGTTTAACCCAAACAGGAGAATTACCATCCATATTTAAGATAGCTCTCATAAAACTTAGTCTATTGCTTTGGGATATATTTTAGAAAAAAATTAAGCAAATTTTGAAATGGTATATATCTTTAGAAACTCATTCTGAAAGAGGCACAACATAATTTTGGGAAAAATTCATTTCTAAACAAATATTTTAAAATGTATTTTAACTTACCATCTGGATATGTTTTAATTTGTTATAAACATTAAAGTTTTTTATTTAGTATTTTATTTTCCCCCAGTTACATGTAAAAACAATTTTTTACATTCTTTTTTCAAATTTTGAGTTCCAAATTCTCTCTTTTCCTCTCTCCATTTGCACCCTCCCATCCCCATTGAGAAGACAAAGCAATTTGATGTAGGTTATACCTGTGTAGTCATGCAAAACATTTCTGTATTAGATACATTGTGAAAGAAAACAGAAAAAAACCTCAAGAAAAATAGAGAAAGTAAAAAAAAAATTGTGCTTCAGTCTGTATTCAGACACCATCAGTTCTTTCTCTGATGGATAGCATTTTTTATCATAAGTCCTTCAGAGTTGTCTTGGATCACTGAATTATCGAGAATAGCTAAGTCATTCACAACTGATCATAGTACAATATTGCTGTTGCTTTGTACACAGTACGTTTCGCTTTGCATCAGCTCACGTAAGTCTTTCTAGGTTTTTCTGAGAGCATCCTGCTCATCATTTCTTATAACAGTAATCACATACCACAGTTTGTTCAACTATTCCCCAATTGTTGGTTATCTCCTTAATTTCCAATTCTTTGCTACTGGAAAGAACTGCTATAAATATTTTTGTACATATAGGTCCTTTTCCTTTTGGGTTATTTTGTCTTTTAGGATACAGACTTAACAGTGGTATTGCTAGGTCAGAGGTTATATATGGTTTTATAGCCCTTTGGGCGTAGTTCCAAATTGCTTTACAAAATGGTTGAATCAGTTTACAACTCCACCAACAATGCATTAATGTCTCATTTTCCCACATCCCTTCCAACATTTGTCATTTTTCTTTTCTGTCCTATTAGCCAACCTAATAGGTATGAAGTAGTATCTCAGAACTGTTTTAATTTGCATTTCTGCAATCAATAGTGAGTTGGAGCATTTTTTCATATGATAGCTTTGATTACTTCATCTGAAAACTGTTCATATCTTTTAATCATTTATCAGTTGGGGAATGGCTCTTATTTTTTTTTTTATAAATTTGACTTAGTTCTCCATATGTTTGAGAAATAAGACCTTTATCAGAGAAACTTGCTTCAAAATTTTTTTCACAGTTACTGTTGTTAACTATATTTCCCTCCATCCTATTTCTGTCCCCCATTTGTTCTATTTTCTCTCCTGGATCTGTTTTCCAGGTCAGTTATTTTTTCTAGTGGGGGCATTTCATATTGTCTTCTATTTTTCCATTCTTTTAGTTTTTTTAATTGTTTCGTGATTATTCAAAAGTCATTAGCTTCCATTTGCTCAATTCAAATTTTTAAGGAATTATTTTCTTCAGTGAGCTTTTGTGCCTCTTTTTCCATTTGGCCTCGTCTGTCTTTTAGATGCTTCAGTATTTTTTTGTGTTCTCCTTTACCAAGCTGTTGACTTGTTTTTCATGATTTTCTTGCCTCACTCCCATTTCTCTACTCAGTTTTTCCTCTACTTTGATTTTCAAATCCTTTCTGAGCTTGATTTTCAAAATCCCTTTTGACCTATTCCATGGCCTGAGACCCATTCACATTTTTCTTGGAGGCTTTGGATGTAGGAGCTTTGACTTTGTCATCATTTTCTGAGTGTGTGCCTTGGTCTTCCTTGTCATCATAGTCACTTTGTCTGGTCAGACTTTGTTTTCTATAGTTTGCTCATTTTCGCAGCCGATGTCTTGTCTTTTAACTCTTTGTCGAAGTGGGGCTCTGCATCTTAGGTGGAGGGTGCACTATGCCAAGCTTCTGGGCTTTTGTGCAGCTGTTTTCAGAGATACTTTTAGGGACCTGTAAGTTTTCAGTTCTACCAACGTGGATGATCTAAGGAGAGGTATTTACTCCTCTCCCAGTCTGTTCTCTGGTCTGTGAATGACTGCAAACATTCTTTTCAACCCTGGAACTGTGACAAGGGTCCCTGCTCCTCTACTATGCTTGTGCTCCTCCTCACCCTTGGAACTGCCACCCAGGACTGTGACCAAAATCCAAGTGTGGGCAAGGCAACAGAGTCCTGCCTCAGTGCTAACAAAGAGACCCCTGTAATATTTTTCTGACTAGTTGTTCAACCCCCTTACCACCTGTGGCCTGGGAGCTCTAGAAGCAACTGCTGCCACTGTTTTGCTAGGATTGGGGCTGTATTGGTTTGGCCTGTGCTCTACTCTCACTTAGGTGTGGCAGACCTTTCTTGGTGACCTTCTAAGCTGCCCTTGGTGTCTGTGGACTAAGAGTGAAAACCGCTGTTGTTGCCACAGATTCAGTTACCCTGAGATCTGCTTCTGGTTTGCTGGGGCTGGGGCTGGGGCTGTACTGGCATGGCCTATGCTAGACTCTCAGCCAGGTATAATAGACCTTTCTTGCAGCCTTCTAGACTGTCTTTGCCTGGAAAATTATTTCACCCTGACCTTTTGTGGGTTCTGCTGCTGCTGGAATTGGTTTATGGCATTATTTAAAGGTATTCAGAGGGATTTTGGGGAGAGCTCAGATGAGATACTGCCTTTTTTCCACCATCTTGGTTCCACCCATATTAAAATGTTTATAGTCTTATAAGCATGATACTAAAATGTTTTTATTTCAGAATGCTTTTAAATGTATTGTGGAAGTCTTCAAAAAGTATAATCATAATGTAAATGTCTTTAGGCTATTTTAAAGCAACTGTAAACCACTAAACCAAATATAAATATGAAATATCTGATTGTATATTTATCCAGTCTTTCCAAATGTAAGTTTTCTAAAGACAAATAAGTTATGCTGCATATTGCTGAAAATAAATAATATAACTTGCTGAAAAGTTACTGTAGTTAAAAAATAATTGGAGTGATATGTTCTACTATCCAAATTTCCAAGATGTGAAAAAAATAAGAGACATATGCAGCTGTCATGCCAAGATAATTCTTTAAATAACGTTTTACATTTTACATTTCTACTTGAGTAAATTAAAAGATGCATTTGATTTCATACTTATAATTAGACAATATTTATTATTTTCAACAGGACTTTCCCACCCTCCATAAATAGCTTACTTTTTTTTAAAGGGAAAAGTAAAAATGCCTGGCTGTTTTAATAATCTAAGTGTTTAGAGTTTTCTGTATGTTATATTATGTTGGGGGGTTTTTAAGGTACAATCTAATACATCTTATTCCACCATGCTTGAAAATTGTCAAGATTAGAATACATATAAGTATCTGCTATTCCCTCTGATAAAAGCAGGGATTTCTTTCTTTTTATTTTTGTAGCTTTTTAAAGATATCTTAAGCTAGATATATCGAGATATATCCACCTGTAGCTGATTTTTAAAATAGCAACTCCCTTCCCCCAGATTTGTAGCCCCTCCCAAGTCTGAGTCCATTATTTAAAATCTGGATTTGGAAAATCTCTTTTGTAAAACACACAGTAGCACCCCTCCATAACTCTGAGATTGAACGGGTCTTCTTGACATAGGCTAACTGTATTATATCAAACTTTCATTGTACACAGTTGATATGTTTGGGGAGACATGATTTGACCCAGGCTATGTCCCTAACAATGTAATAGTGAATCAAGCTATAATAGGGTTCTCCTGTCCTGGTTTTTTCAGCCAGTTCTTTAGTGTGTCTATACATACTGCTGAAAAAAATGTGTAGTTCTTTAAGTTTATTTCTGTGATCTCCCAGGCTAAAGATTCCTTATTAGGCATATTCTTACTGTCAAAAGCCAAACTGGTTTCCTTGTTGTCTGACTTGTTTCCTTATGGTCTGAAACTCCATCAGCAATCTGAAGAAATACAGTTATAGAGCTGTTTTATCTTCATTGTTGATGTAAGTTCTAACTTGCCCACACTCTGGATTTTTTCATACCTGTCATAGTTCCTTTTAGACTTGCTCCTATGTTGACTTCTGTGTTTTTGGATTTTACCTGTTGCCCTCCTGTGACTTAACTGAGGAGGAAAGATTTATATAAAGCATAGTCATGGTTAATCTTTTTCTAGTCTATATTAATAGTAGCTTTACACTGCAAATCTTATTCAAGCTACTGTTCACTTTTTTAAAAAAATAGCATTAGTTAAACCAGTCATTCTTTGTTCTTAATTAACAAGTATATCCTGTTTCTAATGCAGAGATTAACCATTCCCAGCAGTTGCCCCAGAAGCTTTGCTGAATTGCTGCATCAGTGTTGGGAAGCTGATTCAAAGGTATGTTAAAGTGTTAACAGTTTAGATTTTACATTTGATAATACACACAGTATCCTAGTTCTTTCCATGCAGGAAAGCTAAAGTGTTGCTCCTGTTGGAGTCTAAGCCTCATAGTAGTCAAATTATTTGTTCGTTCGACCTCTTGTCAAAGGGGGAAGAGAACTATGGTTCTCTCTTAATATTTTTATGTCAGAACTCTTGACTGCCAGTCAGCTTAAACTTATAGTTTCTCTAACATTCTCTTGTTGAGGTTAAAGAGCCAGAGAGGTAAGAACTGGGATTGTAAACTGATTCTTTTACCTTATTTATTTCAGTTGAGAAATCAAAGGTTTTTTTTTCCCTTTGCAACTTTCAGTATCAATAACTGAAGGACACGTCCATGAAATTAAGTGCTGAAGTCAACAGCCTACTCAAAACATTGTAAATGAAGGACTGTCATTTTAAACAAAGAGCTGGCATGTTAAACCAGTAGACCTTTAAGCAATTGAGCTTCTGTACTGATGAAGATACTGGCTTTCAGGTTTTCATGTTGCTGTAATAGCCAATGATCATATAAATAACAGACCTTTAAAAGAATAGTCATATTCCATACAATATTACCCAGAGAAATGTTTCACAAAAACATCTTCAAGCCCTCGCCCATAAGTCCACTAAAATGCCTTTCATTTGTAACATTTATGATATTGTTCCTATGAAACTTATTGCCCCCTGTAATGTTGTTTCATTTAGCAGTATGTCTTCTCAGAATCAATGAAATCATGTGGGGATGTCTGATTATGATTTTTGTTCCATGATCAGTCTCAGTGGTTTGAAAGCTTGTTAGAATTTAATTTGAAGAATTCTACTCAGTCAGCCAACCAGAACTTATTTAGCACCCACTATCTACCAGACATTGTGCTAAGTACTGGGGATCCAAAAGCAAAAAAGACAGTCCTTAGGTCTTCCCTGTCCTCAAAGAACTTTCTACTGTAGTCAGTCAGTTAATAAACATTTGTTAAGAACCTTCTATGATCAAGCCATCGTGCTGAGGGCTGGGAATGCAGACAAAAGTAAAAGAGTTCAGTCTAATGGGGGAGACAACATGCAAACAACTATGTACAAATAAGCTGTGGACAGAATAAATTGGAGATAATCAATAGAGGAAAGGGAATAGAATTAAGGAGAATAGGAAAAGTACTTCCAATAGATAGTGGGATTTCATCTGAGACCTGAAGGAAGCCAGAGAAGTCAGGAGGCACAGATGAGGAAGGAAACCATTCCAGGCAAAGGGAACAAGCCAGAGAAAATGCCCAAAGCTGAGAGCAAAAATGTCCATTTAGCAAAAATGACCGTCACACTTGTATTCTTAGTTATTTATCCATTTTAACAATAAAAGATAATATTCAAGACTAGTCTAGAGCATGTGTGTTGTATCGGGATAAGTTACTACTTTTTCTAATGTATTTGTCAAATCTGACATTTTGACAGTAATTTGAAAGTTTTTCCATAATAAAATTTTTTGTTGCTTTTTTCAGGTTTTCGTGATACCAAGAAAGCTAATTTTTAAAGATTTGATTTCATTTTATATATGAATTGGTTTTGTATACCTTTGTAACTAGTCACTCTGAAAAAAAATTAGTCTACAAAGTGAAATCTTTTTATTTCTTAAAATCCATTCAGTATCAGGTTGGAATGAAAATAGGTCATACTTTTTTTTTCTGTGAAATCTGGCTTGTATAAAACTTGAATGGACCTGTAATCTATATTATTTTTATCTATGTATATATCTATTTTATGACATTATATATAGCATATGTGTGTGTACAAACATATATATATATATATACAGTTATAGTTATATCTTTTTTTTTTATCTTATCAAAGAGAGCTCATTTTAGGGTCATATTCTGCATTTAGGTCTGTGTTTGGGCCAATTATGGCATAGATATATGTACTAGGATTTGAATTTAAAGGATTTTTGTGCTTGTATAATCATGTAGCTGTAGAAGGGAATGTTTAAACCATAGTGATCTGAGGAATAAGGACCAAAAGGATCATTTTTTCATTTTCTACCCATATGACATTCAAAGCAAATTTTCAGAGGTTTTTTTGTTTGTTTGTTTCCTACCTCTCTGTCATTTTATTATGATAAAAAGTGAGGGTGGTGGGGGTGCACTTACCATGAATACCTTTGTAACAATCACAGCTCTGAACCCAACCCACTACTTTCCTACATAAATTTGTTCTAGCCATTCTATTCACTGTATCTTAAATTTGTCTTGGATTTTCTTCTCACTAAATCATTGTCTCTCTCCCTATACTCTTTTTTATGCGTATCTGAGTTCCTTCAGGCCACAACTGAAGTCTCATCTCTTGCACTGGATCCATCTGAAACTCTTCTAGCTGCCTGGTTAGCACATGCTTTCTCAGTAAATACCTTACTTACTGTCCATATCATCCACTTGGCCTATATTATATTTACCTTGTAATGTTACTCATCTTTAAAGGTATGCCTACTTTACTGCTAAACAGTTGCCCGCAGTGAATATTATCTTATACTTTGTATTCCCCAGGGATACAATAGGTACTCAGTAAATATTAAGTAGCCACACAAATCAGACTCCCTAAAATGCAGACTTATACATTCACTGCCTCCTTCTGAAGCTGGAATGCAGAAACTGTTCAACCAATGGACAGTAGTCTGTGTTGAATGTTGTTTTCACGTGTTTGCCAATACAGAAGTGACAAACGCAAACCCAAACCTCTGTAGCCCACAATACTACTGAATGTGGCCCAACCCATTTATAATATAATTTCAATCTCATTTTAATGTGTTGATGTAGTAATAAGAAAAAAATATATAAACATTAGTGGGTTTCTGTGTCAATATGCGATCCTCGGGAATCTTTAGGTACACTTTAATGCCCCCCTTTTCTGTTTGTTTGACACCATTGTGCTAATGAGTGGTTTAAGTAGAAAATCCATTGCTTATTTGTGCCTATTGGAGTAAAATATAGAGCTTATGTTTCAATAAATGTTCTTCTTCCACTAAGCAGTTGCTAGTTAGTGCCTTTTTCCTCAACATTATCTTGTATATAGTTTGTACACAACTACATATATACCTGTTGTCTCCCCCAATGGAATATCACCTCCTCAAGTGAACAGACGATTTTACTGACAGAGTACCAGGCACAAAGTAAGTGCTTAATAAATGCTTATGATTGATAAGTAGACATAAATGATAGTTGGCTTTAAGTAGGTCATTCAAGTCAAGTCATTCTTAGATTACGTCAGTACAAACTAAAATATAGCATTTTAAGCCAAATTAGCTAGAAACATGAATTTGAGAATAGAGAAGAATCCTTACGCATAACTTTTTAAAAAATGTAAATACCTAAACTGTTTGAAGCCACTTAGACCCAAATCTGACCCTGATACTAATGTGTATGTACTTAGTTTTATCGAGCCACATGTAGTTATTATTTCATCCTGAAGTATAATCTCTTGAGCAAATTCTAACTTTCCCATTATGAAATTATGAGTCTGAGGGTAAAACAAAACAAAACAAACACACACACACACACACACACACACAAACACACATATACATACATAAAACCCCACAATTCATCATTTTTCATGAAGTAGTTAAAAACAAAGTGTTTTTTATCTTAGAATTCATGGGCTCCTGCTGACTGCTTTTCTACCTAAAATCAAAATCCACTGTTTGTGATATTATAATTATTTACTGTACAAGTGACTGTAGTCTCACAAATATTACATTACACCTGATAAACACTGGGAGAAATTAAGACAGTACTAAAGATGAAGAAAGGAGAATAGTGTAAATACTCCCTGGGCTTAGTTAAGCAATTCTTTCATTGTTTTCCATGTGCTCTCAGTCTCTGGCCTGCACACTTTTCTCTGAGCTGCATCCATTGACTACTGCCAACTCATGTCAAAATAACTCACTTGAAAGAGTGGGTTGATGTCTGGATTCTGAATGTTTGTCTTAGTTTGGTTTCTTATTTCAGTGGGAAACCAAGAAATTGCCCATCTTCATAATGTAGGAAGCACTTGGTTCCCAAGAGAAAGAGAGGCACCTCAACACTGTTCCTACTTGTTTTTGTGCTCCCAAATTAAAATGCATGTTTTAATTGCTGCAACTGTAATTTGTTCAGAAATGGTATAATTATGAGGCGTGATGGAGAGAGAATGTGCATCATCCTTTTATTATCTCTCTCCATTTTTGTTTTAACCTTTTGTCTCAACCTTGGCTAGAGTCTGTCAAATGGAGTAATATAGTCACTACTCTCTAAAAAAAATACATTTAACTGTGGCGTTTTCCATTTTCACTGAACAGTACCATTCTTTTTTGTCTCCCAGCCATAAAAGAAGCTGTAATGTGGAGCAAAGTTGTGAACTTAATATGATTTTGAAAGTAGTGGGTTGTTGATTTTTTTTTTGTTTGGGTGTCTTAGGAATTCCCCCTCCTCCCCATATTAAGTAAAATATTCCCCATTAAAGTCCTTCAGTGTCTCATCATGGAATGAAGGTGACCCAGAGTTCTTCATTGCTGCCTCTTAGAATGAGCATATATATTAACTCTACCAGAAGACCCTTTTTGAGCAATACTGTGACTTAGTGCCAATCCCTTCCAATTACCTTGTATTTATTTTGTCTATACTTCCGTATTTTCAGGTGTACATGTTGTCTGCCCTGGTAGAATGTAAGTTCCTCAAAGACAGGAGCTAAATATGTTTTTTCTTTGTACCTTGAATGACTAACAACAGCATTTGGCACACAATAGGTATACCTGCTACTACCATAATGAGTATAAACAAATAGTTTTGGAAAAATAAAAATTATTCATTAAAAAACACAAAAAAATTAAAAGACTAGCCAAGCTGGGAAGGATTTGTTTCTTGTTTTAGCAGCAGCTTAGCTCAATACTAAAAACTCTTCACCAGAATGTGGCTTATTAAGTGGAGATTTTTTTTCAATCATGGCCATTTATATAGATTCTCAATTAAGTTGCAGGATTGCAGTCTGTTTCAACCAAAAGAGTACTTATATCAGTGTAATACAGATCTTTGCAGTACTAAAGTAAGTTAAAGATAGAAGCTAATAGGAGGAGAAGAGCAAGTTGTCATTTTAAGAATATTCAGTATTGCCTCCACAAGTCGAGGCATGGGCAAGGATACTCTTTTTTTTCCTGAAGAACATTCTTTATTGACCCTCGAGAGGTTTCCTAGTTCAGAAAGACTAAGTTAATGGAAAGCAACCCGTGTTTCTTCTTGTGCATGATAGATTTGTGGTTAAGAAACTGATTGACCTAAAAATTTGTCTTCCCTCTGCTGGTAAGGCTACTATAAGGACACCTTTGGTCTTCCTAACTGATCTCCCTATTTCTGGTGTCTATCCCTCCCCAATTTATCCTCCACACAACTGTCAAAATAATCTTCCTAAAGCATATGTCAGACCATGTTATACTCTTACTCAAAAACCTTCCCTCTTAACTAAGGATTAAATTTAAAGGCCTCAATTTGAAGGATTGAAGTCCTTCAATAACAAAGCCTCAAACCCACCTTTCTAACCTCATTTTGTGTTATTCTCTTTCCTACATTCTTTACCATGGTACACCTAATTTTGTTTGACTGTTTTCCAAATCTGACATTGCACATTCTCTAACCATCCTCCATACCTGGAATAAATCACTGCCACTCCCCAAATCTATTTATCAGAATCATTTTCTTCCTTCAAGGCAAAGATCAGGTACCACCTCCTCTGTGAACTCTTTCATGAGCATCCCAATGGTTAATGCTCTATTCTAGAAATTATTTCATATTTACTTTCTTGTTACATGCTGTGTCCCTCCACTAGTAGAATGTAAGCTCCTTTAAACCATGGATTGTTTTATATCTGTGTTTGCTTCCCCAGTGCCTAGCACAGTTCTTATACAAAGAAAGCATTGGTTGAGTTGGTTTATCCCACATTCTACAGGAAACCTTTCCTGATCCCCCTTAATGTTGGCATCTTTCCTCTTGAGATTATCTCCAGGTTATCCTGTATATGTCTTATTTGTACACAGTTGTTTGTATGTTCCCTCCCTCATTACATTGAGTTCCTTGAGAGCAAGTTTTTTGCCTTTCTTTGTAGCCCCAGAGCTTAGCACAGTGTCTGGCACATAGTTAAATGCTTATTGACTCTTCAAATTTGCCTTGGGTGAATGAACTATCAAGTAATACTGAGTTTCTTTCACTTTTAAAGAAGCCTTTAATAAAGACTCCATCTTTATGACCAATATCCTTAAAGAAGGTTATTTAATTTTTTTATTAATTTCTTGCCATCACTCCCCTTACCCCTCATGCACATGTTAGTTTGAAAAGTCATCTTAAATCCACTGGAGGCTCTATTCCAGAAGAAGATATCAGACTGGTAATACCAAAATTATCTCTCAGATGTGTCTCTGAATTGAGAATCTGATCTTTTTTAGCATAGAATATCTTGATACAAGACAAAAAGGGATGGACTCAAATCCATCAAAGAATCTGGGTGCAAATCCCAGCTCTGGAACTTATTACCAGTGTCCACTGGGGCAAGTCACTTCACCTTTCTTGACTTCAGTTCCATCTTCTCTAAAATTAGACGGGTAGAATTGAAAGGTCTTTAAGGGTCTAAACTCCATGTCTATGATTCTTTGATCTCTGTGTGGGAAGGATATAATTTTTCTCATTAAATGGAACTTATTGTTATATTTATGTTTCTATTAACTCCAAATCCAAAGTATCCCTTTTAATATATGTATAATGATCCCTGCTGAATGAGTACTTTTCCTGTCTTTTTCAGAAACGTCCATCATTTAAGCAAATCATTTCAATTCTGGAGTCCATGTCAAATGACACTAACCTTCCTGACCAGTGTAACTCATTTCTGCATAATAAGGCAGAATGGAGGTAGGTGTCTGTGTTTTTAAAATCCCATCCCTAAATTACACCAGCCTTGTTTAAAGTTATATTTAAAATATGGGGATAAGAAGTAAACTTGTGATTTAATTGATATAGAGGACTCTTGGATGGAAAGAAAAAAATCCCTCTACCCCTGCAAATTAGATCTTTCTCGGCAATGTTTAGTCTTGGTGAGTTTTCTGGGGGCACTAAGAGGTTGTGATTTGTTGAGGGTCACACAGCCAATATATCAGAGGCCAGATTGTAACCCCCGTCTGTCTAGCTCCAAGGCCAGCTTTTTAGTCACTCCACATGCTGCTTCTCAGAAGATAGGAACTATTTAAAGTGCATGGACAATATTGGGGCTGAGTACAGGCCAAGAAGCAGGATAGAACTCCCCCTTCCCAGTCTTAAGTACATTCTAGAAATGTGACTAGTTCTGTGAAAAGTTTGACAGCCTACCTAATATGCTCTTCTCTTTTATAGGTAGACAAAAAGTAACATGAGTTTCCCAGTGTTCTATGGAACTTGTTGCTTTGTAGTGTTTGGAAAAGAATACTGAAATCAGATCTTCTGCCAGAGAAGATTGTTACCAGACATCTCTCTGTGTACACTCTATATTAGGCAGCTTTGGCTTTCATCCGGTCAGAACACATCTACAAAACTATTTCCCAATCTTGAAACTAGTAAACCAGTGTACTGGTAGATGATGTGAAGAGAAGGGAAAAGGAATATTCTTTTTGAAATGAGATTTTAAACATTTACAAAGTTACCAAACTCTATGAATTTGGTTTAAAAAAAAAAAAACCGACTTAATAATGATGGAATTACATCGTGTGAGTGGAAAAAGTGAGCACAGGATGAAGAATTTGAGCCAGGTCACATGATGCTCGAGTATAAATAGCATGTTTTAGAGCTGACATTATTCTCCAACTGACTCAGCAGAGATTCTAAGTAACTTCACCCCAGCTCCCTACCACTAATCACTAAGGAGACACTTTGCGCCATCTGCTGATAACAAATTAAAACTACAAGCATTTAGAAAATGAGCTGCCTACCTACTGCTGTTCCTGTAATTAGGCATTTTCTTCGGGTTTTGTGTTTCTGTGGCTTTTACATTGAACTCATTCATTTTCATTATTTTTAGTAAATGCCTCACTAGGACCAGGGAATTTAGGACAAATGAATTAATTTAGAGATTGAAATGAGTCTTTTCCTAGACTGAAGGAAGCAACAGGAATGAAAAATAAAAACTCTGTTCGTTTCCTACTAAATCAGTTGGAAATAAGGAAATGAAACATTGCCAAATTCTGGGATTTCTTCTTGAGGTCTAACGAATTTTTAGAGTTTATAGCTAGTGATTTACTACAGTGTAGAAACGATGAGAATAGGAAGAGATCACAAAAATTCAAATAAGTCTGAATTTAAATTGATTTTTCATGATGAACATAAGTTATTATTGAAGGCTCTTCGACTATCTAAACATTATATCAGTCACTTTACTTAATCATAGTAGCACAGCCTAAACCTCTCAGTTTGCAACTGAGACCCAGAGAAATTTCGTGACTTGTCCAAAGTCATATAGGGTAACAGAGTAGAAAACAGGTCTTGTGACTCTAAATATTCTTTCCATTTTACCCCACTTCCACTAATGCTCTAATGAAGTGCTAGTCTAATGCTTTGTCATGACTTGAAGATGATCTAGGATCTGCCGCAGTGGTTCTCAACCTTCCTAATGCCGCAACCCTTTAATACAGTTCCTCATGTTGTGGTGACCCCCAACCATAAAATTATTTTCGTTGCTACTTCATAACTGTAATTTTGCTACTGTTATGAATCGTAATGTAAATATCTGATATGCAGAATGGATTTAAATTGAACATAACCCACAGGTTGAGAACCACTGCTTTGTAAGGCTTTGTAAGCTCTAGATCAAATGTTCTTAAGTTGAGGGGGTTTAGGTGAGGTTGGAACCCTTTGACATTTTGGTAGAGCCCATGTACCTCCTCTCAAAATAAAGTTTTTAAATACATAAAATAAAATACGGCAGATTACAAAGGAAACCAATTGTGTTGAAAAACAGTTATCAAAATATTTCTTAAAAATAAGTTCACAGACCCCTGGTTAAGAACCACTGCTCTAGAAGGTTCTGGAAAGATGAAAAGATTTCAAGGAAGATCTTCACAACCAGCCATGTGGCTATTGTCTGAGGACCAATTTCATTAGTTTCAGAGAGGCTTATCACTAGAAGGTCAGCTACTAAGGGATGATTTTATTCATTTAATTTTTTTTCCCCTGGGAACTCATAAAATTGTTTGTTAAGTCATGGAATGGTTGTGATGTATGTTAATGGATGAGGTACGCTCATGTATAAAATCACAGGTCCTTTATAAAGTACTGAAGGAAGTCTATATTAGATAGAGGCACTAGTATTATATAGTATTTGGCTTGGAGTTGGGAAGATCTAGGTTCAAATACCACCTCTAATATTTATTGTGTGACCCTAGACTAGTCACTTAACCTCTATAGGCCTAAAGCAGTTCCCTAGGGCTTATGTACTAAAATTTTTGAGATTTAAGGCTTGGTACCAAAAGTTTTCACCCTAGGAATAGTATTTGAAATTCCTTTTTTAAAAATCTGGGTATACTTGAGAAATAACATTGTTTTGTAAAGTTCCTGTTTAGGATAAGGTTACGAATTTTATCTTCCTAAATTAGCACAATTTATTTTACAAGTTTTCTTAATTATTAAAATAATTCTCTAGTTGATAATTCACTTAAATCTTGTCACCTGTCTTCTGTGAAATGAAGTACAAACAACTCACTTTTTTCCTTTTTTTTTGGTAGAAGAACATTGACATTAGAAAATACTGTGATTTTTTTTTTTTTTTGGTAGATATAGTTGCATGTTGTCAAAACATTTTTCAGCTTTAAATTAAAATATATACCATATGAAATAGATATGGAGTCTTATGCTAGTTTTACAGATAACTAGGAAAAAGATGAAAAATAGGAGGCTAAGCCTTAAAAGAGACTTTCTAAGATAGGGGTCTGCAACTTTTTTAGGTTTTATTGCCACCAGGAGAGAAGCAGGTAGTGCTAATGAGTTGTTCCATAAAAAATAAGATAATAACACATTACAGTGGTATAACCATGTGTAATGAAGTTTCGTCTCCATTATCTCATTTGAATCTGACTGCAACTACATGAGGTAGGCAGGTGGATATCATCTCCATTTTACAGATGAGAAAATTGAGATTTAGTGAAACAAAGTGGCTCGCCCAACTCTGAAGCCACGACAGGACTAGGATCAGAGCTCAGCTCTGCTGACCCATAAGTCAGGGCTCTTAGTGCTATGCCATACCTAAGTAGAAAAAGAGGACAGAAGTTGAGGGATTTGTTTTCTTTTTTAAAAAATTTTTAAGGAGAAAAAAGTTTAAAAGAGGGAGAGAGGAAAAAGTGGGGGGAAAAGGAAAAAAAGGAAATTGATATAATGACAAGTGATCTGCTACTAACAGTTGCCTTATATGCCTCTCAGTGGCGCCATTTCTATAGGTTGCCAATCTTTTTTGTTGTAAAAACTTGTGTGAAGACCACACAGCAGTTTACTGATATTTTATTAGGTTGGAAATTTAGTTTGATATAAAATTAGTTAAAGTTATAATGAAAGCTGGGAATATGACTGGACTCAGTTCACTTTAATGAATCAGACTAAAAGTTTGACTGGATCTTTCAGGTATTTTTTAATATAATCTGGCACTCAAGTCTGATATTTGCATAAGGCTTTCCTTACTAGTGGAGAGATGGATTATTCTATGCTCAGTGCCCACCTAAAGCGTAGAGTGGGCTAGAGCTTGGGAGAGGAACCATCCTGGTTTCCGGGTTCTAGCTGTCAGAGAAGACATATTCTGTTCCAGATTCTCTTCAACTCTCCCCCACAGGTAGAGGTAGAGTATTGAATAATCTTCTCTCCATCAGTAAAGAGAATCTTATGCAAATGCTAGACTTGAACCCCTGGTTACATTAATATCGTAATTGTCCAAAAAGACTGAAATGAAATATCCATTATTTACCACATTTCATTTTTTTTCATGTGTACAGATACCCAGATTTTAACCAGAGTCAAATTCTAGCAAGTGCTTTAGAAATCATGGAATTTGGGAAGTTATCTATACCTGACAAAGCTCCATAGTGTACATGAAGTGAAACTTTGTTTTCAGAAATAAGCTAAATATATGGTTTGAATATGCCTACCAAGTGTTCTAGAAATTAGATTCTTTCCCCTGCCTTTCTGGGTGGTAGAAAGGAAATTAAGTGTTTGAAACTTTTCATAAATATGTTAGGCCACAATATTTTCATCATGCTTCATCATTTACTAGCAAATTAGCAATGATTGAGTTCATGATTACAAGTATTAGGGAGCCAGAAAATGTCTTCTGGGGAATATTTTCCATTTTCATTAGAAGCCTTAGTTTCCTGTAGTTGCCTAAATCCTTTTAGGCCAAAGGCCTGTGGTAATTTGCATGGCTGAAGTATGTGGTGTGTGCGTGTGTATGTGTGTGTGTGTGTATGTGTGTGTGTGTGTGTATAAAAGAAATCAGATTTAGAATGTGCATTTTTCCATGCCTCCTGCAATTTATTGTTTGTTAGCGTTCTGTACTGATGATTATAGCATCATGAGAACAAAATGCAAAAATTAAAGACCATTCATTAATCCTTGGATTTTGTTCTATATGCGTAAAACATACATAGAACGTTGATCATTGTGACAGATTACAGTTGTTCTTGAATTATACAATGTAATGGCTTGAGGATTAATTAGAGCAAACAAATATCAGCCATGTCCTTTTCAGATTCCTGTGTTTGTGAATTTTGCACTTATTTGACAATAAAGCTTTTCCTCTGATGACACTGATGATTTTTTATGCCATACAACTTTATAAAAATACATAATGTGGCTGAGTTTTTTTTCTTTTGCAGACTGACCTTTTATTTTAAAAGAAGTTTCTGTCTAATGAAAAAGATAATTATAGTACAGTGCATGATTTTGACATGAAAAACTGCTGTTAGTAGGACTTTACCTTAGATGGATTTGGCTTAAGAGAAAACCATAATTTGCATAGATTAAAACACCTAAAAACTACATTTAAGTAGCATTGAGGTTGAGTCAGGGAGGGTATCAACAAAGCAAGGGGGACTGCTGTTCTTAATTTGTCCTGCCAGCATAGGTATTACAGCCCTCACAGCACATTGCATCAGGCACTCTTGTTAGCCCTTGAAAGGCACAGGGAAACAAATTAAAACAAATTAAAGATAAGAGATGTTCGTGCCTTCAACCTGTTTGTTTTTATCTGTTTGTGTCACAGTCTATAGCTTATTTAAATGTTGACTGATTTTCCAGGGGGACTGGAGATCCCAGTGTGTAAATACAGAACATTTTCAGCCCTGAAACTGGGAATAAAACCTTGACTTAAAGAACAAGCAAAAATGTGTTTGTTGGCCATTTGTTCTGATAAAAAAAAAAATATATATATATATATATATATAGGAGAGATCAGCATAATTGACAAGAGAAGCTAATGTTCAAAATGGCAGGAATACCAACTACCTACCTCTTTTAGGATCTAGAGAAGGGTAAGGGGCATGAGTTTTTGGCTATTACATTTTCCCCATCCATTTATTTAAAACACAAACTCACACACATGCCAAAAAACTTTCCCTGGGAATGATAATAAAGGGGGAATTTTGTGTTTTATTTTGGGGTTTTGCTGCTGTTCTTCTTGGTTTTGGTTGCAATACCCTAGGACAAATTTTAGGATTTTTTTTTTTTTATGTTAGCACAAATCCTAGGCAATTAATGATTGGATCTTAGTAGAGGAATTTTTTCTTAAATCTATATTTGTGATTTAATTGGTATAGGGAGCTCTAGTTGTGGAAACTCTCTCGACAGACCTATGACAGCAGCTTACCTTCAACTGAGATGTAGACTTACAGCCTTGTCTGGGGCACTGAGGAATTAAGTGACTTTGCTGTAATCACAGAGCTGGGATGTGTCCAAACTAAGATTTGAATCCACATCCTTCCGGCTTCATGGCCAGCCCTGCTTCTATCTGCTAAAGCAAACTGTCTCAAAAGTGCTATCCCTGTGTGTTGGTGCACAAAGGGAAATAGACTCTTTTTTTTTTTTTCACCTAAATGATTGATTCACAAAGAACAAGTGCTTGAGGGTGGCACAAGCAGCTGCTTTTTACCATTAATTACTTCACTTGTTTTAACAAGGCACTTTTCAGACTACCTAATGTGATTAAAGCATATTATGATCTTAATTGCATGCCAGATTCCATCTTAGTGGGATATAAAGTTTTTGGTCCAAATTTAGACCTACCTTGACACCTGTTCCATGGAGAAGTT
Source organism: Pseudochirops corinnae (assembly GCA_028646515.1). NCBI lineage: Eukaryota > Metazoa > Chordata > Mammalia > Diprotodontia > Pseudocheiridae > Pseudochirops > Pseudochirops corinnae. The sequence goes on along the minus strand of CM053588.1, from coordinate 240,578,962 downwards.
TATGCTACTCTGACTATATTTAGATACATACATGTAGTTAGAGTAGGGAACCACAACAGGGAACTGATTTACTCTCAGTTTCCCTGGAAGTGAAATGCCAGGCTTTCAAGTATGGGTAACAGTTTTAGTTAGGTACAGCCACCCTTCATTTTCAACTTTCTAAACCAAAGGTTTGGCTACCTATGAAAAGACACTTCTGAATAGTGCCTTTAATAGCTGTTGTTAGTGCTTGACTATCCTAACCATCATAAACACATCTTTCTCCTCTTTTCAGTCTCTTTGTCTTAGTATACCCCTACTGACTTTCTTTTTCTCCTTTTTTTTTTCTCCTTCCCTACTTTGCCTTGCACTTGCCAGGGGTCAGCGATGACATTCACAGGCATTTAAGAAGAATGCTAGATTTGGTATGAAAAAGTCCTGGGTTTAAATCCCAGCTGTGCTATTTGCTACCTATGTGACATTAGGCCAGTCACTTAACTTTCCCCCCTCAGTTTCTAAAGTGAAAGCATTGGACTAAATGAACCCCTCTAGTGCCAAATAATTACTTCTGTGATCCCATTTGGAGTGCTCATTCAGACCTCAGAGATGTAAGGAAACTACTTAGTCTGTAGAGATCATTTCAGGGGAAGTAACTAGAATTATTTTTCTTTACAAAGAGAAAGGAAACATTTAATATAACTTTTTAAGTGAAGCTTTGTGTTATTCTTAGCACCTGAGTTTCTAACTATAGATTCCAAAAACCAGGAGTTCTTAATCTCTTTTGTGTGTACGTGTTATGGACCCCTCTCACAGTCTGGTAAAACTTATGACATTCTAAGAACGTATTTAAGTGTATTTAAAAAAAACATATAGAACTACAAAGGAAACCAATTATATTGAAATATAGCTAGCTAGCTAGCTAGCTATCTTTAAAAGCCACTTTCACAGGCCCCAGGTTAAGAACCTATAGGGTTCAATTCAATTCCACTTAAAACACAGTTAATAACTGCTTGCTGTTTGCAGAGCATGATGCTAGGCTGAAGAAAACATAGAGTGAGACATAGCCCCAGCACTTGTAGAACTTCCCTTTCATAGAGGGAATTAGCACATACATGTAATTATAATGTAAAATTATACACAGTAAATGGAAAACAGTGCTTTGTGATGTTCATTGGGAAAAATTTGTTACTAGATTGGAGAGGTGGTTGGTGATGGTGGAAATACCAAGGAAGGCTTCATGTAGAAAGTAGGAACATTATAATCATAGAGAGTGAATAAGAGCAGAACGTTTGAGACAGATTCATGGAGAAGAGTAGTCCATTTTGGTCAGAGTCTAGAATACATATTAAGGAATAGAAGGAGATATCTAGAAAGCCAGGAAAATGAATTTTGGACTTGAAGCACTATAATGTGGTCAAAGGATATGAATAGAGGTTTTCAGAAGAAGAAAGCAAAATATCAATAGTCACATGAAAAATGCTCTGTTGCTATTGATTAGAGAAATGCAAATTAAAACAACTCTGAGATACTGCCTCATGCCTATCAGACTGGCTAACAGGACAGAAAAGGTAAAAGACAAATGCTGGTGGGGATGTGGGAAAATAAAGACACAAATGCACTGTTGGTGGGAACTGGTACAATCATTCTGGAGAACAGTTTGGAACTATACCCAAAGGACTTTAAAACTGTATATATACTTTAACTCAGAAATACCACTACTAGATCCAAATCCCAAAGAGATCAATAGAAAGGGGAAAGGACCTATAGGTAAAAAAAAAAAATTATAGCAGCTCTTTTTGTGGTGGCAAAGAATTGGAAAATGAGGTGATGCCCATCAATGGAGCAATGACTCAACGAGTAATCGTATGTGATTGTCATGGCATACTATTGTGCTATAAGAAATGATGAGCGAGATGGCTTTCACAACAACCTAAGAAGACTTGTAAGAACTGATACAAAATGAAGTGAGCAGAACGAGGAGACTATTGTACACAATAATAGCAATATTGTAACAGTGATCAACTATGAAATATTTAGCTACTATGATTAAGACAATAGCACAAAACAATTCCAAAGGACCTGTAATGAAAAATTCTATCTCCAGAGAGAAAATTGATGAGTTCTGAGAGCAGATTGAAGCGTACAATTTTCACCTTTTTTTGGGTGTGTGTGTGTGTGTGTGTGTTCTTTTGTAACTTGGATAATATGGAAATATGTTTTTCATGACTTCGCATAATCAATATCACTATTTGCCTTCTCATGGTGTGGGGGAAGGACAGGAAGGAGGGAGAGTTAGCAAAGTAAATTAAAATATTTTTTAAAAAAGAAAAGAAAAAGCAACACTATAATGTCCCTGAAGTGAGAACGAAGTTAGTGCTGAGACTTGCTATCAAGATCAAAGCAGCTATTATTGGAATTCTCAGATTACTCATTACTATTTTCAGTGGTATTATTAGTTATCCAGTTGAGACAAAGAGTTCTTTTTTTAAGTAACAAGTATTTATTTTATTAATCTGTCCCTCCCACTACCCCCACTTACTTGAGTAAATTTTAAAAATAAGATAAAAAACAACTCTGTCAATATATACATAGCTTCATAGTCCAGCAAAACAAATGTCCAAAAATGTGTCTCTGCATCCTAAGTCTATCACCTCCCTGTCAGACGGTGAGTGGTGTGTTCTATTTTCATTCTTCTGAACTCATAGTCTATCAATGTATTAACCAGATTTTTGAAATTTTTTAAAGTAGTTTTTCTCACTGTATGAATTGTTCTCCTAATTGTTCACTTTGCTCTGCCTCAATTCATAAAGGTCTTCTGAGTTTCCTTTGAAATTGTCTATTTCATCATTTCTTACAGCATATATTCTACAGTGTGCATAAACTACAAAAAAAAATGCTACATATTTTTGTGTTCATGTAGATCCCTTTATTTTTTCTTTACTGTGTAGGGCTAGTAGTGATATAGATACACCAAAAGGAATTCATAATTTGATAACTTTCTGGATGAAGTTCCAAACTGCTTTCCAGAATGGAGCAATTCACTGCTCTATGAACAATGCACTACTTTACCTGTTTTCCTAAAGCTCCCCACCCCCAACATTTGACATTTTTCTCTCTTGTTTATCTTTTCTAGTCTGATAGGCATGAGGTAGGACCTCAGAGTGCTTTAATTTGTACATCTCTAATTATTAGTGATTTAGATTATTTTTTTCATATGATGATGGATAACTTGGATTTCTTCCTTTGAAAACTGCCTGTTCTTATTCCATGACTACTTATCTACTGGGAAAACTGCTCTTATCTTACAAATTTGAATGAGTCCTCAATGAATTCCCAGATCACTCATTATCAATGGTACCATTAGTTATTCAAAAGAAAAAAATGATAAAATTTGGATTTATTTAAAAAGAACTTTTAGAAATTGCTAAGCATATCTGGTTTATTGTTCCAATGTTAAATTTTACCTTTTAGTTTTTAAAGACATCAAGGTTTGCTGTTCTGGGTAACTAAATATTGTATGATGCTTGAGTTAGAATTGTCCTTTTACTTTATTTAACAATCTGAACAATTTATATCTGCTGAGAAAAGTCAAGACTTACCTAGTTGTCCTGGTGCAGATGTGAAATCGAGGCAACACTTGAGAGGCTAAAGAAACTGGAGCGAGATCTCAGCTTTAAAGAGCAGGAGCTGAAGGAAAGAGAGAGACGCCTAAAAATGTGGGAGCAAAAGCTGACCGAACAGTCCAATACTCCTGTAAGTATATACTATGACATGAGCCTCCTCTTTCCCACTCCCCCTTTAAAGAGCATTTAGAAAGACTGGCTAAGCATGGCAGCATGGCGTCTACTCTCATTCTTTCTCCCCATGGCTTTGCAGGCAGTAGTTTGATAGTAGTCCATCATTTACATCTGAGTGATAGATCAAATTTCAATTCAGAAATTCACAGAAACTCATCAGCAGATTGTGTTCTATTTTTGGCTCTGGCCTTGAGAGCTGTTCTTCTGTCAGTGTCATGATAGGCAAGAAGTTTCATTTTTGTTGTCGCTATTTTCTATCACCTGCTGAATCTCAACTCTAAGAAAACATTTTTAAATGCTAATTCACTGTTAATATGTCTCATTGATGATTAACTAGTTCACTACCAACAGGGCTGGTTAGCAACCTGTACATTTAAAAAACAACATTGCTAGGAGTAGTAGTTGAACTCAAATTTAACCATTTTTCCTACTTTCTCTATATTTACCTACATATCTTAAATATGGACTAATAAAATCTCTACAGCAACCCAATTTGAATGTTCGTGGTACAACGCATTAGTATTAGTATGATCACAGAGGACAGATGCTTAAAAACATGGACATATATAAAAAAAATAGATTCACCTAAAGTATCTTGATTTTTACAAATCTGCTTTTCCTCAGAGAAGCAATGTGGGAAATCTTTTTTTTTTTTTAAATAAGACTGCCATTGGTTTTATATGACTATCAAATATATCAATATAACTCTTTTTTCTTGTAATGAGCAGAATTTTTTAAATCCTGAAAATTGATATGAAAATAAAATATGTCTTTCAATTCCCTTCAATTTGCAGTTGATCTCAGCTGCTAACTTAATCAGATCCCATCTCTTCTGCCTCCCCCCACATCTTATCCATTAGGAAGCCTAGGCTCTCTAGTGTTCTGGTCATAATAAAGGTCTTCATGTTAAAGTATGTTTCTTATAATTCTCATAAGTGAATATAGGCATGTGTATGACTTCTTCAATGTCACAAGGAGATAAGGATCACATATGACTTATATTTGACTCTCAGAATTTTGAGAAAGAAGCTTTTCAGAATGAATAACATAGTCCTGCTTTTATTAGTTATAAAGATTGAAAAGATGATAAAAATTACTATTTTACCATAAGAAGTTAGTATTTCAAGAATGACTAGTTGTAAAGATACAAGTAAGAATTTTGATATAATAATAAGAGTAACAACTAACTTTTTTATAGCGCTATGTGCCAGGCACTGTGCTGAGAGCTTTATAGTTATCACATTTGATCTTCATAACAATCCTGGGGGAGGAGGGGGTGGTGCTATTCCTATCCCCATTTTACAGATGGAGAAATGAGGGCAAACAGAGGTTAAGTAATTTGCCTGGAAACACACAGCTAGTAAGTGTCTGAGACCAGATCTAAACTCACGTCTTCCTGACTCCAGGTCCAGAGCTCTATTTGCTGCTCCAACTATCTGCCCCTGTATTTGACTACCATGAGGACTACCAAAGTAACATTTAATTGCATTGCATGAATCTATTATTGAATATTTTAAAAAATTTTAATGTAATATAATTAATTTTTAAATTAAAAAATTTAAAATTCTAATATCAATAATTAATTAATCAATCAAATTTTAAAATTTTTTAAATAGTAGTGGGAATGACCTCAGATGGGAGAAATGAGTAAGTAGTTCATTTCGGGGTGGTATTATTTCAGGACCTATTGGTACTAAACTCACAGCTGTTATTTACACAGTCAACCCTAAAGACCTAAAGATGATGCTCACATATGGGAGCCATTTTTTCATGATCATTCAAATGATCAGGCTAATTGCTTTATTTATAAGATGATAAGAACAACTCTTACCATTGAGTATATTTTTGGTTTTGTTCTGTTTGGTTTTGTTGTTACTAGCTGTGTGACTTCTTCAGTACTGGATTATCCCAGTGATTAACTCCCTCTACTGATGTAGATCATCCCTTGCTCTGCAATTTAAAGTTAGGCAATAGGAGGTTAAAAGATTTGCCCAGGATCCCAAAGCCAATATGTGTTAAAGGATGAAACTGATCCCAAATCCAGTATGTTAAAGGATGAACTTGAACTCAGGTCCTCCTGACTCTCTGAGGCCAGCTCTCTACCTTGAGATAATAGTTCTAAATATATGGAAACTTTAAAGTATAAAGCACTGCATGGCAAGATTCATATTATCCTGTTTTATAAGAAGGTACTTTCAATTGCTTATAAGAATAGCTTGGGGGACTTTTCAAGATGTGCTTTTTGCTTAGTTTCTTGGCATGAGTTATGGTAAGAATTCGTGGGTCATGTCTTAACACAATAACACTATTACTGACCAGTCACATTCTAGATAAGGAAACAAATACTTTTATCTCCTAGAGATTATTCTTTTAAAATAACATGCTTCCACTTCAGGAAATTTTCAGTAATGAAACTGGGCTAATGAATATCACCTAGCATTGGGCAGAAAGGGATTCAGCCTTAATGAGGACTTGCTTTTTATCCCCTCTCTTCACCCCGTCCCTCCCTTTTAAAATCAAGAGCCTAAGTTTTCTGTACTGTATTTTTGGCTCACCTCTTCCACAGAAAGCTGACCTGTGGAAGAAAAGGATGTTTTTATTCAACTAGTTTGTGTTCAGCAAATATTTCATTTGTACATAGCATGGATTTGAATTCCCGATTGACATTAAATATGGTTTATATAATAGAAGCTTCAAAGAAATAGTAAATATAGTCTTAAAGAAGTGACTGTGAGAATGGTTTAGAATGATGTTCCAATTATTTGGATACTCTTCAAAATTGCAAGCTACACTTAGGCAATTCTTGTATACTTCAAAATATCTGAGTTTCCAATGCTCATGCCATCCTTCCACCAGCACAGATCAAGGACCTTCCATGTGTTAGATGATGTTTTCGTGAATTGTTGTGGCCAAAGAATTGTTGCCCAATTTGATAACCAACTTTGTGGTGAAGAGTTTCTGTTCACTTAGCTAGTCTGGTCCTGTATTCAGTTTGTTGGTAGTCCCACATGCAAAGCTTGTCGAGCTTGGTGGAGTTTGTGTTCTGCTGACATATATGACCTTTGAGAATCTAGAGGTTAATTCCATGCCACAATGAGGCAAAAAAGAAGAGGTGTCTTAGCATAATTGAATGAAAATGGTAAAATTCTCTCTAAGGCATTTGCCTCTTATTTTGGAAGATTATCCCACAACTAGTTCCACAATTATTAGAGAGAAATAATTTTCAGCTCACTGTTTGTTATGATGAGACTAGGTCATAGGTCAGAATATGTTGTGAAAAAGGAATTCCTATTTTTATTCTTGAATAACAGAAAAAATGTGTTTTTTATGAGCAACTGATATATACTAGGAATAAAAAGGCAACTCAGAATGATTTATATAGAATCTTTATAGTCTGTTACAACATGAAATAAGAGAGTCTCCTAAAAATGAATAAAAGTGAATATAGTTCTTAAGCACTTAACAGCTGAAGACCACTGGGCAGCTAGGAAATTTGACTGAAAATACCCAGTTTCCAAAGAAAAAGGGCATAAAGAAAAATATTTTTCCACATCACTGCAGTCTTTCAGCTGGATTCCGTGAAGTGACTGTCTTTTATCGACATTTCTAGGAGTATTTCCCTAATAGAATAAGATGTCATTCAAAAACTCAGTTGTAACTTTAATGAAAGGATTGGAAAATCAGTTTTTAGACTCACAATACAAAGGTCATTCCAGGAGGACAGTAATTGCACACTGTGCTACCACAATGTTACCTCAATACTGGAACAGTCCAAAATTGCTATAAATACTAATTTGGTTCACTTCCTTGAGAGTTAGTAACTTTGCCAGATGCCAGCTACTTTATCCTTTATTGTCTTATCATTAACAACATGGAGGCAAGTAGGTTGCTGAGAGTTACACTTCATAGAGAAAACATTGTATATGGCTACCATGAACAGAACACATCTCGAAGTAAAACACTATTTAAAAGATAGTCTGAAACAGAGGAAAATGGTAGCATTGGAGGAAAGGGATGAGAAAAGTCTACATTGTTGCTCTTTTCTTCTCAGCTTTCATATCTGGCTGCTATTTACTTTTTTATAATTTTTAAATGACACAAACAACATGCAGAATATTCGCAGAATCACAGAATTTGAGATATGGAAGGGACGTCCACAGCCATCTAGTTCAACCTATGCAGGAAAAGCATCTTCATTGTAATAAACCCTGACTTTCCAATGCCTGGGCCAAGTAAATGATTGAAATCAGAAATGCCCCCAAATGCATAAGAAATGGAAAGAGTTAAGGGGTAGATCTCTTTTTCTAGTTCAGGTCCAGAAGTCACCCAAATGTGACAAGCAGAAAAAAGAAAGAAATTGGTTCCCCTTGGCTCCCCAAAATTTTCTTGCCTGCTGAACTGTCTTTGCACATTTTCATAAACTTTTCCGCTCTGGGCCAGGCTTTCTTGATTTCTTTGGTTTTGTTGGGATTTTCCATCTATTTCCTTTCACTTTTAAATGTGACAATTAAAATGAAAAAATTCTGTGGTAAAGTGAAGTGAACAAAAACTAAGAGACTGCCACTAAACCATTTTGTGTACACAAAATGGAGGCTTGGAAAGTTATAACTTTTCATTTGAAATCATGTTCCTTGTGGTTATTCATAGACTTTCCACTGGAATTTGTCCTGTCATTTGTAAAGAACAAAACAAAAATGAAACAAATTGAATTTAAATGAATTCCTTCATTGGTTCCTGAGTTCATTTCACTAACCATTTTACCTTCTGTTTAATTCTAGCTTATCTTGTGGTGCCTATTTCCTAAATCGAGTTTGGTTTTTAACTCTCCTTTTTTTTTACTTCTGTCCTTTCTTCCTTTTTGATAGCTTCTCTTGCCTCTTGCTGCAAGAATGTCTGAGGAGTCTTACTTTGAATCTAAGACAGAGGAATCAAACAGTGCAGAGATGTCATGTCAAATCACAGCAACAAGTAACGGGGAGGGAGATGGCATGAAGCAAAGTCTACAGGCCATGATGGTGATGGGCTTTGGGGATGTCTTCTCAATGAACAAAGCAGGAGCTGTCCTGCATTCGGGGATGCAGATAAACATGCAAGCCAAGCAGAATTCTTCCAAAACCACATCTAAGAGGAGGGGAAAGAAAATCAACATGGCCCTGGGGTTCAGTGAATTTGACATGTCAGAAGGTGACAATGATGATGACGGTGATGAGGATGACATGGATGACAGTAGTGAATGAAATCAAAAATCCAAAATTCTCTTAAGCCTGAAAGCAAAGCAATAAAATTTTAAATGTTCAGAAAAAAAAGAAACTTGTAATTTTCATCTATATGAAAAAGAGTCAAGGAAGAAATCAAACACTGTGGTTGGTTTTTGTTTATTTTTTTTTTTTAGGCCAGTCACATTTACTATGGCAGCACTCTCTGTTTAGACTACTACTGATTTATTTTTGCTTAATGAAATTTTGAAGGAAAATAAGAAAAATGTTAAGAAAAAATAGACATAGCTCACAATTCAACTGTAATGTGGTGCCTGATTACAGAAATTTCTATGGCTTAAAAAAAAGCACAATTGACTTCCATGCTGAGGACATCTTAACATATTTGAAACATGAGTGTTTTGTACTGTGTATTTGGCTTAATTTTATTTCCCTCTTACTATGGATAAAGATATTTGTATTTCAAGCAAATGCTCCTGGCTCCTATTTCAACCTAAATACTTGTTTCTGTTGTTAACCTCTTCTTAAATAAGAGCAGTGAATTTCTTACATATTTATTTTGTATGAAACTACTTGGTGATGTCAGAAATGCTTGACTGTGACTGAAATTTTTGACAAAAGAACCTGAGATCAAAGAAAGTTGTTTCAAACACCTCTCTTCAGTAACACCCAAACAAAGAACATTTTTGACACCAAATTACTATTTGTATAGGATCTCATCCCAAAGTGCCCTAGTGCTTCTAGAAACACAGTTGCTTAAAGTAAAACCTGAGCAATTTTATCAATAACATGTTAGTGAAAGGAAGATACTCATCTTTGAAACTGACAGCAAATGCTAGAGTCCTTCATATTTATCTCTACAGGCCTTGGAGACTCATCAATGCACTTTCCTCTTAAAAGTTAGCTTGTACTTTATGTAAATGAACTCATACTTTATGCATTAGAAAAAGGCTTCTGTTGATGGGGGCACCACCTTCCAGCCTTTTGGGCCCTAAACATGGCCCTACTTTCAACGACCAATAGAGATGAAATGGTAATCCCGGATCCTAAATCTATTTTGCAGAAGAAATTAACCAATGTGAAATAAAATGCAAAGGAAAAATGACTATAATTACTTAGGGGGAATAGCACCAGATTCTGTATCTGAATAGCTCTTCACCATGACCTAATCACTAATTTAGTTCTCAGACACTTCCCCAGAATCATCTGTATGCTGCTATGCCTCTTTCTGCAGTGACTCAGAGATGCCAGTGCTTCTACAGAGAAGCTGATAGTTATTTCTCTGGTGACTGCTTGAGAAACCTGGCAAAGCTAAGATGTTTTCTAAATGAAGTAGTGTCAGCAATCTGTTTCCAGACTAAATTATGAAGCAATTAATTTTTTTTCTTGAAACTAAAACCCATAAATGCCTTTGGTGGCATTTTTTCCCCTTAAGAAAACCTAAAGAAAGACCATCACAAAGGTTATTAGTTATAAATATATCCATTGCCATTTCCAATCACATTAGGTGATCCAAGCCTGAAATCAAACTTCCTGGGATTTGAAAACTTTTATGCTCCAAGACCCTTTCAAAAGATCCCAAAGAGATTGTTGTGCCAGCTAAAAAATGAAATGTGAGTAGCCTCAGTAAATCTTTCCTGGGAAACCAGTTCTGAGTAGTTTTTGCTCCCAGGAGCATGAAACTAAAGGAATATAGTATAGCTTCCCAGTGAAGAAAACTAGCATTAGGTCAGGTACACCAACAGGTGAATTCTCTTGTATCCTAAGGGCTGTTGCAAAGTATTAGCAACCATCCATCAAATTCTCCTTTACTGAGCTATTTACAGACAGTAAATAAGGCATCTTTGGAACCTATATTAATGCCAAAGTCATTAATTAGTATGCATGCTAAGTCAATATAAAAAAAGAATAAGGTCATAACCCCTATTGATTGGCCCTTGGGTTAGACACTGAATTTGTGAAATGCCATGCAAAAGATAATTCTCCTCCCACTGTGCCAACATGGGCAGTACCTAATGACTAACATACTTGTCTCCTCCAGACATTGTTCTGGTGTGGGTCTGATACTTTCCAAAGCCCACAGTCTTTCAAACTTAGGCAGGACTATTAGTGTAGCAGTAGACAAAAGAGAAGACACGAAGGGAAAGCTTTTCTTGCTAGGATCCCAAAAAGACAGAGCCAAGGATGTGCTTCAAATCTTTCATCTTGCATAAGCAAAGAAAAATGTGTCTGTGCATGTTACTCCTCTTGCATCTAGGCACTTTATATATTAAAAAACAAAAACAACAAAATACAAAACAAAATAAAAAACCTTACCTTTTGACCAACAAGTTGACAGGAAAGTGGGATTTTCTTCCTTTTAATATGTAAATCGATTGGAAGATTTTATATTACAAGTTAGAACCCCGAGAGTCAGGGACTACTGGCATAATGTGCTGACATAGCTGCTTTTCTTAACTTATGTTTCTTTATCAATTTCCTCATCAGTGTAGGGATGGTAGCAGCTGGCCATGATCACACCGAGAGAGTGTGCTGTAAGATAATATAATATCTGTGCTATAATAGACTCAGCACCATCAAGGAGGAGAGTGTATATTACTCTCTTCCTGGAGTTGTGTCCTAAGCTCCTTAACACTCAGGGAACACTTAGCAATTTCACTGATTTGAAGCAGGGTGGTCCCTTCATTTGTCCAGAAAGACCCAGGCATCGATGAAAGTCAAAGGGTGTGTTCAGAATTAGCAGGAAAGGCTCCCAGAGATTATTTAGTGAGTCCTCTCATTTTAGAGTTGAGGGAATGGAGAGCAAAGAGAGGCAAAATGACTTACTTGCCCAAGGACACAACAAATTCAGTTCAATTCAACAAGCAATTATTAAATACATTATATGTGTATGTGTAAAACATACATGGTATACATTAGACTTCATCCCTGTCCTCATAAAGCTTAGAGTCAATTAAAGAGATATGAAACTTATAAGAGCTGGAATTAGAATCCATTTCTAACTCCTATAGTTATTTAATAAATGGACTGTATGATGCACATTTCTAATAAACTTCATTTAGGGCAGGCCAGGGCTACTTCACAGTAATTTTTTAAAATGTAATTGTACAGCACAACTGATGAAAAGCAAACTAAGACACTGACCATTGTTAAGTCTGAATTTTGAAAGCTTCCTGCTACCACGTCAACATTTCTTCTTAGAATGACCCTTTATCCAGCGTCATTTGATAGAATTTAGCAAATCACAGGTTCTTCTTTGAATTAAAAAAAAAATACTCATTGAATTAATGCAAAATCATAGAGATGGTTTTCATTGTATAGTTTATAATCTACCTTTATTCAGTTTCTACTCAATTTTAAAATATCTGCACCAAAACCTAACATGCTAGTATAGATCTTATCTCACAATGGTAACTAACTCATGAAAATATGTATGTTGTTAGTAAGGACAGTTTGGGAAATGTTGAGAAATTTCAGTACTGAACATGAGAATTGAATCTCTACATTTTTATAATCATTTTTAGGACCAGACATCTGAAGACTTATTAACTGTCCTTTAATATTTTGACTTAATTCATAAGGTTATTCAGGTAGACATTGACAGCTTTACATTCATATTAGGGTATCCACAGCTATTCTCCTTCAGGAGCAATAAATCAAATTGCCAAAGTCAGAGCATGCATTTTCAAAATAATAGCTGCTACATGTACACTCAGCCTGGATTAAGAATATCCATAGCCTTTATCTCCTCGGCACCAAGAATAACGAGGGGTAGAACTCGTTTCCAAGGATAAATGGACTATTGAGATGGTGTAGAAGGACAAAACCCAACTTAGATCATTCTCAATTATACCGACTCCTCAGTTCTCAGAGGAGAGAATTCAAGGAACTAGCTTTGTTACTTTATGATTCTGCCTTTCCCTCTACTCATTTTTTTTTAAACAGAAATATCTGTATTTTATACAGGGACTCATTTCAGACTGTGGGATCAGTAATGATAAAGACCTTAGTTTTTCAAACTTTACCAAGCAGTTTGATTAGTCACTGTGTAAGTGGCAATTGATCACATTTTAAGAGGCAGCATGTGGATGTATTTGCACTTAAAGGAGCTAGGATAAAATCATTACTCTGTTGTATACTACCTATGTGAAAAGTAACAAGTAACTAGACTTCTCTAGACTCAGTTTCATTGTCTATAAAATAAGAGGGTTGCCCTAGATGATCTTTGAGATCACTTCCAGATAAATTTATGATCCTTATAATCCTTTAGTCAGTTCAGATATTTGGAATTGGACCACATTAGGTTCAAGGAGCTTAACAGTCAGGTCAACCAGTCAACAAACATTTATTATGAATTTAATATGTGCTAGGCATTGTGCTCAGTGCTGGAATACAAAGAAAGGCAAAAACATGAATGACCCAGAACAGCTCCTCATAATAATGCTACAGACTTGGCCTCATCTTTTTCTTTTCTTTTCTTTTCTTGTTAAATCAAAGAAGTAAAGATTTTATGATTGATAGTAAGAAACCAGTTATTCCAAGTTAAATGTTATTACACTAGCAATAGTTTGCCACATGTCAGAATGAGACCACACTACACAAATACTGCTAAGGTATTACTAGCCGACTTCACCTACATCTTTTGTTCATTTTCTTTCTGTAATCAAGCACCTTTTTATAGGTTTTGCAAAAGACCCCTTTTCCAGGATAGCATTTAAATATTGTCTCAGAGACAATCTGTTCTGTTCTTTGCCTTTTGATGTAGCTTGATGGGCACACATGCAGCATTTTCTACAATGTAAAATTAGCCACTACCAGGAAAATCTGGAGGACAAAACATTTCATTTTTTCCCCCAGACTTCAACTTAGTGTGCGCACTCTAATGCCTGTGTGAAGCTTTCTGGTGTGGGAATATTAACTTCAGATTTAGTTTCAAGCACCTATATTAAATATTTTATATTGTGTGCTGAATGTTATAATACCTTTTTAATGTCAGATACAGTACACTGCATTTATTGCTTTTGCACTGTTGAAAAAGTTTTGTACTAAATAATAGAAAATGATACTATTTATACTCTTTAAGTGTGGTCAGATGAGCTTTGAATTGACAGCATTTTCACGGTGGTTTTTTTTTAAATATTTTTTTCTCTCTCATTCTGTTGGGATATTATTCTGAGCAAGGCCATTGCCAGAATTTTGTATAAGAATCTGTATGAAGCATGAAATTATAGTCTTGTGTGGTGAGACTTTTCCGTCATTGTCTTACTTCCTAGTAGGAACTTAATATTCCAATACAAAGCCAGCAATGTATTCAGTAATCTCAATGGTGTCATACATTTCATTTTGATGTGAACTTTTTTCCTTTGCTTTCCTTTGTTCTAAAACTCTATTTTGCAATAAACATTTTGACAGTAAATTCTTTGGTTATGTGTTGCTGTGTATGCAGTGTCTGTGTTAGCTTGCATCCCCAAACACCTTCAAAAAGGATGATTGTCACATGCTTCCTACTTTTTCCCCCATCTCCTATGCAGTGCACAGTCACACAGTTTTAAAAAAAATCAGTAAAAGGATTGAACTGATGCAATCGTGGGGTAGAAAATCAGGTGGGTTTTTTTGTGTCTCAAAGAAAAGGTGGGGAAACATCTAGAAGTATCGTAAAGCTGTGGGTATTACCGTGTCCCTAATGATTCTCCCACTGAAGATATTTATGTTGACTGTGTTGATATGCTGATGAAATATGTAAAGAAAATGATCAGCCACTGTATGCTTAGAGACTGTCATGTCCTTTTTTCTGAGTCCAATTTCAAAACGTTTTGAAGCATGACAAGCCGTTCCCCTAGTGAGAGTTTATAACGTTAGATCTTTTCATACCCTCCCAGTGCTTTCTACCAATCAGGTATCCAAACCGAAGAACCTATTGGCCTCTCATTTAAGGGTCTGGGGATGAGACATCTTTAAGGTCCTCATTTCTGTAAATATCAAGACACATTCTATTCCATGCCTCCTAAATTCTTCACAGGAATAGCACCAAAATTACTGACTTTGACCACTGCAAATTCAGCCATAAATAAGATTCCATCCAACATATGTTCATTTCTAGATTGTATTTGGCTCAGCATTTGGAATCTGTATAGGTCTCTTGCATTCCCATACCATCCCCCGCCCAGGGGAAAAAGAAAAGAAGTTTAGCTTAATCACAAGAAATAGTTCTTTAGTTTTCTGATATTTCTTGAACCAATAAAAAGTTTCTCATTTTACATTTGTTTTTGTGTTTTGGGGGAAGGGGAATGATTTGCCTTTACAGCTGGATCCAGCTGTTTGGTAAAGCAAGCAAATCTATAATGTATTTTCTTTGATCCAGCTTAGCTTTATAATCTGTTCCCCAATTTATCTTCTCTTCTTTTTCTTTAAAGCAGGTGAGTACGTGCATTTTGTAGCCTCTGCAAGCATCTATTAAAGAAGGAAAGAGAATAGAAAAAGGTTGCATTCATGTAGTGTACACCGAGAGGACATTGAACACAGCATACTTACTTAGTCCATGCAATAAGAGAGATTTCAAAAATTTAAGTATTCTTCTGAAAGACTTACAACAAAGTACCAAAAGTATATTAACCTAGACATTTAATATGGGGACCCTTAAAAATTCTGCTTCCTAACTTTAAAACTTCTACCTTAAATCTGGCTCCATCCAGTCTTTCAAAATGAATTTCCCCCTACTATCCAAAATCAACTTCCTACCCTGTCTCCTTACTGTTCCAGAGGCTCTTCTTACCTTTCCTTCTCCTACTTTCTTGCCTCTACTTGTGTTGTTCCCTTTGCTCAAAACATTCATCCTTCTCTAGGCCAAATTCTATCTATCATTTAAGTCCCAACTCAATCACCTCTTGCTCTAATTACTATAACTTATTGTTTTCCTTCTCTCCTGAGCCCTTAGAACTTTAATCTTCATATACTGTTTTCTTTTGATATTTGTTAGTGTCATTTTCCTAACTGGACTATAAACTTCTTGAAGGCGGTACCCTCCTTTAATCTTTCTTCATTATCTTCTATAACACCTAGCACAATGTTAATTGCTCAACAAATACTAGGTCATTATGGAAGCTGCACCATACAGGGGCAAAGTTGGAATTTCTGGAGTTAGAATACTCCCTAGGCTTTAGGTTCTTCATTTGCAAAATGAAGGGGTTAGACTAGGTGGTCTCTTAGCTTGACAACCTTATGATCTTATTAGCCCCTAGACTTTCCCTTCTCCGTTACTCTTTTACACAGGATCCAAATTATTTTCTTCTAAAATATAGATCTGGTCATGCTTCTCCTCTTCTCAAAAACCTGCTGCATTTGGTGGCCCATTGCAACTGGAACTGTACACTCTACAGCTTAACATTTAACACCTTCAATAATCTGATTCCAGCCTACTTTTCCAAAGTTATTTCACGTCACTCCCCTTCATGCAATCATGTTCCAGTCAAATTGGATTATCAGTTGTTCCCCAGTCTCATTCTGTACTCCCCTGTCTCCATGTAGGCTATCCCCCATGCCTCAAACATAAGACTTCCACATCTCCATCTGTCAAAATCCTTCTCTTCTTTCAAATTCTATTCCAAGGGGCACCTTCTCCAGCAAGATTTCCCTGATCCTTTTCCCAGCTAAATGAGCTCTCTCTTTCTCCTCTTATTTAGCTAGATCTTTCCTTTGCCCTTATAGCATTCTATGTTAGTGGATGGATGCATGTTGATGTACATTTCTTAACCCTCCTATTGGATCTGTAAGCTCCTTGAGAATGGGTACTGTGTAGTTTTTTTTTTAATTTGGGGGGGGTGTTCTTGTCCCCAGTACTTAGCATAATGCCTTTCAAATAATAGGTATTTGGTGAAATGAAGTTAATAATTAACCTACACACCTTTTGATTTTTTTTATACTGAAGATAAAAACTGTCTTGAACTTAGCACTCTTTTCTCCTCATTCAGCAAAAAAAGTGACTTGTTCAGAATGATTAGGAAGATGAAGGGCTATCTTCAGGGCCATCCTACTAGAGATTCAAACATTTTGGCAGGTTAAATTCCTAAAAGTTAAGGGCTGCATCTTATCATTAGATTCATGGGTCTCATGCTGATGTTGATGGATCTTTAGAATCCTCTAGAATGTAAGTAAGCCCACTGAGGGCAGGAATTGTTTCTTTTTGCCTTTGTTGTCACCAACTCCTAGTACATAACAAATCCTTAATAAATGCTTGTTGATTCATTGGTCTTTGGCACCAAAAACAATTTCTGATGAACATCTCCATAAAAAGGCCCCTTAGGTCAGAGGTGACAAACACAGCAGGCACGCTACGCATACCATTCCCAAATGTGGGAGTGCATCTAGAACCAGATTAAAATGTCATTGGAAAATATTTACAAAATAAATTAAAGCATAACAAAACATAGATAACATCACATTTTAAAACTAAGTCAGTTTGTGGCCCACAGGGAACCTGATGTGTGGACCAATGGCCCCATTTCTATTTGAATTTGATCCCGAAGTCTTAGGGGATGTATATGTGTCTGTGTCAAAATAACAGCAATTCTTACCTTTTAATTACTTCCAACTCCTTCTCCAAGAAAAAGTTGCTTATCAATGGGTATAATTATCTGTGATACATACCAGTAACTTGGTTCCTTCTTACTGTTTTATATACATCCTTAGAGCTGTATCCACTATTTCCTATAATTACTTGGTTTCCATCATGAGTTAAAAATCCTGGAGGAAATTCTGTCTGACACATATCACAGAAGGTCTTCAAACACTAAGACCATCATGAAATGTAAAATTAGTGTAGGGGTGTTTATGGTCTTAATTCTTGATATTTTCTTCATTGGAGTCACCAAATAATCCCTGAAATTAGGAACAGGGTTAAGGTAAAATCTGGAAAAGCCTCTAGGCCAGCACTAAATATACAGCTATCCAAAAGAAAGATGACAGTTGGAGGTCATGAAAGCCCATTTTTCTACAAGCTTCTCTTGTAGAACTCTACACACCCAAACCAATTTGTTCATTAAAACACTAGATTTTGTCCATAATGCTTCCAAAATGACCATATAAATTATTATCAATTAATAATTGGCTGTACTAGCTGGGGGCTCCATTGTCGAATGATCAGATACCCTTTCCTTACCAGCTCTTAATTGTTAGAGATTTGGAGAGGAAGGATGGGGACAGGGATGATTCAAATGAAATTTAGCAACTTGCATATGAAGAGAAGATTCATAGTAAAAGAAGCATCAACTTTGATGGAATCCACCATTAATAGGGTTAGGACTCATCTTAATGTTCTTACAGAGCATTATGGAGAAGGATTATTCTATACTGAGGAGTGAGCTACAAGTTCTTATTCCTACTCTGTACATCTTTTGTTCTATATATGTTTGTTAAGTTGTAGCAAGTTCTTTGTGAATATTATTTACTGCTGTTGTCAAAATCCATGGAATGCTCATAAATATATCTTATGATCAGACAAATAATATTCACTTAGTCAAACCTAGAGGGAGTGACCAAGTCAAATTGACTGGCAAAAATTAAGAGAAGGAATTAGGCTAAAAGAGAGTGGTATTATTACTCTTTTCTCCTTCATTTTTCCCATGCAGCTGCTGCCATCCTTTGAGATTAGTGCATGGACAGAAGATGATGTGGTAAGCATCTTTTATTAGTTCCACTAATTCTTTCTAGCCATATTTACAATAAGTTGGCAACAAGGATTTAAGTGAAAATGGAAATGACTATAGTCAGAGAAAAGCCTATGAGATTTATATTTCTAGTTTTCTTATTATAATCCATTGAAGATTTAAAGTGCCCCTTTAAGAGCAAAACAAAGACCATTTGAAGCCATTCAAATACCTTGTGCTCACATTGACTCATGTGGAAGGTGATTAAACCATAAGTGAATGTGGTTGTAAAGCCATAAGAATATATCAGGACTACATAAGGATACTTCAGGACTAAGAGGCCATAATCTTTTTGGTTTGTTTTGGTTTTTAAGAAACTTGATTAAACTACTTTTGCAGGTGCTTTTAGAGTTGATCTACTAAACTGGGTATACTGGAATTATGCACAGCTGTATAATATTCCTGCTCTTCCTGCTGTTTGTCAAGCTACATACTCTCATGGTCGCCATCTTTAATTTAAACTCCCCACAAGGGAAACACAAGGGAATTTCTGAAAGTGTCTGCAGATCCTAAGAATCCAGTGGGTTTCTGAAAATTGGGTAGGATTTCAAAGTGTCCATATGTCCAAAAAAAAGCCTCATTGTATCTCATGTATCTTCTAGGGAAAACTCTATGGAGTAGCCATCTTACTTAGTATTTTTGGTTCTCAGTCTCTCTATATGCAAATAAGGATGAATTTTCCATAGGGATATAATGAAAATTAGCTAGATGATATCTAGCAGATACCCAGAGTTCAGTTCTACACTCTCAGGAGATCATTATGATGGAAGGTAAAAATAGGCTAGATATAATCCAGTGCCTAAAAGGGATGGGCTACCACATTGGTAGAGAGATCTAGGCTTTCTTCCTTTACCACTCCCAGAGGATCTGCTGGAGGTATGATATGGACTTCTAGTGATCATGGACCAGACTACTTTTGATTAATAAGGAGCAGGCACCATCTAAAATCTTTGACACAAGCAGGGTTATGGATCTTCATCAGTGCCTTTTACAAGGTTTCTCTAGCAACATTTTTTTTATACAGGATAACTCCCTTATGAGAAAAGAAAAGAACATTCTCAATAAAAAACAAAATATGTTTCTGGCATTTATTAATCATTCTAGAAACTCAAATTTAAACATACTGTATAAATGGAAGCATTGATGTCACTGTGTTAAAAGTCATCACAGAATGAAATGGAAAGTTTTTGTTTGATAATAAGAGCTTGCACCATTATGGTGTTAGTGTTAGAAGAAATTGTGCAAAGGAGGAAACTGAGTCATAAGGAAGTTAAACAATTTGTCCAAAATCTCAAAACTAATTAGTGACTAGGCCTAGAATTCAAATTTCATTCCTTCCAATTCATTTTTTCCCCATTCTACCATATAGGAATACTAACAGATTTCAGCTTCATTAACAACTCTGTGAGGTGGGGACTACAGATCTTATCCATATTACTTAGATGATGAAACTAAAGCCCAGAGAGCTTAAGTGATTCACCCTTGATCACACAGCTAGTAAGAGGCAGAGGTTGGATTTGAATCCAGGTCTTTCCTGCTCCAAGCCTGGCAGTGTATTCACTATTCCATTCTGCCTCTCATACTGCCTAGGACTAAGGGAGTCCTTGTGTAAATTCTGTCTGTGATGGTTAGATGGTTAGAACCACATTTTAACTCTTTCAAAAAGGATAGGGACTAGATCTGTTCTCTCATTAATATAGAGAATTCCTGGACAAGGAAACTCTCTCTTAACCAATGTTTAGAGCGTTGCCCAGAGCACAGGGAGGCTAAGTGATTTGCCCAGAGTCCTAGAGTTGGGATGATTTCAGAGGCAGCACTTGATCTTCTTGGCTGCAGGGCCAGCTCTCTTTTCCATTATACCATATGGCTTGCAATAAGTGGAAAGTATAAATCCCAATCATTCTTTAGAAACAGAATTTCCATTTTGTTTCAGCAAGGCACATATATTATTTTAAAGAATCATTAAATACTTCTAGTGTTAACCTTAAAATCCTAAAACTACAAATGGCAAGACCTTTCATTTTCCCTTGGAAGTAGAGCCAGAAATTCAAATTTAAGGAAAAAGATATAGACAGATATAGATATAGATCGATTAGATTGGTGTTAAACCTGAACACAAGATCCATGTAAATTTTCAAAAAAATCTGTGTTTAAAAAAAGGTGCCAACAAAAGGTCATTTAAAATTATATTCTCTCTTTCTTTCACAGTACTTTTGGATGCAACAGCTCACCAGAAAAGGCAAGTTGAATGATATTTTCTTAATTAATGGATTTAGTTTCCTTTGAGACCTACTTTAGCCTGATTCCTTTCATTTACTTTCCGCTAACGCTTAGGTGATTCTTCAGAAGAGATGAGTATATATGCAACCTTGTTTAAAGAAAATAACATCACCGGGAAACGGCTTCTACTTCTCGATGAGGAAGACTTAAAGGACATGGGCATCGTCTCTAAGGGACACATAATTCACATAAAGGTATTTCAGATAAGACATATTGAAAACATGAATCCATGTCCTGTGATTACCAACAAGCATCATAGTTTAAATGCTAGAATTAAGGGACCACCCAAATTTTGGCCAGCAGTCTAAGCTAAATCTGACTCATCCAGCAAATTTTGAAACATTGAAATAGTTGATCAAAAAACATTTATTATGCACCTGCTGTGTATCTGGAACTATGCGAAGCATTAGAGATACAAGGAAAGGTCAAACCTCACCCCACCCCCACTCCTACAAAAACCCAACGACAACAACCTAGTACCTCCTCTCAAGGAACTCATAAACAAGATGCAAACAACTGTGTGAATACAAGATATGAATGAAGAGGAAGTGATCTCAGAGGAAAGGCACTAGCATTAAGGGGAACCAGAAAAGACTTCTTTCAGAAAGCAAGATTTTAGCTAGGACTTGAAGGAAGCCAGGAGGAGATAAAGAGAGAGAATTTGAGGAATGGGGGAACAACCAGTGAAAATGTGTAGAATTGGAAGAGGAAGTATCTTGTGTGAGGAACATTAAGGAGTGCAGAGTATATGGAAGAAATAAGGTGTAAGCAACATTACTAATATGGAATTATGTTTTACATGATTACACGTATATACCCAATATCAAATTGCTTGACATCTTGGGGAGTGGGTTCAGGAAGTAGGGAAGAAAAAAATATTTGGAATTCAGAATCATTCAAAACATGAATGTTGAAAATTGCCTTTAAATTTAATTGGAAAAAAGAAAATGCTATTAAATAAAATAAAATCATTAAAAGAAATAAGGTGTAATAAGACTGGAAATGTAGGAGAGAGCTAGATTATGAAAGGCTTTAAATGCCAAACAGAGAATTTTATATTTGAGTCTAGAGGTGATAGGAAGCCATTGGAGTTTGTTGAATGAGGAAAGATGGAAACGGGCTCATTAACATGTCAGATCTTCATTTTAGGAAAATCAATTTGACAGTTGATTGGAGGATAGATCAGAGCCAGGGGAGACTTGAGGTGGGAAGAGCAACCAGAAGATCACTTCAGTAGTGATGAAAGCCTGCCCCAGAGTGGTGACAGTGACAGAGGAGAGAAGGGGACATACTCAAGAGATGTTATGAAGGAAGAATCAACAAGATTTGGCAACAGATTAGATGTTGGGAGTGAGAGAGGGTGAGGAGTTGGAGATAACACCTAGACTGGGAGCCTCAGTGACTTGAAAGACAGTAGTACTTTCAGCAATAATAATAGTTAGGAAGGAAAACATAGAGGAAAATTGATTAATTTTATACCTTAATAATTTTGAACTGGAAGGGGTATCAACATACATATTCTAATGTTCCACCTCCACTCATCTAGTTTACTTAAAAGTCTTTGTGTATTTCCGAAGATTCTTACTGAAGGCTATTGTAGGGAGTTTCAGAATTAAACCACTAAAGAGAGGATTCTGGGAAGATGGTGGAGTAGGTCAGAAAATTCCAGACTCTCCAAATTTCCTCCATACACAGAACATCACTTCAAAATGAATGTAAAGAGGCAAAAATAAAAGGATAAAGCAGTTGTCCTCCAAAGACAATTTGAGAAAACTTCTAGGGGTTTCTGAAGTTTAGCTACTAGAATTTTTTTTTTAATTGTTGAAGCTAAATGAAAGACAGCATGATATAGTGGCTCAGCATTGTATTTGGAATGAGAGGACCTTTGTTAAAATCACAATCCTGACTTCTTACTACTTGAGTGACCTTGGGAAAGTAATTTAATTTTTCTGGGTCTCAGTTTCTACATCAGACAAATGAAGAGATCACATTTGTTTATGCCTAAGGTCCTTTCCAGTCCTAAATTGTATGAGCTAATGAATATTATTTGTCAGAGATACTTCTCAAGGGTATTCTTTTAGGGAATAAAACAAGATTGCTTTTTTTCCCTTTAGGAGTAAGAGAATAGTACTTAGACAAAGAATAAAGGAAAAAATTCTGAGAATCAGCTTCCCATCAAGTTCTAATGCTCTCACAGTACCTCCAACAATATCCCAGTGCTCTTAAAATTGCCCGTCAGTTATAGACAATGACTAACCCCAAGCTCTCTTTCTAGAGAATTCCCCTTTAATAACAAAAAGAGAACCAGTCCACTCAGATTGGCTTTCTGCATCCTGGAGTTGATCAAGGCTTCCCAGTTAACGTAGCCTCTGAGCATAACCAAAGGAGATTAGCCCTTTTGCATGAGTACATCATAGTTTACATTGCTAACAAATATACTATTACATGATACAAAAATTCAGCCTCTTTTCTCTTAATGGGATAAAGTATAGTCAAATTAGTGTAAACATAAGCCTCAAGAAATGTCAACAAAGTCCAGTTTGCTCATCAGGAGGCTTTCTGTCACTCTGTCAAAATTAACCATTCTATTATTGTGTGTATTACAAAGATCCCAAGTGGAAGCACATGTGATTGTGTTATACAAAAGCCCACCCTCAAGAAAGAAATTAATTTTTTTAAAAACTCACCCTCAACACTAGTTCTACACCTCTATTTAAGAGAAGCCTGAAGAGAATGGGGATGCTATGTGATAATTACAGAATATTGATGGCACTGGGTACAGGAAGTTTGCAGGAGATCCAAACAAGACTCAGAAATAGAATCTTTCCATTTCTTGTGTATATCAGAGGCCAATGATTACGCAGATTTCACAAGTTATCAGTGTAGGCAACTTCTGGGAGCATGATTGGAAAGGGTGAGGGGTAGTACTTCGCACCATCAAAAATATTAGCTTTAGGGGTGGCTAGGTGGTGCAGTGAATAGAGCACCGGCCGTGGAGTCAAGAGGACCTGAGTTCAAGTCCGGCGTCACACATTTAACACTTACTAGCTATGTGACCTTGGGAAAGTCACTTAACCCCAACTGCCCTACTCTCCCCCCTCCAAAAAAAGCAAAAAAAAAAAAATGTTAGCTTTACTCTTTGCCATTCTATCTTCAGAGAACTTGAAGATTTTTCATCTTCAAAACTCCCCAGTTAAAAAATGAAAAAAGTAGATATATACTCAGCAGTGTAACACTTGGACAGGGAAGAGTAAAAGGAGGGCCCTGGTGGGATGGGATGAAGGATCAACTCCAGAAGTCCTGGAGGGGGAAGAGGTAAGAAGGCACTGAAAGACCACGTTTGCCTTAGGGCTCACCCTACCAGTCAGAATGAGAATCATTGAATCATAAAATTTTTAGATCTAGAAGGGACATGTCATCCTTGGAGGCCTCAAGAGCATGCCTCATGGTGTAGTAGAAATGGATTTGGCTCAGGTCTCTTCCACCTTCTACTTGGGTGAGCTTGGACAAATCACTTAACCTCTCTCTGCCTATGTTTCTTCATCCTTAAAATAAGGAGGTTAGATTTGTTCGTTTCTAAGGTCCTCAACAACTATAAATCTATGAATCATGACCCTTATCTTACATTTGAGGAAAGTGAGTTTGAGTCCCTTGGTCTCAGCCTATCTCACTCTGAGAGAGGACCAGAGGGTCAGAAAGGCTGTGCAGGGGGCGGAGCCAAGATGGCGGCGTAGCAGCAGCAATATATCTCAGCTCTCACATAGCCACCCCCAAATACCCATGGAATAGGACTCTGGACCAACCTAGAACTTCAAAAACGCACACAGATACTTCCCACTAAAGTCAGCTCG
>CM053588.1:240487585-240553638 GCA_028646515.1 Pseudochirops corinnae | reverse complement strand
GACACACTGGGTTGGCTGTTTTGGGGCGGTGGGTAGGGGGAAGAGGGGGAGAAAATATGTTACTCAAAATCTTGTGGAAATGAATGATGCAAACTATAATAAAATTAAAAAAAAAAAAAAAAAGAAAGGCTGTGCAGCTGGGATATACATGAATCTCCTCCAATGAAATAGGAGAACCAAAGGATTTTGGCTGTTTCTTTTCCTTTAGGGTTGTTCTTCTCAGCTTACCCACAGTTCCCTTCTTTCTCTGTACACTTGAAGCTCCCATGTAGAGGAACAAGGTGTGTAGAATAGGAATTGAACAACCAATAAGTAATCATTACATTGTCAAATGTCAACAGCTTTCATTTTTCTCTTAAAAAAAAGGCATCTATTTCTGCCGCCCCCCCCCCATTTGCTATGTTTTCCTCCCTACATGAATAACAGTATATGCTGTTCACAGAAAAATTGAATTACACCTGATGAGTATTAAAAAAATTCTTTAGCAATCCTTTGTGTTTCTTCAGGGGAGAGAGCTTTGGACATATCCACATGAAAGTCCTTAAAATACAATAAGCTATTTAATGGAATTTGAGCCTTGGTAAATAGTCACTGATGCGATGTTCATGCACATTGTTGTTTTTCTCGCTGTTTTGCAGCCTGCATGCAGCAAGCAGGGACCTGGCTGGTCACAGCTACCCTGACAGTACTTGCAAGAATATCTTGTTTATTTCTTAGCTTGATATTGCCTGTCCTTGTCCTTCATACATCTTCATGTTTTATTAAATAAGTGCAAACCACTCACACTTCTTTGGAATAGGATAAGGTGATATTGGGACGTCCCAATTAGGAAATACCTATTTCTGTGACTTTTAAATTCAGACAAATGCTTGGAGGACTGGGAGGTTAAGTCACTTGGTCCAGGTCACAGAGCCAGTTTGAGGGAATAATGAACTCTCTTCCTCCCGGTCCTGAAATCAGTTTTTGTTTTGTTTTTTAAATCCACTCTATCACATGGTCTATCTCTTTGGATACTACTTTGGATAATAAGATATATTGTGTTGAATGTCTTTTGAATGATGGATATGTTGAATGTGAGATTGCCTACAGGATTAGAGTTTGCATGAAAGCCTTTGGTCTTTTCATGCACTATTGGTCTTAATCATGATCTTATTACTGTGGGATCCTGGGTAACAGGCACATGATTAATTTGATTAATTTTAATTTTTTTTACAGTCAGCCATTGAGAAATTAACAAATGATTACCTCAATTTATTTCACTTTCCACCACTAATGAAGGTAAGTGAAATCTTTTCTTGCTAAAGATCTTGTCAACTTAGCCAGCATTTATTAGGCACCTATTAGATGCTAAGCCAGGCACTGTTCTAAGCCCTGGGGATACAACGAAAGGCAAAAGACAGTCCCTGCCCTCAAGGTACTCATAGTTTAATGGGGGAAATGCCCTGAAAACAACTATGTACAGACAAGATACATACTGCATAATTTGGAAATATTCAACAGAAGGAAGGCACTAGCATTAATGGGGTTCAGGAAAGGCTTGTGTAAAAGTTGGAATTTTAGCAAGAACTTGAAGAAAGCCAGGAGACAGAGATGAGGAGGGAGAGAAAACCAGGCATGGAGGATATAAGTGGAAATGCCTAGAGTTGGGAGATGGGGATAGGGGGGTCTTGTCAGAGGAAGAAAACAATAAATAGGCCTGAAGGCATACCTACAGTTACTGACCCAGGAAACAGTCGGAGCCTATGCACCTGTCACATGCTTCAATCTGCCAAAGTCGGTAAAAGTGTTTTTGAAGTCTTATTAGACTGACCT
This sequence comes from Pseudochirops corinnae, assembly GCA_028646515.1. Lineage (NCBI taxonomy): Eukaryota > Metazoa > Chordata > Mammalia > Diprotodontia > Pseudocheiridae > Pseudochirops > Pseudochirops corinnae. The sequence continues at coordinate 240,551,826 of CM053588.1, read as the reverse complement.
CGGTGAAAAGAAAAGTTATCTCCACTAAACAAAAGGCTCTTTGAGTGAAGTTTTAAAAGTTTGTCATTAAAACACCCTTGACACCTGCAGGTTGAAAGATTAACACGATATTCATGATAAGGAGAACGTATCTCTACTTATGAAATCTAAGTATTAACACTTGTAGTTAAGGACCTTAGCCTCCTGTTTTTCTCCAGAAGGCCTTTACCCAATATCCACGTTCCTGAAGCAAATCTCACAGAAGGTCCCTGCAGCATCACCTGCTCAGGAACCTGTGGCAGCACCTCATTCTTGTCATTTTGAATATCGTCAGTCAGAGGTGTTGCTGTTTAGTGGATGTAGTAAAAACCTGCCCTGTTGAATATGCCCAAAGTAAATGCACATCTTTGCTGAAAATCTTGTCCAGACAGAGGTATAATGAAAGCTCTTCCTCTAATTCCCTAAAGTTTCTCCATTTTCTATGCTAACATTCTGATAATCTCACATGGGAAGCCCTCACTAGGTTCAGGCTGCTTTGCAGTCCCACCATGTTCTCTCTGACTGCTACATAACAGGTAAGTGGAAATAGCTCATAAACGCCTTTGAACACAGGGAAGCTGTCAAGGTGAAGTCCCACAATGCATCTCAATGTGCTAACTGCATCCCTGGTGGCAGGTGAAGTTCTTAAATTTTTCTCTGAGAAATAAGACAGTGACATTCACCTTTGAGTGCAAGAGAGCTTGTATTTTGACAGATTTTCAAAAACTTAGAATATGTCACTTCCCTTGCATTGTATAACCGAATTCCTTAGGGAATCCTAATAATGCTAGAAGTAAGATAGAAGACGGGAAAAGAAACCTTTACTAAATTAGTGAGACATTCCCTTCTCCTGAGGTATGAAAGTACAAAACAATAACCCCAGATTATGTGGTTCTCTGTGCCTTTATTGTAGGATTCAGCCGGTGAACTAGAAGAAAATGAAGAAAAAGTTGTAAACCTTGAACTTGTTTTTGGTTTTCACTTGAAGCCAGGGACTGGCCCACAGGTAAGCTAAATTTCTTTTTTTTAAGTTTTATTGACGTCTTTGTATTTTACAAGTATGTATAATCTCGGGAATTTCCTGGCACACTTGCTCCTTCTCCAACCTCCAATAAGTTATTCCACATAACAAAGAAAAGCCGATAAGCAAAACTTACTGACGAAATTACTATACTGGATAGTGCATGCAGCAATTCACAGTCTGTATCCCCCACTTCCTTACTGAGAGGGGGAAACTGTTTTGTCCTCTCTTCTCAGAGGCCAGTGTTGAGGTTTAGGTTTAGGGATACATGGGACTCCAAAATACCAACACGCTGGGTTCTGTCTAATGAATTCGATTCAAACCTTCTCTCAGTCAAAGAAAAGCAAAACATATTGGGTAGACTCATAAGGCGCCTGAGCATTTGTGATGTTTGTATTGACGAGCAGGTCCGATTGAATCTCTGCTAGATTGAATCTGAGCACCTTCATGAAGGCAAGATGGATCTTATATATAGAAAGACTGTGGGAGGGATCTAGGGGGTGGTCTAGTAGTCTGGGGTGACTAGAGGAGAGGTCTAAGGAAGGTCTTGAGGGGACTGGGGTGAAGAGGTCAGATTCCCAGGAACCAAGAGAATGGGATTTTGATGGGATCAGGGGTGGGAAGCAGTTGGAGACAATTCCGAGGTAACAGACAATGGAGGACCTGACTAGGTTAAGGCTATCAGATCTGGGTGTGAAAAAATCACATTAAGTGCGAAAATTCAGGAAAATTCAAGGGAGTTCCCAGAGCCTATAGCGCATCACCAGGATTGATCACTTTAATTAATCTGACTTCAATTGCTTTGAGGGTTATTTTGGTTTTCATTATTGTACTCAGCGTGACTATTTTTCTCCTTGTTCTGCTTATTTCAGTCTAACCTCATACAAGTCTTCCCTTGTTTCTCTGAATTCCTCATATTTATTATTTCTCTTGGGCAAAATAATATTTTGCTACAAAATTCTTATTTGTTCAGCCATCTCCAAATGATAGGCTCTTTCTGTTTCCAGTTTTTTGTTTGTTTGTTTTGTTTTGTTTGCTACTCCCAAACATAATGATGGGAATATTTTGGGTTTTCTATGCCTTGACCTCCTTGGGGCTCAACTATATTTCGAATCATGAGGATGCTTTTAAATTCACTTTATTCTATTTGTACTCTTATCTGACATTTCCTTTATTCTACTTTAGCTCTCTAATCTATAAAGTATTTTGCCCTTCAGTAAGGGATATTATCTGTGTTCTAAGTTAATATAAAATTAATATAAAACAAACAAAACTAGTTCCCAGCTAAAGGATTGCTGACCTCATAAACTGTCTCCAGGGCTAAATCTTAAGGTATTGCCTAGTACTCATAGTGAAGAAAACAAGCTAATCTTTAGTATTGTGTGAACTTTTATAGTATAGCTTTCTGATTCCATGTTTTTATTAGAACGTTTTGTGATAAAGAAAATTAAACAAGAGAGCTAAATTGTTCAGAAACTTATGTAAAGTGTCAAAATCCCAAATACAGGGATATAATGCTGGGTGTTGGGTTGGGGGGAGTAACAGAACTAAAACCATGTTATAGCAAGCCATAGTAAATCAGGCTTTTCTCTCTGTGTCACCATTCATTTATTTAACAAACTTTTTTTAATAGTCTACCTTAGGCAATTCTCATTGTGAAGCCATTTTTTTTCAACTGGCCTCTTCTGGTTCCCCTAAATGCTAGTGCCTGAAGTACTTAGAAAAATAACAGTACCATCAAAAGAAATGAGAAAGTTAGAAGGAAGAGCATGTTTGCCCTTAGTGAGTTTGAAATGTTGTGGAAACATCTAAGGGCAGAGAGATGTCCAGTGAGCAGTTGGATATGTGGAACTCAGACAGGGAGAAGACAGTTCTAGAGTTATAGTTTAAGGAATCATCAATAGAGAAAAGAGTATTGAAACCATAGCAATGAATCTAGAAGATACCAATGAAGAAGACTTGAGAAGGGAGCCATCTAAAAGATAGGAGTAGCCTCAGGATAGAGAGCAGCCTCACAAAAGGTAAGAAAGAAGAGCTTATCATAAATAAGCTGGGAAAGGGTGGTTAACATTGTCAAATGGAGCAGAAAACTCAGAGTTTGAGATCCAAGAAGAGACCATTAGGACTGGCAATTACAAGGTTGTTAGTGGGCTCAGAGTGAGCAGTTTCAGGAGAATGCGGAAGACAGGATTGCAGGAGGTTGAGGAATTCATTGATGGAGCCAACAAGCATAGAGTAATTTTTCTAAAAATTCCAAAGCGAAGGGGGAGGACATAAACAATAGCTTGAGAATGAGCAGGGCTGACAAGTTTTGTTGTTGGTTCTTTACTTTTTATTTTGCTTAGTTTTTTGTTGTATTTTGTTTTTGAGATATAGGAAACCAATGTGAAAATGAGAGAAAAGGTCATGGGGTTGCAGTGAGTTAGAGAGGAAAATATCCTGGATTTGGAGTCAGAGGAGCTGGATTCAGAGCCTGGCTCTTCTCCTTATTACTTATTAGAAAATTAATCCAACTCTCTGGGATTCAGTTTCTTCATTTGTAAAAGAAAGGGGTATTGGACTCAATGGTCTTTGAGATACTTTCCAGGTCAAAATCCAGTGCATTCCTATGACTCAAATCAGTACAGCAAACATTAAGTACCTGCTAGGGGGTGCAGTGTATCCACTATCTGTTGAGTACCCTGGCCTGGAGTCAGGAACACTCATCTTCATGGGTTCAAATCTGGCCTCAGACATTTATTAGCTGTGTGTCCCAGGGCAAGTCACTTAATCCTGTTTGCCTCAGTTTTCTCATCTGTGAAATGAACTGGAGAAAGAAATGGCAAATAACTCCAGGATCTCTGCCAAGAAAATTGAATGACTAAACAATAACAAAATTATCACATACCAGGAATAGTACATAGTCTGGTTTTACTGGAACAGAGCATGTATAAAGGGGATTGAAAAGGTAAATTGAAGTCAGATCGTAAATTAAAGGCTTTAAATCTCAAGATTGGGATTTTGTATTTTATCTTTAGGGCAATAGGGAATCATTGGAGATTTTTTACATGAGGGGGATGGGAAGATTGATATTGTCCAATCTATGTTTTAGGAATATCAGTTCCACAGGGATAGGATAAAAATTCAGATCACACTTTTTTCAGGCTGTTCCTTGTCATAAATGACTATTGTGAGTGATCATAAATTTTGTGATTGGATTGTGATTTGAGATTTGTAAGATATTTGTCCTAGATTACTTTCTGTTGGTGGTATTAGTGCCAATTTTTCCTTGAAAGGATATTGACTATTCTACTGACAAAAATTGTCAGTTCTTTTACCATGATTTTGGTTGAGCAAAACTTGGTTCACAAATAAGATTCCATATTTTTTCCCCCAATGGAGGGTATACTTTCAATTAATTTTTTAAAATATTTTTTATTAGCAACATCTGCCCTCAAAGGAAGCCAGATACATGAGATTTTCCATCTCTTCCCTCATTTGAAGGCATCCACTTAAAGCAGGAGTTCTTAAACTGAGGTCCATAGACCCTTTTATTAGCCTGGAGCTGGGATCTCCATGGCACTAGAAAGAGAAAGGGTGGATGATGATATAGAGGGTCATGAACTTGAATAGGAAAGAAATATATCTTTATTTTTACTAGTTTGTAAGTGAAACTTAGTATTTTCTTCAATAATGAATTAAAAATAAACTTTTTTTCTGAGGAATCCATAGGTTTTGCCAGATTGCCCAAAGTTTCCATGACACAAAAACTTTGAACTCCTGCTCTAAAGATTAACACCACACTTGTCATATTTTTATGTCCTGGGGAAGGCTGTATTTCCCTTTTTTTTTCTTTTTTGGAGGGGGGAAGGCAGGGCAATTGGGGTTAAATGATTTGCCCAAGATCATTTCCCTCTGTTTTCCAATATTTATTTATAGATGCCCAAATTCATTTACTAAGTTTGGAGGCCATATTTCTTTCTGTTGTTAATTTCTTCCATGTTGATTTATCTACTTATGTTCAAGGTCTTTGCACTTTTTTCTTCTGGAGAGCTTTGGTAATTTCAGCCTTCCCCTTCCACCCCAATTTTCCTCCACTTTCTGATTGTCCCCTCTGAGGGTGGTTTCCTTGGGGACTTGACCTCAAAGCACCTCAACATCCTCCCATGCTGGATAGTTCATGAGTTACCAGTTTATGTCTCTGCCCCAAGTCACTTTTGGTTTGTCAGAAGTAGCCCTAGCTCTCTCAGGTTTAGAGGAGTGCTACATAGCCCCCAGAAACATGAAGGGTGTCCTGTTCTGGTGATCTGTCCTCCCACTTCCTCTGTTCCTCAGTTCTCTAGGCAAGCACAGGCAATTCAGAGTTTTGCAGTGCTGTTCTCTCTGGCATCGGCAGTTTAAAGTTTTGCAGCATTGATGCTATGGGGTTGCAAACCCCAGTAGGCTTTTGCTCTACCTTCATATCTTTCCTAGACATCCCCTTTTTACTACTGACAAAGACAATGCCCTAATTAAGGCCCTTATCAACTCTCACTTGTACTATTGTTAATAACTTTCCAATGGGTCTTCCTCCTCAAGTATTTCCCCACTCTAATCCATTCTGCAATCATTCTCCAAGGTAATTTTTTTCCTACCACATGAGTTTGATCCAAACTAAGGTTTAGTAAGAGGTATGCAGAGGAGGTGGTAGATGTCAGACATACTTCAGAGGAAAAAAGGATCAGTGGGATACTGTAGGATATAGCAAATTCCCTAACACTGGAGGTTTTCAAGTAGAGATTTTATGACTATTGGTCAGGGATGGGTAAGAGAGGATTCCTGCTTCAGGTATACGTTGGACTACATCACCTTACAACTCTGAAATACAATGACTTAGTAGATAGTAGATTGTAGTAAAAATAACTTAGGTTCCAGAGATATTTTTTCCATCAGTTCCAAAGTCCTTCATAAATTTAGTCTCATTTAATCCCCATGGCACCTTGGTTTAAGCTTTAAAGATTTAATCTGGGGCAGCTAGATGAAGCAGTGGATAGAGTACCAGCCCTGGATTCAGAAGGACTTGAGTTCAAATGTGACTTCAGATGCTTGATACTTACTAGCTGTGTGATCCTGGGCAAGTCACACCCCATTGCCTCTCAAAAAAAAAAAAGACTAAATCTGCATCAAGATTTTAGGGATACTCTGTATACGGATGGGTATAATCACTCAGTAATTTTAGACTTCCCATTCCCCATTATCATTAATAAAGAAATTATACCAAGAGAATTTGATTGACTTACTTAAAGTGACTGAAGGGTAGAGGTGGATAAGATTAGATATTAGGTCTACTTTTTCTTTTTTAAAATAAGTTTTTATTGATATCTTCTGGGGTTTTTGCAATATTATAGCCTTCCTCAATATCCTTCTTTCTCCCCAGAGAGTCATCCCAAATAACAAATGGTATTGTTTAAGTCAAAGAAAATAAAAAAGAAGAGGGAAAAAATCAGAATGACTGATTGATACATTGAAAAAGTCTGAAAACATGTTCAAATGACCTGTGTACTTCCCACCTCCATAAAGGTTTGGGTTGGAGATATCCTTTCATATCTCTTCTTTCCACTTTGCTTATTCTTTATAATTTTGCAACATTCACTTTTGATTTCTTTGTGTGTAGATATTCTTTCAATTTACATTGTTGTAGTTATTATGTATATGGTTTTCTGGGCTTTGCTTACTTCACTCTACATCAGTTCATGTGTGTCTTGCCATGCTTTTCCAAATGCATCACATACATAGTTTCTTAAAGCATAATAATATTCCATTGTATTCATGTATCACAATTTGCTTAGCTATTCCCTAATTATGGACATCTACTTTGCTTCTAATTTTTGTTATTTCAAAGAGTACTAATACAAATATTTTGGCACATATCAGAATTTTCTTCTTATCAATGGCTTCTTTGGGATATAAATTCAGTAACAGAATTTCTGAGTCAGAGTATGGACATTTTAGTCATTTCATTTAGATAATTCCAAATTGTTTTCCAAAGTGGTCATACTAATTTATAGCTCCACAAACAAAGCATCAGCATACCTATCTTACTACAACCCTTCCAGCATTACCTACTAAAATTTTTGTCATTATGCCAATTTGTAGGGTGGGAGGTAAAACCTCAGGGTTATTTTGATTTGAATTTCTCTTATTTTTAGTAATTTGGAGCATTCTTTTACCTGATTGTTAGTACTTAGAAATTCTTCTTTTGAGAACTTTTCGTTCATATCCTTTTGTTTGTATCTATTTATCTTTTGGGGAATGATTAATGGTTTTATATGTATGCATATATATGCTAATTGTTTATATGTCTTAGATGCCAAACTCCTACCTGAAAAATTTGATATAAAGATCTTTTCCCATTTGACCTCTTTTCCTTTTATCCTAGGTTCATTTTGTTTGTATAGAAGCTTTTCAGTTTTATGCAAGATACTATTTTATCTTTTGTAACTGTCTCTATCCTTTGTTGGGTTAAGAATATATCTCCTACCCATAGCTATAAGAGATATATGATATGCTTTCTTCTATTTTTTAATAGGATGATCTTTAATATTAAGATCATGTATTTATTTAGAATTTAGTGTGTGTAAGGTGTTGGTCTAAACATAATTTCTACCTGACTGTTTTCCTGTTTTCCCAGCAGTTTTTATCAAATGAGTTCTTTCTTAAATAATTTGTTTTCTGCTTTATTGAACACTGGGTTATTGAGTTCAGTTGTTTCTGATCTTCCCTTGTCTAGTTTGTTCCATTGATCTGTCTCTCTATTTTTTAACCAATACCACATGGTTTTGATGACTGCTTCTTTATAAAATAGTTTGACTTCTAGAAGTGCTATTCGTCCTTTGTCCCTCTCTATCTTCATCATTTCCCTTGACATTCTAGATATTTTTGTTTTTCCAAATGAAATTTGTTATTATTTATTCTATAAGATATTCCTTTAATAATTTAATTGGCATAATATTGAAAGTATAAATTAACTCTGGTGGTATTATCATTCTTTTTATATTAGAACAGCCCAGTCATGAACTCTATTCCTCCAGCCACTTAAAATGTCCTTTATTTCTTTATTAATTGAATATATAAAATACATAAAAGTCTTTTCTGTGCTTTGGTAGGTCGATTTCTCAGACACTTTATGAATTTTTTTTTTTAATTTGGAATAAGGTTTCCCTTTCTATTGTTACATCTTGGATTTTGTTATCATTATATCAAAATGCTGTTGATTTTCGAGGGTTTGTTTTGTAGCCTGAAACTTTAATGAAGCTCTTAACTATTTCGATTAGCATCTTTGCTTATTCCCAGGATTTCCATTAGTAATTTTCATACCATCAGTAAATAAAGATAGTCTTATATCCTAGAGATCTATCCTCATGCTTTTGATTTCTTTCTCTTCTCTCATTGTTATTGCTAGAATTCCTATAACTTTAATAATGCAGAGTGCTTGCTTTACTCTCATATTTATTGGAAGAGACTCTAGTACATCCCATTACATATGATGCTTGCTTTTGGTTTTAGATACATACTTTTTATGATTTTTTACAAGTTCTCTATATGCCTATCCTTTGCTATTTTTAGCACAAATGACTGTTGTATTTTATCAAAGACTTTTTCTTAATCTATTGAGATGACAATATGTTTTTTGTCTACTGATTCTTAATGAAGTGTATTTTCCACCAGACTTTTTGCTTGCTCTCATATCGGTGAATATTTTTGTTGGATGCTTAAACAGAAGATAGGATTAGAGCAGCAGTTCTCAAAGTATGGTCCAGACCCTCCTCGGGCTGGTTCCCCAAGACCCTTTCAGGGAGTTCATAAGGTTTAAATTATTTTATAAAGGGGCAGCTAGGTGGCACAGTGAATAGAGCACTGGCCCTGGAGTCAGGAGGACCTGAGTTCAAATCCAGCCTCAGACACTTAATACTTACTAGCCATGTGACCTTGGGCAAGTCACTTAACCCCAATTGCCTTGCCTTCCCCCTCCAAAAAGAAAAGGCAAAAAAAATAAATTAGTTCATAAAAATACCAAGATATTTTCATTTCTAATATGGTAAATATCAACATATAAATAAAAGCTCTTTGGGAAAAGGGAACAAGCATTTATTAAGTGACCACTATGTTCCAAGCACTGTGCTAAGTGCTTTACAAATATTATTTCATTTGATCCTCACAACAACCCTGGGAGATAGATGTGATTATTATCCCCAAGTGACATGCCCAAGATCCACAACTACCAAGTGTCTAAGGCCATATTTTAACTTAGGTCCTTAGTCCAGGCTCAGCATGCTATCCACTATACCACTTAGCTATATCTTTGGGATCTTCAGTAATTTTTTAAAGTGTAAAGAGATCTTGAGACCAAAACTTTTAGAACTGCTGGATTAACCTATTCATTGTTGTGCATAAGATAACTACCATGTAGACCTCTGTCCAAACAAACTTCTTAGTGTAAGGTTTAATTGCATGAAATAGTTATCTTGGAAATATGCTTTGATCTGGCTTATTTTTTCCTATGAAATCCCGTTTACCTTGGTCCTCAAATTTTGGGAAGAAAGCTCTGAAGTTCAAAAGAAACAACCCTTAAACAACATGTGGAGTTAAATATTATTATTGTGTCTGCTCTGCTATCACTTCCTAATTATTTCCTTGTTCCTAAAAGCACTTTTCTTTGCAACAAAAGAAATAGTTAAGTAAAACAAATCAATATGTTGGCCTTGTCTGCCAGCGTTTACCCCATTCCAAACCTCTTGCTTTCTACCAAATAACAGAAAGCATGCTTCGCTGTCTGTCCTCTAAAGTTATAACTGATCTCTGTATTCTTCAGAGTTCTGATGTCTTCTAGTATTATTTTCCTCTACATTATGGTGGCTATCAAATAAATTGTTCCCCTGGTTCTACTTATCTCACACCACATCAGTTAGTACAATTCTTGCCAAATTTTTCTGACCGTTTTGTATTCATCGTTCTTAAAGGCTCAGAGATAATCATGTTCAGCCATCTCCAAACCAGTGGGCAACTACTTACCTGAATCCTGATAAACTTATATTTAAGGAATTCAATAAACATTTATTAAAGATCTAATACATGAAAGCATTATACTAGTTGCCAAGGAAATAAAGAAAAGATGAAAAGCCTGGTCCTCCACATGCTTACTTTCTGTTTTTAATCAATGTCTGGTTACTCTTCATGACCCCATTTGGGATTTTCTTAGCAGAGAGACTGGAGTGATGTGCCATTTTCTTCTCTAGCTCATCTTTACAGATGAGGGAACTGAGGCAAAAAGGGCTAAGTGACTTGCCCAGAATCACACAATTTGTAAGCGTGTGGGGCCATATTTGAACTCAGAAAAATGAGTTTTCATTCCAGGCCTGGCATTCTATCCACTGACTCACCTAGCATAATATTAATGGGATATAAGATCTTCTCCACCCATTAATAAACCTCACATGGAGCCCATTGAGGGAATCTTGATTAGGGGAGGGTTGCTTGCAGGAAGACTTTCATACCTTTTGCTAATTTCTGATTAGGTACTGAGTCACTAGGGTTTGTGAAGCCTTCTGGCTCTGAGAAGTGTATATATACTCTGAGTTGGTATTTTGCTTTGGGAGCTTGATTATGAGAAGGATCTTGTGATTCCCTGGTTGAGGTTCTAAGTATGTTTAGAGCTCCCTGACTGCTCAGATGTAAAGACTTTCTCGATCCAGGGATATATGTAAATTATATAGCAATATTGTTTTGATTCAGGCAGTCAGAGTCCTGTCTGTTGGTCTTTATTTCTCTGCTTGTATTTTCTCTGTTTGTATTTCTTCTGAAGTTCAGGGTGCTGACTTTTCCCCTGAAGTAGTGAATGTAATTTTAAAAGATTGTTGACCCCTTAAACAGCTATTTTTCCTAGGAAAGCAGATCTAAGAACCTGTGTTAGCAGCCATCCTAGGTGCCAATGTGGTTACCACTACACCAGGGTAAGACAACAGACATTCTTAGGTAGGTACAGATTGAACTAAGCAGTTTCTGAGCTTCATTCTGATTCTGAGATTCTGATTCAGGTAGAGATGTTCATAAGGGTGTGCTGGAACCAGCTCTTACCAAGTCAGGAGAGCCAGTTGCTGAATTTTCAGTTTAAGCATCTACACCTAAAAAATCAGCAAATATTATAAATCATGGCCTGATATATTGTTTTGTTGATTGACTAGACTAAGGAAAGTGATAGAAAGTATATTAATACTTTTTGAGGCAGAGATGGGTGTTAAGCATTTAACCCTACCTGTAGACATCTGGAAATAGAGCTCAAGATCAAGTCTGGAATCTAGAAGACCTGAGTTCAGATGTAGCCATAGACACTTACTAGCTGTGTGACCCTAGGCAAGTCACTTAACCCTGCTTGCCTCCATTTCCTCATCTGCGAAATGAGATGGAAAAGGAAATGGTAAACCATTATAGTATCTTTGCCAAGAAAACCCCAAATGAGGTCACAAAGAGTGAGACACAACTGAGCAACAGCAACAAAAGTTGAATCCAAAAGTATGAAAAATATAATACTTGTCCTTATGGAGTCTACAAGCTAGTAGGGCACACAAATAAGTATAATAGAAAATAGAACACATTAAGTACCTCTGAGAGTAATTAATGAAAGTATTTTTAAAGGAAAAAAACAATTTAAAAGAGAGGAAAAAATGCATGAATTGAGGTAAAGGGGAGACAAGAGAGAGAAGAAAAAAATGTGAGAAAATGAGGCTTTCCCTCAAAGAGTTTTCAACTGCTTTCTTATTATTAGCTCCATTTTAGAAATGAATAAATGGCAACACAGAGAAGCAAGATAACTTTGGCAAGGTATCCTGACAGAACTTTTAAAACCTCCAGTGTTCCCAAGTTCTGTGCTCAGTGCAGGAGTATAGAAGCGTTACTATAACAGCTTGCACATAAGGAGGAAAAAATACTAGGGCCCTGGACTTTTGTACCCAGTATGTTACAAAGAGCTGCTCAGTTTCTAGTCCTACATTAGCTTCATGGGCGAATTCATCTATAGATAAAAATTCTTACTGATGAGAAGTAAATAGAAAATCAATAAGAATGAGCTCTTCCTATTCAGTTAAACTATAATGTCATTAAAATCGGGCATTTACTATCTTACACACCATGCTGTGTGATGACAGTTTTAATGGCATGAAAATTCTCTGAAATAGAATTGGAATACCTTGTTCCTTTCTCAACCAGAATTTTCATATGCCAGTTCTCTTGATGTGTTTATTTGCCAAAGCATGCTCCTCCTCTAAAAGTAGGGTGATAATTGGAGTATTTTTTGAAGATCCTTGACACGCTCTTTTGTATTCTATCTTGGGATAGCAAGCACATTTTTTTGTTTGGTTTCATTTCATTAACTATGATCAAGTACATAAAAGGAAAGTAAGATTCATCTTCTTCTCATCCTTTGCATAAAATGCATTTCATTGGTCCAAACACTCTAAATCCTTCATTTTGATTTCACATAAAAAATGTTGTACATTCAGTAATCTGGGACTTTTGCTTTGGTGCCACAGGAAAGGGATCTTTCCATTCAGAGTAAGAGATTACATCTCTGGCACTTGGTTATTGAGATATTAAGCTGAATAGAGTTTGTTATCACTCTTGAAATTTCACTAGTAAGAAATATGCATCCTTGAATTGCCAAAGAATAAACTGTCAGATCACCTACCCATTTCTCACCAAGACCTTTCCAAGACATTTCTTTCATAAGGATTCAAAAAGAAAATTTCTGAAGGAGACATATTTGAGTTATTCATTCTCTTTAAGACAGTGTTGAATTGTTAGATATTTTCTCCCAAATTTCCTTCCCCCACCCCATGTTCCTGGCAATCATTCAGAGTAAGGGAAAGTTGATAGCAACTACTTTACTCACTTAAAATTAAATTTATTCTAGTGTTCTAACTAATTAGACTACAGATTGAAATGGAAGAAAAAGAAAAAATAAATTACCACCCCATTCTTCCAACATCTCCTTGAGCCATGGGCAACAATGATCCCCAGGTCTGATCCACCTCCGCACAAACCAACCAACATTTCAGGTCTTTCGGGGAGAAGGTACTTAGAAAGATCATAGGATCATAGATTTAGGCCTGAAAGGTTTCTGCTCCCACCCAGTTAGGAGCAAGCAGAATTAAAACTCAAAGAAGTGATAAGTGTCAATGCCCCATTAACTTTCTCCCTATACCTCTTTTTCTTTCCCTCACCTACTGTCTACATACTTCAAGCACAATGGCTAAACTCTGGGCATTCTAAGTAACTGAGTAGTCCTATTCATCATGTTTTCAACCTCTGAGTTAAAAATACTGCTTTTTTTTCAAGTATTACTTATTCACACAGTACTTCTTTAGGCCCTCTATTATGCTGCTTACAAAATGTTGAGCTTAATCAATTTAATTGAAGATTTACCCTTCTCTCAAAATACCTATAAATTTTCCAGAATCTCAAGTAGGTCTTTTTTCTGTAGTATAATTTTTATAAAAGGGTAGACTCACATGAATAAAATAATTCACAGAATAAGTGTTCATAGAATAAAATAACATGAAGAAAAGAAAAGCATTTTGTATAGAATTTTTTAAAAAGAAAAAGAAAACCACTGGATATTATTTGAAAATTTTGAAGCTACTCATTTTTTTTTTATATGAAGCATCTCCTTCACATTGAAAATTTTGCATAATGAAGTTTGTTTATGTTTTTTACTATTATTGTTCAGTCATGTCCAACTCTTTGTGACCCCATTTGGGGTTTTCTTTGCAAAGATATTGGAGTGGGTTTGCCATTTCCTTCTCTAGTTCTATAAATAAGGAAGTGAGGCAAACAGAATTAAGTGACTTGCCCAGGGTCACACAGCTACTAAGTGTCTGAGGTTGAATTTGAACTCAGGTCCTCCTGACTTCAGGACCAGCACTTTATTCATAGCACCACCTAGTTTCCCTTGTTTGCTGTTAAGACTATTTTGGAAATATTATAGATGGCTTTCAAGGATGGGACTCTTTTGACAATAACATGTTTTAATTGATCAAAAAGAAAAAAAAAAACCACGATGTAGAGGATTTTGTATCCTATAGAGTTTGTTCTCTTTACTTAAAAAGAATATTTTGGAAGTATAGAGATATGATATCATACCTGTTTTGTTGTTATGGCTTGTGTACCAAGCATAGTACTGGGCTCAAAAACAGCCTGTTTTGAACACTGAATTTGAATTCTATCAAAAATTTTAATTCTAGGGGCAGCTAGGTGGCACAATGAATAGAGCACTGGTTCTGGAGTCAGGAGGACCTGAGTTCAAACCCGGCCTCAGACACTTAACACTTACTAGCTGTGTGACCTTGGGCAAGTCACTTAACCCCAATTGCTCTGCCTTCCTTCCTCCAAAAAAACAAAAAAAAATTCTGTTTGAGATAGCTGAGAAATGTGGGGCAAAAAAAAAAGATTTAATTAAATTACAAGGGCATTACTACCTATTATTAGTTATGATATTTACATTCTAGTTTGACTTCCACCAAATTGCTACTCATCCCTCACTGTGCTTTGGAAGTAACCCTAGATTCTTGAAGCCCATTCCAGGGGGTTGCATGTACCCATCAAATCCCACCAAACTGGAAAGATTTGAGACCAGGCTCCCTGATCATCCAAGTAACTATGTTAGAACATCAGAAGGTTGTCAACAGCAACTCGTGAAACCTACCAAAAAATGGATGGCCACCTGCATCAGAGGAGGAAGATAGTCCCTACATGGTTGAAATTGCAAATCTTTTGAAATATTTAAATATAAATAATATTTACATTATATTCATCCCCAAAAGAATTCAAAGAGCTCAGAGGTGGGCAAAACTATCTCAGAGAATGCCAAGTCCAGCTCTTACTTAAGAGAAAAAAAGAAAAGTCTTTCTACAACAATTCTAAGTGGTCATCTTACGTTTGGCTGAAGACCTCACATAAAAAAGAACTCGCTGTGTTCCAAGGTAGCCCTCTCTATATTATATAACTAATTGTTCAAAAAGTTTTATTTTTGTTTTTTTTTTCTGACATCAAACTTAATTCTGCCTCATTACTATTCCCACCTTTCTTAGTACCTAACTCTTCCCTATGGTACCAGGAAAAATAAATCTAATCCCATTTCTTTCATATATTTAAAAACAACTCTCATGTTCTAAGTCTTTAGTTCTCTTTAATAATTATAATAATAGTAACCAATATTTATATAGCATTTCTTAAGTTCTACAGAGCTATGTGTATATGTAGTGTAGTCTTATAAGATCTTCAGCAACCCTGTGAGGTAGGTGGCTAACCAAATTCATTTCCTTCCAAACCTTAAGGCTTTCACCATCTTTGTCATTCTCCTTTGTATACCATACAGTGTGTCAATGTCTTTCCTAAAGTCTGAAGCCTAAAACTATAACAGTATCCCAGCTGTGGTATGACTGGAGCAGAAAACAGCAAGATCATCACCTTGGATACTGTGTCTGTCTTAATGTGGTCTAAAGTCACATTAGATTTTTTAATTGTTATGTCATAATGTTGTTTGTCATTGAGCTTTCCAGGATTGCCCACTAACCTCCCCCATCAAGTTCTTTTGCAAATAAACTACTATCCAATCATTCCTTCTTCCATTAAATACCTGTAAATTTGTTTGTTTTTTTTTAGCTCCTATACTAGTCTTATATCTCTATTAAATTTCCCCCCATCAAATTTATCCCAGTATTCTGTGTTGTCAAGACTCAGACTTCCTAAACTTCAGGCCAACCTCCTAACATATACTGCCTATCCCCAAAGTAAAGAATTCTAATAGATATCCATACTGGAGCATTTATGTCTTAAAATACTGCAATATGGATCCAGGACTTATTGGACTTTTGAGCTCTTATAAAACAAGAACTTTTTGGTTGCATTATTAGGATGCACAGTCTGACTGTCAGAACAAAGTTAGAGCAAGGTCTTACAGGTAACACAGTGAACCACTGTTGCTTCATAAGAAAGTTAGCATTTGACATTCTGAGTCAGATTCTGTGAATCTCTGCATTGTATGTGATGTCAAGGCATATGTGTTGCTCTAGTAGGACTTCCCAATGGATAGTGGGATCCAAGTATGGTTGAAACCAACCTTTTAATGATAACTCACCATGAACTAGCAAACACCTAGAATAGGGATGCCTTCTACATCAACTTCAGCAAAAAGGGGGAATATTAGAGTTTTGAGCAGCTCAGAAATTTAGATTAAAAAAAAAAAAAGGAAGCGCTCATGAGGTCTTTGCAAGACAAATGCCTGGTGCCTTCTGATTTCAAATATAATCAAAGGCCCTTTAGCAAACATGGCAGCCCACATCCAGAACTATTTAACGTAGTCAAGTGTGCAATGCATCCCAGGAAAGTATATTTCACTTGATTGGTTTCACTCTGTTTTAACAGTATTTCTAAAGTCCCCCTTTCACACACAACTCAAACAAAAAAAAATGCAATATAGCAACCTTCTCTGTCCTGGTGTCTCATTGGCACCGATCTGCCCTGACCTTAGACACAGGCTATTGTTCAGGGTATAACGCATTTACATATTTTGCAATAAAACATCAGTTATTTGCATTACTGTGTCAAGTTTTATTTGATTCTTTCACCTAAAAATGACTCATTTTCCTTTCTTGTATTTTAAAAACCAACTACTCTAAGCTTGTTTGAGAATAATCAAAAATTGCCCATTTAGCTAGAAGTCATTTTCTTTTCAAAAGGCGAACGTTATTTAATCTTTCAGCTGCTCATTGTGCCATCATAAATACTTTCTTTTCAGCGCAGTTGTGGGGACTGAAATGAGCCCACTAATTGCCTCCCATTTCGACTGACATGTGGTGGTTTAGTGGAAAGAGAACACAGCAGGGAGAAGGAAATAGGAGGCTGAGAAAATGAGAGCTAATTATTTTCACTGCCTCATGTCAGGCTCTGTGTCAGCCTTGTTTTTACAAACTGGAAGGTTTAGCACTAAATAAAACAAACTGGCGTCATGTTTTTATATACTGGCAGTGTCATAGAAGCAGCTGCACATCTCAGAGACAATATAATGCCTGCATTCGCATGGACACCATCTGACAGACACTGTGAGCCACTGTTAATGAGGATATCGCAGTGGTGCCAAGTGAAAGGTGCTGAATTATGTATGATTCTTCATCAGTGCAGCAATAGTCCTGTACATCATTATGAGACATTGTTTTGCTGAAGAGATTAAAACATTCTTAGTTCCAGACCCTGCAACCTATACACGCGAAAAGAGGTTATTAATGGAATTTTTAGGGAGAGTTTCTTGTGGATTTCTTTTTTGGTTTTTAAAAAAAAAAAACCTCATGGGACAAAGCCATCGTGGGTCATGACACTGTATATCTAAAGAAGAGAAGCAAATTAACCATACTTGTGTTATCTTCCTTTTAAAGGCAGCATAATAAAATATAGTGTAAGCGGGGTTATCCATAATGATAAATAACCCAGGTGCTGTCGCTGGAGGTTCAACTCTTATGCCTTTAAAACAGCAGGTTTTAGCAGCTGAGCTAGATAATAGCTAAGAATGGGAAGGGAGCCTTTGGAAGCTGGAATCTACAACATCTTACTACTTTTAATACCAGCAGGACCAACATTTGTATCATATTTTTGTTTCATCTTGCGTTACATTTGAACATCTTGAAATACTCAATTTCCTGCTAAGATGCCATTTCCAGTTTTTTCCCCCTCATGAATCTAAAAAAGTTTATGGCAACCTCTGTGTTCTAAAACGGGCCCTAAATGTATGCTTCCTTCAAGACTCAGGGACCTCTTAAGAAATAAGTTTGATCTGCTAGGATCCTGAAAGGTATATAATTATCTTATCATTTCCCCACCTCTAAGTTTGATTTGGTTTGGTTTTTAATTGGGGAGGAGATGGGGGAGGGTCAACTTAAAACACCATTATTGAAGTTCTTATTCTTTTTCATTCAGGTAAATGATAATTGCTATACTAACCTAAAAGCTGAGTTTAATTATTGGAACGTTCCCTTCTGGAATATCCTACAGCACTGTGTTTCCTTGATTTTTTTTTTTCTCACTTTTCTGCATTGCAAAAATAAACAAAAGAAAACAAAAAAACCAAACCCACAAACCCCAAATCTCTTCTCCCTTAAAATCAAGGTTGGAAACCATCAGTTAGTTTTGTCTGAACCCTTGGTAATTTAAAGACATTTAAAGCTTGCAGGTTAATAGTTATCCTTCCTCTATGCTTTTCTATTCAGAAAGTTTGAGTGTCTTGATTTGACAGGGAAAGGAAAGTGGAAAAGAAAGGAATCAGGGCTTAGAAAAGTATCTGGCACCACTTGGAGCTAGCATAGAATGCCAAGAGTTTTCTAACATTTTGTGAAGGGGGTAGCAGTGCTTTCCTCACCAAACGATATTTATTTTAGTATTAACTGAGTGTTGTTTAAGATGCTGTCTGATCACAATATATGAGTTTATGTTTCATTTGTCCAAAAATTTAACACTAGGAAAATATTCACATCACCAGAAAGGGTGGCAACAGTTCAAACTGCCTTAGTTTAGATCCTCTCTGAGTTACATATTCAACATGCTCACACTCCTAAAATTATTCAAGTATTTCAATAACTACCCTCAGTAAATTATTCTCATCCTTGGCACTCACTAGAAATTTAATTTAAAGATAAATTTTAGTTGTATCAAGTGAAAAAAAAAATCAAGATGTTTCCAATGGATTTGCGTCCAGATGCAATTTATCAAGGTCCTTTAAGACCAGAAAAAACTGACAGAAGTCAAGTCAACCAGATGAAGAGCTGCTGCTTATCTGAGTCCAACCTCTCCACTCATTGTAATCCCCAATCTTTTCCTATTCATTAGCAACTCTTTCCCCCAGGAATTTATTCTCATATAGAAATCATTTTGTCCAGTAAATTTGCATCCACATACAAATAGGACCATTAATTTGTTACAAATCTTTTAAAAATATAATCAAAAGTCTTAATAGTAAGAAGGAGACTTACCCAATGAGTTTGCATCTAAAATATTTTCCCATGTACTGTTTGGGTAGGTAATGAAGTAGCTAGTGCCTAGAATTATAGAACGATAGATTATTATATTTGACAGGGACCTTAGAGACCAACTAGAGCCATTTTGCAGATGAAGAAACTGAGGCCCACACAGGTTAAGTGACTTACCCAAGACTACATAATTATTCAGTGGTGGAACCAGAACTTGGACCCCAAAGGACTGACCCAGGAGCAATGGATGGAAGCAAAGACGCAGATTTAGGCTTGGAGCTATGCAAAAGGAGAATAGCTTTGGGTAGGTAGCAGGATCCCCCTCCTTCTAGCAGATGTTGAATGACCACATATTTGTTGGGTATGTGGTAGAATGGATTCTTGGTCAAGTATGGGCTGGACTAGATGGCCTCTGAAATTCTGAACTCTGAGATTCTGTGATTACATGAACCTATCCTTCTTGTTCCCCAAGCCCAATGTTGTTTACATCATATTGCCCTGTCTTGTTACTAGGAACTTTAAAAATAACTAGAAACCAACCACTTTTCTTTTTCCTTTTGAAAGGCAAATCTTTTAGATGGCAAATATTTATATATAGGTTGAAGATTGCCACCTTTGCTTTCAGTGATACAAAACTAGCAAAAAGTAGACTCTTCATGTAACTCTTTAGATGATCCAACAGGCCAGTTTTCCCATTCAGTTCAATTCTGTTCGGAAATCGCTTATAAAGTTCCTATTGGGTGCTCGGCAAAGGAAAAAATAAAACAGTCCCTGCTCTCAAGAAGCTTACAGTTTAATGGGGGGAGGGGGACAGGAAGAGGGATATTGCAGTGAATTGATATATTCATTTGGGAAATACTAATCTAAATTACGTTCAATCTTACCAGCCAATTACATGGCATATATGTATCTCCATTTGTTCAGATATTCCTTTATTTCATAAATTCCCATCTTTGCTAAAGGATAATGGGAAGTTGTACTCCATTTCCACCACCTTATTTGTCTTCAGAGAGTGGCTCCTTTTTCATGTAATTTTTAGGCATATCTCTAGAGAACAAGAGCAAGTCTGATAACTTTCTGACAGTATGACCCTGGACAAGTCATAAGCTTCATCTGTCAGTACTCAAGGCAAAGCTCTAAGTTGTCTCAGAAGAAGGTGCCAACCTGTATTTGGTAGAGGGAGTTTCCCCACTCAGGAGCTCCCTGAACCATTGAAATTGCTTATCCAGTACCTATTCCCTATTCCTCTCCCTGTATCCATTTCTCCCATCCATTGCATGAGCACAGAGAGAAGACAAAACTGTGCCCAAAAGAAAAGATATTATGTAGTGATCACCTCTAAGTAGTTTGTTTTTTTTTTTAAGTGGGATTTTTTTCAATTAACCAAAAAAAATCACTTTATTTCTCATCTAGAGAGGTGGGAAGTAGAGAAAATAGCTGTTGTCATTAATTTCGCCCAATGGAGGAAAGAAAAAAACCCCTCATAACAAATATGCATAAATAACCAAATTAAATTCCCCATTGTCCACATCCAAAAAATATGTCTCAGTCTGCATCTTGAGCCTATCATTTCTTTCAAGAGGTAACACCAAGCATTGATTCTTACATCATTCCCCCAAACAAAGCACCATATTCCTTAAAAAGCATAAATCTTAAGCAGAAAAGGAGAGTACCTAAAATCAGAGCTACCCCTAGAAAAATTGTGAAGCTTTTCTAAAAATACCCTTGCTTCCCCCTTTCTGTACCCTCTCCTTCATTCACCTTCAGGGACTCAATGATGCTCCATGGATGTCCAAACCAACTTTCCCCAAGGATACCTCCCCCAATGAAGCCTCCCCTCCTTGATGGCAACTCCCCTTACTGAAGAATTTCACTCTCTCCTTGCAGCCAAAGAATCCAGCCTGCCCTGTGTGCCATTCCCTCAGATCACTGCTTGGTGGCTCATCTGATAAACTAATCTGCACTCACACATTTCTTAATGGCCAATTGTGCCCGAATGTATTATCCCTTTCAATTAACACTTCTGTTCTAAACTTCAGTGCCTTAATCCAAAGGACTGAATAACATTTCAGACATTCATGACAGAGGCCTAGGGAGAAGGGATTTGGGGCAGAGGGTCTTTGGGGGGGCTCTTCAAATCTCAAAGTCTAGGTAACTATTGAACTTATTATCAGACAGGCTCTAAATAAAGTTCACCCATAGACATTCCATTCAATCTAAAAATTGACTTTTGGATATTTTTTGTCCAGAATCAGCCTCCCAAGTCAAGGATTATTGTGAGAATCTGTGAAATAGTGGTATAGAAAACAATTTATAAACCATAAAACCTAGATAGACATGAATTAGCATTATTATTATTACTTGTTAATGAGACAGATGATGCACCTTTATAACTTCCTTGATTGTAGCTTTATTGCTTATTTCAGGCTCCTGTCAAAGCCTGTGAAATTGTTGCTTTGTAATCAGTCCAGGTATTCCCATGGATTATGAAAATATCAGAGTTAAACTTATCTAAATCTACAAATTAAGAGCAAGAGGGTTTGTTCGTTTGTGGGGTTGTTTGGTTTTTTTGCTTTTGTTACTGTGAACATCATTTGATTCCATTTATTTGATCCCTTCCCTCCCCTTCAAGAAAGCCCCGCTCCTCATTGTGAAATAGGTGTGACCCTGGCATCTTCAGTGCTAAGAGAGCATAAGGTCTAGCAGGTCCTACCAAACCAGAGAAGCTTCAGATTCAGGGCTGCTGATGTACCATATGTCTGACATTCAAGACCAACCCTAGCTAAATTCAGACACTCATTGCCAAAGGGTTAGCCACCCAAGGGAAGATGATGATAATGATGAAGTTTTGCCTAAAACAAGGTATGAAAACTGTCTACTGAAGCAGGGAAAGGGTTGAGATCTGCGTCTGTGAAGAGATGATACACATAAATAAAAATCAGAGATCCTTGGAATACTGAAATATAATAAAATGCATCAACAGATGGGTAGCTCAAGTACTTAGGAAATTAAATTAAATTTAAATTCAATTAAAAATTTAATTCAAAAAGCATTTAATGAAGTATTACCATGTTTAAGGCATTGTACTAGGTCCCTTTCTTTCAAAGAGCTAACAATCCATCCAGTAGGAGATCATACAATCATAGATTTAGAGCTATAATGAACCTTAGAAACTATCTGGTCCAACTCCTTCCTTATACAGATAAGGAAACTGAGGCTAAGTGATTCACTCAGGGTCACATGTTCCTGACCTCAAGTCTATCTCTTATCCCTTACAATTAAGGTGTTAAACTCTGGCCCCAGCATGCCACCAGCAAAAAATGTGATTGGAAAATACTTAACAAAATACGTAAAAATACAATACAACATAGATGATGGCAATATGTGGTTTTCCACATCGATATGCAGCCAGCAGGGATGCATTTCTACTTGAGTTTGATACCACTACCCTACACTGTGCTTCCTTTCAGATGGAATATGATTTTTTAAAAAAACTCACTAAATTAAATATACAAAGTAGAGTATACAAGTATCTGAGTGGTATAAAGTGCTGAGTGTTCAAAGGTGGGAGGAATCATTTCTGAGTCAATTAATCATAAAGCATTTATGAAGAGCCTACTATGTGCTAGGCAAAATGCTAGTCACTGGGGATACAGAGGGAAAAAATTAAACAATTCTTATTATCAAGGACCTTACATTCTATTGGGGGAGAAAATGTGTATGTATATATGTATACATACATATATATGAGAAAAGCGTATGTATATATGTGTATATGTGCATATGTAGTGAGAAAATTTGTATATGTGTATACATATATTGTGGGGAGATATATGTATATGTATGCATACATTTATCTGAGTAAATGTGTATGTATATATGTGTGTGAGTATATATTAATATATGCAGAATAAATACAACTTATAGATGATCAAGAAATGCACCAAGAAAAGTATGATGTTTGAGCTGAGCCTTCATGCATGGATTTCAGCTGGCAAGGATGGAGAGGGAAAGTACAGGGAATGATATGAACAAGAAAGTGAAGTCAGAAAGCTTAGAACATCTTTGGGGAATGGTGACTGTGATATTTTGATGTCTAGAATTCTATCTTGTGGTATTTCAAGAACTGCTATTTACATCCTAGTATTCTAAGACAACTCTAAAATTGCCTAGGCTAACTAGCTAGTAAAAAGGAAAAAAAATCAAATTCAGGCATTACAGTCATTTGGAATTGAAAGAAATTAAGAGAACACTTGAATTGCTGTATTTGTGGAAAGCTTTGAACATTAAAATTAGCCAGTCTATACAAGCTGTAGTAGCCTCTAAAGCACATTGTAGCTATATCAAGGCAAATGGGAAATTCAATTAGGAATTACATTTCAGTGAAAATTGTATATTCTTTCCCTTTCTCATCCAGTGATGTCATAGAATAGTATCTATCTGTCTGAGACACAACATGGCCCAAAGCTCTGGACTAGTAGTCAGGAAGACCTCTGTTTGAATCCTGAATCACACACTTACAATTTATGTGACACTACGCAAGTCACTTAACCTTTTTCAGGTGTGGTTTCCTCTTCTGAAAAATAGGAATAATAATGGTACCTTTCTAGCCTCTTACTGTTTGTATGACCCTAGGCAAATCACTCAACCTGTCTGAGCCTCAGTTTCCTTATCTGTAAAATGGATATAATAGTAGCACCTACCTCATAGCATAATTCTTTAAATTAAAATTCTTTAAAATGGTGTATGCAGAGCTTTTTCTAAACCTTGAAGCTCAGATTGATATGAGCTATCATTACTGTTAACTTGTGAATGAAATAGAGAATTCTCCTTTTCCTTATATCTTTCTTGATGGTAGGTTTATTGCTTCTTTCAATATCTTTTATCCTTAGTGTAAAATAAGGGGAAAAGAATAACAGAAAAATAGAAGGGTTGGGGGAAGCCTGTGTTTAGCTCAGTGTTTCTCAAAATAAGACTTTAGGAAAGTTGAAAGGGGGTTGTAAAGGATTAGTGAAGCTGGACTAGATAATAGATTTTTTTTTTTTTGTGACTGCACTGGTTGTTAGTTATTATGGAAACCTTTTTGTAGCCTGCCTTTCCCCTCTTCCCTACTGGAGAGGAGAGGGCAACATTTACTGAACTCTTGTGAACTCATGTGACTTTTCATAACTTCTGTCTTCATACTCTTCTCATCAACCTCTCTCCCTCTTGGCTTTCTAATTATTTTAATAGAGAGAGGAACTGGACTCATGACCCTCTTGGTATAGGGAAATCCCAAGTAAGGAAATCCTTTCTACAAATGCAGATTGGTGCCATCTCTGTAATTTATAATCCTAGAGAGTTATCTAAAGCAGTGGCGTCAAACTCAGGTAGAAACAGGGGCCATTAAATCATACATAAGGATCTTTGCAAGCTACATATTGACTTCATCTTAAAATGTAATATTATCTATGTTTTACAGTGGTTTTTTTTAAATTTTTTAAATAGTTCCTAATCACATTTTAATTTGGGTTGAACCATTTTAGGAAGTGAGGCCAACCTGAGGAGCCTAGAGCCCTTATTCAGGATTACACAGTCATTTTGAATGAGACGTGGGACTTGCACCCAGGTTTTCCCATTTTTGAGACCAGTTTTCTATCCACTATGCACACTGCCTCTCACCTTTACAAATTATCTTAGTAATAACAGACTGCAGATGCATTGTTCTTATATTTCTTTCCCCTCCACTAAAACGTGGAAATCTTATTGGTGAGTGTGTGTATAGAGATGTGTGTGTGTGTGTGTGTGTGTGTGTGTGTGTATGTTTAAGGGAAGATTTAGATCCTGAGTCATTGTAGGGCCCAATCCCATCTCTACCCTGCTGGAAATTATGAGATGAAATAACAAGACAAAAACAAGGCAGATAAATGCATATCCTCAAACACATTTCAAGATCTCCTTCTAAATGTGCTTTTGCCTAGCTTCATTTCCATACTTGCCTGGCAGAGGGAAACAGGGCTAAGGAAAATTTTAAGTCTTTATTACTCAGCTGCCCTGAGGAAGTTCCTGCTGTTTGCAAGTTGGAACAGTACCCTATCCCTCCTGATCTTCTCGAGGCCAATGTTGCTGTGGCAGCTGAGGACCCAACACAAGTAAACACGAAGTACTCTGTCATCAGTGGTCATGTGACTAGTTCAAATGAGCATAAGGCTGGGGCTTCAATTTTATTGAATGGATCTTTTCCCTCACTAATTACCTCTCCATTTTTTATGAATGTGCTAAGCAGAAGAAGTTACTCAGGTCAGAAATTTGTCCAGCTTTAAGCTGGAAGTTGTCTAAATGAAGGCCCAGAAGCCCCCTGACTTTCTTTTGAAATCAATAAATTTTCAATAGTGCTATTCTTGATTATGTTCACAAAAGCTTATCTTAACACACTAAGGAAAGACATTCCAGGCGGACATCTATGCAAATAAGTTTTCCAATTCTAACATGGAGTACTCAAAATCTTTTGGACTAAAATATTTTAATTAAAATACTGAAACATCCAATCCAATACATATGTCTTGGGTCTGCACTAACAGAAGTACGATAAGGATCATTGGATTTAGAGATGAAAGAAATCTGTGCTATCATATGGTCTAATCCTATTTCACATATGAAAAGATTTTGTTGTTCATTCATGTCCAGCTCTTTGTAACTCCATTTGGGGTTTTCTCAGCAAAGAGACTGGAGTGGTTTGCCATTTTCTTCTCTAGCTCTTTTGACAGATAAGGAAACTGAGGCAAACAGGGTGAAGTAACTTGCCCAGGGTCACACAGCTAGTAAGTTCCTGAAGCCAGATTTGAACTCATGAAGATGAGTCTTCCTCACCCCAAGCCCAGTGCTCTATCTACAACACCACCTAGTTGCCCTGCCATGATAAGATTTAGACCTGTGAAATAAGGTAACTTACCTAAGGTCACACTGGTAGTAGACAGCAGAGCATAGATTCAAATCAAAGTTCCAATTCCAAATCCTGTGTTCTTTCTACTACCCCAGAAACTCATTCAAAGGCATTTCATTACTGAACAGGTCATTGGGGGTGGGGTGGAGAGATGGCATGCGGAGAGAAATGCTTTCAATAATGCTACATTCAGAATAACTCATGGGTTTTAAAACATTGAGATTTGGGGGTGGGGGAGGTGGGAAACTGTTTCACTTCCTCAAGTTCTTTAATTCTGTTTTTAATTCCAGGATTGCAAGTGGAAAATGTATATGGAGTTGGATGGAGATGAAATTGCGATAACCTACATAAAGGATGTGACATTTAACACTAACCTACCTGAGGCAGAGACTTTAAAGATGACAAAGGTAGGGTTCTATTTACAGCTTAAAAGCCTTTATGAATTCATGGATCTCAAACAAAGACATTAAAATACTCCAGCAGTGCGCTTTTGTGCCTGTCGACGCTCATATAAGCTCAGACTCAAGCTGATTGTTAAAAGGCACATTTTATTTAGCAGATTGGGATCATAATAGTTTTTTGTTAAAAAATCCCACTTATGCTGCATGAACGATAAAGCAGGGCAGAAAAGAAATCATTTAAAATTTTTCTTTTCTGACTTCCAAGTTTCCTTACCCTTAGTCAGTTATTTACAACATTTAAAGGAAAAGAAAATGCCAACAATAAAAACACTGAGCTCAAGCTTAGGGTCATTTCAAACTTCAAAAACCTTAGAAAGGATATTTTCTTGCTGTAATCTTTCTTCACTCTTCCTTGGAGGCCAGAAATAAAGATATACATGAGGAAGAATGGGAGTCTTGGTTAAATCTTTAATGAATCAGGCCTCCCTCTACTCAGTCCTACAAGTGTTTGGGAAGAATATCTCTCATTCTGTCACAGCTCCAGTGTAAAACATAAGTTACCTAAGGCACCTGAATGATGCACGGTAGCTAGGTGGCACAGTGGATAAAGAGCTCAACCTGGAGTCTGGAAGACCCGAGTTCAAATGTGAACTCAGATAATTACTAGCTGTGTGACCCTGAGCAAATCACTTAATCCTGTTTGCCTCAGTTTCCTCATCTGTAAAATGAGCTGGAGAAGGAAATGGCAAGCCACTCCAGTATCTTTACCAAGAAAACCACAAACAGGGTCACAAAAAGTCAGACATGATTCAACAACAAACAACATACATAATTTAATATATAGCATAATACAATTTGCAGAATACCATGCATAATACAGGATTCTGACCAAGAACCTGTCATTGCCATCACAATCCCACACCAGCAGAACATATAGCAATTTAGGGCCCAAAGGTCAGTGTGTAGTGTGAGTCATTAAACTACCTTGCTGAGGAATATTGGCTACAAATCACAGTCCAGGCCCATTAAATGCTAAAAACTATATACCAATGAAGTGCTGATTCAGTGAAGAAAATGGGAGGTATATGGTAAAGAAGTGTTAAGAATGTCAGATGTAAAGTTGTGTTAAAATATAACTAATACAAAAAACTTAAATAGATATATAAAACCTCATTGATGTGGACAGCCCCTCCAACGATGCAGACTGACTGCAGCCTATCCATCCACATAGCCCTTTTCCCTATTCTTCCCAAAAGTTCACCAGAAAGGGGCCTGTCCACTATCGACTCCTAGATCTCCACACATGACCCATCCATCTTATTTTTCAAACATACACGTATTCGATGGCATCCTTTGAAGGATAATCTATGTGGGAAGCAAATCAGATCAGATTATCCAGCCCCTTAGTTTCTAAACGTGCATAAGGTACTTAAAGGTTCAAATCTATATTAACTATAAAAGGGTTCATCAGGAGAATGTTTTATTGTTGGGCCTCTCTATGTAACCACCAGTTACTCTCACATAACTGTTAACTTTTAAAGATAATTATTTCATATTCACTTTCTTTTGTTTTGGGGAAAAATAGACGTTGCCTCAGTTGTTTTAAAGATCTAGGGGAAATATTTTTCTCTTCCTCCCATACACTTTGAAACAACAGTAGCTCATACCTTGAAAACAAACCAAGAAATATTTTCTTTAGTGGTTTAGACTCAACACTCAGTCAAACAATCAGCAGTCAGGCTGACAGGTGGCACAGTGGTTAGACCTCTGGGCCTGTAGTCAGGAAGACCTGAGTTCAAATCTTGATTCAGACACTTACCTAATGAGTGACCTTATGTAAGCCACTTAACTTATTTCTTCTTCAGTTTCCTAAGTTGTAAAATGCGAGTAATAATAGTTGTAAAATGGGTTATTTTTAAGAACCAAATGAGATAATATTAGTAAAGCACTTATCATCTGCCTGGCACATAGTTGGTGCTGTATATATTATTTTGATTATTATTCATCAGCAAGCATCCATTCATTCCTTAATTCAATAAATATTTATTAATATATTATGTGCCAGTCACTGCACTAAGCACTGGGGATACAAAAAGAGGCAAAAGACGGTCCTTGTCCTCAAGGAGCTTATACTCTAATGTTTTTGTATTCCATACCTATTATGCGATAGGGACTGGAGCTACGAAGATGAAAGGAGAAGTCTCTATCCTCAGGGAGCTTATGTCTAACCAGAGAGAAGAGGCATGCATAGATAACTATGTACAAAACATATAAAACAAATGTAAATCTGACATGGGAAATTATCTAAATTATTACCTGATGGACATAGCCTATGAACAGGAAAAGTAATTTGGAAGATCATTCTGAAAATAAAAAGAAAAAAAAGACCAAAAATCTATTACAATTATGGACCATTTTCTTTTCAGCCACCATTTGTAATGGAAAAGTGGATTGTAGGAATTGTTCCAAATCAGACTGTCGAGTACATTGTGACATATGAGGTAAGTGTGGGAGAGAAAAGGGAAATGATTCTTTCAAAATCCACTAATTAGCAGTTGTTTGCTAAGTAGCCATGTGGAATATGATATATAAAAAATATGTGGGCCCTTGAGTGATATCTGTCAAAGAGTAACATATTCTCTACCAAGAGATTAGGAGGAGAATCTGGATGAATTTATATAGAGAAATATAATGATCACAAAGGCATATGGATGAAGAATCATAGGTAAGAGGTTAAAGTGAAACTGGCAGGTTGGCGAAGGCCCGTGAGGTTAGATAATGTACTGTCCTTTGAGTTTTACTTTGGTTGAGCAGAAGGTGGAGGAAGTTTGACGGTCTGTTCTAGGCTATATGTCATTAGTGCCTATAACCTTAATGAAGTCCTTTTAACCCAGTGTTTGTTTTATGCTTTGGTTTGGTCTGTTTATTCTAGGAAATCTATATGTCTTATCAGTAGCCAATCTTGGGGTGATCAAACCCTGGAAAACAAGGCCCATGACTATAATTCCCACTGCTGAGGAGGCTGAGGCTGGTGCATCCTTGATCTCAAGTTCTCTCAAGCCCTGAAGCAGGGTCAAAATTGACCACAAATCCACATTAAGTTGGGCACTAATATAATGAGCCCATGTGAGTGGGGGGAGAGGAAGGAATCAACTTGCCTAAGAAGGGGCACCCAGCCTGGGTCAGAAATGGAGCAGGTCTAAGCTTTCATGGTGATCCCAGTACGATCAGGCCCATGAGCAGCTGCTGTACTTGCAGGCTGGACAAGATAGGAAGACTCAAAATGGCAATAAGTACCCAAACTCACATAGGACTGATTTTCATCAGGGGATAAATTTTCCTCTTTCTGGTGACTAAAGATTCATGTCCCTCAGTCTGAGTTCACCCCTTGTAAGTGTTGGAGTAACTGAACGATATTTGATGAGCACAAATCCAGAGCAAAGGGGTTCTTTTCCCCTCAAAGCTCTTCTGCCTAGGCTGTTAAGAATTAATGATCTCTCTACAAATAAGAAGTCCATTCCAGTGATTGGATTTTCAAATTTTCCAAACACAGTTATCCCTTCCACACAGTAGGGTTTAGAGGTGCAGGACCTGCGATCTGGAAAACCCATGTAAAGTTTTTTGGCCCTCCTTTCATGCCAGAGAAAAAGTTTGAATTATGGTATTGAAAGATAAAATATGTTGATATTATATAATGCTATACATATATTTTATACATTTCTGAGTTTTTAAACTTTTTCTGTGTCGCCTGCTTACATTTGCACAATACTCCCAAAAAAATTCCCATTTAATTTCTGATGCCAATTCATGATATATCAAAACTGTGATGGGGAAAGTCAAAATATGGAAGGGATAATTGTAAAGTCTCTTTCCCTCATCTAGTAATGGAGACCTTTATAGAGATGGACAGTGGAGGCATCCTTGAACTCCTAGGGAATAATGTCCTCTTGCTATATAGCCTGGAAAATTTCAGTCAACTTTTTTATGAGTAATGGACCTGCTACCTTGTAAATCTCAGCTCGAATAGAATCAGCATCAGGTGCTTTACCACATGAAAGGAGCCTAATGGCCTCCAAAACCTCTTCTTCAATTGGAACTTCAGCTAGGGAGGGATTGACTTCAACCAGAGGTAAATGGTCAGTGGCCTGGAGAACAAAGGATGTGAACAACCAACCAACTAATGGAAACCAAATGACCTTCATCTTCTCTACTTCTCATTTGTTCTAAATTCCATGTGGGATACTTTTTTTCCCCCTTTCTTTTATATAAACCACATCCCCTTTTGTTTTTACTTGTCAATATATCATCATTTCAACAGATTTTTTGAATGTGTTACAGTTTCTAAGCTTATAATTGTCTTTGCATTGATGAAAGACTCCCAGGAAGACACCTTAATCTACACTGATTAATGGCCTTTGTGGAGGCATCCTCATTGACATCAATATCAGGTGGTTAGTCTCTGATCTTGGAAGCCATCTAGTTACCCCATATCTGAACAAGAATTACTTTTACAACATTCCCAATAAGCCTTTGTTTAAATGCCTCCAGCTTGTCCGGGGAGAGATCAAGTTGGGGGGGGAGTTGTCATTAGGAAGAGAACCCCTAACTGTCAAGGCCAGTTATTCCACTTTTGGATAGCTCTTTGGGTGGGAAGTATTTTCACCTGCTGTGGTTAAAAGGCTAAGGCAAGCAGAATCTTTTTAAACTAATAAGATGCTACAATAAAGTGGCAGGGGAGGGGGAGAGAAAATTAAACAAAAAGGAAATAGAAATTTCTACCTGATGCCTGCACAGAAGGTTCCCAAAAGGAAAAATTCAGTAGCAAGACACAATTGTTTTCTTTCCATCTAACTGTAAAATCTTGTTTCGTATGTGTTTGTTGGGTTTTGCTTTTGTTATCTCCTTGCTTGTTTTTTCAACAGAGCGATGTTAGATCTCCAAAAAGTAGTAAACATGTCCAGTCAATTCAGTGGAGCAAAACCAAGCCTGTAGATGAAGTAAAGGCAGTAAAGCTTGTAATTCAGACATCATTCACCAACTCGGAGTGCAATGCTGGAAGCAGATCTAACTCAAGTAAGTCGGGATCTGTAAATTAGGTAGCTGAGGTGAGAGAGAGCCCCCAAAAAGGAATAAATCATACCTAGGATCATAGATTGAACTCCCTGGGCCTCAGTTTCCTCATCTGTACAATGAGAGTGTGGGAGGGACCTATTTCCCTCCCACATTCTCATTGTGTCTGGCACATAGTAGGTGCTTAATAAATGCTTATTCCCTTTCCCCTTCCCTCTACCAGTGAAGTCACAGGTCTAGACCCTTTCCCTATAAATCAAAGCTTCCTTATGAGGAAGTAGAAGATTGACCACTAGACCTGGGAGTCGGGAACAAAGTTCAAACACCACCTATGATACTTATTAGCTCTGTGACCATGGGACTCAGTTTTCTTATCTATAAAATGGGAATAATAATAATACCTATTGAAGTGAGATAATGTTTGTATTAGTACCTTCAAACTTCAAAAAAGCTTAATAACTTTCAATTCTTATTTTTAGAATATTTATCCAATATATAAGAAATAAAGGGAGTTATAGATGTTCTGTTCAGAGCCTATCAATAAAATATTAAATAATTAGAAATAATAAATAGGCATGAAGGCATAATAATTAAATTTCACTAAATAACTGAAGAAATAGAGAATTACAGGATTTAAAGTGCCAGAAAAATTAGACATTATACAACACCCTCATTTTCCCACTGAGTAAATGGAGACCAAGGAAGGTAAAATGAGTTGCTAGATACTGTGCTTATCTATTAAGTAGAATAGCTAGAATTAAAATTTAAATCCTCTGACTTCAAATCAGGTATTCACTTAACTAGATTGGGTATAAAGGAGAATAGAAACCATGAAAAACTATAATAAAAACTATAACAGTTCCCTATAAAGTACTTACACATAGGATGTTTTTATGCTGTGCATGCATGCACAAGTATGAATAAACACATATTGAAGAATATCAGTCAGATTTTGGACTCACAGAAGGATTTCTTAGGATTTGTTGTTTTTGTTGCTGTTCAGTTGAGTCCAACTTTTTGTGACCCTGTTGGGGTTTTCTTGGCCAAGATACTGAAGTGGTTTGCTATTTCCATCACCAGCTCTTTTTGTAGATGAGAAACTGAGGCAAATAGGGTTAAGTAACTTACCCAGGGTCACACAGCTAGTACATGTATGAGGCTAGACTTGAACTCAGGAAGATGGGTCTTCCTAAGTTCATGCCCGGCATTCTTCCACTGTGCCACCTAACTGCCTAATACAAAAACCATCTCTTTTTTTAAAAAAAGTTTTATTGTAAAATGTACAGGGAAAATTAATACAACCAACTAAACTTGCTTAGCAACTACTTACATTTAAATTAATTTCAATGCTTAAAGTATCACAAATTTTTAAAAATCGCTCTTAAGTTCTAATCAGAATTCTGTGTTTGTTCATTTTTATTCATTTGTTTCCTCCCTCCTGGTTAGAGTGAGTGTGTAATTCATTCTCATAACTTTACTTTTTTGTTTTCCATTATTTAGACCTTTCCAGATTTCTTTGTATACCTCTCATACCTGATCATCTTAATTGCATTACATCTATTCATTACATTCAATACCACAATGTATTTAACCATTCTTTAATTATTGGATATTTAGGTTGTTTCTAGGTGGTTTGGGGTTGCTTGGTTTTTTTGTTTTGGTTTGTTTTGGTTTTTTTGCCATCGCATGAAATGCTACTATGAAAATCTTTGTATAGATAACTTTTTCTTGTCTTGGTTACACTTTGAAAGTATATTCCCAACAATGGACTTATTAGGCCACATGGTATGGTCATTCTGTAACTTCTACTGCATCAAAAGCAACCACTACTACTGAGTGCCAAAGGAAAGAAAAGGGGAGAAGAAAAGGAGAAATATGAAGGAAAAAGGGACAAGAAATAATTGAGGAAATGGAAAATTGAGGAAAAGGACGAAGGGGAGAAATAAGGAGCTTTGTTCGAGGTAGTATAATAGTTGGTAGTCACAACTAAATAGAGTATATGGATTATATATATATATACATATGTGTGTGTTGTACATGTATGCATACATGTATATGTGTGGATATACATATGTACATATAGAAATGAATTTTATATACTTATTCCATATTTTGAAACTTTGAGAAACACAAAGTTTCCAAGTTATTAAGAAAATTTAATCCATATTCATCTCTTTTAGACAAACATTATGAGTCCACCTAAAAAATAAGTAATCATTTCAAAACATTCATGTAGAGAAGTTCCTATCTTGGCTGGGATAATGGATATTGGCTCCAAAACAAAACCCAAAAAATTTAGCCTGCCTGATTTTTGCTTTTTAATTCAAGATTTGCCCCACATATAAAGGACAAGGGAACCAATCTACAGGTTCCACTAAAGGAGGCTGAAGAAGTGTTCTACTTATAGGACTAAGCACCTCATATAAGAGAAAGGAGAGACATTTTCAAATAGTGCTCACTCACTTGGGCTTAAAAGAAAATTGCTCTGATTAGCCAAAATCCCATGAATTCAGATAGTCATTAAACAAGCCAGTTGGCACATGAGTGAAGACATACTGAGACAAATCCTCACCAAATGGAATTGAATGCTTGCTTGCTTGCCTGCCTGTCTTTTAAAGCCAAGACATTTTCACAGTGTAAGACAGTTAAATTCATGGAGATAGACAGATGTAGATAAATAAATGATATAAATTGATAGAGATAGATAGAGATCAATAGATATACACAAAGAGCGATAGAATAATGGATAGAGATCAATGGAGAGATACATAGAGATAGGTGAGAAACAATCAGATACAGGGTGTGTGTGTCTGTGTGTGTGTGTGTGTGTGTGTGTGTGTGTGTGTGTGTGTGTGTGTGTATGAGATGGCTTTTATTTAGGAGGAGGGAGATAGAGATCGAATTTGGTAAAAAAAAAAAAACAAACCATAAGTATTCATATCATTATCAACATATGCATATACAATAAGCATGCATGTTCATATATACATGCACATGTAAGCATATACACATACCTGTACACATGTTTTGTTCATGATTTGGCACTAAATGACAATAGCAAAAGTTTTCATTTTTCTTGACAATGCTACTTTAGGACAGAAAGTCAAATTGGAGTTCTCGGAATACGAGTGAATTTTTCTCACTTTAAAAACAGGCAACTTCCAAAGCTGCTACAGATAAGTTCAGTTACCTATTTCTACTTAAATTTCCCTTCAGGGAAGGGGTCATGCTGGAACTTGTCCCTGAGAGTTGATCTTCAAATTTTCAGTATGAGCATTTACTTCTCAGAAATTGACAAAACCTATTAAAAACCAAGACTTGATTTATTATTTCTTTGATTGTCTAGACTGAAGAAAGGGATGGAGAAAATGTTAATACTGCAGATTGAACTTAGAAGTGTGTCATGTGCATATATTTTAGAGAGTCCTTTGTTAAAACATTAGCAGCACACCTCTCCTTGAGGATCTGAAAAACTTCATAGAATTTAAGAGCAGCATGGGTCTGGAAATCCCCTGTTCTCAAACATTCATAATGTAATTTATTTTTTATAACTTATTTTCAATCCATGAAACAAAACAAGCATTTCCTCAACAAAGTACAATAAGAAAGATGATTGTATGTGAAACCGCAACTTTGCCATGTATGACTTGCTATTCTCTCCAAATATACAACAAAGTTATCGTAAAGATTTCTTTTTTTCTCTTTCCCCTCTTTTTCTCCCCCACCCTAAAGACAGTTATCATTAGAGACAAGTAGGTGTGTGCGTGTAAAACTAAATATGTAAAGTAAATCAGGTCACAATTTTATTTTAGTTTCTTAATAAAAACAGATATGTAATAAAGCCAAATAATAATGTATAACAACATCTGAAGCTATTTCTCTTCCATCCTAAGGTGAATTAAATAATGGCTTGAGAGCAGCAAGACTGTGAGATAGCAAGTATCGGGCTAGAACACGAAAAGACCTGAGGTCTGATGATCATTCTTCCGTTTACTAGATGAGTGACTTTGGGCAAGCCATGTGACCTCAGGGACCTCAGTTTCCTCATATGCAAAAAGAGGAGATTGGATTAGATGAACTCTAAGAATCCTTCCAAATTTTTGAATCTATGAGTCTTTGAGACACTTAGGAAGTTGCTTAACCTCTCTGAATCAATTTCTTCTTCTACAAAATGGTGACCGTAGTGCATACTGCACATAGTGCACAACCTATTGCCCAGATTCAAATGAAATCTGTATTTAAAATACTTTATAACCATAAAATGGCATGTGTAGGGGGGTGACTAGGTGGTGCAGTGAATAGAGCACCGGCGCTGGAGTCAGGAGTACCTGAGTTCAAATCTGGCCTTAGACAATTAACCCAAAAATTAGCCGTGTGATGTTGGGCAAGTCACTTTATCCCCAACTGCCCTCCCCCTCAAAAAACCCAAATAATAATAATAATAAATAAATAAAATGGCATATGTAGAAATCAACTGATGTCATTATATAGATAATTGCTACAGAATATACTTTCAGAGTACAGTGCTAATACGATACAGTACAATATGATACAATAAAATGATCAGATAGATAGAGGCAGGTAGGTGAATAATGAAATTAAATTTTGTCTTCTGCCTTCAATAGATAGATAGATACAAAGTGATTTTTGAGGCTTAAAAAGAAAGGTCAAGACTTCCCTGCAAGATTCATAAATAGAGCTTCACCAGATTCATTTCTGATGAAAATGAAATTTGCCATTTGCATTTCAAATTTTGAAATATATCTACAATTTGTATTTTATCTACAAGTGGTTTTATTAACACCACCTCTATAAACTCTCTTCCTTCAACTTCTCCCTGGAGTCATATGCACTCCTCCCAAGATTAGTTAATAATTAACATTACCCATATTTTAAAGGTAAAGGAAAAAACATGGGGAGGCAATATGATAACTTGGCAGTGACACCAAAGCCAGGGCAGGTTGGGATAATAGCTCCCCTTCCAGGTTTTTCTGCCTTTGTTTGCTCACCAAGGATTCGAGTTGTTTTTTATATCTTGAACAAAGGGCTACCTCATGTGCCTGAATTTTTTTTTCTTCCTTCCTTAGCATATGGGTGAGTAAGAGAAGGAACTACTGAGTTGTAGCTTATAAAAATTATCGGAGTGAGACCCCAGGGTCAAGTGTCTTCTTCACACACAAATAACAGAAACCTCATGGTTCCAACAGGAGGCCTGAGAGTAAAAATAGGAAGGCGAGGTAGATTCTTC
Source organism: Pseudochirops corinnae (assembly GCA_028646515.1). Classification (NCBI taxonomy): domain Eukaryota; kingdom Metazoa; phylum Chordata; class Mammalia; order Diprotodontia; family Pseudocheiridae; genus Pseudochirops; species Pseudochirops corinnae. The sequence goes on along the minus strand of CM053588.1, from coordinate 240,515,120 downwards.
TCCTGAGGCAGAGTTTTTCCAAAGACCAAGATCAGGCTGAGTGATGGGTGGAATCAGTCCCAACAGGCAGGGAGGACTCAGGAATGTTGGGCACTGAGGTGCAGGCATTAAGGTAAGGAAGATGAAAACTCTCAGGAATTTTTTTCTTTCTCAACTGAAAAAAAAATAGCTGGAAGGAATGTTTCTCTAAGAATGAAAATATCTTAACAAAACAAAGGACTCCACGTGGCATGAAGTACAGTGGCTTTTCTTGCCCATTCCCAACCACAAGAATGCAGGTACCTAAGGGCTTCCCCTGAGCTGTGTTTTTTGCAGTGTATTCTCATTTACCACTTCAGAGAGTCCCTGAACCACCCCAGAGGAATGGTCATGGCAGTCCTAACAATTTCCAAGAATAAGATATGCGCCATTTGCTCTTTAAAGAAAACATAAGAACACACGTAAAGCAAGTGCTTCAGCATGTCCAAGCCAGTTATGCCTTTTCTGCAGGAGAGATCCAGCAACCTTAGCATCTCAGGGAAATGACCCTTTAATAGATTTAAGAATTGACTCAGGGCAGCTAGGTGGCGCAGTGAATAGAGCACTGGCCCTGGAGTCAGGAGGACCTGACCTGAGTTCAAATGTGACCTCAGACACTTACACACACACACACACACACACACACACACACACACACAATAGCCATGTGACCTTGGGCAAGTCCCTTAACCCCAATTGCCCTACCTTCCCCCCTACAAAAAATTTAAAAATTTAAAAAAATTAAAAAAAAAAAGACTCAAAAAGAAACACCAGAAGCAAATTTATTTCCTAACCTCAATCCAATGAATGGACTCATCAATGAGTTAGTTTTCACTTGAACATCTCACCTGGGGCCAGTGCCTAGGCTAGGTGTTATGGGGGAACCTTAGGAAGAGTAAGACACAGCCTCTGCTTTCAGTGAGCTTTAGTGTTGACTGAGGAGACAGAAAAAGCACACATGGAACAAATGTAGAACAATACAAGGCAACATGTCATTCATTAAATCCTCAGATTCATGATTTCTAGACTCAAGTTTTGAGGATTCTTTGAAAGCACTGAGTCTAACTTACTTATTGTACAGGGCAGCTAAGTGGCGCCATACTGCACAGAGCACTGGGCTTAGAATCAGGAAAACTCTTCCTGACTTTAAATCTGGCCTCAGACCCTTGCTAGCTATGACCCTGGGCAAGTCACTTAACCTGTTTGCCTCAGTTTCCTCATCTGTAAAATGAGCTGGAGAAGGAAATGGCAAACCACTCCAGTATCTTTGCCAAGAAAACCCCAAATGGGGTCATGAAGAATTAGACCTGATGAAAAAAACTCAACAACTTATTGTGTAAATGAAGAAACTAATGGTCAGAAAGACTGAGCTGGAGTGAGTCTAAAAAAGGTTAGAGGGGACTCAAAGTCCTGACATACAAGAACAATTAAATAAAGGAGGAAAATGGAAGACTCAGGGCAACATGAGAATATCTTCAACTATATGTACACAGGCTTTATTTGACCCCAGAAGGCAAAAATAGGATTAATATCTGGAAATGCCAGACACCCTTGTCCACTCAGTGTGAGAAAAAATTAACCTAACAGTTGGAGCTGATCAAAAGGCTACCTCAGGAGGAAATGAGTTTCCCCTTAGTAGAAATCCACATTTGCTGCTGAACAAGAATATGGTAGAGAAGATTCCTGCTCAGGCATAAGAAGGCTTAGATAACTGCGGAGGTGTCCTTGAAGGGTCAGGTTCTATGAGTCTGTCATAGCAAAATGCTGCCTGAGTAGCATCTCTGACAGAGTGACTTTCTCTACAAATGATTCCCTATTTGCCGTTGAGTCTTGGATGGACAGGATCACACCTCAGAGGTACCTTAAAGGTCATTCTATCCAAACTCAGTTTGAGGTTTTTTTCTTTCTTTCTTTTCTATAATAGCACCCCCCAAAAAAAGCTCTTGGCATGTGAAAACAGCCACTGGTCAAACACTTTGAAATCCTTAAGTGGACGGTGCCTTTTGGTCACCAGCGTTTCAGAAGCACACTTGTTTTAAATGACCTTTGTATTAATATGATCACTAGGAGGAGGAAGAGGAGTAATGATTATAAGAGCAATGATATTTAAGATTTGCAAAACACTTTACATGTGTGATTGCATCTGAGATAGTCTGTTATACTATTGAGTTGCTTATTAGCATATTTTTATATTATATTAATGTATATTATTGAATATTATATTGTTGATTAACAATTAAAGCATTGATTATTATGATTTTTATTGCATTATAACTCCATATAACATGTGAGTGGGGTGGCCACTCAAACCTACTCACTCTCTCAACTAGCTTATTCACTCCAACTTCCTCAGGTCTAGGCTTCCCTAGACTGGCAGGTCTAGGTTCCCAAAGTGTAGCTATTCTCAAACTTCCTCAGGATCCTAGGGATAGCCCTGTTGTGGGGAATGCACTTCCCCTATTCACCTTTTTATCTCCTGTGTCCCCACCAGTGCATTTCCCTTTCCATAAACCAGCTACAGACAATGACAACACTTTTGGATGTTAAACATAACATTTACCTAACCAATACATTTCTTTAGACTCAGGCAAAAGAAATTATGCCAATATGTTAGGTTGTCATTTTACATTGAATGAAGGAATAATAAGTACATCACAATCCATATATAAATCTGCATCATACTCTCCAGTCAATGCATTCAGTATCTGGAGGGGAAAGTAAGTATCTATCCACAATTGTGGAACTATAAACTTTGGTGTCCTCTTTCCATCTCAGAAAATGTCTATACAAGTTCCTTGATAAATTCATTTTGCATATTTAACAGATGTTTCTACTGCCAAGCTTGAATTCATCCATTCTGTGCTCAAATAACACTTCACTAGATATGACATCTCAGCCAAACTAGCTGATCCTCTGGGTAACTTCTTTGGTTTTCTGCTTGTCAACTCTTCCTCTGCTCATCTAGAATTACTCCTCAATAGCAACTGTAATATCTATTACTTCCAGCTTCCAACTTAGGGGATGTAATTATGAAATCTGTGCTTTCACCTCTTTCTGTCTTCTTTCTGGGTTCAAACTCTGAGTCTTCTCTGCAAAATTTCACCTCAGCTTATCGTTAGTAACCAAATTCTCATCTTCTGTCAATAATCAAATAAATTACATTTTGTCCCATAATAATATAGTAGCTCCAGTATCCATATCTCTCTAATATCCCATGACATGTCATATTCAAAAATTAGCAACTGTTATCTCAGAACTCTGAGTCAAAGTAATTATAATTCTTGGAACTATGAGCAAAGCAGATATAACTCAGCAATATACTGCTCCATATAAAAGGGTGATATCTCAAAAAGATGATGTCTTATACCTAAATACTTTGATACTTAGAATTAATGTCTTAAGGAGGGATGATTTGAATGGTAGTTTATATTTCAACATCTGGAGGCAAAATGGTTTCTAGTAGGCTTGAGTTATTGTTTTAAAAATTCTTATTTATAAATCAGGAATGCAACATTGCAATAGCTTACAAGTCTCAATTCTGTTTCTTTTGCAGATACAGACTGCCAATGGTTAAATACCCTGAGGATGCGGCAAATTGCTTCCAACCCTTCTTCCTTTCAACGTTCTCAGAGCAATCCTATTACTGCTGGGTTACCCTACCTTCATAATCAAGCTTCCTATGCTGCTGCTGTCCAAAGAACACCCATTAAGTATTACCAAATCACACCTATAAATCATTCCCGAAGTTCATCTCCTACTCAATATGGATTGACTAAAAACTTCTCTTCACTGCATCTAAACTCCAGGGACAGCGGTATTTCTAGCATTCATTCGGATACCTCTTCTGAGAAGGGTCAGTATTCAGGGAGAAGCAGGAATAAATCTAATCGAGGGAGTGTTTCCCTCAATTCTTCCCCCAAGGGAAGATATAGTGGGAAAAGTCAGCACTCCACTCCTTCAGCAGAAAGGTACTCTGGGAAATTCTTTAGAGTCTCTCAATCAACACCAGACTCCAAAAAGAACCCAAATAATTTTCATCAACCTAGGACCATCCCAGGGATGCCTGTAAATACTGAAAGTGACTCAAAGGCAAATGAAGATGAAAGCAAAGTTAGTGAAAGCGGATGGACAAAAGTAGAATATCGCAAAAAACCTCGCCGGCCTGTTCCCGTCAAAATTAATAAAGAAAGAGCTAGAGGAGCCTATCGAGGCCGGAGAAATTTTTGATGCAAAGTTAGCTGATTTCATTTTCTAAACAGGGTCTTTGTGATGGATTTTGCTCATGTGGTGCCTTCAACTGTACTTTTATTTAAAAACCTCAACGGTATGTTAGCCTTGGGAAGGAGAAGGGGAATGGATATCACCCATTCCAGAGATGGTGGTCAAACCAGAACAAATCTGAGGATGTCAATCACTCAGCATTGTCCTCATTTGGGAAGGGGAAAGGGATGGAGCAATGTGGAGAGTTTCTGGTCTGAAAATCAAGGAGAATTCTTCATTCGAAATTTTTTTTTTCTGAATTAACATTTGCCAGTCAGAAGAAAAAATATCCCCATTTGCCTCTTCTATTTAAAAAAAAGTTAAATTACTTTGAAAATACTTATAATCTCATTAAAATTTTGATTAGTATTTATTTTAGTCCTATATCTGTGTTTTTATTATGGACAGCAGCCTGCCTGAATAAAGAAAAGTCACCAACCTTACTATGGCTCAAGCCCATGATCCCCATTCATTGAGATTCATCAGAAACCAAAGATTTAAATTACTCAGGAGACTGGTCATTTCTTTTCTTCCAAGCTCCAAACTGACACATCCTTTCTCTTGAATATTTTTTTCTGCATTTTATCAAAGTGAGGTGAAGGGGTATTGGGAACACCATGGTGAGACTTCTTGGAATCTAAGAAATTTTGACATAAAAGAAAAGAGACAGAAAGCAGGGCAGGAACATCACAAGCTGGAAGCTGAGAAATTTAAAATTACCAACATCCTTATTTGAGCAAGACAGTAAATACCAGCCTTGTAGCAACAAGACTGGAAGCAGCTGGGGGTAGAGGGGTGGAGTGCATGGATGGAGTGTGGGGGTGGGAGGAAGCTGCCTGCAGGACAGTGGACAGGAGTTGCAGAGTACTGACATCGTAAATACACAATTCCTAACATTTTACAAACCAGAGGAGCCTGGCAAATAAGCTGGTACTGATTCCCAGATATTTGGGGTTCTCATTTGGGAGTCAGTAACCCAGAATATCAGTATCCTTTGTTCTGCCCAGTTTTCTTAATGCCTTATAGAAATCCCAGTGACATGTTCCTCTTTTAATAGAAACCAGTAATCGTCAAAGTACGTGTGCATGTTCCCAGAGTAGCGGTCTGGCTACAGCATAGTATTTGGGGCCCCAGGAGGAGAATCCTATTCTGAGGAGCCTACAGTTTCTTCAGGAATAAGTCGAAGGGCATTAAGATGAAGATCACAGGAAATCCTACCTTTGTTTACAGAGGTAGCTGATCAATATAATTTATCTTGATTAAGCAATGTGACTGTTAACATTTTATTTGTGGTTATTGCTATTTATAATGAGAAATCCAATAAACAAAATAAAGAATACGGGTTGAATTAGATATGTAGAATTCAGTGTGGTAGAGTGAAAACAACCTTGGTTCTGGAGCTAGAGGACCTGGATTCAAATCCTTCCTCTGTCACTACCTGTGTGACCTTGGGCAAGTCTCTGAACCTTTTCGTGCTTCAGTTGTCATGGCTATGTGCAAGGATGCATTGGACTCACTAGCCTGTAAGGTCCCTTCCAGCCCTTGATCTTCGATTCCATTAAATATGGTACATAACCTCCTGGGACTCAGTTTCCTTCTCTGGAAAGGGAAATGGTTGAATTAGATGATCACTAAGGTCCTTTTCAAATCTAGCTCTAGGCTAGAAGGGAAATGTACTAAGCCAAGGTTTCATGCTTCTTAAAAGGGACTTCTGCTCCTGTACAAGTGATAAAGATACCTCCTCCAATGATGCCTTTGTACAAGCTGTCTGACCTCCATGCCTGGAATGAACCTTACCCCTCTGGCTGTTAGACTCAACTTCTTTCAAGGATCGGCTCTTGGGTCAGCAGTTAGGGAAAGCTTTTCCTGATTCCCCCAAGAATTAGGGCTTCCTTCCTACACCTTAGTTCCTTACATATTTTATCTCCTTCTGCCACCTCCTAGGAAAATGTAAGAACCTTGAGGGCAGGGACCATTTTCCCCGTTTTGTCTTTGTACCCTCAGCACCTAGCACTATGCCTTATGCATGATAAATATGCTTGTTAGACTGGGTTGATGAACTTGAAAATTCAATTAAACAAATATATTAAGTAAGATATCATAGTAGGTGCTGGGAATACAAATGGAACCCCTCTTCCAAAGTCCATTGGTATGGAACTCTCCCTTTATTGGTGGAGACGAAGGCTGTCCTGGTTTTGGGACAAAAGTTACACGAAGATGAAAAAGATCTTTTCCCTCAAGTTGCTAATGATCTACTGGGGCGAAGTAGTGGGGGATATTGACACATATACAAATAAGCCGAATATTGAGGACAGTCAGTTAACGAGCATTTATTAAGTGCCTATTAACAAACTCTGTGCAAAGGAAAAATAGAGCTAAAATGCCCTCAGAAAAGTGGAGTGTGAAGAGATTACTTTCAGCTGGGGAGATCCAGAAAGGCTTCATAAAGGATGGAGCACCTAAACTGGGCTATGAAGGAAGATTTGTTGTTATTGCTGTTGTTGGTCAGTAGTTTCAGTCACATCCGACTCTTGGTGACCCTGTTTGGGGTTTTCTTGGCAAAGATACTGGAGTGGTTTGCCATTTTCTTCTCCATCTCCTTTTAGAGTTGAGGAAATAGAGGCAAACAGGGTTAAGTGCCTTGCCCAGAGTCACAAAGCTAGTAAGTGTCTGAGGCTGGATTTGGACTCAGGAAAATGAATTTTCCTGATTCCAGGACTGGGGTCCTATCTACTGTGCCACCTAGCTGCCCTACAGGGGGATAATGCAATATAATTCAGCAGGTATTTACTGAATTATCATGTGCCAAGCACTAAGTATAAAAAAAATGAAAGGAGCTTATATTCTCTTGGGAGAGACAACTTGACTGTGTATAAGCTCCTGGAGAGCAAGCAATATTTCCCACTTATCTTTACAATCAATGGCCAGCACAATATTTAGCATTGTGTAGAAACCAGTTAATAAATGTTCGTCAATTGATTTATTCTACTAGGGACAACAATATGTACACAGATAAATGCCTGCAAAATATATGCAAAGAGATTTAACTGGGGGAGGGAGCCTCACTTTAATAAGTTGGGATCAGGAAAGACCTCCTCATAGGAGATGGCATGTAAGCCAGGATCTGAAAAATTCTACAATGCAGAAAAAAGGCGACAGAGCCTTTCAGGCACGTGGGCGTAGCCTGTGTAACAAAGTGGCGAGAGATGAAATACCACATATGTGCTGTTAACCTCAAGTAAGGCCAGAGGTGTGCTGGAGCCAGCTCTGAGTGACTTGGGAAAGCTATTGTTAAAATTTCCACATGAGCATTCACACCTCAGAAACTGGCAATCTACAAATCAGGGTTTGATTTATCGCTTTGTTGGATCTAGCCCGGAAATGTCAAACACATAGCCTGCCAACTCCAGAGGGGAAAAAACCATATTAAAATGTAATTGGGAAATATTTAACAAAGTAAATAAAAATACAATAAAATATAGATAACGTTAACATGTGGTTTTCTAAGTAATTATGTATCTGTAGGGGTCCTTATGTAAGGTTCAGTGGCCCTCATTTCTATTTTAGTTTAGCATCACTCACTGGTCAAGACATAAGAAAGTGTCAAAGTGTTGGTAATGCAGGTTAAAATTACAAGTGTGCCTGTGGACTTTTGTGGTAGGGAAAGTGTGAGGGAAGGGAATTCCAGTTGTTAAACATTTACTAGCAGACCGTTGTCTTGTTCTATAAATTGGCTTAGCAGGAGTACAGTAGAAGCCTCAATGAATAAAGTCATCAGCACACCAGAGACCTAGTGAATGTAGGCTAATAATAATAGTAATTAATAACTGCCATTTATATAGCCTAAAAAGGCTTTGCAAAATGCTTTAATATCCATGATTGCATGTGACCATCACAGCAATCCTCAAGCCAATTTGGATGGAAAGTTGAGTGTGTGCATGGGGGTCACGTGAGATCAGTTCACAACAATAGGATGGAGCCAGATTGTAAAGAGTTTTAGATACAGAGGATTTTATCCTAGAGACAATAGGGAGGCCCTGCAACAGAAAGACAGTTAAATATGTCAGCAAAGATGAAATGAGAGCACCTTCTAGACTCAGATAGGATCAACAACCTTAATGTTATATATATATATATATATATATATATATATATATATATATATATATATATATATATAACCTGTCTGTCCGTCCATCTGTCCATTCACCCATCCATCTGTCCATCCATCCATCCATCCATCCAGATCCATCCATCCATCCATCTATCTATACATCCATCCATCCATACATCCAGCTATCCAGCTATCTATCTGTCTATCTATCTCCTGGTATCACAGGTTTCAACCTCAGAGAAATTGGAATGTTTCCTGAATAGATAAGCACTCTTATTTAAAAGTGATAGAACGTTAGAACAGTAGATGAACAGAGAGGAGTGACTCTAATGGCACCTAAAATTTATCTGAATGTGATAAATCATGGAGATATATTTAATGGACTGTATTCTTCCAGTTGATAAGTAATAGCATTTACACTCAGTTGGATGATCTTAAGATGACATAATGGAGTTGATTATTTTTTTCACAATCCTTGTTCACTAGTATCTGGCCAAGTTATACTTGCCATGTTGAAAAAGACATGTTTGTCAAGTTTGGGATGGACAAGTCTGATTATTTCCAACAAACTAAATGATCAAGTCAGTCATTCTAGGGACATTTATTAACATCTTGCTATGTTCTGATAATAACTGATACACATATGACACTTTAAGGAAGAGTTTTTTAACCTGGAATCTATGAACTTGATTTTTAAAAGAGAAGCTTAGATAACTATCTTTCCTTTGTTACTTTATGTATTTTGTTTTATATATTTTAAAATATTATTCTGAAAAGAGGGCCATGGGCTTTGCCAGACTGCCCAAAAAGTCCATGACACACAAAAAAGGTTAAGAACCCATTTTAAAGTTTAAAAGAACTTTATATAAATTGTCTCCTTTGCTGTAAGCACTTGAGATGAGGATGCTAAGTGAGTGAGGTAAGGATTAGAGATTAACATTCTTTGCTGTTGGTTCATAGGGTTTTTGCTTCATTGTTGTTCTTGGTGTTTTAGACCATGGAGACAATTGAAATTGCTTTATCTTTTGCACATAATTCTTAATTTGGAGAAGTCTGAGAGGTCAAGAGGATGAAAGAAATTTTCTAGTCTTCCAGTTTACTGGTTGTGTGACCTCATCCAGCTAAACTACTTTTCTAGTCCAGAGTTTCTAAGCATAGATTTGTTACTGGCACCAATTTTGCCATTATCAGTAAGGAACCATAAATTTTGAGTACAGCAGTTTGTCCAGGACTGACATCATTGAAATAACATAGTACAGAGACACTATTCACACAGGTAATAAATTCTCACAAGTTCTCACTGGATTTGAGCAACCGCAATTAAGTTAGGATGCCTGGCAATGAGAGACAACATGAGATGGGGCCATGTTCCTTAAAGATATCTATTTACCTCTTAGAAAGAGCAAATACTATAGGAAAGGTTTTTGTTTTGTTTTGTTTTTACTCCATAATAAGAATTAGCAGGCATTAGAGATTTTTTAGGCTCTTATTGTTACGTCCCATAACTAAGAAGAGTAAATGCAGGAAAGAATGGACAGAATTAGGCAAATTCTTGGGCCAAGAGGAAAAAGGTTCCTATTTAATTCAGAACAAAACAGACTGAAGTCATGCTTCCTTTTAGTGAATAGGTATCCCCTTCCTCCACCTATCCAAATCCTACCCATTCTCCCAGCCAATTTCTATCTTTTTGATGCAACAGATAGCTATTAAATGCTTACTGTGTGCCCTTCACTGAGCTAAGTGTTGTGAGAGATAACAAAAGAAATATGTGTCCCTGCCCAGTAGAGTTTTGGGGTCCAGTAGTGGGATTGGGTACATATATAAATATAGTTCACAATAATATATAAGTGCATTATTGAGGTGAAACCATTGTAATGTCAGGCCTGAGAGAGAGGAGACATTTTTGACTAGAAGTGTCAAAGAAAGTCCTTAATAAGGCTTTCTTTCCTCAGTGACTCCCTTGGATACTGATCTCTTCCTTTTCTGAAATCTTAAAATATTTACACTCTGATTTATTTGGGTGTCCTCTGATTTCCATGTTTATTCCACTGTTTCCTATAATCTTACATTCCTTTCCTATGTCATTTAGTATCTAGCAAAAGGCCATGCACATTGAAGGGCAGCCTGATACAAAGGAAAGAGTCCTAACCTCATTTCAGGGCAGATACTCTGAACCTTAGTTACCATGGGAGCATTGGCCAAATCATTCAGCTTCTCTGACCCATAGTTTCCTTAGCTGTGAAAGTGGGAAAATAAATCAATCAACCAGAATTTATTAAGTATCTACTATGTTCAGAAAAAAAGAACAATACTTTATAAAGCTTAAAATCCTACACTATGTATTATTTTTACAGTAGGTCCTTAATATTTGATAAATGAATGACAATTAAATAAGAAAACTGTTGGTTAAAGCTTCACGTGCAGACTTCATCTGTTGTGGATTTGTGTCAACTCAAGTTCTTGGCTGTCTTTCCCCACCAGACCACAGTTGTTCTGTTCTGGTTTTTTGTAAATGAAAGTGAAATGATGGACCCTCCCTCCCAGAGATCCTCTCTCTAGGTTATAGCATCTCATTGACTCGATAGGTGACCTGTGACCAGGACATACCTGGTATAGAAAGGTTTGTGATCTTGAAGTCTGGTTCAGTAAGCCCTGGGATGCAGGGTCCCTGTTACACCAGAATATGCCTGATCTGACTGAGATTTTCGGGGGAGAATGTGTGTTGGTGGTACTGACAATGCATGATTCGTCAGCTGGCTGGGGCTGATTATCAAGATGTCCAAACTGACTCCTCTGCTGTGTGTAAGCAATTTAATTTTGTGCCTAATTTTAATCTGCAGTGTACTGTATGTCCACATCTGCTGTGTTAAAGCATTCATTAGCATTTAAAGGGGGAGCTGATGGTATTGATCACTCTTATTAAAACTAAAAACAATCACATGGCAGCCGCCGCTGATGAAAAATCCTCTGCTGGGTCTCAGCTATAAAAAATTTCAGCAAAAGTTTATCTACTTAAAGTTTCTGAAGCATTAGGAGGGCTGGGTGACATTCTGCTTACAGCCCTCAGGGAGAAGTTGGTGAATGGGGCCAGAAAAGGAAGGGACACAAGTTCAATGTGAAAGTTTATGATAATTGGGTACAAACCACAGAAAACTTTAATGCAGGCTGGTCATTTGAGAGGCAGAGTGATGTAGTGGATAGAGGATAGCCTTGGTCTCAGTCAGGAAGACCAGAGTTCAATTTCTGCTTCTGATACATGCCGATGATATGACCATGGGCTGATTACTTATCCTCTCAGTGCTCCAGGTGACTTTCTGAGACTATCAGTTGTAGAGCATGTGTCCATTTGCATTGGTAGAGGAAACTATCTTATTGGTGGTCCCCTGTACCAATGAAATTATAGGCCCGATCTAAAATGAAGGAACTAGTACATAAAGATCACAGTGGCTCCTCAGTGTTACTAGGCTCCATTCAACATAACTTCTCTGGACTTTCCATTCCCTACATATCTTGTCACTCCCCTCCCAGCCCCCATCTTAGAGATGAGGAAACCTCATCATTTCAGTTCATGAAAATCCATTTTCTAGGAATGGTTTCGGACCAGTCATAATCACCATTGTATCTCTTTAAAGGGAATATATACTGTGTTTAGATCTGTACAGAAATCATTACAGAGGCTTTCTGTTCCTTAAGAAAATGCCATTTGATGTTTCCCTTTGCATTGACAGTGGTAGGTCTATGGTACTAGAAGTAATTTCAGCTGATCTTAGAAGCAAGTACCGTTTATCACTTTCACCACCATCCTCATGTTTAAACGGACAAATGAGTTCTAAAGTCACCAGCCTAACTCTATCAACGTCGGAAAAACCTAAAGAAAATTGAAAAAATTAACCTTCGGGTAAATTTAAGGTGATGTCATCACAACCCCAAAGTGTCACATGTTGATCTTTATCAATAATCCATATCCTGGGCAGACATCTTGCAAAATCACCATTGGTTCCATATGGACGAAAGGAATTGATGAATCCCTACAAGTTCATTAATTCTACTGGAGGAAAAAAAATACTCAAAGTGTATGACGTAGTAATCATCATCTTTGTGTACAGAGGGCAACGTAGTATTTTGTGATTTGTATATACTCTGTTTCTTGGCAAAACATGTCATTCAGCCAGGCCTTAATTAGCTCTGTTACTGGGGACTAGACTAGCATAGTGAATTAAATCAACTGGCAATTCAAAGAAGCTTTTTTGAAGCAATTTTTGTAGACATTCTTTTTTACTAAACCCATTGTTGACCAGGAGCCTATGGCAAAATTGAGTTACAAAATGTATTCTTAACCAAACAAGAGATAGAGGCAATTACAAAACATAAAATACATACCTTTCATTACTTGAAACTGAAAAACTTCTGCATACATAGAGTTAATTCACCATAGACAGGAAGGGAAGTAAGCAAAAGGGAAAAAATATTCTCATCAAATTTTTCTGGTAAGGTTTTGGGATACAAGGTATATAAACATATATACATATACATATATACATGCACATACACATACACATACATATACATATATAGGTACATATGCATATTTGCTATTCCCCAATAGATTAGTGAAAGGATATGAACAAAAGTTCTCAATAGAAGAACTGCAAAGTATTTATGAGCACATCAAAAATGTTCCAAATAATAATTTTAAAATGAATACATAATAATAAGAAAAACACAAATCAAAACAGTCCTAAGATTTCACCTCATATCCTACAAATTGGCCAAAAATGTCCAAAAATGGCAGTAGTCAATGTTGAAGGGGTATTGGAATAATAAGCACACTATTACATTGTTGGTGGAGCTGTAAAATACTGGAACCATTTTGGAAAGCTTTAGAATTATGCAAATAAATTAACAAAAATGTCCATATCCTTTGAACAAAGACTCCATTACTGGACCTAACCCCAAGAAAGCCATAGATAAGAAGAAAGTCACTATATATACACACCAAAATATTCATAGCATCACTTTTTGTGATAACTAAACATGAGAAGCACAACTACATAGAAAAATCAAAAGAAAAATGATCAAGTAGGAATAAATTGAAGAGATATGAGAGAATACCCCTGACACACCCCTTCACAGACTTGGGAGGTCCACAGGTATTATATTGCAAATGTTTCTGCACTTTTTCAATGTACTGATCAGTTGTGCCCATTTGTCTTCCCCTCTCAAAAAAACACCATTTGTTATGTTGAGATAGTTCTCTAGTTGGTGGGGAGAAGGAATACTTGGTATAACTCTAAGAAAGAGAAGATAATTTAAAACTTTTTAAAAATTGAGTTACATCCTTCAACCTTTTTCTTTCCTTCCATTCTAGAACCTCTAAAGGAGTTGTTGATGAACAATTAAATAGCCAGGAGGGAAAGCAAGGGACCAGCTTAGCTCCTAAACTAACTCAGCCTCTAACTAACCAAATTAATTGGATTTCTTAATACACTAGTACGCAATCAACTCAGTTCAACTTAACAAATAATGTAGCAAGTATCTACCATAGTCCAGGAGCTGACAAGAGATAACCTAGAAATAAATGCATAAAATGTTGATGCTTCGAGGAACTTTACAAGTCAACAAACCCTTCATTTGACAGATAAAGAAACAGAGACTTGGAGAGGTTAATTATTTGCCTCAAATCACATAGTTGGGTAGTAGCAGAATCAGGACAAAACCTAGGTCTGCTGTCCCCTAGTCTAGGGCTTCCTCCCTTACCTGATGTTTGGAGGTTTTTCTGGACATATCTAAGTGAGTCATCACCCCTGGGTCATCTTCTGGTTTTATTTTACTGGTTCCAAGATCAAGGAATAAGTTTCCTTTATTTTTATGTCTTTGAAACCTACCACAATTCACCATATTTAACAGGTGCCAAATCGAATTGAATTGAACTGAATTGAATTGATAAATTGCTTCAACAAAATCATGCTTGGTCCTGACCAATAAAATTGAGAAACTGTTAGCAAATTCATTCTCAAAAAGTCAAAGGAAAGCAAAACTACTCAGGGCAGATGACTTGGACCCAGTGAGTCCTGACCTCTCTTTGCTTTCATTTGGTTTTGATTCTGTCTGGTTTTTTTCTGATCCCTGGGAGGAAGTTCCACAAATTGTCAAGATAATAGCTAATGAAAATTCCAGGAGAGTATGGCATTCCCAAATTTGAATGTGGGTCATTTGTGTCTGTTATCGCATTCAGGAATGAAGACTAAGCCTTCCCAAAATTATCTCGAGAATTTAAGGGTTGCTTGTGTTTTTATTGTTATTGTAAAACAGAGACCTTTTATTTTGCTTGGTATGTAACTGTATTTGTTGATTTAGCTCTCTGATAAACAATAGTTTATATGAATACTAGAAGTCCTTTATTTTCAGAAGTGATTTTGGAGGCTTTTTTCTGATCCACATTAGCTGACCATTCCCTTCACCAATGGGCATGTGCACAAGTGTGCATGCACTCACACACATTCTCTCTCTCTCTCTCTCTCTCTCACACACACACACACACACACATCCCAGTTATTTTTACACTGTTTCGTCAAATAAAAGAAAGCTGCCAACAGTAGCAATCCTTCTCTTGTATTCAGTGCCTTATATAACCAATCACATTCCCACAGTTACCATGATTATCTCCATATCATAGGAGGAAAAGGGAGGTATCATGGCAGAGAAAAAGGAATGCCGGACTTAAAGGCATAAGGTTCAAATCTGTGCTTGGCCACTGATTAGCTGTGTGATTATGGACAGGTCTTTTAACCTCTCTGATCCTTAGTCTCCTTATTTGTTATATAATGTTTTATTTATTTATTTTCTTATACTTTTTCGAAGTACATTTTGGGCCATTCTCTGATTTGAGTTATACTGGAAAATAAATTTTAAAAAAACATGACTTGCCCAAGGTCACAAAGCCAGTAAGGGTCTGAGGTCAGATTTTAACTCTAGGCCCACCCCTCTATTCACTGAGCCATTTAGTTGGATTAACTTACCTCTAAAGGCTCCTTTCAACTCTAAATCTATGATCCCATGATCCTAGGAAGGTGACCCCACATAGTGGACATAAAGGTGGTGGAGGGATGGTCTTGGAGTCAGAAAGTCCTGAATTCAAGTCCCAGCTCTAACATATTGGCCAAATGAACCTAGGCAAATCACTTAACCTCTCAAGGGTTTAGACAATTGTGACTACACACTGATGAGAAGTTTCTGACCTGCTTTAGTTAAATTTTCCTCATCTCCATATTTCCCATATCAATGAAATCACAGGTCTAGTCTTTATCTCCCTATCCTTTGGGTCTAAGGCAAGATGGAAAGAGGTGACAAGATTCCCATCAAAGTCATACAAGGAGAGTTGAAGTCCAGATCTGAAAGCAGAAAGTGAGTTCAGTCTCTTACTCAGGCTGTCTTAGTACTATACCCAACATGGATGGAGCAGGACCAATTCCATTCCAAGCCATTAAAAACACAAAATGGAGATAATGCACAAAACACATTACATTCCAATGGGAAAACTTGACCTAATAGGTTGTGAGTAGGAGAAGAGAATTAGATCCCAATGCACTTCCCTATTTTAGCAGGCTGTTTGTCCTGGATGTCATATGTCTTGTCATGATGTAAATGTTTAATTTAAAACATCGAAATTTAACACTAACAATTTCATTTAATTTTAATTCACTGAATTTAATTAATTTTAAATTTTAGTATTAGTAATGTTAATTTAAAACATTAAAATCAACATTTTGCACGTACAATAGGTAGCTCATACAGAATTTAAGCATTTGCCTAAAGTTATTCATGTACTCACAAATGCCAACTTTCAGCCAAACTATTCTAAGCTATCTCCCTAAAAGGATACTCCAACTCCAGTCACTATGCATTTGCAAGGAGTTTGTAAATACAAATCTAACTTTTAAGACCTGCAGCAATCTGATTTCCAATCTACCTTTCTGGACTTATTTCCCATTATTTGCTTTCATGTAGTTGGCATTCTAGGTTATTCCCCATATCTAACATTCTGTCACTCACCTTCAGGTGAGCATTCACAAAAACCAGAATACACCCTCTCCACATCTCTCAGAATCCTCGTCTTCCTAATGGACTCAGCTTTGGTATCACTCTGGTACTTGTTTTTTTTGTTGAGACAAGTCACAACTTAAGACCTCATTTGGGATTTTCTTGGCTAAGATACTAGAGTGGTTTGCCATTTCCTTCTCCAACTCATTTTACAGATGAGGAAACTGAGGCAAACAGGGTTAGGATCATTCAGCTAGTTAGTGTTTGAGGCCTGATGTGAACTCAGAAAGATGAGGTTTCCTGACTCCAGCCAGGCCCAGCACTCTATCTACTGCACCACATAGCTGTCTCTTGATACCAGGAGTGATTAGTCTTTTTTGCCTTCGTGGTCCTTGTTGTACTCTACCCATGTGCGTGCATGTTTTTCCCCAGGAGAACATAAGATCCTTTTGCATCCTTATCACCCAGTGCCTAGCACAGGGCCTGGCATGGGAGAGATCCTCCATAACCATTTCTGAATTCAACAGTGGTTTTTAAGGAATTATTGTGGAAGCATTTTCCTTATTCAAGAGAAGACTGCTTATTCCCTTGCTTCCCAGCTGAGTGGAGGATGGGAGGTGCACATCTGCAGGTGGGATTTCTCTGAATTTATCTTTAAGAAAAAAATGACCTGGCTAAAAGGCAGAGAAATATGGAAGTTTTCTTTGGTTGGCAATCCTTTCAACACCTTTGGTCTCTTCATCTTGTGCTGACTTTTAAGCCTCGTGGTGCTTGCTTTCCTACTGAATTCAACAAACTTATTAAGCACCTCCCTTGTGTAGATCACAGAGCGAGGTCATGGGGACAACAGGAAGTTTTGTTAGAACAAAAACCTAATGGGACAAGACACAAACACAGAACACTATCGTATACAGCATTTCCATGAGGTCTGAAGAGTAAGGCCATAACCTACACAAAATCAACACGTTCAAAAGGAAAATTTACAAATAAGAATGTTCCATACAAATTATTAGAAGTTTTGAGGAGACCCTTATTTCTTTTTTTTTTTGCCTTTTTTTTTTAGAGGACAATTGGAATTAAGTGACTTGCCCAAGGTCACACAGCTAGTTTTTTTGGTGTGTGTATTAAGTGTCTGAGGTTGGATTTGAACTCAGGTCCTCCTGACTCCAGGGCCAGTGCTCTATTCACTGTGCCACCTAGTCACCCCACAGCCCTTATTTCTAACAAGTAACATTCTTGGTATGCACTTGCTGGGACCATAAATATAAAAGTTTTTCAAAATTAAAACAAAAATTCCCAAGACTAGTTTTGAATTCGGCATAAGGTTACCAATCTATTTTGAACAATTTTTGCAATATCTTCTTGTTTGGATGAAAATCAGTTTGAAGATAATAACAATAAATTCTGTGGCTTAATCTCTTCTCTCCTTCCCTACCCCCTTCCACACCAACTTATCCAGTCTGGTATGGAAAGAAATGAGATCCTAAGTTCTGCCAACTTGACTTTATTCATCTAAACTCAGGCATATCGAAAAGATGGAATACTTTCTCTGCTGTTGATTAGAATTGATACGCTGATCAAGTGAGATAACATATAGAACCACTACATGTGTTGTTAAATACCTCCTATGTGCCGGCCACTGTACCTGGAGATACAAAGAAAGACTGAAAAAAAGTGCTGTACCAGGACTGAAAACAACGACAATATCAACTCTACTCCTAAAAAGAAGGGAAGGGTTCAAGAGAAGTATCATGATGTTTCCCAAGCACGGGACACTTATAGATGGAGGGCAGTGGGCAATGTTTTCAAAATGAGCATCACATCCCCTATTTTCCAGGTGTAGAAGGTAAGGCAATTTGTTCCCCAAAGTGAGTCCACAGGAAAGAACTGAGACCAGAAACCAAACAGAAAGCCATGTGGGTTCCCAGAGGTATATGTACATTCCAGAAAAGACAAGTAAATTGGCTTAGGCCCCACTACCAAGGTAGAGGCAGGGGAGGGATGGCACTTACCCAGCTGGGTAATGAGCCTAGAAACCTTGTCACGATAAAAGTTGGCTCAAAAATTCGTCATTTAAGAATGCCCAAAGGTTCTTCTGAAGGATATTGAATTGTGCTTGAAAGAGAAAACGAAAAGAAAATATGTGTTTGCCTATACAAATAAAGGCCAAATTTCTGATTTTTAAAGAGTCATTATAGAGGTGAATGAGTCCTGTCTTCTTATTATGTAGCCAAAGTATTTAAGCTTCAGCTTCACTTTTTGTCTTTATAATGAGTACTATGAATTAATTTCTTTAAGCATTGACTGAATTGATCTCCTTGCTGTCCAAGGGACTCTCAAAAGTCTTCTCCAGCACCACAATTTAAAAGCATCAATTCTGTGGCACTCAGCTTTCTTTATAGTCCATCACAACTATATATTACTACTGGAAAAACCATAGCTTTGACTACATGAACCTTTGTCAGGTTCATGTAGTGTGTTATCCAGATTTGTCATAGCTTTCCTTCCAAGGAGCAAGCCTTTATTAGTTTCATGGCTACAGTCTCTGTCTACAGTGATATTTGATCCTAAGAATAGAAAATCTGACACTGGTCCATTTCTTCTCCCTCTATTTGCCAGGAAGTGATGGGGCCAGTTACCAGGATCTTAGTTTTTTTAGCGTGAGAGGGAAACAATGTGTAATTAGCCTAGAAAGATAAACTTGAACTAGATTATGTAGAGCTTTAAATACCAAACAGAGGAGTCTGTAGTTTATTCTAGAGACAATTGTCACCTAGAGGAGCCAGGAGCAGCCTGGTCAGACCAGTACCTGAGGAATGTCGATTTGACTGCTGTACAGATAATGGATTAGAAAAGAGAGAAGCTGGGTACAGGGACTATTAACCAATAATCTAGGTGATTGATAATGAGGGCCTGAACTAGGCCCTCTTATGTGTGGAGAGAACAAGAACAATGTGGAAAGGAGGGAGGTGGGTATAAAATATATCACAGAGGTAGAACAGATGAGTCTTGACTCCTGATTAGATATGGGGGGGAGGGTCAGTGAGAATGAAGACTAGAGGAAAATATTTAGGTTTCAAAAGTGGATGCCTGGAAGAATTCTGGTAACCTTGAAAGAAATAGGAAAGTTAAGAAGGAGGAAATAGCTTAAGGGGAAAAAAATGAATCAATCATGAACCATTATTGAATGTGAAATGCCCATGGCACTTTCAAGCAGAGATATCCAAAAGACCCAGAAAAAAGATGGGATCTAGACTGTATATTTTCAGGTCATCTGCATAGAGATGATAGCTGAATCCATGGGAGCTAATAAGATCACCAAGATCACCAAGATCACCAAGGTGTTGCGAGAGAAGACAAGAGGCCTTGGGGTACACATATGTATAAAAGCCAGGACATGGACCTTGCAAAGAAAACAAAGAAGGATCAATCAGACAGGTAGGAGAACCATAATAAAGCAACTCCAGGAAAGTCCAGAAGTGTGCAGAAAGAAGGACTGTGGTCAACAGTGTGAAATGCTGCAGAACAGGAAGGATGAAAACTGAGAAAAGTCATTTGGATCCAACAATAAAGGTCATGAGTGGCCATGGAGAAAATGGAGTCCATCAGGAATAGGATTGATATTGCAAGGATCTGAGGACTGATCAAGAAGTGAGAATATATGGAAGCTAGTATATTCAGTGTTTTCAGCTTCTTTCCTTTCTTTTCTCTTCTCATTTCCCCTCAATAATTTCTAGAGCAAAACCAAGTCTGTGACAAGAGCCAAATTTACAAGATGCAGCAAATGGAGAGAGATGTTGAGCAGTTGGAAGGGAATATTTTACCCTCTTTAAATACTTTTTTCAGTTGTGCTTTTTCAGACAATCCATAACCAAGTCAACAATTTACACTCCTTTGATTTGGCAACTAAATAAATAAAATCAGTATTAAATCTTAAGTGTGCTTCTAGTTGCAGAGGTTACACTTCCAACTTCTTACCTTGCCTAGTCTGAAGGATCTTCTTTCTCTTTCTTTGGAAAGAGGCTTTGATGAAATTCTCCTTGATTTATATTCATGGTTTTAAGATACTTCAACAATTCTGAATCTTTTTCTCCCCTACAAGATGCCACACTTCTGGAACCAAGCATGTCAGATGCCAAAGGGTGCAAATAGTCTAGATCAGTGGTTGTCAACCTTCCTAATGCCACGACCCTTTAATACAGTTCCTCATGTTGTGGTGACCCCCAACCATAAAATTATTTTCATTGCTACTTCATAACTGTAATTTTGCTGCTGTTATGAATCATAATATAAATATCTGATATGCAGGATGTATTTAAATTGAACATAACCCACAGGTTGAGAACCCCTAGTCTAGATTATGAAAAAAAATCAAACAAATAAATAAAAGGCCTCAGATATAACTAGTTCTAGGCATAATGGTAACTTCCCAATAACATCACTGCAGAAGAAAAGCTAACTACTATTGTCAATAGATGAATACAAATGCCCCAAATTATCTCCCTCTCTAATTAGATTCCCGAAGGTCACCAAGATACTGCCTATGTGCAGTCATTAAAGCAGTGTCTGTATGTGGAATCCTAAAGTGCAGAACACTACCACCTCCCATGGAGATTTGGTTTGGGGTTCCTAACAAACTACTCTAATAAACAGTGGTTCTCACCATCACTAATGAAATTCAATCATCTTAGATGGTTTTTAAAGTCATTTTTTTTAGAATTCCTGATTTCCTTCCACTTACCCAGACCTCCCTCAATGAACATCTCCACATACATGGATATATTTGACAAACGATCAGTGGTAACACTTCCCACGTGGGTACACTTCAAAACCCATTCCCTAACCATTACCCAATAATTAGCTGAATTAGCTGAGTTGATTTAATGTTACAAACATCCTTTGGTCCTCCCCTTCTACAGTGAGTAATCACTAGAAATGGTGTGTGTGTGTGTGTGTGTGTGTGTGTGTGTGTGTGTGTGTGTGTGTGGTCTTTTAGGCCAATATGTGCAACCAACTCAGGCCTCAATTAGTCTGGGGATGAATTTTAAAGAGACACATTTGAATTTTTTACTTCTTGTGTTTGCCCTTTGACCTAATTAGTATCATTATCTTAACCCCACAAAAGATAGTATCTCTTCTTTGGTACTTCAGTGAGAAAAACCTACCAGAAACACCTCCTGATATCTCAGATCAACAAACTGAAAGAAAATAATTGGGCTATTGAGGAAGATGCAAATCAGAATTACTATTGGGATAAGATGCTCTGCAAACATAGCATTTCTCATCCTACTAAACTTACTGAGCTCCAAGGTTTCAACTCTTGGCTTTTGATGGATGGGAGATAATGTAGGAGGAGTCCTCTATGACTACAGTTAATAACAGTCTGTGGAGATTTATATTTAACCAGGCATAAACATCTGGGGTGGAAAAACAGTAGGAGACCAATGCAAATCTCAGTTGGAAAGGATCAGAACGATGTCAGCAAAGGGCTGCTCTTTATAGCCCAGAGCTGCTCTTGAGGTTTGCATTTATCCACATTCCACCATATAGATTTCTGGTCTTTCTCTATCATTGTCTGTCAGAATCCAAAGGTATTTTAGAGAAGAATCAGATGAACCAATCAATGATGAAAGCAACAGGTCCTTTAATTTGATATTTAAGGGAAAAGAGATAGCCAAATGGTTTAACCTTAAACAAAAGGTGAAGGAGGAATAGGGTAAGGATGCCAGGACAGCCCTTCATGCTAGAGCTAGAACAGATATCATTAGACAGACCTCTATTTGTTTGTATATGGGTGGGTAGGAACCAGGGGCAAGGAAGAGATTGAAGACTGGAGCTGGATATATAGATGTTGGAGTCACCTAGATATTGAAAATAATTAAACCCATGAAATCTGATGACACATCCAAGAGTGAATGTGTGAAGAGAGAAGAGAAGAGGGTTTGGGACAACCTTAGGATGCATCAACCTTTCATGGAATATACAGCAAAGGAGACTGGTTAAGAGCACGGGGAAAGGTAAGAGGAGAACCAAGAGAGAGAAATATAAATATATATATTTATATATAATATTTATATTAAAAATATAAATCTAAATCACGAGAGGTAAACCAAGAGGAGAGAAACAGCAAAATCCCATAGAGGCTAGAATATCCAGAAAGACAAAGCTATGGGTCAACAGTATTAAATACAGTAGAGATATGAGAAAAATTAGATACTAAGAGGCTGTCATATCTGGCAACTAAGGAATGAATCATTAATAATTCTGAAGATCATTCCAGTGGAGTCCAGTGGGTAGATTACAGAGGGTTTAGAAGACAAGTGAGAAGAAAGGAAATGGAATCAATAAATGTAGATGCATTTTCCAGGTCACTGGCTGTGAGGAGAGATGTGCAACAATATGTTGAGGGTACGTTAGGGTCAACTGAAGGTTTTTTAAAGGTGGAAGAGACCTAGGCCTGTTGGCAGGCAGCAGGAAAAACAGCCAACAGGCAGAATTTGAAGTGGCAGTGAAGCGAAGGCTGGATAGAGTAGCATCATGAAGAGGTGACTACACGGGCAGTGTTCTGAAGGAGATGAAAGAGGTTGTGATCAAGGGTAGAAACAGATGTACTTCTAAAGATTTTAAAACTAACTCTCGAGGGGGAAAAAGTACATACACAACACACTTCTAAGTTTTAATTGCATTATTAACATTGTCTCCATCACTTTCTTCACTATAGGCAGTTAATAAGCCCCGATTTGTAGCATTTGCCAATTAGCAGGTCATAAACATTCACACTGAAAATTTCACAGTTGCTTCTGCAGTTCGATCTGGCTCCAGAATACCCCTGGATACAAGTAGAGGGGCTGACCTTGGTAAGGAAAAGGAGCTGCCTCTTCATTAGAAACTGAGCTTTGGAGAGAATGGAAATAAGGAGAGATATATTTGGTCCTCTTCCCTCTCATTTCCATTCTTCAGGTTCCATCATGAACTGCCTATTAAACGTTCCAAACTGGACCTCCCACAAGCATCTCAAGCTCACTATTTCTAAAAGAGAAGTCATAGTCTTTCTTTCCAAACCCCTTTGTGAATTTCCTTATTTCTGTCAAGGCCCCTATCATCTGCACCATCACCCAGGTTCATTTCCTCAGTGTCATTCTCACCTTCTTACTCTTACTCACCCCACACATCCAGCCACTTGCACGAGCTTATTGTTTCTAGGTGTACAACATCTCTCACAAATGTTGCCTCATCATCATTCACCTAGGCACCATCACTTCTCACCTGAAGTATTATTATAACCTCCTCCTCAATACCTCAAGCCTCTCTGCTTGTCTCTGTCTTCCACACAGTCAT
This sequence comes from Pseudochirops corinnae, assembly GCA_028646515.1. Classification (NCBI taxonomy): domain Eukaryota; kingdom Metazoa; phylum Chordata; class Mammalia; order Diprotodontia; family Pseudocheiridae; genus Pseudochirops; species Pseudochirops corinnae. The sequence continues at coordinate 240,491,350 of CM053588.1, read as the reverse complement.
CAGCATTATTTTCCTAATGCACAAATATGTCAACCTCCCCCTCTCAAATTCCAGTGGCTCCCTTCTATCTCTAGGGTCAAATATAAATTCCTCTGTTTGGCATTTTAATCTCTTTACAATGTGGTATCCTCCTACATTTAGTCTTCTTACACATTACTCTCCTTCATAGTATCTTTGATCCAGCCACATTTTGCCAACTTGCTGTTCAGCCCACAAGATGCTTGATCTTCCATCTCGGTACATTTGCACTCACTGTCCCCCTTGCATGGAATGTGTTCCCTCTACACCTCCAGGAAGAGTTAACATGTTTGCCTTTGTACTTGTGCAATTATTTCCTTCTATCTTCCTTTCTCCCAAAGTTAGGTGGAGAATGGTGGTAGTCGTGGTGGTATGTCTACTCACCTCATATCTGTGACTGATTCATCACATGTAGTGAGTGACACGTGTCTCAGCCAATCCTAGTCAAGTCCCCTGACATGAATGAATGTGGGTTTATTAAAAATGTTTTGTAAAAATATGAGACGCACAGGAAATCAACACAGCTTAGTCTGTGAGAATGATCATGTCATTTTATCTATCACTTTCTCTTTCCTAATTTGTCTTCTGAGATGAGAAGTACAAGGTGACTCAGACATCCAAACCTAGCCTGAATACTTTTAGAACAATATGACTGCAGGAGGTCTTGAGTTACTTTTCTCTCGCCAAACTATATCCCTTTCCTATGATTCAGGTCTCACTTCCTTCAAGAAATCATAAAAGTCATTTTGCTAACTACTGATAACCCAAAACATTCTCACTAGTATAGAGAACCTGATAAGAGAGTGAAACCATTGGGTAAAAGTATATTCTTCAGCTCTTAGAGTACAGAAAAGCTATGCCAAACTCTCTCTCTAGCAAAAAAAAAAATATATATATATATATATATTTTTTTTTTTCCATGCCTTTTTCCATGCCTGAGAGTTCCCGATCCCATAGGGCCAGTCAGATGGCTTTGTTCAATGTCATTAATGGCATCCCTATCCATAGGCCAGCTGCTTTGTAATTGGGTGCCCAAGGAGAAGCTGTGGATACAGTGTGCATGTTCAGCGTAGACCAATTATCTCTACTGGAAAAAACACATTTAAGGTACATGCCTTCTGATGTGAGGCACAAACACATTTGCCTTCATGCACAAAAGACTTCTGACTTTTAATTCTTCAAAAAAGCCATGATTTCAGTGGTATGTGTGCTTCTTTCACTGATGAAAATGGCAATTTCTCCACTCTGAGTTGATGGCCTTTGTGAGGTGTTGTTGACCACACACACACACACACACACACACACACACACACACAAACAATCTTAAAGAAAGCTCTTCTAGTGATGAGACTCTCTAACCCAGCTAGTCTGGTTCTCAGTAGCACCTATCATCGGGCTGCTATTCAAAGTGTTTTTATCTTGGTAAAACCTGTCATATCCAGGGTACCCTATTTCTCTAGTTTTTGAGAAGCCAGAGTCACCTGCAACATGACATCAGACCTAGTTTAAGCAGATAATCCTACAGATGTAAGGAATAAAGTTTTTACCAAATGTGTTAGAACTGGATGTGGAGTTTGCATAGTCATTAGGTCCATGCAAGCACTTTGCTAAGCAAAGAAATTCCAGGATCAGAGTTGAGACCACACTGGACACAGTAAGAAGTTCTCAGGAGGGGCCAGAGAGAACCAGAGTTCACCCAGGATCTGTCTGTATGGGAGGTAGATGCCATTTTTTGGTCTGTGGTGTTCTCTACTTAGAGAGTCAAAGTCTGGGGAGGAAGAGGAAAGCACAAGTAGGAAGAATATTGTTTATAGTTCACTCAGACACTGACAGTGTTCGCTTTCCATGCACAAAACTCCCTGGTGGTTCATTATAAAAATGAACTTTAAAAAAAAATACTAAAACTATGAAGGATTTGAATGAAGTAACCCTGGGAGGTAACATTGTTCTCTCCTGGTTCTCCTCCTATGGGTCTGATCACACTTTCACTGTATAAAAAAAACCCTATTGAATTTTATGAAATCATTTGATTGCATCAGTTCTATGCACTTCAGCGATTACCTTTAATTTTGATTGTTCCCAGATCGATATATTCAGCCATAGTCTCTCTCTTTAGATCTAGTCCTGTATCACCAACTAGACCTTGCACATCTCAAACTGGAAGTCCCGTAGGCATTTCAAACACATGTCCAAAACAGAACCTGTTATATTTCCTCCCAAACTCTACTCATTTCCCAGCTTTCTGTTCTTGTCACGCTAACATCATCATTTGTGTTACCCAAGTTCAGAACCTTAGTGTCATCCTGAACTTCTCCCACCCATATCATATATCCAATCTATTGCCAAATATTACTGTTTCTACCTTCACATCATCTCTCTAATACATCCCCTTTTGTCCACTTCCTTGGTCACAACCCAAGTTCAGGTTCTCATCACTTCTCACCTGGGCTATTGTAATAGTCCTTCAGCTAGCCTCAAGTCTTTCCTCTCTATAATCCATCATTCCTTCAGCTGCCAAGGTGATTTATCATAAAGTATAGCTCTGACCACTTCACCTCCCTGCTCAATGAGCTTCAGCAGCACCCTATTACCTTCAGGATCAAATATAAATTCTGTTTCTAAACTCTTCATAATCTGGCCTCATTCCTACCTTTCTAGTCTTCTTACACTGCACTGTCCTAATATGCTTTATAATCTAGAGACATTGATTTACTAGCAGGTCCTTCGAAACAATAATCCATATCCCTGATTTTGTACTGGTGGTCCTCATACATGGAATATTGTGCCCCTTCCATCTATCTCTTAATTTCTTTGGTTTCCTTCAAGACTTATCTCAAGTCGGGGCAGAGCCAAGATGGTGGCGTAGGAGCAGCAACATATCACAGCTCTCATATAGCCACCCCAAAATACCCATAAAATATGACTCTAAACTAATCCTAGAACTCCAAAACACACACAAATATACTTTCCACTAAAGTCAGCTTGGCTACGAGGAACCATATCAGCACTGTGAACCAAAACCAGCCTGGCCTGCTGTGCCCCAGGGGCGGTTGGACAAGAGGAGCCGAGCCCCAGCTGGAGCTTTGGGTGAGTGGATTGGTGGCAGCTGCAGCAGTGTCCAGAACTAGGTCAGTGGGACTTGTGAGGTCGTAGGAGAAAAGTGGTCTGGCCAAAACGCCTCCAGGGCTGAGAAGCGAAAAGTGGAGCTCCTGCACCCGCCTCCGCATTGCGGCTTCAGCGCTCTCAGCCTGCAGACTGCGGGGGGACCAAGCGATTGTTCAGAGGCCAAGAGCTCTCCTGTTGAGCGGCCTGGATCCAGATCGCGGTCTTGGGCTTTGGTCTTGTGGTTCTTTTTCCTTCAGTGAGCCGGAAGTGGGGGAGGGACCCAGCAACTCCCTGAGAGCTCCGGCAGCTAGGAGGACCCCAGTGATTTGGGACAGAGATTTCCCCTCTGGAAGCAGAGCTCCACAGAGATTTAAAAAAAAAAAAAACACAGACTGACCCACAATGAATAAGAATAAGCATAAGAAGCAAAGTAAGAACAGCAACCAAACCCTAGATTCCTTCTTTGGGGAAAAGAAGGACCAAGGCAGAGAGAAGGAGGAGGACAGCGCAGCCAGAACTCCCCCACCAGGGGCTTCCAATAAACATGAAGATTGCCTTAAAGCTAGAGATCAGCTGAAGAAGGATTTTGAAAACCAAATGAGAGAAGTGGAAGAAAAATTGGGAAGAGAAATAAGAATGTTG
>CM053588.1:240387920-240487085 GCA_028646515.1 Pseudochirops corinnae | reverse complement strand
TATAATCAAATGTTAAAAATATATATGTATATATATATATACAATTATTATTATTATTATTATTATTATTAACTACATCCAACTGGAACTTGAGATACACAGGCACTGTGGCTGGGAGATCCATCTTGCCCTACCGAAAAGTCGGAGGAGTAAGGGGGGGAAGACATAGGAGAGAATAGATTGAGCGAGGGGGGATACACTGGGATGGCTGTTTTGGGGTGGTGAGTGGGGGAAAGATGGGGAGAAAATCTGTAACTCAAAATCTCGTGGAAATGAATGATGTAAACTAAACTAAAATAAAAATAAAAATAAAAGACTTATCTCAAGTCTAAGTTTCTACAGTCCCTTTTCCAGTCCCTCCAACTGCTAGTGACTTCTCCTATCAAATTACCCTCCATCTACTCTACATAAATCTTGTGGTCTTTACACGTTGTCTCTGACATCTGAATGTGAGCAGGCACTGTTTTTGCCCTTCTGTTCAATAAGTCTGACTCTTATGAGCATGTATAGGGTACTGTCCTAATACAGTCCCCAAGTGCACTTCAGAGCATGTGCAGGTATTGTTTCTAGGCTGCTTACGATGGGAAGAAGGGGATCCTTTTGATTGGCTGTTGATCCAGAACAAAGACTGCACTGACAATGCACTGATTAGGCCAAGGTGTTTTCCCTTTCTTGCCTGGCTACACGTGAGTGAAGACTAAACCTGCTGGAGAGAAGTGAGAGAATTGTGGGAATTGTGTGAACCAAACTGATTCCATCTTATAAAAGTGACTCCATTTTGAGACCCAAGTTTCATTTTCTCCTAAATCTCAGCTGCTAGCTTATTGTGGGAATTGAGGGACATCCTGTTTCATATCCAGGAAAATCCACTCGCTTGTTCTCCCCCCTCCCAACTCAGAAAGTCCATCAAGAGTCACTGATCTCCCTCCTAACTCAGAAAGTCCATCACGTTTCTACCTTCACATCAGAAGCAACTGAAAGCCCAGAAAGTCCATCATTTCCCCCCCAATTAGCAATCAGATTACCTAATCCTGTATCCTGGTTTACTTCCTGTTAATTGTTGGCTTTTAATGCATAAAACTCTGTCTCCCCCCGTATTTGGAGTCCAGTGCCAAGTTGAGGAGACCTGGTCCCAATTTGCTATGCAACTGACAAGCATTGCTTAATAAATCAATATGCTTGGAAGCTCAAACCTTTATCTCATTTATTTCAGATTTCATCTGTCACAGGAGTAGATTTAGACCTTTATTTCCTTGCCCAAGCCAACTCCATGTGGTCTGTTATTGCTGCCTCCCAAAGATATGCTCTTCAATATATATATATATATATATATAGATAAACACAATATATATACATATAGATACACACACACACATACACATACATAATATATAAATAAATATATGTGAAATATGTATTTATATTTACATAATATACATATGTATAGTACATATAAGCATATGCCTACTAATGTGGGGCACAAGTGCAATACCTTCATACACTCATTTGAATAATATGATCTATATTTTGAAAATGATTGTTGTTATTTATGACAATCCTTCTAAAGAATGTCATTAAAGAATAGTAAATCAGTCTAGGTTGGGGTAGGGAAGAAGGAAGTGGAAAAGGACTATTTAATTTATTTTCTAATCTAGATTTTCTTTTTTAATATGATCTCAATGACTACCAACCAACATGAGATTTCAGTATACAAAGAACAAGAAAGAGGAATGTATAAGGAACCGTGAAATTCTAATACCTGAGGAGTTTTTTTTAACGTGCATATTAAATATTAACATAGTACTGACACAGTTGCCTTATTCTTGTGTAAACATCTTGTTTTATTGTGTACTTTTAAAACAGTTTTATTGATACTTTTTTTTTTCTTAATATTTATTAGGAGAGTCATCAAGCAATTCAATGCCTTAGCTCTTTCTGAAATACACTTCCCATTCTACATAATTCATTTCCAAGTGATTGTATATTCCTAATTGGTAGGGACAGAAACACAGAATTAAAAAGGACTTCACATTCAGTCCATCTCATGAAATTCATACCTAACCAAAAATTCTTTCTCTCTCTCTTTTTTTTTTAAATAATCAGGGCTAAGTGACTTGTCCAGGGTCACATAGCTTGGAAGTGCCTGAGGCAGGATTTGAACTCAGGTCCTTCTGACTCCAGGACTGTCCATCTATCTACTGTACCACCTAGCTGCCCCAATTTTTCTTTCAAAATCCACAAGCAGTCATCTAGCCTTTGATCTGAAGACCCCCAAATAAAAAAGATCCCACTTGCTCCATTAAGGGAGACTTAATAGAAAGTTTCTCTTTACATTAAGCTGAAATCTGACTTTTCTGCTGCTTCTACATATTGCCTTGAGCTCTTTTGTAACCTGCAGAGGTTACTGTATCCTGCAGCTACGGTAGAAGATATCTGGACATACTTAAAATGTAATAACAACAGATAAAAATTTCTAACCAATCTACCAATCAGTAAATATTTATGAAACATCTTCAATGTGCAAGGACCTTTGACAGAGTTATAAAAAAGAAGTGTTAAGACAAGGTTCAAAACACTTAAGAGCTTACAATAGCTGATACTCGAATCAAGACAATCAAGACACTTGAATCTCTGAGTGAATGAGTGAGCAAGTGAGTGAATGAAATAATTCAGATTAACAGCTGTAGTTTTGATAGTAAATTTAACTCACTAGCAGTATCCCTTAGCAAGGGGTGTGCTGGTAAATGTTTAACAAGCAACTCTCTGATAAAACAATATACACCCTTTTAAAGCAAATCTGCATTATTAATATTTTCTCCATAATTTTAGTGTCGGCAATTCAACAAAACAGATCGCACATACCGACTAGCAAACTTAGACCTGTAAATAAAAGTTCATGTTGCAAAATTACAATGCACTTGCAGCTGGCTCCTGCACACTCCTGACCTGCTAGTGGACCTGCTATTACTAACAGTCACACTGGCATTGTGTAAATCAGGTAGCAACAGGCTGGACCCAAAGTCAGAAGGACTGACAAAATCTACTAACAGTAAGAATGATGACAGTCATAATAAATTTCTATTTCTATGATGACTTAAGGTTACAAAATTAACCTCTAAGGTAAACAGTCCAAAAATTACTGCTCCTCATTTTACAGGGACTTATCTGTGATCACACCTCTGATAAGTGTTGGGGGGGGGTCCTAAAATCAGGTCTCTCAACTCCAAGTTCAGTGTTCTTACCATAAACACAAAAGTAAAGAAGCAGATAAATCACTTGAGTCAGAAAATGGCCACTGTTTTAATGAGTACCCAATATTGATATAAATTAGGGTTCCTCCCAGGGTATGTTTAAAGAACGCAACATATGGAAATATATTAAAATGAGAACAAATGACATAATTATAAAGAGAGATACTTCTCACCATAACATATCTAAGGGCTGCTAAGTGGTGCAGCTGATAAGAACTAGGCTTGGAATCAGAAAGACTTATCTTCATGAGTTTAAATCCAGCCTCAAATGCTTACTAGCTGTGTGACCCTGGCTAAGTCACTTAACCCAGTTTGCCTCAGTTCCTCATCTGTAAAAGAGCTGGAGAAGAAAATGACAAACCAGTATCTTTGCCAAGAAAAACCCAAATAGGGTCATGGAGAGTCAGACCCGACCAAAAAATGACACTGCCACTCATTTGGAATGCCTTCTAATTCCTCATCTTTGGTTAAATTCCTAATTCTTCCTCTTTTGGTGGGGTAGTGAGGAGGGGTTAAGTTTAGGGTTAAATGACTTGCCCAGAGTCACACACCTATTAAGTGCCTCAGGGCATATTTTTATTCAGATACTCTTGACTCCAGGTCTGGTACTTTATCCATTGCACCACCTAGCTGCCCCAAATTCCTATTCTCTCTTTTTAAAAACAAATTTATGGATTGTTTTTTTTTTCTAATATTCAATTTTATAAGATTTTGAGTTCTAAATCCCCTCCCTCCACACTTCCTTCCCCAAGATGACATGCAATCAGATATAGACTATATATGTATGATCATATTAAACATATTTCCACATTAGTCATGTTGTGAAAGAAGAACCAAAACAAAAGGGGAAAAACCACGAGAAAGAAAAAACAAAAAAGAACAATAGAAAAGGAGAAAATAGTGTGCTTCAATCTACATTCAGACTCCATAGTTCTTTTTCTAGATGTGGACAGAATTTTCCATCATGAGTCACTGAGAATTGTTTTAGATCCTCATATTGCTGAAAAGAGCTAAATCTATCAAAGTTGGTCATCACACAATGTTGCAGTTACTGTGTACAGTATTCTCTTGGTTCTGCTCACTTCACTCATCATCAATTCATGTAAGTCTTTCCAGGTTTTTTTTAAGTCTGCCTATTCACTATTTCTTATGGAACAATAGTATTCCATTACATTAATATACCACAACTTGTTCAGCCATTCCCCAATTGATGACTACCCCTTCAATTTCCAATTCTTTGCCATCACAAAAAAAGAGCTGCTATAAATATTTTTATAAGTGTGTGTCCTTTTCCCTTTTTTATGATCTCTTTGGGATACAGACCTAGTAGTGGTATTGCTGGGTCAAAGGGTATGCACAATTTTATAGCCCTTTGGGCATAGTTCCAAATAGTTCTCCAGAATAGTTGGATCAGTTCACAACTCCACCAACAATGCATTAGTGTTCCAATTTTCCCACATCTTCTCCAATATTTATCATTTTCCTGTTTTGTCATGATAGCCAATCTGGTAGGTGTGATATGGTACCTCAGAGTTGTTTCAGTTTGCATTTCTCTAATCAATAATGATTTAGAGCATTTTTTTCATCCTACTCATTCTTTAAAACCCAACTCACATACTATCTTCTCCAGGAAGTCTTCCCTAATTTTTCCTCCCTCATCATTAATTTCTCCCTCAGACTTTTACTATTTTCTTCCATCTCTCTCTAAAATGTAATTATGCTCTAATATCCATTATATTTATATATGTTTTATTCCCCCTATAAGCTCTTATATTATGCAAACTTTTAATTTTGCTCAGATCTCAACACTATGTTCTATATCCAATAGTTGCTTAATCCATGTTGACGGTATTTGCTATATCATAAGATTCAGAGAAGAGTAGCCTAATGGATGGAGGGGTGGTTTTGGAGTCAGAAATACTTGAGTTCAAATTTTGACAAATGCTCCCTGAGTGACCATAGGAAGTTATTTTATTTTATTTTTTTATTTATTATCTTTCCTCAATTACATGTAAAAAAACAATTTTTAATATTCATTTTAAAAATTTTGAGTTCCAAATTCCCTCCCTCCTTCCCCACAACCCTCATTGAGAAGGCTAGCAATTTAATATAGATTATACATGTGTAGTCATGCAAAACATATTTCCATATTAGTCATGTTTTAAAAGAAAACATAGACCAAAAAAAAAAACCCAAGAAAGATAAAGAAAATAAAAACATATGCTTCGATCTGTATTCAGACTCCATTAGTTTTTTCTTTGGGGATGGATAGACAGCATTTTTCACCATAGGTCCTTTAGAGTTGTCTTGGATCATTGTATTGCTGAGAATAGCTGAGTCATTCACAGCTGATCATCTTGCAATGTTACTGTTACTGTGGACAACATTCTGGTTCTACTCATTCATTTTGCATCAGTTCATGTAAGTCTTTCCAAGTTTTTCTGAAAGCATCTTGCTTATCATTTCTTATAGCACAATAATATTCCATCACAATCACATACCACAACGTGTGCCATTTCCCAACTGATGGGCAACCCTCAATTTCCAATTCTTTGCCACCAAAAAAGAGTTTCTATAAATATGTTTGTACATATAGGTCCTTTTCCTTTTTGTTTTCTTAATCTCTTTTGGGATACAGATCTCGTAGTGGCATTGCTAGGTCAAAGGGCATGCATGGTTTTATAGACCTTTGGGCATAGTTGCAAATTGTTCACCAAAATGGATGAATCAGTTCACAATTCCTGGGCAAGTCATTTTAACATATCAGTGACCTAAGCAAGTCTCTAAGATAATAAGTTATAAACAGGTTGCTAAATATATTAGTGGAAGGTGTTTTCATACTAGAAGTTCTCCACACTATTGAAATTGGAGGTCTTCTTGGGGTATAGGGGTGAAGCAGGGAAATCAGTGTTTAAAGCTGGAAAAGACCATGGAGTTTCTAGTCCATTCCAAGAAGTGAAGAAAATAGTCAAAGTCACAGGGGGAGATATCATTATTCCAATCTCCTTTAATACCTCTCTGCATTTCCCCCAGTCCATGATGCTCTCCCACATCTCTGAACTCATGTTTATATTTTGCACCATTCATTTGATATTCACAAATGCTGCCTTGCTTATTAAGAATATATTTTGTCATTTCCTTAACTTGATTGTAAATGTGAGCTATGGAAAGCTCTTAAAGGGCTTGAGCTAACTTTGTCTTACTTTTTCTTTTTAACCTAGTAAAATTCACTGGACAATGAAGATGCTCAATACATATTTGCTGATTAACTGGCAGATTGGATGGAAAATTTTTTCTGCTATCAGCATATAAATTGACTTTTTTTTAATACCATTTTGATTTTTTAATACCATTTCTTCTTTTTGAACTATACAGATATTTACCAGTTTCCCTTACTTAAAACCAGAGTGACTGAGCAATTCTTGACTTGTCTTAATAATAATTTATAATATAATTATTAATATAACATAATTAACAATAATACTTTCATTCTTCAGAAGGTGGAAAGAGCAATGAAGGGAATTAATCATCTGAATCTGATTCTGACCAACAGAGAAGAATTCATTAGTAAAGTAGAAGTGATAGAGCCTTGACAGAAAGTGAGCCCACCACATTAGAATCTGTGATATATAAGAAAGGTAACATCAAATATCTTCTAGATCTGGGGAGAGAGAGCAAATTTCAAAGAATTCAAAGAAAGAATCATATGGCCTATGACACTAATGTCAAACACAAGTAGAAATAGGGACTACTAAACCATACATATGGATCTCTGTAGATCACATATTGACTTAAAAAACTATACGTGTTAGTATATTTCTTTTTTTATTATTATTAAAACATCAACACATTAAAATAAGATAGGACCTGCATTTTAGTCTGGTTCAGGTTACACTCAGGAGTGTTGTGGGCTGTATGAAGTCTGTGGGCTTCATGTTTGACACCTCTGACCTATAATATACAGCAGAAGTTGGCCAGAGAGGAACAATCTTAAGAATTCAGGTTTGACCACGAATGAACTGTTGGTGGAGCTGTGAACTGGTCCAACTAGTCTGGAGAACAATCTGGAACTGCGCACAAAGGGCTATACAATTGTAGATACCATGTGATCCAGCAATATCATACCTAAGTCTATATCCCAAAGATATCCAAAAGGACCTATTTGTACAAAAATATTTATAGCAGCTCTTTTTGTGGTGACTAAGAAGTGGAAATCAAAGGGATACCCATCAATTAGGGAATGGCTAAACAAGCTGCGGTATATGATTGTTATGGAATATTATTGGGCCATAAGAAATGATAAGCAGAATGATTTCAGAAAATCCTGGAAAGACTTACATGAATTGATGCAAAGTGAAGTGAGCAGAACCAGGAGAAGGTTGTACACAGTAACAGCAATATTGTTTGATGAAGAACTGTGAATGACAGCTATTCTCAGCAATACAACGATCCAAGACAATTCCAAAGCACTAATGATGAAGTACACTATCCACCTCCAGAGAAAGAACTGATGCTGATTGGATACGGACTGAAGCATGCTATTTTTCACTTTATTTCTTTCATTTTTGTTTTTTATTCATCTTCTTGTACAAAATGACTAATAATGGAAATGTTTTACATGATTGCACACGCATAACCTATATCTGATTGCTTACTGAATCAGGGAGTGAGAAGGAAAGGGAAGAAGGAATAGAATTTGAAATTAAAAACTTTAAAGAAAAATCCAAATGTTAAAAATTGTTTTAACATATAATTGAAGAAAAATAATTTTTTTTTAAGAATTCAAGTCTGACAACACAGAGCCCAGTTATTCCAATAAGGAATACAAGGATGAACTGTTTAAAAAGACTGATGTGGCTACACAGGGAATTCATCCACCAACTCAGATTCCAAATAGGTTATAGAAAAGTGGAGGAGTAAGGGCCAGCAATGGAGGGTAACTACAAAAATGCCAGCATCCCATTAGAATAATATGAGGACAGTAAAATGAAAAACAAAGGTAAAGTTTTAGGAAAACAAAAAATTCTTGTTATTGTTGTAACTGTGTTGGTGGTAGGAGAAGATCAAAAAAGGACTACAACCCAAGGATGGGACAATGGAAATTACAAAAGAAAGATGATAAGGTGACTCTACTATTTTGATTCTTTTTTTCCCCTCTCTCACTTGCAGAATACTCTTAAGCCTGGAAAACATGAAGCAAAAATAGTTAAATAAACATTTTGGAGCTTTAAGGGTTACAAGCTCTTCACAGCGGTCCTGTGGGATAAGCAAGACAATTCTGTGAGACCTATATCAGTAAAAGACTATAAATTAGATTAGCATAACCCTATATGGGGAGAAACAAGGCTTAGTCTTCAGCCCAGAAGATACAGCCAAACTTTCTCTCTTATTCTTAATGGACCCGTTACGATGAAGAATTTTAACTGTAGTTGGAGAAAGGGGGGAAGAAAAAAAGCTTTTTTTCTTTATTTTGTCTTTCCTTTTTTTTTTTTTACTATGGATTTAATCATCAGCCAAGACAAAGATTTCAACATACAAAGAACAAAAAAGAGAATTGTATACGAGGCCATGGTCTTCCATTACATGCCATTTTTTAAAGTGTATATTAAATTTAGTAAAGGATTAACAGAAATGACTTGTCTGTATCCCATTCTGAACTTGACAGGGAGTCTTTAAACCAGGACATCATTCAGAATTTGGAGGATTGGAAATGGAAGAGATCTGGGCTACAAAGATATAAATATGCACATTTACCCCAGTATCATTCTGGTTTCATTTCGGGGTCACCACTGAAAATATGGAAATTATGATTCTGCATGCACTGCAAGAGAGAATCTGTTCTTTTTAAAAATCTAATCATTTCACTTGGTAGCCTGTGGAGGGCAATGGTTCAAAGTGTACCTAATTATATGAGATCCTTCCATGGCAGTTTGGAGGTATTCTGCCCAGTGACTGGCCTCTCTTCCTTGTGAAGCTGTTTTCTCTCTTCCTTTTCCATTGGGTCTTCTGGGCAATACAGCTTTCACAAGGTCAGTTGCTGACATGAAAGCATTTTCATTTCCATCTTTTTGTTGCTCCATCGAGAAGCTTGACTCTCCAAATGAAGAGAAGAGTTCTGTGAACTTTTTTGTGTAGACTTATACAGAGATGTCGAAATTCAAAGGCTCCAGTTCTTCAATCTATGGCTACCCCTGGAGCCAGGTTTCATAATCGCTTGCTAGGTGAGGTTGTTGAGGGCCCAGCCATTCTAAGAATCTCCATCCTTGGTTCCCTGAGAAGGTTTTTTCTCTTTATCAATTGTCCAGTTTGCTAAGTGCCACCATCACGTGGGCCATTCTACTTTTGATGTATGCTTCCCATTCTCTGTCTTTTGTGGTGGTGGCTTTGAGTTACTTGGTTAAGTTCATTTGTTTGAGTCTTTCTGATGAAAGCTTCTTGTTGAATATCAGGTATTTCTATTGTTACCTTCCTTTTTTTTCTCACTCTCAGGATTTATCTTGATCTTGACTGTAGTTGTGAGCTCTTCTATAAAGTCATCTGATTCCAGCCTGGAATCAGGTCAATATTACCAGAAAAGTGGCAGGTCCATTATCCAAAGAATATAAAGCAAAGTAAACCCCTTGGGAGGCAGTACTGAGGAGAGATTAGAGACCAGAATGACTTCATTCAACTCAGCCACTCCAAAATTCCCTAAATTCCTGCTACCAGTTTTTTCTACCCTGGTTCACCTTTACCAGACATCATTGGTGCACCATTTATCAATTCTGGTACTTTCTGTCCTCAGTGTATAGAGCACCAGGCCTGGAGACCAGAAGACCTGAATTCAGATGCAATTTAAACACTTACTATCCGGGCCGCTAGGTGGCACAATGAATAGAACACCGGCCCTGGAGTCAGGAGGACTTGAGTTCAAATACCACCTCATACACTTGACACACTCACTAGCCGTGTGACCTTGGACAAGTCACTTAACCCCAATTGTCCCTCCAAAAAAAAAAAGCAAAAAAAAAGATTTAAAAAAAAGAGTATCATTTAGCCTACATTTTTCTCAGTTTCCTCAACTGTCAAATGGGAATAATAATTAGCACTTGCCTCCCAGTTTGGAGGATCAAATGAGACAATAACTGTGAAGAGTTTAGTACATAATGGCACATAATGGACACTATGAAAATGTTAGCTATTATTATTATTCCAGGAAGCAAATGACCAGCTACAAAAATGGCTTCTGAGACAACCTGTTTTCTCATTTGTTTTTGAAGTAACCTGTAGTAAACTGCGTTTAGTGACCTGGTGTCATAGGAATTTACCCTGCCTGCTTTGAGGAGTTTGTTGAATTTCCATGTTTACCTATGGTTTTTCAATGAAGTTAACATTTATATTTGTTCAGTGGGGGAATTCTCCCAGGTTTTACCTCTCTCCTCTGCTTCTGACATGATGAACTGATGGAGTGCAGACTTTGGGAGCCCCCTCGAACTCTCCTTGAATCTTTGAGGTACAGGCCCTGGGAAACCCCTTGAAGTAAGTCTTCCCAGCGAAGGCATTCGCCTGAGGTCATGGGCCTTAAGTTGTGGCTCTGCCCAAGTCTTTAGCCCTCCTTTGTTCCAATGGTTTCCCAGCCTTGATGCTCCCGTTCCCACCCTAGAACTGGCCTGGCCCACCATTGTCTATAGTCTCCAGGTAGCCTCCAGCAACTTCCCACGCTTAATCACTCATTACTGGAGTCAGACCCCATCTCAACCCCTGAAGACCCTCCCCAAACTCCTTACTGGAGTCTGACCTCATCTGACTCCTCCTGAAGACTCTCCCCAAACTCCTCCTCTAGACCACCCCTAGATTCCTCCCACAACCTTTCTGTATATAGAATCCCATCTCTCCTCTATGTGGTGTGAGAGCACCATAGACTGGCTCCTTAAGAGTCTACCCCATATGGTGAACTTTTAATAAACTTTCAATAAACTTTACTTGGCTGAGAAGACTTGAATGGAATTCTTTCCGCAGGACCCAGCGTGTTGGTATTTCGGGGTCTCAGGCACCCTTAACCTACTCTTAAGTGGGTAAACCTCTTCAGAACTAAAAGCTATTTCCAGAGATTCAGCAGTTGACCTGATTGTTCTTCACCCTAATAAAGATTTCTAGGAGAACAGAATGACCTGTGTCGACAAATTGGTAGTCAATCAGTCAGCAAGCTTTTATTTAAAAAAAACTTTTTTTAAAACCTTTCCACATTTATCATGTTGTGAAAGAAGAATCAAAACAAAAGGGGAAAAAACCATGAGAAAGAAAAAAAAGAGAGAGAGAAAATAGTATGGTTCGGTCTGCATTCAGACTCCATAGTTCTTTCTCTGGGTGTGGATAGCATTTTCCATCATGAGTCTTTTGGAATTGTACATCACTGCATTCCTGAGAAGAGCTAAGTCTATCAAAGTTGGGCATGGCACAATTTAACAAGCTTTTATTCATTGCTTACTATGTTCTAAGTGCTGATGATACAAAGAAAGATTTAAAAAAAAGTCCCTGGCCTCAAAGAACATGTATTAAAGATGTGTTGTTTGAAGTAATTAAATGAGTATTGCCATAGACTCCAGGAGAGCTATAAGAAGTCACCTCCATATTAGTCTGGTGAAGATGTTCAGTCAGCAGTCACTGGCCTGTGTGATTTTCCAAATGATGTGAAGCTAAAAGCGTTTCTTGGGACAGAGGAATTGGAGTCTAGGACACATGTACAGGAATTTTCAACCAAGGACCCTTCAAGGGAAAGACACTCTCAGCCCAGGTGAAAGATCACCCACCTCACTGTGCTCAGTCTTTTCACTATCACAGAGTCAATACAGTTGTCCTATTATAGCCCATTTTGATAGCACTAGAACAGTAGTTTTCAACCTTCCTAATGCCTCGACCATTTAATACAGTTCCTCATGTTGTGGTGACCCCCAACCATAACATTATTTTCTTTGCTACTTCATAACTGTAATTTTGCTACTGTTATGAATCGTAATGTAAATATCTGATATGCAGGATGTATTTTCATTGTTACAAATTGAACATAACCCACAGGTTGAGAATCGCTACACTAGAAGCTCCCTCTCTCTCTCTCTCTCTCTCTCTCTCTCCTCTCTCTCTGTCTTTCTCTTCCCCCCCCTCTTTCTTTTTCTCCCTTTTACCTATCTCTCATTATCCTTACCTTTCCCTTCTTATTTTCTCTCTTTCCCCTTTCCCTTTCTCTCCTCTCTCTTTCTCTGCCTTTCTCTTTCTCTCTCTCTCTCTCTTTCCTTCCTTCCTTTCCTCCCTCCCTTTCTCTGGCTTTTTCTTCCTCTGCCTCTCCAGCTAGGTAAAGGGAACAACATATAGTTAATGTAAGGCAGGATATGCTGTTTCCACAGCATAGGGGTGAAAAAAAGCCGAGGGTATTCTCTGGACCATGAAGCAACCAGCCTACCTTGGGCAACAGCAATAACAGCTTGCATTTACACAACACTTTAAGTATTGCAAAGTACTTAACAAATATTACCCCATTTTATCCTCATGACAACCCTGGGAGGCAGGCATTACTACTATCCCCATATTACAGTTGAGGAAACTGAGGCAGGCAGAGGTTAAGTGACTTGCCCAAAGTCATGCAGCTAGTAAATGTCTGAAGTGGTATTTGAAATCAGGTCTTCCTGACTCCAGGTCCATCACTCTATCCACTGCACCATCTCACTGCCTAACAGTGGGGCATTTACTATAAAACTAGCTTAAAAGGAGGGCTTTAAAAAAAAAACAAGCAAAAGAGCTTAACCTTGCATAAACTAGAAAGAGGGGACAATGAAAGATTTTGATCAGAATTGAGGTGAGCAGGTGGTGTCATGAGGAAGTGGTGCTTTTGGGAAATTAGTCTGGCATGAATATAATGGCTAGACTTCCAGCCTAATGGATTCAGGGAATGTTTTGATGCACACCAGAGCCTTGCGCTGCAAGGAGAACCTCTCAAAATCCTATAAGGAAAACATCTACTCTCTCACTAACAACCAAACTGGGGTGCTCTATTTGAACTTATGAACTGTGCTACTTGGTCCAAAAGCCTTATTACCATTTTGCTCAGCCTCTATTTTATGTTCATCCAAAATCAAAACAATCCACAGATAATTCCCACACTTCACTTAGCTAATAAGTTCGACCTCCTCTCTGTGACAATAAACCTCTTTCCAGAACTGCTAACATAGAACAAATATGAAAGAAGGAAAAAGTCGCCTGGAAAAGTCACAAAAGGGACAGATGGCAATCTCTGAAAAGACATCTACTTAGACATCTACAGTGACTTCCCCTCCATGTTTTAAGACAACCCAAGGTTTTCCAGTTACCAAGAAACAATAAATACTCAAATATAAACTACCCTATTTGGCATCCAAAGCCCTTTATAACCTGGTCCCTTCCTACCTTTTCCACTCGTCTTACACCTCACTCCATCTTGCCTCCCCATATACTCTGCAAGACAATGTCACAGGTCCCCTTGCAGTTCCTGACACAAGACACTCCAACTGTAGATGTTGTGCATTTTTACTGGCTGTCTCCCCTGCCTGGAATTCTTTCTCAGCTCATCTCTGCCTCCCGGCTTCCCAGGCTTTCTTCAAGTTCCAGCTAAAATCCCATCTTCTCTGAGAAGTCTTTCCTGATCCCCCTTAATGCAGGGTCCTTTCTTCCACTGATTATCCCCAATTTATAAATCTCCAATCATACGTATATCTTGTTTGCCCATATCTTGCATGATATATCTTGTTTTCATGTTTTCTTCCCAATTAGACTGTGAGTTCTTGAAAGGAGGGGCTCTTTTAGGAATCCCCAGTGATTAGCACAATGCTTTCCACACAGTAGGTGCTTCATAAATACTCATTAGCTGACAACAATAACAGCAGCAAAACAACTTTATAACACAGTAACTTTCTATTAATTCTACCATAGACACTATACAGTCTGGGGGGAAGGGGAGGAATTTGTCCAATCAAACAATGAAGGATCAATAACCAGCTCCTCCAAAGCTGAGGATGACTGATTCAGAGATTAAACATGAATTAATCTTCTCCAAAGAGTTTGACACTTTAGTACCTGAGGTTAAATATTGCATAAGGATCCAGAATCTTCATTCTTGAGAAGACTAATGTTTCATCTTGTTTGCACTGTGACCTCCAATCCCTTGACCCTCAATTCTCTCCCCATCTCTTGTCGTTCTCTTTTTTCCCCATCTTGACTCCTTGGTGAACCAACTCAACTCTACATGGCTCTCCTCTCTTGAATCCCCAGTCTCCTTATTGTATCACTGATTACGCCCTGCCAAGCCTCAACTTTGGATCACTCCCACTATTTATCTCCCTCACTCCTGCACATATACTGCTGAGCAAAGATAGAGAAAATCACACAACCATTCTGACTGGGTACCCTACAGATTTATATCACACAACCTCAAATGAACTCTCATTGCTGCTGGGCAGTTCTTTATACCTCCCTTATCAATTCACTATCCCACTCCATAGAGGGTTTTTTTCAAAACTTTTTTTTTTCATTTCGGAGAGGGGACTGTAGGCCAGTTGGGGTTAAGTGACTTGCCCAAGGTCACATGGCTAGTTTTTTGTGTTAAGTGTCTGAGGTTGCATTTGAACTCAGGTCCTCCTGACTCCAGGGCTGGTGCTCTATTCACTTTGCCACCTAGCCGCCCTTCTTCCAAAACTTTTCATGCTTTCTCAAATTTCTTGTGGCTTCCCCCTCCCCACTCTCTCACCTGAGATCCTTGCCTCATATTTCACAGAAAAACTTGGGACCATTTGCTGTGAACACCCTCTTCCCCCTTCTTCATCTACCATTAACTCAGATGCCCTCTGCCTCTATCTCGTCCTTTACCCCAGTCTTATATGAAACGGCCTTACTTTTTACCCCCTTACTCCTACTAAGGAGCCCCTCTACCTACTGAAGCAATCTCATTCCATCCTGTATTCGTCAACAGATTGCCCCCTCTGTCATTCCCACTCTGTCAGTGACTTTTAATCTCTCCCTGTTCACTGGCTTATTCCCTACTGCCCATGTCTCCCCCATCCTCAGGAAACCCTTATTTGATTCTTCTCCACTATTATCCCATTATCTCTTCTACCCTCTGTAGCTAAAACTGCCAGAAAAAGCCACTCTCAACAAATTTACCAATGATCTCTTAGTTTCCAATTCCAATGACTTTTTCTTAGCCCTCATTATCCTGGACTTTTCTATAGTCTTTGACACTTCTGATCATCTTCTCCTTGTTACTCTCTTTTCTCTAGGTTTTTGGGATACCACTCTCTCCTCAGTCTCCTTCTATCTATCTGATAGCTCCTTCTTGGTCTCCTCTGCTGGACTCTCTTCCAGAGCATGCCCTCCAACCACAGGTATCTTTCAGGGTTCTGTCCTGTGCCCTCTTCTCTTCTCCCTCTATGCTACTTCATTTGGTGATCACATCAGCTCCTATGGAATTAAATGCTGTCTTCATGTTAATGATTTTCAAATCTGTCTTTCCTGCCGGATCTCTGCCAACCTTCAGTCTCACATCTCTAACTGCCTTTCAGATATCTCAAACTGAATGTCCAGCTGACTTCTTAAACTCAATGCATCTAAAACAGAACTCATCAGCTCCCTCCTACCTTCTTTATTATTGTAGAGAATAATTTATCCTCCTAATCCCTCAATCTCCCAATCTCAGTGTCACCCTGTATTCTTCATTATCTCTCCCCTTCTCCTCATCCTCCCATCACCATATCCAATCTATTGCCAAGGCCTGTGGATTTCACTATTGCTACATCTCTTGACTATGTCCCCTTCTCACCTGACACTACCACCAGCCTGGTGCAGGCTTTTATCACCTCATACCTGGACTATTTTTTTCTTTAGGATTTTATTTTCCACCCTCAGTTACATGTGAAAACAATTTGTAACATTTTTTTTTTTAATTCGAGTTCCAAATTCTCTCCCTTCCTCCCTCCTTTCCCCTCACCTCCCCCACCCCATTGAGAAGGCAAGGAATTTGATATATATCATACATGTCACAACTGGACTATTAGTGGGGGGGGGTCTGCCTGCTTCGAGTCTCTCCCCACTCCAATCCTTCTTTCATTCAGCCACGAAAGTGACTTTCCAAAAGCACAAGTCTGACCATGTCATCCCCTTTACTTAATAAACTCCCGTAACTCCCTATGGCCTTCAGGAGCAAAGACAAAATGCTCACTATTTGTCATCCAAAGCCCTTCATAATCTAACCCCCTCCTACTTTTCCAGCCTTCTTAGACCTTATTCCTGCCACATACTCTTCCATCCAGTGAGATGGGTATCCTTGCTGTTTCATGAACATGACCCTCTATGTCTCATCTCTGGACATTTCTCTGGCTGTCCTTCATGCCTAGAATGCTCTCTCTCCTCATTTCTGCCTACTGCCTTCCCTGGTTTCATTTAAGTCCCAAATAAAACCCCATCTTTTACAGGAAGCCTTTCCCAACCCCTCTTATTATAGCATCTTCCCTCAATTATTTCCTATTTATCCTCTAGATTGTCTGTATATATTTGTTTGTATAGAGTCTCCCCCATCAGGTTGTGAGCTCCTTGAGAATTGAGACTTTTTGCTTTTTTTTTTTTTGTATTCCCAGCACTTGTGTTTGTCTTTCTATCTCGAAGAGTACCATGACATCAGGGAAATGATGACATGACTTGCAGTTGACTTTGATTTGAGCGAGGGAGGGCTGTGCAAGGTCTCCAGTCTCACTTTCTCCTCCAGAGCCATCTGTGTCCAGTGGCCAGATATCCATCAGGATAACTGGAGATGACCCAGGATGTAATGGGAGACCCTGGCCCTTTTAGGCTAAGGACTTTTCAGGTTCTCATTTTGAGTGAGGTAAAGTCCATTCCCCCAGCACTTAGTGCCCCAGCACATAGTAGGCACTTCGTAAATGTTTATTGATTGATTGATTCAATTATTCCTCAATTGATGGGCATCTTCTTGGTTTCCATTTCTTTGTCACTATAAAAAGAACCTGCTAGAAATATGTTTTGTATATACGGATCCTTTCCCATTTTCCTCGATCTTTTTGGGGGATAGGACTAGTAGTGGTTGTGGTAGAGTTTTATCCTTCCTTCTAGAAGAGGATCATGACTTCTGGAAGATGATTCCATGATTTGCAAATCAATTGAATTTAAGCGAGAGAGGGCTGTGCAAAGTCACCAGTCTCACTTTCTTCTCAGGAACCAGTGGTATAGCTGGGTCAAAAGGTGTGAGCATGTCTCTTTTCTCTGGATCAATAAACCAAGCATTGCAATGAGAAAACATGGATAGACAAGATTCTCAGAGGATGAGAAGACAGGACAGAATTAGTATCTGCATAGTTGGAAGAGTAGTCACATTGATAAAAGCAAGAATCTTTCAAAGTACAATATAATTGAAATGAGACACCTGAGACACAGAAGTATAGTTTGGAAAGTTGGTTTGGGTTTTTTTTTTGGGGGGGGGGGGGAGGGAGAAAGCTGGCCCAGGTGGTAATTAGCTAGCCCCGCCCAAGGTATGAATTCTGGTAATAGAAGTGAAACTTTAGGCCTTTTTAGGTTTGTCTACCTTTGTGTGTCTTCTAGAAAGTCACTAGGGGAGGTAATCTATAATTATGGTGTTATTGAAAATAGAAGTTCATGACATGACAGATTGCAACTTTCTTAAAAAGTCTTGTAACTACTACCTTAAAAACTTTTGGCACTGTTTGTATCCTGTTGTGTTATGATCTACTTAAGATACTCAGTTTACAAAGTCAATCTGGGTTCAAGTTACAAGACATTGAGAGGGCCCCTGAAGCTGAGAGTTAGCTTCCTTCCCCATAAGATTTCTGAGTATGACACTTCATTTGGATTATTGCCTTGAACCTACCTCAAAGCATTTGGAATTGTTGCATGGCTCATAAAAAAGCTCACTAAAGCTTTTGTTAACTTAAGTTCGTCCCATGATATGAGTAGGAAAAATCTGGCAACATTGGTTCAGAAGGGAAAAGGACACCTTAGTCATATGTGGTTGGTCAAATTTTAGAGAATTGAGTAAAAATATGCCTTCGGAAAAGAGTATAGGTAAAAGAAAACCTAAGGCAGTTCATGCAACAGTTCTTCAAGTTTATATAGACATGAATTTGAAGAAAGGAAAATGTTTTATTAGGAAATGGGAATTTCTTGGGAGAAGTCTGTATATACAAACTGGTGCCAAATTTTAAATTGCATATAAAATTGTATATTAGCCAACAAGCATTAACTGAATGTCTGCCTTGTTTAGAGATAATTTATATGCTGGGTGGTATGCTTACGTGGTCACTATATTCCCTCTTTTTCTTTGGAATTTTACTGTGAGGCAGCGTGGGTTGGAGAATGGCTCTGTGGTCTTGGCTCTAATGTTTGCTGATTTTCTGCATCTAACTACTATGTACCTTTGTTTCATCCATTTGCAATGAAAATCTGTCACTGATTTAGTCTACTGCTGTAAAAACTTTAGATGAAGCAATACAATTATAGTACAAAACTGTACTCCTGTTTGCAGATTTCTAAGAGGAAGCAACAATTCTATTTATATGTAGATTAACAGAAGAGACATTTTCATCTCTCTTCCCACTGTTATTCATCCTTTTGTCCATCAAATAATATTTTAAGAAGAGAAAGAATTTATTATTTGAAAGAAACTGTTAAAATTTTTTAAATGAAGACAACGATCCTTTTCTAATGTGAATAATTAAATTATACTCTAATCCAATAGTTTGGATTTTTAATATAGTGAGGCATACTTCTATTTCCATCTAGTCCAGGTGTTCTTAGCCTTTGTGTGTGTGTGTGTCACACACCTCTCTAGCCCTCTGAAAGAGCTTATAGACCCCTTCTCAAAATAATGTTTTTAAATGCATAAAATAAAATACATAGGATCACAAGGAAAACTAGTTATATTGAAATACAAATACCAAAACTTTACTAGAAAAAAAAATCAAGGACACTAGATTAAGAATTCCTGATTTAAGCTGAACATTATAACAATTTTTGGTTTATCTCAAAATGCTGCTTACAAATTCTTGAAGTCATTTCTACTAGAACAGTAGATTCTTCAGACATAAAGACATACAGTACACAATTCAACATTGATAGATACAAACTCTGGTGTTGTAGGAAAGTCTCCTTCCTCCCCCTCAAAAAAAAGCCAATCTTTAAAAAATTTAATCCTATAATTTAAAGATCGCTCCCTCCCCCTTTTCTGTTTCTTTATCAAACGAAAAATTAGAAACAATTGAGTTACTTTCTGACTGTAGAAGATTTGGGTAATAGACAAGGAATAAACTGTATAGAGAAACACATAACATCTCACTTGCACACATGTGTTGCAGATATTGCAAACGCATTTATAGTCTGGCCCTTAATTCTGAGAGAAGGGGGGAAATCCGTCAAGGATGTTTTCTGAACTATTCCAAAATCGAATGTGTATTTTCACAGTTGATAATCAGTTTCATTTGTGAATGCTCCCAATTACTCTGAATTTACTTCATGGGTCAGATTTTACCCAATTCCAGCCAGCTATCAATCGATTTTATTTTTGCACATCTGAAGACAAAAGTGTATATTAGCCTAATTGAAGAATTTAATTTTTTATGCTTTCAGAAAATACTTTTAAATCAGGACTCAACTTTTATTTACGTGAAAGTTAATGCTAGTAGGTGCTGCACGACAGAACTGACAGGGCTGGGCGGTGGGTTAAATATCCCGATATCAGCACAGAACCCCAAGCTTAGCGTTGAGCCCTGAAGTACCTAGTGAGTTAGCCGATGCTGGCTAGGTCACCCACTCCATTAAAACCCTACTCTTTCATCCTCCTTCTTCCGGCCCCAGCATTATGCAAATCATGTCAGGAACCCGGGGGCAATATGAACCATTTTCCCGCCGCTCGCTGAAGGACCGGACTGCAAAGTAAAAAGAGTAGGATGGGGAGGGTAAAAAAAAAATTGTTTGTTTTTTTGAAGGCGGAGCTTCCGATGGCAATTTTTTCCTTTTAAAAAGCAGACTAGGAAAAAACTCTTTTAGGGGTGAGCTGAGAGGGCCTAGGCACACGAGTTACCGCACCGTTCAGGACCTGCGCCTCTAGGCGCGGGAAAGCCGGGGCCCAGCCCCGCCCCGTCCCGGGTCGGGCTCGGCGCGGGCCCCTCCCGCAGTCCCTGCTCACTCCCTCGCTCGCGCTCCTCTGACTTGCGAGGAACCGCTGTCGGCATTCCCTGCTGCCCGCGTCCCTGCTCCCCGGGAGCGGTCCTTTCCCTTTAAAGCGCCCTTCTCGTAGAATCCCGCCGCCACTAATGGATCCTTTCCGCATGCAGGTGAGGATGCGCGTCTCCGAAACTTGGAATTCCACGCAAGTGTGCAGGATTAGTGGGGAGGAGGAGGAGGAAGAGGAGGGCGGTTGGGGGGCCATTTGGGTAACTCCGTTGAAAGAAGCCCGTCCACCTGGGCGGTTGTGGCGCCGAAGCTTTCCTGCCCAAAGCGGAGCAGGAGTGGAGGAGGATCTAAGGTCCCCACTCGGTCTGGGAAGTAGTTATTTCGAGTGTGTGCATGTGTGTGCTCGCCTGCAGACTCCACGTGGAGCAGGGTTGCACGCGATCTCGTCAGGAGAGGCGGCCCCCGAGCTCGGACCTGCGGGAGCCTTTACTCCCACCTTGTGTTTGCGGGTTCAGCTAGTTTGGGGCTCACCCCTCACTGCCCTGGGGCCATCCTGGGAGTTGTGAGTGAAGGGGAGATTAGTCCGGAGGCTGGAAGAGAGTTTAGGAATCTTGCATTCCCACCCCATCCCTCCGGCTGTCTTTTTTCCTCTCTGGGGCTTAAGCTGCTTTCCTGCCTCCTTGCTTAACCCCTTTGCTTGCTCCACGTCTTGCCTTCCACCCCGTCCCGGCTGTGCCCACACGCTTGCGTCCTGGTGGGCAAAGCGGGGAAAGGAATGGGGCGATGGGGTGTTCCAAGCGAACACTGTGATGTATGGTGATTATTTTTTTGGCATACCATTTGATCTTCATGCTCCTCATGATAATCCTAATATGTATCATTATAATATCCTCATCTGAATAAAGTTGAAGTCTTACTAGCTCCTTCAACTCCTGTTAAAATGCCACCTTGTCTAGGACGCCTGCAGTGATCCCTACGGCTGGAAGTGCTTCCTTCCCCCTTTGAAATTAGCATTTGTATTTGTGTGTGTCCTATCACCCCGTTAGGTTTCAAACTCTTTGAGGTTTGGGCGTAAAGTTCTGGTAAATGGAGCTTTTATCCCTCAGATACCCGCCCCCTCGCCTGTTCAGAGGTTGCAAGATAGAGCCTATGTGAAAGGGAACACGAGAGCGGGGTCTGCACCGGGGCCAGAGCAGTGGGGGTTGGGCAGAAAGGAAAAAGCAAAGCTTTCCCTCGGGGAGGGGAGTTAAGTGATGTCTCGGAGGTGGAGCTCTGCGATTGTTTGAGGTTGATAAGAAAGTACTCTGCTACCCAGAATCTGTAGCTACGTCGTAAATCGGAGCTATTTAGTACCGTGACTTTAGAATAGAAAGTTTTGGTGCAAGAGTATGAAGTTGGCATTACTGCTTGCATTTATAAAAGTTAAAGTGTTTGAAAATGGATCTGGAGTCTGAAGTCGTGCTCAAAATCTGTAGCTGACATTTTTGTGTCTCTAAAAGTTAACTACGTAGTTTGCAAAGTTTTTCGCTTGTGACGCTAGTTAAAAGTGTTGCACACCTGCAGAGACAGACAAACTCTGATTAGAGGCAAACCTAGGTTTCTTGGTAATTTATTAGCAGATGGATGCAGAACAAAAAGTCCTGGGAATACAACAGATGTATAGATCACAGATAGAAAGTACTTCCTTGCAATATTTAATACATACTCTAAAGGAGCTTTTTATGCATAATAATGAGCTCACAACAACAACAAAAATCACATTTTTTCGATTTAGGATATCTTCTAAAGACAAACTATCCAAAGTAATTCCTAGAAGAGACTTAGATCCCTCTCCCCTCCCAGGTTACCATAGCATTTCCAATTTGTGCTATTAATGGCACTTAACTACTTTGTATCAATTATTTTGCTACATGACCTGGCCCCGTATTCACCAATAAGCTAAACTGATACTTATTTTTGTATCCCCTCTGTCCCTTGTGCAGTGCTTTGCACAGAGTTGGCACTCAAATGTTTGAATAAACAATTAGCATTTGGAAAGTAAGCTGTGTGTGGTGCATTTTAAAGAGTTTTGGATTTGCAGTCAAGACCTAGAGGCCAAGCCCAGATCTTCTATCACATTTAATAAGTCACTTAAACTCTGAGCCTCAGTCTCCTCCTCTGTAAATTGAAGGGTTGCACTAGGTGGCCTCTGCTTTTTCTTCTAGCTCTAAATTGAGGATATTTCTGCTTAAGATACTTTTAACTTAAGGTCCACATTAAGCTGGGAGGATCAATTGGTGCTTGAGCAAAAAAGACAGACTTAACCATTCAGAGATGTGGAAGGACTGCATTCCTGGCGTCAGAAGATCCACTATGCAAATCACAGAGGCCAGAACTAGATGGGAGAGTAGCTAATGATCTGTTTTAGCCAGAAGGTAAATGGAATGGAGAATAATAGTGTGAAATAAAGCTGGAAGTATGATAATTTTTAAAAAGACATTTGGTCACAAACAATTGAATGCTGGCCAAGATAATAAAATATTTAACTTTTCCAATAAATTGGTGGACAAGAATTAAGTTAGAGGTGCACTGGATTTCAGATTAGAGAAATTGGGTTTAGATCCTAGTTTTTCTGTGTCCTTGCACAAATTCTTTTTGAATTTTAAATTTCTTCTTGTAAAATGAAGATGTCTCTAAAGTCCCCCAGTAATGCCTATGATCCACAAAATTTCATTTTACAGAGGAGTGTGTTACTTTTATCAAAAAACAAACAACTTTTATTTAATGTGCAGGTGTCTTAACTGAAGTTGATTTAGTAAATAAGTATAAAGGCAAAGGATAGGGGATTTTTTTTGCCTATTCCTGCCAGAATTTTCTACTAAGTGAAATATTATGGATCATAGGGATCCTGCTTGAATTACCTTTTAGAGGTAGTGTGGTACCGGAAAACATTATTATCTTAATTTGGAGCCAGAGGACTCGGGTTTTAATCCTGACCCTGTTACTTAATAAAGATGAGTTTAAGAATACCTAAAAGGACCTAACTGCATCATTTGACAGCCTGCATTAATTTTTTTTTATTGAAAAGGCAGAGAAAACAGGATGGACATTTTTTATTTCAAGATAAAATTACAAGTTTTTTTTGCATCAGTTGATGGACTTAATACATCTCGTGTTAAACTTTCTTTGCAGCCTTTCTTAACCTCTTGGCCTCAATTTCCTCATTTGTAAAGTACATTCTTGAACTGCATCATAGATTAGAAATGAAAACAGTTTTGGGTCAACTACTTCCATAATGATCCTTAAGCTCCATCACAGCTCTATAAAGAACTTGTACTTCTGTCTTGTTGAGCTTTATGGGTCAGTTCCAGTTGCTTTAGTTTAGACAGTTTAAAGCATAAAAATAGAGAGGAAGTAACTAGAACACAGAAGGAACATTAGTTTTACGTTTTTGTGAAGCAAGGTGAGGTGCTGCCTAGATTTTTGTGTTTGTGTTGAATTGTACACTGTTATTGAGGGATCAGGAAAAAAAACCTCCCAGAAGGATCATAGCAAAGAGTTTGAAACTCAACAGGTAGGACTAGAGACTTAGGATCACCTACTTAGACACCTTTCTAGTGGTGTGCTGTTTTCCTACATATTCAGTGAGCAAACAGGTCCATGTCCATTATTCCATGAGAAATTGCCATCTATCCAAACACCTAAATGGAATTTTATACAACATATGAAATATGTTTTTGAGTGTCGATCAGACCTTTTAACTCACATGAAAAAAACCCTCGACTTACTTAACTGTTTATTCCACAGTATTGAGGCATCCAGTTTGTGAAGACTAGGGCTGCAGTCATTGTCCCTTCAGATTGGAGTAAAGTCATATTTGGAATCCATCCCCCTTGATTTATCTATCGACCCTGCCCAACTTCTTACCTTGGGAAATGAACAGCTATGTATAGTTCTAGATCAGCGTTCCTCAACCTGTGGGTTTGCGACCCCTTTGGGGGTCGAAATACCCTTTCACAGGGATCACACCATCGGAAAACACATTCACCCACAAACCAGTATTAAAGGGTCACAGCATTAGAAAGGTTGAGAACCACTGTTCTAGATCTATATAGGAAAAGACCTCTTAGTGTTTGAATGTGGCTAAGGGAAAAACAGCTATTTCCTTTCAGAAGGGTAGCATGGTCACATTGAAAGAATCAGAACTGAAAAATCTGGGAAAGCAAATAAATGTTTAGTTAAGGTCAAGCTTAGAGATTTTGAAGTTAGGTGCTAAGTGGCTCCAAAGAGGTTTGATGACATTATTTTAAAAAGAGTAATTCCCAACCCCCCACTCTATCTAATTTATGAACAGCATCTCTTATATGAAGGCATGCTAACCTGGTTTTGGATTGATTTTTTTTTCTCTTCTTAATAACTAGTCCTGCTTTATTATCTCATCAAGAGCCTAAGGAATAAGCTGCATTGCCTCATGATGTTTTAAACATGCAAAACTCAGAAAATTAATGTGTTGAAAAGTTAGACGCTGCAGTAAGCATCATATTTAATCGGATTGCCGTTTCCATTTTCAGCAAAAGGACCTTTCTGTAAAGAAGAACTTCAAAAATTTCAGAAATGTGAAATTGATTTCCATGGAAACCTCGTCATCCTCTGATGACAGTTGTGACAGTTTTGCTTCTGATAATTTTGCAAACACAGTAAGTGCAGTATGAGAATAAACAGAATTGAGTCTGCGATGCTGAAAATGCCCCAAATGCTTTGTACGTGATTAAAACTGCTTGCTTTTTGCCTACATTTCTATACAGCCGTTATGAAAATACAGTATGCTCTGTAATTTCATTTCACTTTTTGCTGTGGTTCTAGGTAGTAATTGTTGGAGGTAGATTAGCTACTTATTCTATCCTTTTGAAATGTCGCCTAACCTAACATGCCTGATGATTTGCCATAACAACTCAGAAATCATTTGTAAACCCCTGAACCATTTTTCTTTGTAACAAAAGCTATTCTCTTGTAGTGCACTTGTAAATGTGATTTGCTCTCTGCACGGTTTATGGAAAATTGGTTCTTCAAAAGGGAAAAAAAAAAAGATGCACAATGGCATTTATTTATTTATTTTACAGAGGCCCAAATTCAGGTCAGATATCAGTGAAGAGCTGGCAAATATTTTTTTTGAGGACTCTGATAATGAATCTTTCTGCGGCTTTCCAGAAAGTGAGACACAAGACCTAAGAGGGGATTGTGGGATTTTACACAAACCCAAACTCAGGCCAGATATCACTAAAGAACTGGCCTCTGTTTTTTATGCTGACTCTGATGATGAATCATTCTGCGGCTTCTCAGAAAGCGAGATACAAGATGGAATGGTGAGTTTCAGGGTATGTCAGTATCTAGAATTAATGTGTAGAATGAAATACT
Organism: Pseudochirops corinnae; assembly: GCA_028646515.1. Taxonomy (NCBI): domain Eukaryota; kingdom Metazoa; phylum Chordata; class Mammalia; order Diprotodontia; family Pseudocheiridae; genus Pseudochirops; species Pseudochirops corinnae. The sequence continues at coordinate 240,461,244 of CM053588.1, read as the reverse complement.
TATTCCCAGTTTGATTTCTTTTTTTTTTAGTTTACCTTTTTTCTGGTATTTTAGGTGATTTTACCGTAAAATAATTGCTTTTAGTTACGTAATTCATGGTTTGAAGTTTAGGTTTTATTTAAAAATTCTGGAAAGAAAAAAAATTCTAACTTTTAAGGAGTATTCATAATGAAAAATAGTTGTCCTTTTGTAGTGTTTACTCACCACTGAGTTCTAGTTTGTCAGAATTGCCCACGAGTATTGTAGAAATACCAAGAGTTAGAGCAGAAAGTCAGAGGTAGATTCATTCTATTCCAGAACCTTAGGTTCTATGAAACCATTAGTGGGAAGTTCAGTTAGTTTGAAAGTCTGGCAATAAAGAACCTTAGTACTTTAGCAGAGATAAAGATAATGAGGGACCCTTTCTCCCAGTGTTTTCCATGCTTGCCTTTATATGCCCTGCTGCTGCTGCCGCCGCCACTGCCACTGCTGCTACCCACTGCCACGGCTGCCATTACCCCCTTCATTTCTACTGCTGCTGGGTCACCTACCACCTTCCCTACTCATTTGGCTCAGAAAGTTTACTGAGGGGCATTAGTGTGCTTTTTCCTTTGCCCAGCTTAGTAGAACAAATAGCTTCTGTACCTTAGAGCTATTAATTTTGTGTCTGAACTGGAAAAGTAAAATGAAGATGAATGGGGAACATCTCACTGCCCCAATGATTGTATTTCCTTTGCAAGTGTCATTCCAAAGCTTCAAGAAGGACTAGCAGATACAGAGGGCATCTCAGCTGATCAGTTTAGAAGCATACCTTAAAAAAAAAACCAAATCAGCTGCATAATGAATATTTCCCTGCAAACACATAGGTGCCTTAAAAGATTAAGGGAGGTTTCAAAAGATGCTTGTTTGGTCACTGATTTTGGAAGGGTAATGGCAAGCATTGTTAGCCAACTATATAGAGTGGTAATGGTTTTCTTTTGCCCAGACCAAGTAACTGTTTGTATAAAAGAAAAGAAGATCTAGAATATATATGTATATAGATATAGCATATGTATATAGAAAAGAAGATAACAAAATTAAGGAAGAGAAGCTCTTCTTCCATTCTCTAGGTTCTCAGGAAGAATGAAACATTCCTTGAAAAAAATGGAAAGTCTTCAAGGAAAAAACAAAGGCAGATGATTTGAAGAGTCAGGGAATCTCTACCTGGGTCAAGAGGTGGGAGGGTGAAAGAATGTGGAAAGAAGATGAAAATAACCACTTAATTCTTAGAAGAACTCAGGAATGGGTATGAGACTCTTCTATAGAGCAGGTGGAGTTGCACACTCTGAAAAAGAAGCATCTGCTTGTAATGCAAGAAATGATGATGAGAGATTCTCTATGTGGTCTCGGGAAAGGTAATCTAGTAAGGGTTTGAGGATGAAAAAAAATGAGTAATTGTTAGTGATTCTTGAGGAACATTAAAGTAGTTGTTTTTTTACTTGATATTACCCTTCTTGGCAGGCCATTATCCGGAAAGGCATGGAGCCTCCCAGTATTTCTCTGACCTAATAAGAACTTCCAACTTGCATATTCACATGAGGAAAAACGATACTTCAGAAGAAAACTAGAAATCATTGCTAGGCATTATGAACTAACTGCTGCCAATTTGAAGGAAGGGACGTCAGAAGAGGGCAGATTTGGAAAGGAACAAATGGTTAAGAACTTTGAAGTTAGGGGGAAATGAGAAAGGAAAAAATGTTAACTTGAAAAAAAATTTCTTTTATGGTGCAAACAGTATTGGGTCATTTTTTTTTTAGTGGAATTGAGTTTTATTTAATAGTAGAAGGATTTGCTATCAACCTTAAAAGCTTCATCAGTGAAGAATAAATAATACGAACTCAAAGGTGACTTTATTCTAAAGGTGTTAAATAATCTCTTGCCCAGTCTGCTCCCAACCACCCCTATCACTAGAGGAGGCATCTGAATGCTACTTATTCCCTAATGCCAGCGGTACCATGTATGATTCTACACCCTCCCTATGCCACCATTGATTTATAATCGCATTCTCTTTTTAAACTTTTAAATGTCTGGTTGTGTTACCCTGTCCAGATTATTGTTGCTGCCATCTACCAACCTGTTCTCATCCTTACTAAAGTATTAATACTACCCTGGCTTCCCAGTTCATTAACTCTCAATCTCAGCTAACCAAAGGAGTGGTTGGATATATATTGTAGAAATACTGAGACTTAGATAGAATCTCACCACCCCAAATTTTTATCTCTGCCCCAAAGACCTTGAACTCTTAGACATTTTCTCCTTATAATCTCCTACACTTTCATCTTTGGGAGCCATTTTTGGCCGATAATCACTTGTGGTCCATCACCATTTCTTCTTATTTCCCTTCTTTTATAATCTTGACCTTATATTTAAGTGGTTGGCATGTTCCACCATTCTTGAATCCCTTGCCTTCTTGGCCTTCTTCTATGTACTCATCCTCAGCCTTATATCTATTCCACTCCTACCCCTAAGCTGAATGGCCTAGGTCCACTATGGATTACTGTTATCTAAACTCAACTACTCAAGTACTGTCGCAGTCCTTGTATTCCTTTTTGATTGATTCTTTATCACCATCCCCACAATAGTTGTTCCAGAGATAAGTTACTAACCAAACCCTCTACCCCAACAAGCTGAGGGACTTTGCTTAATGCTTCATTGAAAACATACATACATACATACATACATACATACATACATACATACATACATACATACCAGGGGCGGTAGCATATTGACTTTGAAAACCACAAATTAACATTGTGTTATATTTTTATTTATTTTATTAAATATTTTCTAATTACATTTAAATCTGATTCAGGCCACCCTGGAAAACAAGTTTGACACCTCTGGTCTACACTAATTTTTTCCATTTCATCTTTAGCCAGTAACTCTTAAATCACGTCAATATTATTTACCCAGAGACTTTTCAGACTCCTCATATGTTTGTTAGCTCAATTTTCTGGTTCAAAATCATATAATCTCAGAATGTGGAGGAATCTCAGAGACCCTCTGGGTAGCTCCAAAACTCAACCACTCCACTGAGCCTGGTCTTATATACTGAACCTGATCAATTTCATTGACCTCTTACTTTGGTAAATCCAGTGGCCCTTTCTTGGCCTATTCTTGGGCCTTTCTGTAATAATTAGCACTACTAACCACACCCTCATCCTGACTCTGCCTTCCAGTTGACTTGTAGGACACTTTTTCTTTTCATCCCCAACTTGTTTTGACAACTCCATTGTTTCCTTTGCTGGTTCAGCCTCTCACGTCCACCCAATGTGGATATATGTCCCTTCAGATTCTCTCTCCTAGGCCCTTTTCTCCATCTGCCATATTCCTTGAAAATCTCATCTACTTTCCCAGTGTACTCAATCCAATCTAGACTTGTTCTGAACTTCTAGTTCCATGTTTTCAGTTGCCAATTGGATATCTTTAAAGTTGGCATTTTAAAATCAAGAGTATCATCTCTTCTAGAGCAGTGGTTCTCAACCTTCCTAATGCTTTGACCCTTTAAAAGTCTTTTAATAATATGTGGGCATGTCTGCATGTGGGCATGTCTGCATGTGGGCGGACCTGCCTGTAGATGGATAGAAGAGGTTCCTAAAACCATCGGAAATGTATTTTCCGATGGTCTTAGGTGACCCCTGTGACTCCTGTGAAAGGGTCGTTCGACCACAAAGGGGTCGTGACTCACAAGTTGAGAACCGCTATTCTAGAGGAAACCTGGTATAAATATGGCATTCAGCTTGGAATTGGAAAGATCTAGGTGCTACCTCCCAAAACTTACTTGCTGTGTAATGCTTGATAAATTTTTTAACCTCTCTGTATTTGTTTCCTCATCTATAAAGTGAGTAGTTTGGATTTTCTGGTCTCAAAGATACCTTCCATGTAAGTCAGTGGTCCTGTGTTCCTATTTCTATCCCTGGTACCACCAGCTTCTTTATCATCCAGGCTTATTTTTAATTTGTCCTTCCCCTCATCTTCATATCCATTCACTTGCCAAGTCCTGTCCATTCTCTTACCACTCCATTTCTAAAATTTGCCCCCATTTCTGCATTTATACAGCCACCAACCTAGGTTCTTTCCCCATCAATGCCCATAAACTCCCCTTCCTTCAAGGCCCAACTCAATGGCCACTTACCTATAAAGCCTTCCTGATAGCACTGCCCAGCCCATACCCCACCTAAAAGTGTTTCCCTTCCAAATTTTCCTTGGGCACATTCCATTATTCTCTACCTTGAATCTATGTATACAACTAAATTCTGGTAAAATGTGAGCTATTCAGAGACAAGGATCATCATTTTTTCATTTTAGTACAATGTTTTGCATGTACTTGGCCCATAATAAATGTTTAAATGAGATGAAATTGGGTGTAGGCAGAATGAAGAGACTGTTTATACATTCTTTGGCCTATCGATTAGGTGAAATGTATGCATTAAGAAAATGAGCTGTGTGACGCAGGGTTAAGTCAGCAGCTTCTATTGCTCAGGGAATAGATTCCATCTCAAATATTTTCTGGCTGTAAATAATAGCTTTTTAAGGGTAAAAATAATGTGAGATTTATCTGTTTCATTCTAACTAGTGGTGAGAGTACTAATTATATTACAGCCAGATTACTGTCTGATTTTAATCATCTAGGGACTTGGTTTGATTATCTGTTCATTTTTTATTTTTTTGATGCATTGGGTAAGTATTGTGAAATTAAATAAATTGTTGTATTTGAACAGAAATTGGATTCTGATGATGAAGGCAGAAGGACTCGGAGTCAAATGAAACGTTTGGGTCCTTTGCAAGTGGCTCTAAAGTTTCCGAGCAGAGACCTCAAAGGGGTAAAGAAGCAGAAAGCAGCCCCACCCAAAGCCCCAGAGGTTCCCACTTCCAATTCTGATTCTGACTCAGAAGATGAGAAAGGCTCCAATTTTTTGGAAAAGAGGGCATTAAATATAAAGGAAAACAAGGCGATGGTATGTGTTATAGAATCCTGTGGTCGAATCTATTATTTAATACTGGGCTTTCACCTTGAATGGGATATATTAATTCCAAGGGTGGTTCTCTGTGTTCCTATGATGTTCCCTCAAATTGATAGCTCTTTTGTCAATCTATTGAAATTGTGTTTTAAGTGTTTTAGTTAATACATTCAAAGAATTCCTGTGCTTTCAGGTCATTAGATGTAAAGATGTGGTAACAAAAGACAGAAATAAGGGTGACCTCAATTTCTAAAGTTTCTGACTCAATGTTAGAAAATTGTTCTAATAAAATGATTTGTTCACATTAGGCCTTTTTTTTTTCTCCCTCTCTCCCCCAATCTCTTCATTCCCCTGACCACCTCTCAGCTTGCAAAACTAATGTCAGAATTACAAAGTTTCCCGGGATTATTTACTGGAAGGACATCACTTCCAGGTAGTAGCCCAGTAAGTATAAATTAATTTTATTTGCTTATATTTCACAGAACAATCATATTAGCAGATTTAATGAAAAGTAAGAGCTTTTTAAATCATCAAGTTAAAAAAAACAAGTTAAGTTTCTTAATATTGTGTATGATTGCAATTTTTAGGAACAAAACCAGTATGATTAACATCAATTAAGCAGATTCAGTGCAAAGAGAAGAAAATTGGCATCGCCCACCTTCATCTTTAATAGACTATTTTGTTTTGAGCACTGTTGGTCACACAGGGTATCTTGGACTCAATAGATAGACCACTTTTAGAAGGAGTTTTGGAACAGTATGGGAGATGGACTCACTTCCTGTCTCTTAGCTAAGACTAAATGGATGAATGGCTGACTCTACTAAGCATCTACTGATAGGGATTCAGTGACAAAAATGAAAAATCCCTATCTTTGCCCTCAAGGGGCATATGTTTATTGGGAGAAACAATTTCTCTGCCTTCCAAGTTGATGCAAAATATATATAATTTCAGAGTGTGCAGTACTGGCAGCCTTAAGAAAGGATCAGGAAAATCTCAAATAGGAGGAAGAAATAAGAAACATTCCTTGTTCTCTAGGAGACCGGATTTTGCCCAGACTGGTGAATTAGGCTTAGTTTCTGTGGGTGCTTTAGCACCACCTTACTTTACTCAGATTGTGAAGTAGTGTTCTTTGTTTTGAAGAAAATATTTTAGGAAAATATATTATCTTCTTCATGGGGGTTTTCCATTTTAGCAGTCAAAGCCAAATCGAAGGCGCTCCTTCCCAAGAGACCCCTCAAGGAGAAACCCTGAACGAAGAGCTCGTCCACATACCAGGTCAAGATCTCTGCTCGAAGGACCCCCAGATCTGCACTTAGAAGATGAAATAGATTTTGAGGACAAGTACGTGTTGGTGAGAAAAAGGAAGAGCTTCGATGGATATGTGGATGTAGGTTCCCTCTATTTCTGTTCTATGAAAGTTAGCGTATAGAATTTTAACCATAAGATTGTTCTTCCCCTCCACTTCATTTGGTGTTTGTTTCTTTTGGGTTGGGTTTTGGGTTTTTTGTTTTGTTTTGTTTTTTTGAGAAAAGTTTGCAACAAAAACTTGGTTTAAGGAAAAAGAAACTAAAATCCTACTCTGATATTTCTTCATGGTATAGCAATGACCAGGGTTCTCCATTGGTTTTCTAGTAGCTCATTTAGGTTAAGTAGGTTCTTACCATGATGGTAGGTTTCAGGCATAGGCCTCGTGATGAACTGTATGACTCATCTGAGGTCCAATCTATAAATATGGAGAGTTTAATCAGCAGAGGAATGGGCACAGTAACCCACTAAGAGCCTGTGTGAAAGAGTAAAAAGCTACATTATAGGCTGTGTTGATGGAGGTGTAATTTCAACAATGAAAATAGTGGCTCTAAGTTTGGTATTAAAATCTTCTATTTATTTTGTGTGGGTACATCTATACAATTAATGATGTCTTTTTCCATAAATACTCAGGAAGCTTTTTAGGCTAATTGTACCAAAGAAATTAAGAGTATGCCTATGAAATTTAAAGACAGACTTAAGAAATATGGGAATTGTTTTCAAAAATTGTTGTCCCATAGGATGATGCCACACCCAGAAGTCGTCGTCCGGGTACCATGACCCTTCCTCATATTGTTCGTCCAGTGGAAGAGATTACAGAGGAAGAGCTGGAAAACATTTGCATCTCATCCCGGGACAAGATCTATAACCGTTCATTAGTAAGATCCTCTGTTAGAGATTCTTAATCTTTTTTTGCATTACAAACCCCTTGGATGGTGGGAAAGCCTATGGCCCTCTTCTCAGAATCATGTTTTTACTATAGGTTGAGTTCAAAAACTCTTACTCTGGTTGATGCCTTGCTAGAATAGGGTGACATATTTTTCACTGTATTCAGTTCTCCTTAAAATTTGCATATGTTAGCTAGACTAGTTCCCTTTCCAGGTAGATGAGTGATGTGCTAATAACTATACTACAAAGGGGGAGTGTCCAGACCCTCTTATGGAATCCCCGGGCCCCACACCATCCTTCCTCCCACTCCCAGCTAATCACAAACTATTCTTAGGACTCAGGAATAAACAGGACAGTATGAAACCTAGTGTTGCTCATCTTCTGGTTATTTTTTAAACTGCAGAGTTCTGAAGATGAAAATGGACTTACTGTGGTTCATTCCCACCCACCCCTACCTTGAATCAGACACCTTGTAGAAGAGAAAGTAGGAGTCTGCTGGAAAAAAATGTTATTTAAGTCTCTTCTGATTTGGTGAAATGGCTGTGTCTGAAGCTGTTTTGTCCTGGCAGGAATCTTAGTTCATTTTGAAGTCTAATACAAATGACAGTGAGCTGCTTGAGGCCTCACCACAGAGTATTTCAGTCATCAAGCCTGTTATTTTCTCTACAGAAACCAGCCAGTTTGTTCTCACTTGCTGTGTTTTTTGCTTTCAGGGTTCCACCTGCCACCAGTGTCGCCAGAAGACTATTGACACCAAGACAAACTGCAGAAACCCAGAATGTTTTGGAGTTCGGGGACAGTTCTGTGGCCCCTGTCTTCGAAATCGATATGGCGAAGAAGTCAAAATAGCATTGTTGGACCCCGTAAGTGCCGTGGAAGGATTCTAGCCCTGCTATCTCCTTCTAAGGGTGGGAAGACTCTTCTGGGGTTTTGGATTAATCAATAAACATGTGTTAAATGCCTCATGTACCAGCTAGTGTGCTAAGTGCTGGGAATGCAAAGAGGCAAAAAAGAGTCCCTGCCCTCAGGGAGCTTACAGTCTAATGGATTGGAAATCCATTATAAATGAATGGCCTATATATGTTCTTAACTAGTCAAATTTTCTTGATTGTAAAGGTGCCAAATTTCTCTCAGTTTGAATGGGCTTTTCTGAAATAATCAGTATCTTTAGAGTTTGCTCTGAAATTAAGTGTTATGAGTTAGTTCAGATATACCTTTCTTAGCATTGCATGGGTCTGCAGTGAATGACCTCTGAACTTCCTTCTAGCTCTAAGATGTGTAGTTCTTATCAAGAAGCTTTGTTCTCTTGGTTGTTTTACTCATTTCACCCATATTTCTTTCTTGGAAGGAGTGTAAGGGAGATGAAGGAAAAAAAAGTAAGAAAATGAACATCCTACTAAGAATTTTTATTTCTCTGTGTTAACCTTTTGTCTGTTTATTTTTTTTTTTTTTTTAACCCTAGAACTGGCATTGCCCACCTTGTCGTGGAATCTGCAACTGTAGCTTTTGTAGGCAGCGAGATGGACGGTGTGCAACTGGTGTGTTGGTGTATTTGGCCAAGTACCATGGTTTTGGAAACGTGCATGCTTATTTGAAAAGGTAAGATGTCTGTGGACATCTGCTTGTGCCTAAACCCAAAACTAATTAGCTTATGGGATCCCGGTGCCACCAAAACTAGAACTTAAAAAGTTTGTGTTTGTTTTTTTCTTTTGCAGTCTGAAGCGGGAATTTGAAATGGAGGCTGAAAATTGATGAAGGATTCACTGAGAATGTTTCCTTTCTTTAATCTTCAATAATCTTGGGCAGTTGATGATTAAACAACTTCAGGTTTCAATCTTGATAATCAGTATTTTTTTAATAATGGGGTTAAATTTCAGCTAAGATTAAAATCTATTTTGGAAGCACAAATAATAGGACTTTAAGGTTGCATTGTAGTTTTTATGCTCTCACCCCACTATCACTGACCATAAAATGATTCTGAAATACAATCAATTTAGTATTTGTGGGGAGGGAGGGGGATGGTTAATGATTGGAACCTCGAAATATAACAAAACACTTGGAAATGCCTAATTAAATATTCTTAGGTAACTAACCCTCCTAATATAGTACTTCACATCTGGAAGATTTCTGGGAAGAGGTATACTCAGTACTTAGAAACAGTATAAAAGATGACATGATAGGTGGGGAGGACAGAGTATGGTAGTATAGAATTTGCTGAGCACAGAGCCTGCACTTAAATATCAGGGTTTCTGTTGTCATGGGAATTAGATGCTTATAAACTTCTGTACATCATATGATTTAAAATGTGCATGTACTGGCTCATTATACCTCACTGGTATAAAATTTCATGTGCTACATATGGTTATATACTTGAATCAACATTTTTTTTTTTAAGTCACAGCAACCAAAAAGTATATAAGACCTTCAGTATTAGATATGCCTAACGGTTTCCCCTCCTCTTTCCCCCAATAATCTTGCAGTTGAAAACTGAACTAACCGTAAAATTCTTGGTGTTAGACTTTAAACATATCTGCTTTTTCTCCCCTGTGTTTTATGCGGTTCCTATGTAGGGTATTTCAAAATATCTCTTAGACCATATTGTATGGAAAGTTGGCATAAGCAGTAGCCCTACAATGCTTAGCATTTCTGCTTGACTGGTGAAAATAACAGGCTGTGCGCAGAGTTGACTTCAGATTTTACATTCTCCACTGCAAACTGGGAAGTGCCTTCTTGAAGATGGAAGAAATCAAATGGTTATGACCAGAGTGCATTCTGATCCCATTTTATTTAGTCTGTGGGATAATATCCATGTTTGACTTTTAGTATTAAATTGGATTGGGAGATAGGACATGACTACTCTGAGGGGTTCCTTGTAACTTTCCTGTACCTGTAGCATTAGGTCACGGTTCTTATGCAGTGTTGGATGCACAATTAGACGTTAAATGAGAAAGCAAAGCAAACATTGTAAATAGGTCTTTAGATCTGTAATGTTCTTATGTATACAAAAATTTTATTTTATTAATAAAAAGTATTATTGAGACTTGCCTGTTTTTTCTTTGATACCCTTATTTCAGGGGAGAAAAAGTATTAGGAGAAATAATATGGGATTCAGGATCATGAATGACCCTGGTTCAATGACTCACAGTTTCTGTTGCCCTGGTCTTTGGTGTCTAACTCAAGTAGAAATACATTCCAGGCCACTAAACCATACTTTAAAGATCCTCGTGGGCACATCTTGACTTAGAGAAAGAACCACTTACTAACATTGCTAATATGTGTCCCCATTCGGGGGTTTCTTTGGCAAAGATACTGGCATGGTTTGCCATTTCCTTCTCCAACTCATTTTACAGATGAGGAAACTGAGGCAAACAGGGTTAAGTGGCTTGCCCAAGGTCACACAGCTACTAAGTGTCTGAGTTCAGATTTGAACTTGGGTATTGCTGACTCTAGGGCCAGCACTCTACCACCTAGCTGCCCATATTAACATGTTCTCTTGTGTTTCCATTTATTTTAGATAATTTCCCGATGACGTTTTAATCTGGTTCCTAGGGTCACCTATTTTATATCTCTGTTCTAATCAAGACTAATTTGCAGAGAAAGTGCTGACCTGAATTGGTAGACAGATTTCTTCATCAGGGATTACCCTCTTTCAGAGAAATCACAAATGTGGTCCAGATGGTGGCTCAATGAAAAGTGCTTGGTGGGGAAATAAGGAAGCCCTAGGTTCAAATCCAGTCTAGGACACTAGCTGTGTGACCCTAGAGAAATCACTTAAATCTTTAGTCTCCATTTCCTTATCTGTAAAATGATTAAAATAGCAGCACCTACCTCCCAGAGTTGTTGGGAGCATGAGATGTGAGATAGTATATTTTCAGACTTTAAACTGCATAATTAACTGTTTCTTGCCCTATTGTCTTACATTCTAACTCCTAACTTAGATTATAAACTCCAGGCAGGCAGGAACCAACAATCTATGGCCTTTTTAAGAGTGCCTGACTCTTGGGTGAGCCAAAAAAAACCTGACATTACTTCCAGCTTGTATGATTACCCAAAGAGTTTTCTAAATGGAGTTGTTTAACCTAGTAACCAACACAGCAAATTCGAAACAGACTCATTTTCATCAGCGGTTCAACAGCTCTTTAATGCCTGCTGTGGATGATACAATTCTAAGAAGCCTAACACAAGGTCTTTGCCCTCAAGGAATTTTAGTTGAACATTTGGAGAATCGGCTGTCTATACTCATAATGTGTTTTTTGGGAAAAGCAGTTAATTCCCTTTTGATATGTAATTATCTGTGATCCTGCGAACAATACATGAAGTCAGTTTGGAGTTAGAATCTTGTTTCTGTCACTTATAACCTGTAAGATCAGGGGCTTTGGTTTCCCCGTCTCTAAAAGGGGGTTGGGCTAAAATGGTCCTCCAACTCTGAATCCCTTGTTGGGGAAAGCAGGGCTCAGGCAAAAGACGAAGAAAAAACTCGACAAACCCAGATGATAGTTATGATCAATCTGATCCAAAGAATCCTGGATCATCAGCTACACTGACCGAATCGTAATCAGTCTTTCTAGCTTAGCCTGCAAAACCATGTGATTACAGTACAGAGTCTTTGGGAGAAAAACCTAGTGGACAGCAGTATTTCTCCCTACTCGTGCTAATTACAATGCCAACGTTAATTTCGATATTTCTGGCTTTTCCTACTGGTTACTGGAAATTCTATGCTGAGGAGATTGTTCCTCAACTGTATTTCAAAAATTGGATAAAGATCTCTTATCTCTGGTGTCTTTTGGGTCTGGATCTCAGAAAAATAAAAGTTGCTACTAATTTCGGCTGACTTTCCCATACTATGACCATTTGGGGCATCCCAAATATTTTAAGGGACAAACTCGTTTTCAAATTTCTTATTGTAAGTACAGCTTTCATTAACCAGCAAAATTTTTGTATAAGTTGTCTGACAGATGCTACTGAACTAAATGAAAATTGCAGATAGATGCTATATTCCCCCAATCACCACTATTGAGAAGGGAGAAAAAGGTATTAATTATATTTGACTATAGGATGGTTAGAGTCAATACCAAATGCTCTGTTCAGTTGCTTTCTACAAAGGAGCATTAAGAACAGCCCTAAATGGGAAAGCAGGACCCATCTTCTAGTCACTGCTGGGCCAACTGGTTTTAAAACTGAAGAAGCTTCTTCATTTGTGGAATAAGAGGATTGTTTTAGTATCATGTTTTGCTAGGGTCCTTTGGGCCCGGTTGCCTCTACTCAGAAGAAATTTCAAATGCAACTTCTGATAGTCTCTAACTACAGAAACTGTTGGAAATGAGCCAATATCCAGCTCATCCATGCTCTGCCAATTGTATGTATGTTATTAATTAAAAGTGAAGTGATTGATTTGTCCCCCAACCCCTGGGAGAAACACATAGTGATTCTTTTGGATCAATTATTCAGTCCCTCCTGCCTTTGAATTATTTATGATTTTGGATAAACCTCTATAATTCTCACTATATCTTGATAGCAACATGTGAATAGTAATTTATTAATAAAGAAACCTCAACCCTTGACCTAACCATAGATTGATATCTCTCTTCATTTGAAATTGCTGGCTGAAATAACTAGGAGAACAAGAAGGAAAAAAATAGAAAATCCTTCATTCGAAGTCATTTATTAAAAGCAAGAAGTAGTTTTTAATAGAAAGCTGGACTACACATGGTGGGCAAAAACTGGAATAAGGAGCAGACTTTGTAATTAAGCTTGTAAATTTTTATACTAGGAATTGGGTTTGGATTTGGGATTTCACTGATAAAGAGAATTCTTGGATGAGGATGCTACCCATGTAATATCTCTACAATTTTTATTCAGAACAGATCTTAACCTGGGGATTACCAGCTTTCGTTTTTTTAATTTTGATAACTTTCAATGTCATTTTTATTTTTGTAATTCAGTGTATTTTACGTAATTGAAAACCTTCAGTACTATCCACAGGCTTCATCAGATGCCAAATCAATCCGTGACACACAAACTTAAGAATCGCCCCTCCCCACCTCCCAGAGGACTGGGTGATATTTGCCAGGGGACATGTAACCAGTATCATCCAAAGCAGGATTTGCACTCATCTCTTTCTAGACACCACCATGTTTCTAGCAAATTTTGCTAATAATTGTTCTAATTTGTATGAGAGGTAGGGCTCAATCCTTCACCTTGAATATGAGCTATTTCTCCAAAGTGTCAAGTAAGCCCTATTTGTGACAGTCATAGTTAGCTGTCTTTTATAAGCGGTGTGTGGATGGCTAGATAGATAGATAAAGGGAATTTTGAAATTCTTGCTTCTAAAAGCTAATAGGAAAGCATGCTGTAGAAGTTACATTCTCTTGCCACTCCCCTTAACCAACTTGAGACTGATTTTACTTATTTCAGTGACGTTGATCCTGGAAAATATCTCATATGAAGCAAGACAAATGCCTAGTAACCCAGAGCAAGAAGCAATTTATTCCAGACAAGCAGTAAAAAAAAATAGTATTTTTCATTTCAGTGGGCTGATAAATTTTTTTAACATTTAAGGAGAGAAAGTCTTAGGTTTATGAAGTTTTTCCAGACTGTAGTTAACTTTCACTGTAGGTAAAAAGTTCAGTAAAGACCATTCTTGAAATTTTCCATCAATCACTGAACAAGCATTTATTTAACTACCTTTTATGAGCCAATTGGGGCAACTGGGTGGTGCAGTGGATAAGAGCACTGGGCTTAGAGTCAGGAAGGTGAGAGTTCAAATCCAGCCTTAGATACTAGATTTGTGATCCTGGACAAGTCACAACCTATGTTTCCCACAGTTCCTCGTTTGTAAAATGGGAACATGCTGGAGAAGGAAATGGTAAACAACTCCAGTGTCTTTGTCAAGAAAAGCCTGTGTATTTGTTACAAAGAGTCAGAGACAACTGAACCACCGAACAGCAATGGGCTCAGACACTGTGCTAAGACCTGGGTACATAGACAAAATTCAAGACACTTGCTGTCATGTAGAAGTTTACATCCTCATGGGACTGTTCAGTCACTATTTCCCCCCAGTGCTGCTGTCTGCTGTCACTGTTTAACACAGTGTCTCCTAGGATGGGAATTAAGTATTTCTCAAATAACTTTATCAATCACAATGAAAGTACTGACTGGGTATCTGCCAGCGGTGTCATTTGAGAAGTGCTGGGAAATTTAATCCAATAAGCACTTAAAAGCAGTCTTCATGTTATTCATCACCAGCTAATTTTCTCTCCAGAGTTGTTGGATTATGGGTTTTTGAGGCAATCAGGGTTAAGTGGCTTGTCCAGGGTCACACAGTTGGTAAATGGCTGAGGCTGCATTTGAACTCAGATCCTCCTGACTCCAGGACCAGTGCTCTATTCTCTGTGTCACCTACTTGCTCCAGTTGTTGGGCTTTTGATTAGTGGAGGCAATGTGTGGTGGAGGACAGCAATTCGAATTTGAAGTCAGGAAGAAAGGCCATATTTCAAATCCTTCAAACACTTAACTGAATTACCCTGGACTAGTCACTACAACTTCCTGTCACTCACATACTTTGCAAGGCTTTTAAGATAGTTTGCAGTCTTTGTTGATGGAAGAATTTATCATACAAGAGGACCCTTCTGTGGATGAAATTATAGCTGTCTCTATAAAACGATGCAGATGAAACAAGAAAAGAGAAGTAACTTGAGTAATCCATCTAACTCTTGCTTCTTAGACCATTGTAGCAGCAGCGTCACAGGTGAACCTAATAGGCCATTGGGCAAACCAATTTCTCTACTACTTGGTCTTCCCTTCCCAGCATTTCGATCCTGAAAATGCCCCAATGGGATATCCACATTTTTTAGATGAAGGAGATGAGGTTCAGGAGGCTTAAATAACTTCCCAAAGACAGGGCTGGCAGGATGGCAGAAGGTATACTCAGACCCAGGATTTAGGCTGGCAAGCTCGGTGTTTGGCAGCTTCTGCTTTTCTCCCCTGAGACAGTGTCAGGGCCCCGGAAAGTGAGCACAAATCTTACTAGTGTGTTGTAGTGAAAGTCTTCGGGCAGCTTCAGGGCAACACAAAGGTACTGTCCACCATAAAATACTTGTCAGCTAACAATCCTCTTCATGGTAACTTTCTTTTTAAAAACTTCTAATATCAGTTGTGACTAAGGGAATATGTAGCTGTCCGCTCAAGATTTACCATTTATTTTTAACAAAATGATATCTCCTTGATGAGGTGCAGGTTCAAGGAGAGCTCAAGGGGCTCCCAGAGCCTGCACCTCATCATCCTTTTAACCTAAGTCATCTTAGGGGTGGCTGGATGGCGCAGTGAGTAGAGCACCGGCCCTGGAGTCAGGAGGACCTGAGTTCAAATGTGGCCTCAGACACTTGACACACTTACTAGCCATGTGACCTTGGGCAAGTCGCTTAACCCCAGTTGCCCTCCAAAAAGCAAAACAAACAAACAAAAAAAACCTAAGTCATCTGAAGCCAACATTGCCATTGTATATAATGTGAATTATGTTGTTTTTGGTGTTACCATTATTTCTACTTTTATAGTCATTGTGTAAATTCCTTCAATTCTGCTTTCTTCTGTATCAATTCATGGAAGTCTTCTCAAGTGTTTTTTGAATTCTTCATGTTCATTTTTCCTTACAGATCAAAGATATTCCATTACATGCATATGCTGCTGGATATTCAGCTATTTTCCAATTGAATGTTTCCTCTTACATTGTAGTGATGTAGGTACAGTACAGATATTAGTCATGGAAGATCTTGACATTATTTGTCATTACTTATTATATCAAAAGTATAGGTCATAGGGGACCTAATTGTCCCCTCCCAAACTCTGAGGTTTATTCTTGGTCCATGTATAGTGTCCGCCCAAGATTTATGTACTGATGTACTAACTTAATGGGCTGCAGTCTGTCATGTGATTATCTGGGCAATATCTGGGTCATCATCATTAATTTATTTTTTTCCTGCTGGGCACATCTCTTTTGAGTGACCATGGATCTTACTGAGTAATCTGCACTGATGAAAGGTAATGGTTGCTTAATGCTATTGAGAGAAGTAATTATTTCTCTTCTGCCAATTATTTGCCAAATATTTCTCTTCTAAGTCAATTATTAAATTTGGTGAGACCTAAGCTTTTTTCTCTGTCCTAATTCCTTGTCAGAAGCCCAGTCTCTCCTGGACCCGCAGATGGAACATAGGATTAACATTCTCCTCATTCTGAATATTGCTTCTCCACCCAACTATATCAGGGTTTTAATCTAAAGTGAATTCTTGCCCATAGTGTTCCGCTCAAGCTAATTTGGATGGAGGATCCTTTGTCCAGGCTGCCCAAAGGCAACCCATGGTCTGGGTATAGAGGTAGTATAGCGGCAACCACAATGGCATACTCAGGAAGGCTGCTAGCACAGGTTCTTAGATCTACTTTACTAGGAAAGATAGCTATTTAAGGGGTCAACAGTATTTTAAATTACATTCACTAATTCAGGGGAAAAGTCAGCACCCTGAACTTCAGAGAAAATACAAACAGAGGAAAAACAAGTAGAGAAACAGACAGGGCTCTGACTGCCTGAATCAACTATACACTTTACTTCCATCCCTGGATTGAGAGAGCTTTTACATATGAGCCGGTGAGGAGCTCTGAACATACAGCTACTCAGAATCTCAGAATACCAGGGAATCACAAGATCCTTCTCATAAGCTAGCCCCCAAAGCAAAATACCAACTGAGAGTATATATACTCTTATAGAGCCAGAAAGGATCACAACCCTCTTGACTCAGTGCCTAATTAGAAATTAGCCAAAGATGTTAAAGCTTTCCCACAAGCAAGCCTCCCTTAAGCAAGCTTCCCTTAATGGGCTCCACCTTTTAATGGGTGGGGAAGATCTTACTCCATTAACATTACAGGTAGTCCCTGTGTCTAAGAGTGACTTGATGTTACTCTCCCAGCCCCACATTAGAATAGGTCCACCTAGCATTAATGGCTAAAGAATCAGTTTATTGCTACCCTCTGGAACACCCACTTTTCCAAGGGCCAAGAGCCCACCACCATGACTGTCTTTGGTCTGAGACAGACCAAATAACCATTCCTGTTATTAATAAATTTAATAAAATGCTAGCATCATTAACAAAATAATTAATTACCCAGAAATTATTCTTTTGAACTTTTTAAACATCACACTGTCAACATGTCATCCACAAACAGGAGCCTCTGGAGAACTTCATATTATGAGAATCTTAATATCTGCCTTAGGCTATCTATCTCCCTTCTCTCCATTAGGAAAAGTTTTTAGAACTTCCAAAAACTAAAGGCCTATACAGAATGACATCTTGGGGTGGCTAGGTGGCGCAGTGAATAGAGCACCGACCCTGGAGTCAGGAGGACCTGAGTTCAAATGTGGCCTCAGACACTTGACACACATACTAGCCGTGTGACTTTGGGCAAGTCACTTAACCCCAATTGCCCTCCAAAAAGCAAAAAAAAAAAAACCCCAAAACCAGAATGGACATCTTTCAAACTACCCGCCTGCCATATCTGTACATATTGCCTTTTCTTCCCTGTCAGCTCTTTCACATGTTACTTTAATATTGGAAACAATAATGAGATCAATACTACAGTTGTAAGAGCAAATTATGTGACTATTCACTTTTCAATGACCTGAGCACTTAACCTTTTTTGTATTATGAACTCCTTAGGCAGGCTTGTGAAGCCTATGGTCCCCTTCTCAGAATAATATTTTTTTTTTGGAATAATATTTTTAAATGCATAAATTAAAAGATGGATGATTATTAAGGAAGCCACTTATATTGAAAGATAAAAAAGTTAGAATGTTAGAATACAAAAATAAAGTATCAGAATACAAAAACTCAGAATGTTTAAAAAAACAAAAGTGTTAAGAATCCCTGCCCTAGATCAAAACTGCCTTTTCTGGCCTCTACTTCCATACATTTTTTTGTTGCTATTGAGTTGTTTCAGTCATATCTGGCTCTCTGTGACCCCTCTTGAGTTTTTCTATTGCAAAGATAATGGAGTGGTTTGCCATTTCTTTCTCCAGCTCATTTTACAAATAAAGAAACTGAGCCAAACAGGGTTAAGTGATTCGCCCAGGGTCACATAGCTAGTAAGTATCTGAGGCTGGATTTGAACTCAGGTCCAGTACTCTGTCCATTGTACCATTTAATTGTCTTATTCATGTTTATTTATATTTACATAAATATAGATATATAGCTATATGTGTATATACCTAGATGTGTATGTATATGTACGTGTCTTTATGAATGTGTATATTATATATACACATAATATATATATAGTGTTCTGTTTAGACTGTAAACTACTTAAAAGCAGGGTCTGTCTTACTTTTGGATCTGTATTCCAGTGCCTGGTACATTAAGAAATACTTAATTTTTGATTAACAAGGAAAGTCTCTATTTTTTGGAGGAGTCACTGATATACATATCTTTGATGAGGTTTTATTACAGCTGATTTTTAAAAATATTTCAAGAATTTTGGGAAAGGTCAAATCTATGCACACCAATCTATAGTTTGGAGGAAAAAACCTTAATTCTAACTGAAAATTTGTGTTCTATCTATAAAATCTCAAAATAGCATAATGGATAGGAGGATCTGAGTTCAACTCCTGTTTCTAACACATACCGGCTTAATGACCCTGACAAATCAATGAACTTATTAATTTAATCTTTGTGTGTGTTTGGGTGGGGGGGGGAGGCAACTCTAATTGTTGATCTGCATTGGTAGAGAAAATTGGGAGGGGTGTCAATTTAGACAGCACTACCCCAATTGTTCAGCCCAAAAGCCTGCTCTCTGAAATGGATAATCCTGCTGTGAATCACAAGCAGTCTCTGAAGAAAGACATTCTCAATCAGCGGCCAGGACAGTGGTGGTGTTTCAATCTGAAGCAGTCTTCCTGGCCACAGACACTCTTAAGCAACAAAACTCTGTTCCTCCAGACCTCACTTATCTCCAACCCCTTTTTTTCTCCCCCCAGCTATATGTTACTTGGGAATTGACACCAGGGATGTTTACTATTCCTGAAGAGTCATTTATATCGGTATTACTACAGTAAATTCTTTACAAAATAAAAATCAATAGTCACCAACATACTGAGTAGTGAGGAAAATAATTGTTTATGGCACTCAGCTTAAGCTGTTCTGGTAATCACGTTGAAAAATACAATATTTATTCATTAGATCAAATTTAATGAGGCCTCCTGGCAGTAATTATAAAAATTACTGTAGCAGTAAATTACTAATGAGTTGTGCTGTGCTTCCTACCTGTGAGGAAGGACTGGAGGTTGAAAAAGCCTGATATCCAGGCAAGGGAGGGAGAGATGTAGGGCCCTGGTTTCATTGAGCTCCCAGCAGCTCAGCAAAGAGTGAGAGTATACATACATAAGCCACAAAATCAAAATGGAAGAATTAAAAAAAAACAACCTGAGAGCCTTCCTAACCCAGGAGCTTTCTCATTCATTTCCCATTCAAATAGGATCAAAATTACAGCATTCTTTTCCCAAAGGTTAATACCCCTACAGAGATGCAGCATTTCTGGTAACACCAGAACATTCAATGATTATAGAGGATACCTAAGAGAGGTTGGAAACTGAATACAAAGATATATCCTTATATATATAAGGATATATAAGGTCATAACTGACCTCTGGGATACTGTCCCAGACTCTATATCTCTCTTAAAAATTTTTTTAAAATTTTATTCTGAACTTAAGAAATAAAACAAGCATTTCCATAACACAGTTCAACTGAAGAAAAATAATTGCATAGAAAACCACAGATCTATTATATACAACTTGCTATTCCTTTTAAATATATATTAAAGTTATCATATACCTTTTTCCCCTTTTTTTCTTCCCTCCCCACACTCCTCCCTCCCAGAGATGGCTACTAACCATTTGACACAAACATATAAATATATGTAAAACTATTCTACACATACTTCTATTGATCAGTTCTATCTTTCTCTGCAGATAGCATCTTCCTTCCTATGTCCTTTGTAGTTAATTTGCCTGTTTACAATAGTCAAAATGATAATTATTCAAAGTTGTTCTTGAAACAGTTCTGTTTGTTACTGTATACAACATTCTCTTGGTTCTACTTATTTTGCTCTACATGTCTCTTATAAAATTATTCTCTTTGTGTGCAATTTGATAAATATTTATTATAGCTCCAACTATATGCAAGTTTCAATGCTAGGGACTGGGGTGTATGCATGAGTGTGCAAACTATTTATTTGCTAAATTGATTTAATGCTAGAAAGGATCCCAAAGATTTCTTCATCTAATTCCCTACTTTTTAAAAAAAAGTACTGTATTTGGCATTTTACAAGAACCTTGGGTTTAGTTCCACACATGAGGGATCAGAACGTGCTGAAGCTATGGCTCCTCTATTAGAGACAGCTAAGGTTTTTTTTTTTTTTAAGGATTCCAGTAATTAATTTTGATTGAAAATTTACACTTTTAAAAAGACACAAAATGCACAGATCTGGAGGCAGGCACAGCATAGAAAGAAATGTATATTGGCCGAGTTCTTTTGAAAGGTGAAACCTTGACAAAGTAAAGACCATCACAGCTTTGTTGAGCAGTTTCTGTATTAAATTTAAGAAGTTCAAAGCTATCATGGGGGAAGCCAAACCATGTAGAGCACATTGAAATTCAGTAGTAAAGCATGACCTCCAGAGAACTAACAAAGCCAGATCAGATCTTCCCATCACCAGTACAGGTCCAGAGATAAGCAGGTAAAGCAGATGAGATGTTCTGCAGAGCATTTGCCTCAAAAGCCAAGGAAAAAGGTGCGTGTCTCTGAATGGCAGCTGGGCTCCTGAAGTGACAGCTATCTATTCCCGTAGTGCCTGCCTATTGTCTACCCCACACATAACACTGAGAGGATTTTTATTTAACTTTGTGAGTTCTGACAGCATCTCAGAATGTCGTGCTCAAAGTGGGTCCAGCCCCCTCCTCTCATAGGGAGGGCACAATGACATTAGAGTGTGAAATTTTTCTTTAATTGCTGTGCCTTGAAACTTAGATTGTCAGGTTTGTGGGCTTGTCAGACTAAAGTATTGAGATTGTCATTATGTATTATATCACTAGAATATGATCATTGTATATGAAACTAATGAGTAATATTGTACTTAGTGGGGGACTTAAGGCGCAGTAACTTTATAAACCTGTAGCAATCTGGGAACAATTGCTATTTTCGGTGGGGGAGAAGGAAACTGTCTAGAGAGGAAAAGGCTAAAGACCTAAGCCCTGGCTCTTCTACTTAGTAGCCCAATCACCATGACTATGGTAAGTTATTAAATTTCTGCCTCAGTTTACTCACCTGTAATATGGAACTAATAATAGCTGTTCTACCTACCTCACATGCATGTTATGAAGATCAAATAAGATAATGTATATAAAACAATATAAATGCCAGCTATTTTTATTATGGAATGCAATATGGGGAATTTCAGCAAGCAGGAAGGTGGCTAATGGTCTCCTTTTGAAGAAGGAAAGGGAGATTAAGTGCCATGTTTATAGGCCTAAATAATCCAAAGAATTGTGTGTGTGTGTGTGTGTGTTTGGGGAGTAGGGACATGATGCCTTGTATCTTGTAGGTTCTTCATAGACGTTGGGCATATAAATGAATATTCATCAGTATTTTGCACCTGAGTCAATCATAAGATCATAGATTTAGGGCTGGAAAGGTCCTGTGAGGCCATAGAATCCAATCTCTCTTGATCCCCTTTTATAGATAAGGAAAGAAGTACAGAGAGATTGAGAGAGTTGTCCAAGGTCACACAGCTTTTAAGTGCCTTCCGCAGGATTTGAACCCAAATCTTCCTGACTCCAGCTCCAATGTCCTTTTCATTATACCATGCTACCTCTTGATCAGTTCATAAACACTTCTTAAGAGCCTACTATGTGCCAGTCACTGTAGTTGAAATGAAGCTATAAACACAAATGAGATCATATGTGAATAAACCAGAAGGTAATCTGGAAGGAAATATCTGGGGCTTTTACAGTCTCATTTTAGTGTGCCCATTGTCATCATTAACAATGTCAAAAAACCCAAACACTCGTTCTTCATCTTGACAGACTGAAAAGGATTTTTTTTTTAAGCTCTAGACACACAAATGCCAACTGACCTCCATTAGAACAGAAGAGCAGATTAGAAAGAAAAGAGGTTTTAGCCAAAACACAAGTACCCTTCTGCACTAAATTCCTACTTTGATGTCTCATTGTAGTGTGGAAATGACCCACGGTCAACCAAAGAGTCCTAGAATTGAAGGCAGAGAACCTCGTTTAGAATCTTAGCTTCATTACCCAGTGTCGTGTGATCTTGGACAAGTCCTTTAACATTGTCTCAGTTTCCTCATCTACAAAACAGGAATATGAATGTTCCACCTACCTTGCCCTGCCATTGTCAGAAATCAAGGAAGCATCTGGGAAGATTCCTGGGGTGGAACTCCCATTATGGGTATACAAAGTCCTAAGGCAGAAGACTAAGAGGTTGAGATTTTCTTACCGTCATAGCAAACGTTCTGAAAAAAGTGCTCTGGGAGCTGCAGAGCATTCAATGAGCACTATGTTGATGATATTGACAGCTAATAATTAGAGCTTTGTTTATATCATTTGATCTTCATAACAGCCCTGTGAGATTGGTGTTATTATTTCTATTTTACAGTTGAGGAAACTGAGGCAGAGAAGCTAAATGATTTGCACAGGGACACAGCAGACGAATGTCTGAGGTAGAATTTAAATTTGAGTCTTTCTGATTCTATATCCAGTATTCTTCTATTCTACCTAATTACCCTGGGTTGGATGAATGTTTTTCAGTGGTGCAAAAAGAGTTACTAGAGGGTGCTAGCTAGCACAATGGATAACACACAAGACCCAAGTTCAGATCCAGGCTTAGATACCTCTTGGTGTGACTGATGGTAAATGACTTAATCTCTCTTGGCCTCGATTTCCTTATTTGCAAAATGAAGATAGTATTAGCACCTCCGCTTCAGGGTGATTGTGAGCATAAATTGAGACAATATTTGTAAATGGCTTTGGAAGCCTTAAAGCTTTGTATAAATGCTGTTGTCATCATCATCATGATTATTATGTATCTGTCACCCAGAATCAGCTATATTGTAATGAATTTTTTTTTGGCCGTAGCAACTCATCAGCATTGTCCATGGAACAATTGCAATCTGACTATGGGAACCCACAAGGATCTTTTGAAACTATGAAGCAATAGACCAAGTTGGTCTAAAAGCATAGTCCCAAAGAGCAAAGATCTATTACTGTGGTGAGAGGGTGAGGCTCATTAAGGCTCCATGTTCCTTTTAGCTCCTATGGGTGAGAGCATGGGCTCTAAAATTCCATCCAATCTCCCTAAGTATGCATTTGGCACTTGCTCACTTTCCCTGAAACACTGGGCTAGTCTACGGGAGATACAGAGACTTCTAAGACCTCATCTCTGGCCTCAGGGTGCTTCTAATTTCTTTGGAGAAACTAAATAGAATCACTTGAAAATTGAAATTGCAACAAAGAATTAAAAAACAGTGAATAAAATGTAAAATGCTGTGTTTGGTTTCAGTCACCAAATGAAGTTTTTCTGAGGTCAAAGGAGGCATTGTGGACTAGAGAGGGCTTGAAAAACTTGAAAGAAGAGAAAGGCTTTGACTTGGGCTTTGACCTGGGTAGGATTTAAGTAGGAAGGAAGAGGAAAGGCCTTTTAGGCAGGGTTGGAAAATTGAGTAAGAAAATGGTGAAGGAAGAATGCAGAAATATGTGTAGGAGAATAAGGAGAAGCCAATTTGACTGGAGTGGTGGGTTTGTCTTCAGTTAGTGGGAAATAAATTTTGAAAGGTAGGTCGAGTCAGTCTGTGGAAGACCTTGAATGCCAGGATAAGTGATTTGTTCTCTGGTCTGTAGGCAACAGGAAACCCCTAAAGTTTTATGAGCAGGAAAACACAATGAACTTGGCAGGTTAGCACAAAAATCTGGTGACATCATGTAAAATGGATTTGAGGGGACCTAAATGTGGGGAGACAAAAAGCACACACCCATTTGACTTTTGAAAGCAGACAAACATAAAAAGTAATCCTTTTCTTCTTTTTGAATTTCTCCAGGTGCCATATGCTTTAGTACTAAGTCAGGGGACAGAGAAAGATGACAAGGTCAACCATTTTAGAGCAAGCATGCTGCTGATTTGGGGGAGGGAGCAGGGAATGAAGAGGAGGGAGCTCTCTAGACATTCCTGTTGATTCTGCCTGTAATCCAGCACTTAACAAACTGCTCACAGAAAATGTGGAAGACAAGGAAGAAAAAAAGAGGAGAGTGAGAGAGAAGGGATTAGGAGTGGGGAGAAGGAAGAGAACATTGAGAGGAAGAATAGAGAGGGAAGAAAGAAAAGAGAGGATTCAATCTCCCTCCAAGCAAATGGGTGTTTTGAATGCAGATGGATGCCATACCTTATTGTGAAGAATGGAGATTTCAAGTATAATTTGATGTTCACGTTTTTTACTCCACAGGACAACAAAAGCAATCCAAGTATCATATGAACATTCATTTGGGTACTTGGCTAATGAAATTTTACCTTCTAAAATGTTCAGATTTCACTTTTGCACTGACACAGTCATAAACCTGCTCTGCCCACACCTCCCCTCCTCTAGCGCACTCATTATCAATTCTGTGCTAGGGGGTAGCTATGTGATTTTATAACAATTACTTTGACGAACACATGGATAGAAGATGTACAACTTTGCTGCATGCCCTGCTTGATGAGAAAGAAAAAATTTATTCATCCTGATCCAAGGTTACAATATTAAAACTTCATTTAATATGGAACTGGGAAACAATGACTGCATTTAATAGTCAGTGACTAGGGAAGCATCATTTTTTATTTTTTGAGTGGTCAAAACATGTTTGATTTAAAATGTGCTCCTTTATACCTAGCTAAGGGAGATTTTCCCTTTTCTGCCTAGTGGTTGGAGGATTTCCCTTTTCCCAAAGATACATTTACATTCTCCTGTGAATGTTAACAATAGATGCATGATACCCATAATTGTATAATTGTGTAAAAGAAGAAACTGAAGCCCAAAGGGGTGGAGTGGAAATGGAAGACCACATGTTTAGCGCTAGAGGGACCATAGATGTCATTGGGTCCAAAGCTCTCTTTTTATTGATGAAAAATTTGAAACACAGTGAATTTGTCAAAGGCCTAATAAGTGTTTACTAGTCTGTTAGTAAGTATTGGGGCCGGATTTGAGCTCAGGTCTTCCTGACTCCAAGTACAGTACTTTACCCACCATGACACCTGTTGTTCAGTTGTTTCAGCCATGTCTGACTCTTTATGACCTCATTTTGGGGTTTTCTTGGCAAAGACACTGGAGTGGTTTGCCATTTCCTTCTCCAGTTCATTTTTACAGATGAGGAAACTGAGGCAAACAGGGTTAAGTGACTTGGCCGGAGTCACATAGATAATAAATGTCCAAGGCTGGATTTGAACTCAGGAAGATGAGTCTTCCTGATTCCAAGCCCAGTCAGTGCTCCAGTCACTGGGCCATCTAGCTGCCCATATTGTGATGCCTATCTGCCTCTTCTGTCATTTGAGATTTGAACCTGAGTCTTCTGAATCCAGATCCAGTGTTGTGCTCTACTCGTCCACCTAGCCTCTCACAGAAAAGCGAATTTCTACAGCTACTCTAAGGTAAACCAACAATTTTCCCAATCACTTCCCATGCAATAACTCAAGACATCAATTCTTTTTTCATCATTCATCTCTACTCTTCCATAGACTGAATAGTAGTCAATGCCTAAAAATGTCCTCATTTTTCCTGCGTTGGCTGCCTGAAAACCCAGAGTATAAGAAGCATTTTGTGCGGACAGATTGGTGCCTTATATTTTTTGTGAACATATTTATAAAGCATTAATTTGTGTCTAGCATTCATGGCCATTGATTTAGTTAAAACACAGATATTTTTCCACTTGTTTTCCCTGGATAGATCTCCTTTTCCCCCTACCCCCGTTATCTTAGATACTAGTTATTAGAACTGGGATATAATGTACATGATTAGTATTCCTCCTAGGTATGATACAGTTTTTCTAACCCGTACTTCTAGCATATTGCATGCTCTGATCTTCGGAGAATTTTAGACCAGAGGGAAAATACTCGCAAACGGTTTGAACTACCCTCATAACCAAAACATCTGAGCAAATGGGCTCTAGGAACTCCATGCTGACTTGTCATTTTAAAATGCAGAAACAAGGGTGTGTTGGGGAGAGAGAATGGAAGAAGTAGAAAAGAGAGAGGAAACAGGATGGAAACTCACCAGTCCTTCAAAGGGTTGCTTTGTTGGGCCCAGAGTGTCCCAAGCACATGAGGGCAGCCACACATGTACACACACGGGTTTGCTGTCCTTTGCATTCAAGCACACTGATCCTGGGTTACTTTTTGAGCTCGTGGACAAGTATGATTTAAAGAGCCATCTGCGGCTGCCACATGCATACACTGTTCTGTTCTTTGTGGATGCGGCTTGTAGGATCGGTTTAGAACTGGCCTTCTTTGTCCCACACACAGCATACTGTTGTTGGGGTTTTTTTTCTCTACCAAATTGAACCACTCCTGTCCCTAATTGTATCATTCCTGCTGTCTCTTCCCAGCTAACACAGACTGTTCAACAGTGGCCAATTGTGGTTCACTGTGTCCTTGAAGCCTTCTTTCTGGCGGCATTCAATCGCTCTCCTTCAGCTTCCTACACAGTGGTGGTTATATCCCAGGGTCACCTATTCTCCTCCTAGGACCAGCCCAGTATGGCTCAAATGGTAATGAACATGACTCCCAACAGGCAGACCCACTCACATACACAGGCTTTATAGCCCTCCTAGCTTAGACCACTCTAAAAAGATTTTGTCATTTGTGGCCTTTTCCCCTCCAGTAGAAAAATTTTCATCTCTCAGTCTCTATAGTCTATAAATACTAGATGAGTTAAAAAGGAATGAGGCAGGTCACAAAATGTACACAACTGGGCACACACACAGCAACTTGCTTCTACCAAGATCTTCAATTCTGAGGCATGTGACCTAGTGTTTTCTTCATCCCTTCAGAAATTTACTCCCCTTCTTGGCTTGATATAACCCAGGCTCACGGTTCTTTTTTAAGCCAGATATTTTCTTGATGAGGCAGGAAGATTATGCCTTCATCTCAAGGCTCTTAGCCAATGAGGGCAAATAGTTGATGCAGATAAAATTTGGAGGTGTAAGAAAGAATGCTAGGCAGATGTCTGAGAAAATTAATAACAATAAGGAATCTGGGACTGGTGTAAAGGATACACTCATTTGGCAGATAATTATGAAATTTTCATAACCCATATGGAGATAGTGATTTGTTTAAAAACACCAGAAGTTGAATATTTTTGTTGATGCTTATTCTAAAGGGTTATTTTCTCTCCAGAGGTGTGGGGAAGCCTTGAAATATGATTAATTTTGCAGTGTTTTGTATTAAAATAACAGAGATCTGTTGTTATCGATTATCGTGAGTGTTTTGAAATCTTTGTCTATTCCAATGTTGTCTGTTTTTTGTTGTTGTTCTAAAAGCCTGGCACTTTTCCTTAAGCATGTGAGTGTATGTGTGTGTGTGTGTGTGTGTGTGTGTGTGTGTGTGTGTGTGTGTGTGTGTTTTCCTGGTTTACACTGATCTTGTGGTACTTGATCTCTGGTACCTGCCTCACTGTGTGGATGATAGGCTATGCTTGAGCATGCCCATCATGTACACATAGACTGCTATGTATTTTTTTTTTTATTTCTGCCCAGATTTCATTTCCAGATTGTTGGAAAATTTCCTCACAGACCATTCACTTCTTCCAATTCATAGGGGAAAAAAATCCGTGGCTCAAGTAGTCTGCTTGAGTGAAGTTGTTGTAATGTCACCCCTTCCACTTGACTGACAAGCACCTTCATGAATACATATAGTGCATTCCTTTCCACCCTAATCCATGAATATCACCGCCCTTGTTTTCTGGCCCCACTCACTCCTCAAAGCTCTTCTTTCTGTATACACCTTCATTAGGCTTCTTATTTTTCTTTTCAGAGTGGCAATCGTGGCCTAACTTTCATTACTGGGGTTTGGTGGTCTGGCCAGTCAGTCTACTGGTTTAAAAAAAAAATAAAACCTTAAAAAAAATCTCTTTGGCCCTAGGAAAACATGATCAAAAACGATTCTCAGAGATGGATGCCTGTGGTGAAAGGGAATTTTTTTTATTAGTGTTATGCTTGTTTCCATCAGTTTTACCCAGTTTCTGCCAGCTTAGAAGCAACAGGAATGGATTTTTTCTTTGATGGAGGGATGCCAGATCTTTTTTTAGAGGCTTTAAGTCCCAGGGGAGTCGTTTACTTTGCTTGTACTCCACAGCTACAACATGCTATGCTCCCATCCTCTTAGCCAAGATTTACCGTTTGTATCAGAGAGGTTTTCAAATACTGCTTTTTCAGCTCATCACCTTCCAAAGCACTTGGCCTTCTTCTAATAGACCAGGAAGATACATTACATGTTCACCCCCTCCAAACCTACACTGACCAAGGGGCAGTGTGGATAAGTGGGGGTCAGGAAGAAGAATGGATAGGATAAAAGAAGGAAGAGACTCAATTGAATCCAAGTCTCTCACCAGGGCCAGCCGTATCTCTATTCACCGCCCAGCTGCAGGGTTAAGTTAGTATAATCACTTTCAGAATTCTGGCCCTACAGCTTGAAGACAGTTTGTCTCAATGCCTTTTGAAGGACGGTATAAAACGAAACCAATCCCAGCCAAAGGCCATGGCTTCAGAGTTGTAACTAAGGCAGGCTGATCAGGGCTTTGCCCCAGGGCCCAAATTTAGAGGGTGTAGAAAGTACTTCAGCCAAGGAAAAAAATGGAACTAAGTGCCTGTATCGATCAGTTATGTGAACTTTTTCCCTCTTTTTTTTCTTTTTGTTTCAAAATATACTATTTATTATATGAAATAACTTTCAGGGACAAGAAGAGATGCTGGGGAAAACTCTGTGATATAGGAAAGAAAACAAAATATATCAATAAAAACTTATTTTAAAAACAAAATAGAGCCCTACCACATGACACACTTCTTTCATCTGACAGCTGAATCCCAGGGAAGTGCCTACCTGGCCCTGAATTGCCAGAGCCTCCTCAGGGTTCTATGCTCAGGGCAGTTTTTACTGCCCAAAGAGGGAAAAAAGTTGCTTGTGATGGCTCCAGCTGGCTCCCCAAGACATAAAGGCAAATTAAAATAGAAAAATATTTCTTCTCCTTTTCTTCCCTTCTACCCAGGAGATTCTCCTATCATTTTTTTTCCCTCCATGCAAGGTTTAAAATACAAAGGTCAGTGAAATGAGAAAGAAATATACCAATGAACAAGGCTTTTAGAGTAATACCTTTGTGTTTGTTTTGGGCAAAGAGAAATTCATTGAATCCTTGCTTTCTCCTGTTTAATTTTTTTGCACCTGGAAAACTGTTGCCAGTGGAGACAGACAAGTTGAGTTTTCTGATATTACTGGAGCAATGATTACAGGCTTTATGTTATAGCCCCTGATGCAACTTATGACTGATCTCACATCAATTCAGCCATCAGCCTCTAGACTGCAATGCTGTAGAATTATGAATTCTTATGTCCCTCCTTTACTCTATCCTCTGCTCCCATCACTGTGGGCTGATGTAAGTGAAAGCCTAGCTAAGCTGAAACAATGAAGGCATCTTTCAGACTTGCATATTAGTGAGCGTAATGGTCTGAGAGTGGTTTGTGGTACCAGTAATGCCAGGCTAAGGAGAACTGTCCAAAATTGGAGAGGAAAGAAGGATATTCACCAGGACAAGATACCAGATTGTTCATGTAACATGTTTTCTTGATGGACAAGAAGTGACATCCATACTGATTGACTGTTGGCATGTGACTTACCACGGAGCTAGGCTGTGTGTTGATGGATAAGCCAGTCTCATCCAAGTGTCAGGAAGATTATCAGAAAAAAGAGCTGTCTGTAGTTGTTCCATTTCTGAGGAGATTGCCAACTCACCCTAACAAAAGGAAACATTAGTGTGCTATTTGCGTCTCAGAAAGCGGCTGTGATAACATGACATGATAAATGATAGAAGGGGAGTGGGGGAGGTTGCCATAAAAACACATAAGGTAGCTAAATTGTGAAGTGTAAAGCATAGCTCGCTTTCACAACTGGTGAGACATTTATTTTAAAAGGTGAAATGGTCAGAACAACAAAAAATGTGGCTTTGGGGTTTTAAACGTCTCAAGGAACAAGTATAGTATAGTTAGCTGGAGGGAAAACATACATACAAATCCAATGCCAGTATCGCTGAATGTTCAGGAAAGGAACAACTTACCATTCTGCACATTTCTCTGCTAGCTTTAAAATTAAAACAAGCAGCTCAAACCTCAGATATAAACACACAACCCCAAGCCCAGAGGCAGCGGAGTGACTCAGGGAGGAGCGTTTGGGTTGGGCTCCCGCCTCTCATACCGAATGTAAATCCAGGGCAAAGCATTTAACCTCCCTAGGATTTATTTAAAATGAGGAGATGTCTCTAGAGGGCCCTTTTCAATTCCAAATCAATGATTTTGTCCTCACCTATAAAATGGTGAGTAATAATAACATCTGGGAGAATCAAATGAAAGGAAGGAATGAATGAAAAAGCTTTTTATTAAGCATTTACTATGTGCTAGGTATATGCTAAACCCTGGGGAGGAGCTGATATTGAAAGACAACACACTAGGCTAGCCTTTGAAAAGTGCAAGTAGAGAGAGCTGACTAGGTGGGGCTGGCCGGGGGCCAGACAAGATAAGTGAAAGTGTAACTATCTGAGTCTAGCCAAATCTAGTTAGACAGAACTTTTCAAGCTTTCAAAGGTTTTATAAATGCTATCTATTATTATTATGAACCTAAAATGGGCAAATGTGTAACTTCCCCAAATTCCAGATCTGATCCAAGGGTGGGGATTCAGGCTTTGAATACATCAAATATTTAGGGATGTACTGAGCCATACCTGAGGTGGTCCTTATGTCCTGAACCAAAAGAGATTCAAGCCAGAGTGGATGAAAATGGAAAAAAAAAAAGAACATGTCCCTCTTTCCTCCTTCCTCACCCTCACCCATCCCCAGAAGTCTATTCTCCTCGGAGGTCCTTTGGAATGCTAATGACTCAAACTTGAACAAGAATTAGAGGAGCCGCCAGAGGTGGGGGAGCTGAGCCAGGATCTGCCTAGGCATTTGTCCAAACATAAAAACCTCACTGTCACACTATGAGGTTGATAATGCCAACAATTTGTTACCATTATTTGATTTCAGTTGTTACTAATTTCCTAGTATTTAAAACTTATTTTTCAGTTGTGTCCGACTCTTCATGACCAGATTTGAGGTTTTCTTGGCAGAAGATACTAGAGTGGTTGGCCATTCCCTTCTCCAGCTCATTTTGCAGATCAGGAAATAGGCAAACATGGTTAAAGTGACTTGCCCATGGTCACACAACTAGGAAGTGTCTGAGGCTGGATTTGAACTCAGGAAGGTGAGTCTTCCTCATTCCAGGCCCAGAGAGCTCTATCCATGGCACCACCTACCTATCCTTAATTTATTTAGACATTTCTATCGTAAGATAATACGCAAAAATTGGTCAACTCTAAATAGACTTGTAATTAAGAAAGGAAAGGGCCTTGAGCATGTGTTTGAAGGGTTCCCATAGAGCATAAAAGAGAGGTGTATTTCAAAAGTATCCTTCGGGGTGCGCCTGCCTTCATCAAAGAATAAAATACCAAGGATGGAGCTTTCCCTTTGATGATTGGCATCTGTCTAGGATGAGTTCTAGCAGTCTTACACTTTGAACCCTATCTGATTCTAGAGTCTTGCAGGATATCGGAGCTTCTCTAGGAGTTAAGGTGAGGATCAGCTGAGCCCTAGAGGAGCTGCAGATACAATGAGGGATCTTATTCAGGAGCAATGTGAGAATCTCTGAGAGCTTCTAATCTGGGAGGCCAGGTGGTTCACTGTAAAGAGAACTGGACTTTGAGTCAGAGAACTTGAATTCAAATCAAGCTTAGCTACTTTCTATCTTTGCAAGACCCTCTGTAAATGAAGAAGAGGTCTGGACCAAAGATGTTTTCATCCCTCTTCAGGCTGTACTTCTGATTCATCTCCACAGGACTCTTGTCTATGATGCCCAAAGCTTTCTTTTCTGTGTTGACTTCCCTCATTAGAATGTAAGCTCCTTGAGATCAGGACTGTCTTTTTGCTTCTATTTCCAGTATTTCCAATATTTATTACAGTGCCTTAGACAAGTTACTTAACTTTTTTGGGCCTAAGCTTGCTCATCTGTAAAATGAAAGGGTTAGACTGGGTGACCTCTAATAGCAATTCTGCAGGGCAGCTAGGTAGGACAGAGCTCTGGGCTTGGAATCAGGAAGACTCATCTTCATGTATTCAAATCTAGCCTCAGACACTTCCTAGCTGTGTGACCTTGGACAAGTCACTTAACCCTATTTGCCTCAGTTCCCTGTCTGTAAAATGAGCTGGAGAAGGAAATGGCAAACCACTCCAATATCTTTGCCAAGAAAACCCCAAAATGGGGTCATGAAGAGTTAGACAGGACTGGCACAACTCAACAACAGTAATAGCAGAGAGGCAGCTACAATGGCCTGGAGTCAGGAAGACATGTATTCTAATCCAACCTCAGGTACATTCTAGCTGTGTGACCTTGGGCGAGTCACTTACCCTCTGTTGGCCTCAGTTTCCTCAACTGTAAAATGGGGGATAGTAACAGTACCTACCTCGCAGGATTGTTGTGAAGTTTAAATATGTTAATATTTGTAATAAGTTTTTAGCGCAGTAACTGACTTGTAGTAGGTGCTATATAAATGCTGCTTCTCTTTCCTTTCTCTGCCCCCTTTCAACTTTATTTGTGTTTTTTTTTGCTTTTGGGGGTTAAGTGACTTGCCCAAGGTCACACAGCTAGTAAGTGTTAATTATCTGAGGTCGAATTTGAACTCAGGTCCTCCTGACTCCAGGGCCAGTGCTCTATTCGCTGTACCATCTAGCTGCCCCAAATGAAGAACCATTCTTTTTTTTTTTTTTTGCTTTTTGGAGGGGGGAGGGTAGGGTAATTGGGGTTAAGTGACTTGCTCAAGGTCACACAGCTAGTAAGTGTTACGTATCTGACCCCTTTCAACTTTAAACCTATGACTGACTCACGGAAATTGAAAGATTTTAGTCAAGCTGAGACAATTTTCCATAACCTTTTATTCATTCCGACTAAAGTTGACTTGAGAATTCCTTCAAGTTTTTCTTTTTCATTGACTTGTTTATTTACTTTTAGTTTATAAGATTCAGTTCCACAGTCCCTTGAGTTTCAAATTTTCTCCCCTCCTTTCCCTTCCCCCCCCCCCCCCGCCCCCCGCCCATGGTGGCATGCAATCATGTATAGGATTTGCAAATACTTTCACACTGGACATTAGTCGGGTTATATAGAAGGGCTGTAACCAATAGAGTGAACAATGGGAAAAAAAAAGAAACAAAACCAAACATGAAAAAGAATGATAGCATGTAGATTGCTTCAGTCTCCATTTAAACTCTCGTCTTTCTAGATCTTTCTCTGAATGTAGATATCTCCTTCCATCCTGGGACTTGTAGAGTTGTCTTATAGCTGTGATCCCCCAAGTTTTTATTGGACTCTTGAGAATATAAGCAAGGGCTGCCAAGTGGTCTGTTTAAAGTGCCCCTCCCAATTGACTTTGTTAGGAAGAGGTTAACTAGCCTTAATTGGACAGGGACCAGATTATAAGAAAGAAGCCCCTACATAAGCCAATGGATCCTTGGGATCTCAGTTGGTCAGGCCCTGACTACCTGAGTGAAATCCTATTCTGCATACAGTATATGGCTGGCATAAAGTATAGTCAGCATTATATAATAGTCATAGCTCTGTGCCAATTCCATGTTTTTGCTTTGCTTCCAATAGAGATCTTTTAGTGAAGTGGGTTGTTACATTTTAGGGGTATAGGAAATGTAGTTGTAGGAAGCTCAAGTCAACTTGAATTTTGATAGGAATGAAGCATTCAGCTTACTGGGGACTGGCTTTATGACCC
Organism: Pseudochirops corinnae; assembly: GCA_028646515.1. NCBI lineage: Eukaryota > Metazoa > Chordata > Mammalia > Diprotodontia > Pseudocheiridae > Pseudochirops > Pseudochirops corinnae. The sequence goes on along the minus strand of CM053588.1, from coordinate 240,426,925 downwards.
ATTTGAACTTTTTCCCTTAAGGATGACTGACTGGCAAGGAAACTGGGTGACACAAAGTCCTGACCCATTTCCATCCCTCCACCTAGCTAATCATACATAATTGGAGGGCTAGTCAGACCAGGAGTATGCTACAATAAATGAAAAGGGTTTATTATATTGCCTTTGTTGGTCAGGGGAACTGTGTTATAGTCTAAGGCTGTATTTCCCAGTCAGTAATTCTGCATCCTCAAGTGCCTTCAGAAGACTTGACTAGTGCCTTGTGGCAGATCAGATCACAGCTCTGGGGCCAGCTCCTCCCTTACGAGGCCTTTCATACAGAACTGGTGTTCTTGTACCATTATCTTCAATATCACCCTCCATTTCCTCTCTGTCTCTGCTCTGGAGAAGCACCCTTGATACCTGGGCTCCCAGAAAGACAAAGGACCATTGTCACTTTCATTGTTCCTATGCTTAAATTTTTCTCTCTTTACTCTTTCACTTACAACATCAGAGTCTACCATATTCTTTTGAAAGTTAATGCCTCCCTCTACACCAGCACAGGGGCCATAACTGCAACCTTCACATATCTCGAACTGTTTGCATCAATGTATGTACAACATTCCAAATGTCCAAGAGTGCAGAAGCAATTAGGAAATCTACAGAAGGGCCATGGACTTATGTTAAGGAACTGGCAAATTCAAAAGTATGTTGAAGAACAATTTTTCAAGAGAGACAGTGTGGGATGAGGAGAAGGGAGAAAGAGGAGTACAAGAAAAGCTTTAAAGGAGTTTCCTGTCTCCATCAACAGGGAGAAAGACAAAAAATGATGGAGTTAGTGAGTGAGTAGACATGGCAGTCTTGAGGCTAATTAAAAATGGAATAAAGATTCCAAGCACAGAGAGTTCTTCATGTATCTTCCGCATTTCCCAGGCATCTCCTAGGAGATGGTGCAGTAGGAATAGTACACCAAACTGTGGCTAGGTCACCCAGAAGGGCTAGCTAGTTAAATCTGTTTATCCCATTAAGTAATGTTTTAATTTTGAAATTAACTTCTAGTTAAATCCTAGAACTTTAGAATTTGAAGGAATCTTAAAGTCTGCCTCTTCCCTACTCCCTCACCCCTCATTTTAAAGATGAAGAAACTGACAGTCAGAGAGATTCAGTGATTAATTCATTGTCACCCAGCTAATAAATGTCAGAAGTGAGATTCAAACCCAGATCTTCCTTACTCAAAGTCCAGCACTTAAACCATTTCACCATGCTGCCAAAGTAGAGAAAATCAGGCAGATGTCCTGGTGCTATTATCATCCCCATTTTACAGTTGAGGAAACTGAGGCAAATAGAGGTTAAGCATCCAGGGTCACATAGCTATGTAAGTGTCTGAGGTGGGACTGAACTCAGGTTTTCCTTTGTCCAAGACCAGAACTTTATCCATTGCCGCATTTAGCTGATTAGATTAACATGCTAGGTAACATATTAAGCCAACATGTTAGATAACATATTAGGTTAACATGTTAGATAACAGAGTCAAGATCCACATGGGATTGTTGGTGTTTGTTGCTATAAAACTTTAAATTAGAATTGTCTTTTTTTTTGGGGGGGGGGGGGGAGGCAATCATAGTTAAGTGACTTGCCCAAGGTCACACAGCTAGCAAAGTGTCAAGTGTCTGAGGCCACACTTGAACTCAGGTCTTCCTGACTCCAGGACTGGTGCTCTATCCACTGTGCCACCTTGCTGCCCCTAGAGCTGTCTTTGGACCAACAATTGATACCTTCCTTTTAATTTTCTTTTCAATTTTATTTTATTAAATTTGTTTATCTACTTTTAGTTTATAACATTCAGTTCCATGATCCCTCAAGTTCCAAATTTTCTTCCCCTTCTTCTCCTCCCCCCTTTCCTCTCCTCCCCATGGCAGCATGAAATCTGATATAGACTCTACAAATACCTTTGCATTAAGCAATAGTCAGGTTATAAAGAAGAATTATAACCAATGAAGTCAACAATGAGAATGAAGGAATAAAACTAAACTAAACACAAAAGAGAGCAAGTAGTTTGCTTCAATTTACATTCAAACTCTGTAATTATTTTCTCTGGATGTGGATATCCTTTCCATCATGAATCTCTTGGAGTTGTCTTATAACCTTGTATTTCTGACAAAAGTCCAGTCTATCAAAGTTAGTTGTCACAGATACGACATGTCTGTAATTGTGTACAAAGTTCTCCCGGTTCTGCTCTCCTCACTCAGCATCAGTTTATATAAGTCTCTCCAGGTTATTATGAGTCTCTCCAGGTTATCATTTCTTATAGCACAATAGTATTCCATTATATTCACATACCACAATGGGTTCATCCATTCCCCAATTGATGGGCATCCCTTTCATTTCCAATTCTTTGCCACCACAAAAAGAGTGGCTATAAATATTTTTGTGCAAACAGGTCTTCCTCCCACTTGTATGATCTCTTTAAGGATACAGCCATAGAAGTGATATTGCTGAGTCAAAGGGTATGCACTTTTTAATAACCTTTTGATACCTTCCTTTTAAAAAAAATACAATTTCTAAGACCTAAGTATTAAACTTCCACATTGATATACATAAAGTATTCTTTTGTAGAAATGATCAATTGGAGAAAATTCACCATAATCATAACAAATGTATTTTTAGACTTGACTGAAGTTTACTTCAATTTGGCAAACATTTATTGAGCATCTGACATGTTCAAGACACTGTGTTAGGTGCTAGAAATGAAAACAAAAATAAAATAGTTCCTTCCCTCAAGAAGCTTACATTCTACTGGAAGGATGGAGAGAGAAAACATGCAGATAGATGAGTATACTACCAGAAAAATTGAGAAGGAAAAGAGAATGAACTATTATTTGAGGTAAGGGGATCAGGGAATGTACCATCGAAGAAGTGCCACCTCAGTTAAAGTTCGAAGGAAGACAAGGATTCTAAAAGACAGAGATGAGGAAAAGGTGAGTTCCAGGCAAAGAGAATCACTTTTGTGAATGCAAGAAGGAGAAGAAGGAGGATTGAGTTTAGGAAATGGCCAATGGCTCAATTTGACTGAAATGTAGAGTTTGTGAATTGGGTATATTATGGAATAAAACTGGAAATGTAGGTATGAGCTAAATAGTAGAGGCCTTAAAGGCCAAGACAAGGAGTTTGTGTTTTGTCCTATTAGCAATGGGGAACCACTAGAGATTTTGTGTTTGTGTGCAGGGGAGTAATGTGGTCAGACCTGTGCCTTAGGAAGATGATTTTGGCAGCTGTCCAGAGAGGGCGTTGGATAGGAGAGAGACTAGAACCAGGGAGACCAGTTAGCAGGCTATTACTGTAACCTTAGGGTCTGAACTAGAGTGGTGACTATGTATGTAGAGAGAAGGGGCCAGATTAAAGACATACTGTAGAGGCAGAACTGATAAGACTTAGCATGTGGTTGGATGTGGGGGGCGTTGGTTAGGGAGGGTGAAGAATCAAGGAATGTCTTCCTTAGAGAAATGAATCCATCCTCCATACCTTTGAATGTTAGACTTAGAGCCTGATAATCTGCATCGAAGTCTTGGCTTTGCCACATCAGACAAGTCGTGGGATTAGATGACATTTGGTGCTCCTTCCAGTGCTAAAACTTTGATCCAGTGGATGAAAACCTATACTGCCATTCTTACGGTAATTATGATAATAACGATAGCACTTCGTATATATTATCTCATTAGATCCTTACAACAACCCTGAAAGCTAGGTGTTATTATTATTATCATCATTTTATAGTTAAAGAAACTGAAGCAAATGGTGGTTAAGCATCCAGGGTCACACAACTGCATAAGCGTGTGAGGTGGGATTGAACTCAAGTCTTCTTGTGCCGAAGACCAGAACAATATCCACTGCACCATCTGGCTGCTTATTAAATTTGTAGATTCTAAAAGGGTAGGAGGGAATGTTTACATGCTAGACAGTAGAGTCAAGATTAAAAATACCCTGGCAAGCTAGAACACTGAGTTGAATCTAATAAGTGTAAGTGAAAAAGAGACAGTTTAACATTTTATATTTATACATATATGCATATATATGTGTAAGTATATGTGTGTGCACATATACACTATATACATATAGACATATGTGTGTATATGTATATGTGTATACACACACATAATGGAGAAGGCATACTATACAAGAGTTTGTCTGAAAAAGATCTAGGAGTTTTAGTGGAGTGCAAGCCCATTTCAACAACTGAAGCCATCTCTAGGCTCTAGGAGAAGCATAATATCCAATATAGGGAGTTATTAGGTCTACTATGCTCTGCCATGGTCAGACCATACCAGACATGTAACTAGTACATTTTATACCTGGGTCAGGAGTCATGAAATACACACTTGGTTAAGGGGGTGGGGCTGGGAAATAATTCTGTGGGGGTAGAGAGGAGAAGACAGAGACCATGGGACTCTAGTTCAACACCCCTATGATGTGGGGAGTTAGTGTTCACTCTAGCAGACCATCTAATAGTTTTCTAATTTAAGTAGTGATTCTTGTTAAATCAGTAACAGGTTTATGTCAGTCCATAATCCCTGGGGATGTTGGGCATAGGGAATGTCCTACATCCTTCTCTTCTTACCTCTCTCTTACCCTCCCCCTTATGTCTTCAGGCATGCATGACTTTGGACACTCGTATATTCTTTATCACACTAATAGTGATGAGACCCAGCCCTAGGCAGGAGGTAGCAGAGAAATGAAACCTTCCTCCAAGACATGAAGAGTGATAGGAATGGGAGCTTGTGGCAGCGTTGCTGGCCTAGGGAGAATGGACATCCACCAATATCATCTCTACCCCCCACCATGTGTGGGTACAATCAGAGTGGAAACAAGGTGTATATTGTATGGAGACGTATGGTATGGAGGAGATGGGCACCAGGAACTTATTTCCTTTCTATTTTTCAGGGAGGATGAGCCACAAGCAGAAAACTGGGACCAGCACCATGTACAAGGGGAATGAACTTATTTTTGGCAATAGTGTTCCTCTGTACCAATAAGATTCCCTTTTCCTCCCTGACCCTTAGCAAGTGGGGGCAGAGCAGATGTTACCCTTACTGACCAGGAATCAGACTCGAGTCAGGGGAGGCATAGTGATAGCCAAAGTCTGACTCCAGACACCCTTGATTGAAAAGGGGGCTAGAGGAGAGCAACTCTATGCTTTCTTTATGTTCAGATACCCAGTCCCCAGTTTAAAGATTCAGAGGCTGCCAATATCTACCACTGGCAGGCATGGCTTCAGTGTTAGGTTCCCAGGGTCTTAAGACCATGGAAGGCCCATAAGAAGAGGAGATGCTTTGCTTCAATTTCCTTTAATTACAATAGTGAGGAAATGATGACTTGTAGCAGGGCTGGTTTTGTGGTAGATGGGTGGGGAAACTGTGACCTCAAGGCCATGTGTGGCCCTCTAGATCCTCAAATGGGGCCCTTTGACTGACTCCAAACTTCACAGAATCCTGGAATTTGTTCCATGAAGCTTGGATTTAGTCAAAAGGCTGCATTTGAGGACCTAGAGGGGCACAAGTGACCTTGAAGCCACAGTTTCCCCACCCCTGGTGGTAGATGAACTGTGTTTTCAGGAAGAACCAGCATTACTCTATAAGCCAAGAGTGTTGGTTCCGCACAAATAAGAGAAGTTTACCTACTTGTGTGAAGTCAGTGTTGACAATCCTATACCTTCCAATGTCTCCTTCCCATGCCCTCTCCCTGTATGGACGTGGAGGCCACTCTCTCCATGCTTTATAGGGCATAAAAGGGGATTTCTTAGGACACGAACCCTCAAAATTCAGTGGCACCCCGAGGCAAAGCCCTACTTGCCTCTCCCTGGTAATAGCTTTGACTTTCATGTTCAGTTCTGGGCACCATGTTTTAGGAAAAGCATTAATAAGCTGGCAAGTCAATATCATAAGGACCTCTCAATATCATGAGGACCAATTGGCCTGGAGAAGGGGGTGGGAAGATACTATAGGAGTCTTCTTTAGTCATTTGAAAGACTAACATAAGGAAGAGGGATAGATTTGTTCTTAGTCCCAAAGGCTAGTACTCAGTGGGATTTGTGGAGAGGTAGATTTAGGCTTGATGTGAGAAGGAAAAACATTCTTAACAAGTAGAACTGAAGTTGAATGAGCTGACCCAGTAGTAGTAGATTCTCATCATTGAAGGTCTTTAATCAAAAATTAGATAACTAGCAATTGGACCTGTTTAAGAGGAGAATGTGAATTCCTCCAGGTGGCCTTTCCTGGTTGCCCCAGATGCTGGTTCCACTTGCCTCTAGGGCTTGAACCACTTGAACCACTGTTCTCAACCTTCCTAATGCTGTGACCCTTTAATACTCATATGTGGGCATATATATGCATGTGGGCAGACCTGCCTGGAGACGGATAGAGGAGCCTTGTCTCGGTTCCTAAGACCATGGGAAATATGTGTTTTTAGGTCTTAGGTGAACCCTGTGACCCCTGTGAAAGGGTTGTTCGACCCCCAAAGGGGTCGTGACCCACAGGTTGAGAACTGCTGTTCTAAGATTACCTTGCATGGACTGTCTCTTTAGCTAGTACATTCTGATTTACATGTTGTCTTCCCCCATCTGAACACAAATGTCATAAGAGAAGAGACTGTTTTTGCTTTTTCTCTGTATCCTTAGCTCTTAATACTGTTCCTAGCACATAGTAAGGGCTTAATAAATATTTGTTGATTGATTCTTTATACATGGATTGTATTAGGAGACCTCTGGGATCCCTTTCCACTCTTGGTGACTTTGTGATTTATAATTAGGGTTTCAAATGTTATCAGCATATCTTGGGTATAATACATTTAAATTATATTCCAACATGCAAATGAATCAAAGTAAAAGTGAAAGAATATTGGGTATGTACTAAAAGGTACTAAGTATAAGGAAGATCATTCTGGAAATGATTTCTGAGGAAAAGATAATGACTCCTAGGAAGGTACAAAAAACCCAACAACAACCTTTTTTAAAAAGAAGAATTAAAAGCAAGAGAAATATTCAACAACATTTAAAATGGACATAGTATATCATAATCAAGTTTCCTTGTACAAAATGTACATGACTCAGTCTTAATAATTAGCAAGAGTGAAGGGGAAATCTTTATGATTCCAAAGAGCAGTTCATGCATTTTGAATTGCCTTATTGGAGAGATGTATCTCTTGGCTGCAAAAACATTAGTCTCCTTTACTTCAGTCAAATTAGGGGGAAAAGAAAAATCAAACAATGGGAAATTAGCTGTGTTAAGTGAAATCAATGACCTTGCAGAGAGGGAAAAAAACCCACAAGCTTCTTCTGCCACTTTATTAGCAATTTGCCAACTCTTTAATGTGTTTGCTAATCTTCCCCCACTTCTCCCCCTCTTGCTATCTGTGATGTGGCTTCACCAATGACAGGATCCCTGTATCATAATTTTAGCAGTAGTTGGAATAGGTTGTCTAAAGGAACAGCCAAGAATTCAATTTCTGCACATGGTATATATATAAAGTCTATAAGGTTTCTCTGTAGTTACATTTCATTTGTGTATTTAAATATAACTCCAACACTCCCTGTTAGGAGAGGCTATAACATCAGGAAGCAAAAACCAGTTTGCTAGGTGTCTATTTATCTACGACTCTATTCCAAACAATAGGTAACATGCTTAGTTATCAATTCTGATGATTCTGCTTTGGGAATAAGACCAATAATTAGACTCTGATAATGCTCCCATGTCCATTTCAATGAATTCACATCATTTAGGAGGAAAAAAAAGTTTACAACAAGCACAATTACCGGCTATCTTTTGACAAAAGTTTATTTGCTAAGGTTAATTGGATTCATGTGTTACAAAGCAGTGAGATGTTATAAAGTAGAATTAAATAAGTATATCTGCTTGGAGAGAGGAAAGAGAGAGCGACAGAAAGAGAAAGACAGAAAGGGAAAAGTCTTTTCTTTCCTAATTTTAGGATCACAGCTTTATGGCATAATATTATTATCCCACTTTTTGTTCTGAATTAAACAATTTAATATTTCCAAAACATACTTTCTATTATTTAAATTAAAACAAGCAACACAGTTTTCAAAGTAAAAGGTAGGATTTCTTCTTTTAGACAAAACCAGAGAGACATGCATTGTCTATTTAACAATCAAAACACTACAATAAAATAAAATGAAATTGTGATATCATAATAATGAGTTCCATTTCAAATGGTTTGCTCTGAACTAAATCATGTTCTTTATGTAATGGAATGACAAATTGTTTAATTCATTATCAAATATTCATGAGCTGCATTTGTGCTGTATCACCTAAATGAGCATAAAATCATAAGCAAATATTGTATCATCATCACCCATTTCAGGGAGTGGAAATGGAGGAGACTCTCGGCTTTAATGTCTCCATGGCCTTCAGTCTTCAAAAAGGGCTATTAGATCTTTCAGAAATGTTGCTGAGGGGAGGAAGAAGGGGTGGAAAGGGAAATTGAAGAAGAATTCTTACAGATCCTTCTATCCCATCCCTCTGTGGACTAAAAGCAAGTAAAAAATGTGACCAGAATTCAACAAAAAGGTCCAGCACACTTCAGGATGTGGCATGAAAGCATTTCTTTAATGGAAAAGCTTTAATGTGACCGGAGATTTAGGAATCAGACTTTTTAAGGTAAATTAGCTAACATTCTTTACAGGACAGAATCTCATGTTAGCCTGTCTGCATTTAAAGCAAAAGTTGGTTCTGTCTATGAAAGGATTCAGCCGAGAAGAGGACGACTCCAGAGTTTTTCTGTAGGACTGATGTGTCTGTTTTTAGCATTTCTCTGGGCTTAACATACGAACCGATCGTATTAAAGACCTAGCCATAAGTTGGGTATTATTTCTAGGCTGGAAAACGGGTTCACCTTGGAAATGTTCTATTTAACAACTGGGCCACATATATCTTTGTGTAGAACTTTTTTTTTTTCTGCCATAAATGATACCAATGAATGTTATTTTAAAAAGAAGAATGAAGAATACAAAGGTATACGAAGAGTAGTAAAAACTGGGACAACAAAACCAGGAAAGCCCTTTTGGAATCTGTGAGAATCATCTCAGGTCCTCTGGAAACAACCTTATTAATTTTGAAAAGCAGATTTCTCATTCTAACTATAGACAAACTCCCTCCATGGCACAAAATTCTTTACTCTTTCTAATGAGTGCCTTCACAACAGAGAATCCATGATTCTAAGGAGTAAAGTAGTGTTCAGCTGCTCCAAGCTGCCTCGCTTAGGCTCTCAGGGCAGAAGAGAAAATGTCTTAGAGGCAGCCGTTCATTTACACACACACACACACACACACACACACACACACACACACACACACACACACCCCACCCTACTTATTTTAAACCTAGTAAGTAGGAAGTCCAGACTGTGGAGTCCAGCTAGTATCAGAAGCTCTCTCTCTCTCCCTAGCATCTATGGATGGTTACTAACAGCTGTAAAAAACCATCTAATAAGCAGACACAATTGACAGCAGCTCATCCTGTTGTACTTTTCGGTTGTTAATTCCTGCTAGCTCAGTGGGGAAGGTATTTTTCCCCTTTTCAGAACAGAAAGTAGCTCCTATCCATCTAATTACACCAAATTTTTTAGGTTAAATTATACATTGAAAATAGGGGAACTTAGTATTTAAAGGAATCCTATGGTACAGTCCTTTTGTACAATGAAGACACCCCCTAATTTTTGTGAATTCAGATAATCATATATTGGGTTTGTTTAATGAGGTACACCTGCTTTAGGCTTTTCCATTTTGGTGATTCCTTTCTTTCCAGTTCCTTTTTAAATGGATGTATAGCTGATGAATATAAGGGCCTTAACCCTTCTCCTGGGAAGATCCTTTTCTCCTCTTTACAAAAAATTATTAACATTTAGAGAGCTCTTTTACAGAGCTTTATAAACACTACCTATTTAGAGTCCAACAATAGCCCTGTGAGGTAGGCATTGAGGTTTTTGTTGTTGAGTCCAGTCCTGTGATTTCAATAGACTGACCACTTCCCAGTATGGAAACTCCCTTCACCAATGCAAATCTACAATCTGGGAAGATCAATTCCAATGGAGAGATCCATAGTTCTTGTCTGGGGGAGAGAAAAACATGGCCTCCATAGGAAGAAATCATCACAAATGCTAGTATGATATGAAGCTTTTATTGCCTCAACATTCTTTGGTCATGGGTCAAATTTATCCTCTTTTGAAAGTGAGAAACCCTTGGGATTTCACCTACCTCAGATAAAATTAGAGCTGAAACCAGTTCCTACAGGCCCTTTTTGTTCTCTTCTCGATTTTCCATATCTCCCCATAGCTCTCAAAACAAAACAATGATTTTCTAATGTCCTTTTTCTTAAGTTGGAAGGGTACAGCTTAAGGCTAGCTAATGTGAATGAAAATTCCCTGTGTCCAGAGACGTGAAATTACTCAACTACAAGTCCTCCTGTAGTCCTTCTAGTTTCTGAATTTGAAGTTATAAGGAGAAAAGGTTTTTTTTTCCTTCTAAAGAACTCATTGGTAGAAACCGCAGGCTTAAGATATAGCCAAAGGATAGGTTCATGATCACAGGCTTATAGGTTTAGAATTGGAAGGAACGTTGGAAGTCCCTACTCCAACTCTCTTGTTTTATACATAAGGAAGCTGAAGCACAGAGAAGTTAAGTGACCTATCCTGGGTCATGCAGCCAGTAAGTATGTGAGGCAAGATTTGAGACAAGCGCCTCTTGATTTCAAGTGCAAGGTACAGAGAGAAACCAAAACCCCCCAAGTTTCTATGAGAGATTTTCCCACTATTCCAAATGGGAATTTAAAAAATATGGCTTCTTTTGTCTCACCTTTTCTCTCGCTTTGAGAGGAGCATGCTGTCCTTCAAAGACAGTGATGAATTACTGCTGGTTTGCCTTTCTGCAAGGCAGGTGCTGAGTGCATAAGGAAGCATGATATAGTAGAAGGAACATTGGCTCTGTAGTCAGGGTCCTAAGTTCAAATCCCCCCTCCAATTTTTTATTACCTGTGTAATCTCAGGCAAGTCGTTGAACCTCCATGGGCCTCAGTTTCCTCATTTATGAAACCAGGAGGGTGGAGTAGATGACTCCCAAAGTCCATGCTAAGCCTGTGATTCCTAACATCTGAGCAACAAAGATTTTCGGCTGCCTGCCTGCCCTGTGTGGGTCTGCTTGCAGACACTTTAGGAACACTTCCAAACCCAAACTTCGAATGCAATCGAATCGTCAGCAATAATTGGGTCAGGAAATGGGTAAACCAGAGAATGGCCTCAAGTGAGTATAAAATAAAATGACCACGGGGAAGCAATGCTCTCCGAGCCATACTCTGTGATGCAGGAGAAGCTGCAGTAGGTAAATAAAGTGAGTGAAAGGGCATACCAATAGCTTCAGATTCCCTTTCTCCAGAATAAAGCCAGATTTGATGCGGCGCAAAGGAAGAAGGTTTCTTTCTCAGAGCGAGCAGAGACCTTATTGTAAGTGCTTTAGCTTCCAGCAGGGGGAGCTCTGACTCTGGAAACACTTCAGCAGCTACTGTAGCAAAGCTTTTCCTTCCAATATGGAAGATTATGCCTAAGTCTCTATCCCAGCTCCCAGGGGTCAGTGTTTATGACCAACAGATATGATTTTTATTGAACAAGTGACAAAGGTCATCCCACATCCCCTGGAGCACAGATTTTTTTTTCTGTTTACCTGTTTTATACTTTTGCAGCCTTTTGAAAACCAGGGCTGAATTGGGATGTTTGACATTTTGGAAATCAATAGCATTGTAACAACCTCCTCATTTTAAAAATGAAGAAACAGAGGTACAGGTGGTTAAGTGACTTGCCCAGGGTCACACAGTTAGGAAATGGCTAAATAGGGATTTGAATTCACTCAGGTCTTCCTGACACACTGCCTCTCAAAATGAGTATGTGCTATCACAGAGCTGGGCTTCGGAAGCCTGATAGATCTTTCCTGAAACCATCGGCTAAAATGTCCTCCTTCTTTTTGCCTCTTCTCCTCACATCTTCAACTAGTATCTTATGTCTTCTTATAAGGCACACCTCCTAAAATGATTTTCACTATCAATACTGAATGCAAGTCAAGACCTAGCCATTGCTACAGGGAGAAAGAGGCATGTGTTCTTGTTTCAGAGGAGGGAGATGAAATTTTCTCTTCTCAAATCATTAAACAGATTTTCTGCTTCTAATTGTAGTGATTATAGTGTGAACTCCACATGTGTAGATAGACCTACATGTTTAGAGGACGCTGTGCTTGTGTGTGTGGCTGGAAGGGAGGCAGAACAGATATATCTAGCCTTTTCTCCCTCCCACCCCCCTCCAAAGGTAGAAGGGGAAGCAGAAAGTTGGGGGTGGAGGCCACTCTGTTCTCAGAAAGAGGGGGTACAAGGCTAGAAGCAGATCTGTCTGCTCCCCTACATACTTTTGGTCTATGGGATGTGATCAGGTTCTATCTAACTTTTGATTTCTATATCATATTGGTGGGGGAAGGAAGACCCCAAACTCAATATCTAAGTTTTGACTCCTTTCCTACCACATACCACCACATACCACACAGGAAATAGCAAGGAAGCCTATTCATTCAAATCATAGCTAAACAAATCAGAGAAGATAATTCATTTTGTTGTCTTTCATTCATCTTCAGTGATGTCTGACTCTTTGTGACCTTATTTGGGGTTTTCTTGGCAAAGACATTGGAGTAGTTTTGCCATTTCCTTTTCCAACTAATTTTACAGAGGAAGAAACTGAGACAAACAGGGTTAAGTGACTTCCCCAAGGTCACATAGCTATGAAGTGTCTGAAGACAAACATAGGAGAATGTGTGCTAGATAGTACAGAGTGAAGGAGCTCTCCCCTTGGAGAGCAAGATAATTCAACTCAAGCAAGAGAAAAAGTCCTTGAGCTCATCTAAGACAAAATCCCCTGAAAGTCTCTACATCAGTGGTTCTCAACCTTCCTAAGGCCGTGACCCTTTAATACTTGTAGGTGGATGTATCTGCATGTGGGCGAACCTGTCTGGAGATGGATAGAAGAGCGGTGTCTTGGTTCCTAAGACCATCGGAAATATGTGTTTCCCAATGGTCTTAGGTGACCCCTGTGAAAGGGTCATTCAACCCCCAAAGGGATCTCAACCCACAGGTTGAGAACCACTGCTCTAGAGTATCAAGCTAAGAAGAGGGACATGATGGGACTGCCAGCTCCTCTTATGTCCTCTCAGTCTTCTCCTTCAGCATCCTGAAGTGGGTTGAGCCTCTTTATCTTCTTTCTGTGAAGTTGGCAGCCAGGAAGCGACTCGACCCTCAAAGACCCTTGCTAAGAGAGGCCCCAAAGTGGGCCTGCTAGAGAATAGAAGCTCTTGCCTCTTGCCAACTCCTCCAACCAGACAGGGCATTCAACTCCACCAATAAAGACAGAATTCCATACCAGTGGGCCTTGGGACAAGGGTTACATAACATTCAAAAGGATCTGTCTTTCTTCCTATAATCATGTCTGAGTTCTAGCAGAGAAGGAAAGGGGAGATGTATATTGTGACTCCTGTGTCCATATAGAAATGGTCCTCCCAGATCTCATACTTATTTTAGTAACTGTCCTGTCCTCAGAGACAGGGAAATGACTATTTTGGGCATAGGATAAGAACCTTCAAAAATGACTTACAAATCTGTATAATCTTAGGTATAAGCAGCCAACAAGATACTTTCTTAGACAGTATAGTGTAAGGAAGAAAAGCAGTATAGTATGAATTAGGAGACTTGGCAATTAGTCCCAACACTGCCTCTAGAGCTGTTGAATTGGATAAGCACTTATCCTTTCCAAGCCTCAGTGTCTTCATTTGTCAATTAAATGGATTGGATTCAATGTATTTCTAAGGTCCTTTTAGCTCTTAGTAGAATTCATTCATTCCCTTTGGCAAGAGAGAGAAATAGTAGACGGATGAATTAAATTAAACTGGATTAGTGTTTGTCCATGATTACAAAGTGGCAGGGAAAATAAGCTGTAACTTTTCCTGGTTATCTTAACAAAGGGGGGAAAAATTAGGACTACTTTAGAAGATGAGGAGGTAATTTCAATCTACTCCCTTGTCCCATATCTATTTGTAAGATATGTTCAAATTTACTTCCTCTCTTTACTTAAACCATTCATTCTAAGACTTCAATGGTTTTTTCCCCCTTCAAACCGAATTTATTTTAATCACAGACATGCATTTATCCAAGACTTTAAAGGGACTTACAGATTATAAGGATTTGGGGACTTCTGTGATGAAAGAACAACTTTCCCCAAAGCTTACAAAGGAATAACAACAAAGAAACGGTGGAGGTTGTAAAGAAACACCTGAGGGTTTACTTCTAAATAGTTGTAAAGGACAGTGGCAGAGACCAGCAGGTCCCTGGTGCTAAAAAAGTATTTTCTGTTCCAGCCTTGAGATTTGTATTTCGGCTTCTCATTCACACCGACATGGCACTAGTGGAAGGAATATAGAATTAATTGTCTGGTTCTGTTCATGGAACCATCGTTAGTTCCTGTGGGCTTTCTCTTGCTGCTTTGGTGGAAATTTTCATGTACTTTATAGAATATAACTGTTTTTATTTCTAGTCAATGATACAAATAGATCATTCCAGGCCCATGAAAAACCTCTCCAGCTTTTACAGGACCAGCCACAGGCTTTCCTCTCAGCTCCTTCTTTCTGCTCCTTGCAGGCATGGATTGTGTTGGATGGGTGTCCATGGAGATGGGCAGTGGGGTCAGAAGGCAGGGCTTTGGGACTGGAGAGTAGTAACTACAGTGTAGAGCAGAGAAGATTTAGGGAAAATGCATGAGACTTTTCTTGTGGTTGGATCTTAAAGCAGCAGAAGGTCTTATGAAATGGAGAGGGGGTTGGGGCTTCTAGGCAAGTAGATGAAACTGAGAGAACAGTGGGGCCAGGGGAGTTTCAAAATAGGTCTAGTGTCTATCTGTACTGTTTTCCTAATAGGAATGATTACTCTTATAAGAAAATAGAAAGCTGGGGCAGTTATGTGGCACAGTGGATAGAGCACCAGCCCTGGATTCAGGAGGACCTGAGTTCAAATCTGACCTCAGACACCGAGCACTTACTAGCTGTGTGACCCTGGGCAAGTCACTTCACCCCTGTTGCCTCTCAAAAAAAAAAAGAGAAAGAAAATAGAAAGTAGTTTAGAGAGATACGCACATGCAGCTTTATGTCTTTCATGGAATGATCTTTGATTCCTTTTGTAAAGACATCCTCTCTAACATGGCAGGCTGCAGTTCCTGTACACTCATATTCTGTAAAGCAAAGACCACTTCAGTACATACATCTGTTCTGAATAAGACCCAAAAGGAGTCTGGGAAATATCTTATCTCAATTTTACTATAAATTTTCCATGGAGAACGTAACGGAGGCCTTCTTTTTCTTCCTTTGATATTTCAGGGATATCAATGCATCCGTTGGGCAGTCTGTGTGTTGTCTTTTATCTTATGACAGGACTGACCCTCCTCCCTTTCCATGTGTATATATCAATGTTTTTTGCTCTTTTTTCTTACACACAGATAATTGTTGGTCATATGCTGATATGTGCTTATGCTCACCATACCTTTCTTTCATTTTCTTTCCAGATGGTTGTGATTTTCATGTTTTGGTGACTATTGTTGTTGAAAGGAAAATTAGTCATTTGGGCTTTCACCTTAATTAATGAGGCAAAACTCAGGACAAAGAGAATGAAAAGGATTTTATTATAAGTATGTCCAGATAGCAACACATTGACGAGCTGATCACTGAAAATCAACAAGGTTTTCAAAGTGCAGACAGTTTTTATAGGTAGCTTTAAGATAACCCAGATAGATCAACACAGCAAAAGAGGCGGGCCCCTTGAATCTCAGTTCCTCCCCAAGGTTGTAAGAACATGACAATTTGCAGGTAGAGATAGGATACAAAGAGCAGGTGATACCAAAACTGCAGACTTGATTTCTCCTTCCCTACCCAAGCCTCCCCTAATCCTGATAAGCAGTACTGGGAACAATGGGTAGCTGAGTTAACATAAGTTTTAACATTGTACTCCATAATCCATAATTCCTTGATACACTGCATCACTGCAAAAAAATTGGTGTTAAAAAGAGAAGCTTTTGTGGGCTCTAACACTTCAGGATAATTAAACATTCTGTCTAATTTTCCAAATGTGATCCAGTCTGATCTGTTCAATTCTGGACCCAGCTTTATTCATCTGCAGCATTTGTCCAATATATTCATGTTGATGGATTGATTTGATAAACTGCCTATGCAGTTGTATAGCATAGTCTTAGAATCCTTGATCTCCTTCAAAGCTCAATTGAGGTGCTACCTCCTTTAGAAAGCACCCCTCCCCTTTTTTACCCTCCCTTCTTTCTCCTTCCAGCTACCAAGTATTACTAATACTTCAAATTACCTCACATTACCAACTATCACTTATCAAAAAATAGTTAGATTGTAAACTCTTTGAGGGCATGGGTTGAGTTTTGGATTGTTTTTCCTCCTTGTATCCCTTCGCCTTAGCACAGTGCCTTACACATAATAAGCTCTTAATGAAATCTCATTGAATTAACTTGAACAATATGTGTTCTCTAAACATTTTATTTTTATTATTATTGTTGTAAGAGGGTGCTGTAATATATTTTTAGTTCAGCAAAACCAAAAATTGGAAGGGGAAATGAGTGAAATATGAAGGGGAAAGCCTTTCAGATTCAAAGGAAATCTTCCATATCTGACAAAGGATCTGGAACTTGAATAGCTCAATTGAATAAAAAAAAAAAAAAGACCAGAAAAACGATGAGCTCAGTCTAGGAGCAAAGACCACTTCAATACAGATGTTTGTTCTGTATGAGACCCAAGAGGAGTCTGGGAAGTATCACTTGGCTGACAACGTTCCAAAACAGAGGAAGACATCTCTGAAGTATTATCAAAGTGGAGAGGCTAGCTCTTCTCCACATCATATTTGAAGGTGACAAACCTTAGATGCAAGGCTCTAGGCAAAGAGGAGTGATTTCTGATAATCCTAGCTCAGGGTTATTGCCCTTGTTGAAAGAGCTGGAGTAGCATTCCAGCTAAAAAGAATACTGCAATATCTTAGCTGAGCGCATAGCTGAAGGTGGTGAAAGACTTCAGGTGTTCATAAAAGATCAAGCCCAAGGAATCCAAAGGATCAAACTATCCAGCAGAGTTGCCATTCCTTGTGAAGAGCCCAGTCAGCAAACAACCTGCTCAGGCCAGAAGCAGGTAGAACAAACCTGGCCAGCCCAGTAAAGAACTTGCTTAATAGTTGAAAGCTGTTTGATCCAGCCCAGTAGCAGACTGACCCATCCAACTGAGAAGCCTTGCTCTGTGAGGAGCCAGCTCAGATGAGCAGTAAAATAACCTTTCTTCTAGAGAAAGAAAGGACAAACAATGATAAAAAAACACTCATTAAACACCTATTATGTACCTGACATTGTGCTAAATGCTGAGAGTAAAAGTACAAAAAAAAATAGATAGTCCCTGCCCTCAAGGGGCTTACATTCTATTGGGTGAAGACAATACATGAAAGGTAACTGGAACAGGGGTGGGAGGACTCCAAGTTCATTGGAATGGGGTAAAGATGGTCAAGAAGTGACATGAAGGCCTAATAAGGTGAAAGCTCACTTCTTTGAGCCCATCATTTCAGACAAAGTCTAAGTTTCTGGGAAGGGGAGGGAGGAGAGAAGGAAAGGCTAAAGATGTCCAGGAAGTAGCACAGGGGCCGGATTCTGGACATGATATCAGAGTTTGGTGTCCCAGAGGAATGTCCACAGTGTTGGCTGGAGGGATATGAGGATGACAATGGGAATATAGATGGTATGGTATGAATTTGTCCAAGAAGTGGCCCTGTGGTTTTAGATTTGAGTTGTTTTGGCCAAGTATGTTCTCCAAAAGTGGGTCTCACTACTATTATACTATAAACTTGTGTCTGTGTATTTGTGTGTCCAAAGTTTCACAAAGAAATGCTTTGCAACTACTTTTATTGCTATATTATGCCTTTGATAAAAAAACTAAGCAAGTTCTTGGCTAATTTTTGAGGCAAAGCATACTGGGTGGAGGCTGATGAACTTAGGTAAACAAGATATCTATTGAAGGGTTGCCATTAGAATCCTGGAAGGAGTAGCAGAAGACACTGTGGACACCCAATCTGTTAATGCCGGTGCTGGTTGGAGGAGCGAGTTCAGAAAGGGTGCTATATGCTCATTTCTATTGTATTACTATCACATTTACTAACATAGCTTGGTAGGAGGGATAAAGCAGAAGAAGCATTTATTAAATGCATAATATGTGCCAAGGACTATGCTAAGAACTTTTTACAAATATATTTTATTTGATCCTCTTAATAATCTTGTGACGTAGATTCTATTATAATCTCCATTTTATAGTTGAGGAAATGGAGGCAGGTAGAGGTTAAGTGACTTGGCCATAGTCTCACAGCTAATAAATAGATGAGTCTGGATTTGAACTCAGTTCTTCCTGACTCCTAATCCAGCACTCTCTCCACTGTGTTCATCTAATTGCCCAAGATCTCTGAGGTGTAACATCTCACACTGTATACCAAGATAAGGTTAAAATGGATGTATAATTTAGACAAAAATACCATGATACCATGATCAAATTAGGGGAGCATGGAATAGTTTACCTGTTAGGTCTATGGATAAGGTAAGAACTTATCTAACAAGAGATGGAAAGCATTATGAGATGCAAAATGGATAATTTTGATTATATTAAATTAAAAAGGTTTTACCCAAACAAAACCAATGCAACCAAGATTAGAAGAAGATCGGAAAGCTGGGAAACAACTTTTTTTTTGCAACAAGTATCTCTGATAAAGGCCTAATTTCTCAAATTTTTAGAAAGCTTAGTCATATTTATAAGAATACAAGTCATTCCTCAATTGATAAATGATCAAAGGATATGAACAGGCAGTTTTTAGACAAAGAAATCAAAGCTATCTACAGCGATGTAAAAAAATGCTCTAAATTATTGTTGATTAGAGAAACGCACATTAAAATAGCCCTGAGGTACTACTTCACACACATCAGATTGGCTAATATGACAGAAAATGAAAATGGTAAAAGTTGGAGGGGATATGGGAAAATTGGGACATTAATTGGATTGTGAACTAGTCCAACCATTCTGGAGAGCATTTTGGAACTATGTCCAAAGGGCTACAAAATTGTGTATACCATTTGACCCAGCTATACCACAATTAGGTCTGTATCCCAGAGATTTAAAAAAAAAAAAAGGAAAGAGGAACTATTTGTGTTTATATCCCGGTCTTTTTTGTGATGGCAAAGAATTGGAAATTGAGGAGATGCCCACAAATTGGGGAATGACTGAACAAGTTGTGATATATGATTATAATGGAATGCTATTGTGCTATATAAGACATGATGAGCAGAATGATTTCAGCAAAACCTGGAAAGTCTTCCATGAACTGGTGCAGAATGAATTGAGTAGAGCCAGGAGAACATTAGATACAATAACAGCAGTGTTAGATGATCAACTGCTGATGATCAATTGTGAATGACTTCTCTGTTCTCAGCAATACAATAATTAAAATAATCCCAAAGGACTCATAATAAAAAATGCTATCCATTTCCAAAGAAAATACAGATGGAATTTGAATGTAGATCAAAGCATACTCTTTTTCACTTATCAATCATATTACTCATCATCTCAGGGAGGGGGGAGAGATGGAGAGAATTTGGAGTTCAAAATTTTTAAAAAAGAATGTTAAAAATTATTTTTACATGTAATTAGGAAAAAATAATATTAAAAAAAAGAGATTTCTGAAGTCTTTCCCCGTTCTAAAATTTTTTTCATTTCATGATTAACATAACTGATCTACTTTCATGGACAGAAGACACTGTGGTGTTGTGGACAGACAATATAATTTCACTTTCTGCCTCTTAACACTTACCAGTTGGGTGATCTTGGGTGTAACCTTGGATCTTAGTATTTTCCTTTGGAAAGTGAGGGAATAGACTATCTAGATGGCCTGTGTGGTTTCTTTCCGTGAGTGGAAGACTGATTATTGTATTGTGAGATGACTGAATGACTGAGTAAGGAGGCAAACCTCCTTAGGGATACCAGATGATTGTTCTTTTGTTCTTTGTTCTAAATACTGTGACCACTTTGGTGAAAACTACGTGACCATTCTAATGATAAGCTGTTGTGAACACTATATTGTGATTTTCTGTGATAAGATGTAATGTTGTGAATATTATATTATGGTTTGTTGTGAATGTTTGCCTTGATTTGTTATGGAATAAATAGAGTGTTCACTATACTGTATAATCAGAACCTTAAAAGCTGTTCACAGTAGCATTCTTTTAGGAAGCTGCTCGTGCATATGATTCTGTACCCTCGAGAGCTTGAATTTATCCACCTGTTTTCTACTCTGCCCCCATAATGAATCTTCTGCTCTGTCATTCTCCAAATACAATGTGGTAAGTCCAACCCTTATGCCTTCACTCATGCTGTAAAGCTGTAACCCTCACCTAGCATGCCTCCTCTTCTCCTTTCCACCTCTTTAAACCATACTATTCAAGGCCCAGGCCAAGTTCAACATAATCAACAAAGTCCTTGCTAACTCAAGTTTGCAATTTCCCCTTAATAGCACTTGAGGAGATTAACACTGAGGAAAAGTTTAAATCCTGGCTAAAAGGTTCTCTTCTCCCACAGTCATTTAAGGTGGCACTAAACAATTGCATTCTTACTGTTGAATCAGTGGAAGGGAGAGGGAGAAGTCCAATATTCTCCTAGAATTCTTTGTCCTTATTGCTAGTGGGATAAACCATTTTTCAGCCCTAGAGCAGCCAGTGATAGCTTTAATTAGTAGCTATACTATGGGGGTTGGGCTGGTGGCAGCTAGCCAGTACCATTGATGGAAAGAGGAAGAGAGAATGATTAGTCTCATCTTCCTAAAATGTTATAATTGCCATTACTGTTTCTGAGACCCATTTAGTACCTTGTCCTATCTTCACTAGTTTCACCTGGTTTAGTCTTATCTCTTCCATTGTTTTGTAAGTTCCTTGAAGGCAGAATATATAACATCCATTTCTTTTGTATTCCCATGTGGCTCCTGGCATAGTACCCAACCAATAATTATTCAGTTGTTTTCAGTCATGACCAACTCTTTATGAGTTCTTGGCAAAGATATTGAAGTTGTTTGCCATTGCCTTCTCCAGCTCATTTCAACAGATGAGGAGTTGAGGCAAACAGGGTTATGTGACTTCCCCAGGGTCATGTAGCTAGTAAGTGTCAGGTTGGATTTGAATTCCTGAAGATGAATCTTCCTGATTCTAAGCCCAATGCTCTGTTCCTGCCCATACTATGATATAATATTTTTCAATGTATGCCCATAAATTGAGAAGACCCAATTCTATATGATTTGCATTTACTTATCTGTGTCAGTTGTCATTTTTTTCTTCAGTTGTGTCAGACTCTTTGTGACCTAATTTGGGGTTTTCTTGGTACTAGTGGTTTATCATTTCTTTCTCCAGCTCATTTTACAGATGAGGAAACTGAAGCAAACAGGATTAAGTGACTTGGCCAGAGTCACACAGAGCTAGTAAGTGTCTGAGGCCACATTTGACACAATTAAATTCAGGAAAGTATCTTCTTGAGAGTTCTCTCTCTCTCTCTCTCTCTCTCTCTCTCTCTCTCTCTCTCTCTCTCCTCTCTCTCTCTCCTTACCACTTCCTTCTTCTGAAGACTGGTATTCAGGAAGCCATGCCCAGAATTCCATTCTCAGGCTTCATGCAAGAGGATGTCTCTTACAGTAATTTACTTCTACTTCAAGATGCTATTGCCAAATGGGTAGGTGAGAGAAATCTCCTCCCAGCTTTCTTGTATTTTGCCAGACCTGCAGAAGTCCTCAAAAACTGTGGTGTTTTGGGTTTTGTTTTTTTTTTGTTGTTGTTTTCTGGCTAGTTAGCTCTCTTCTCAGCTGTGTCTCAATAGTAGGTTCTCACATTTGTAAACTTTGTCTTCTAGGTTGATTCACATAAATGAAAGGGTAGAAAAAAGGCACAGTGGTAATCCATGTTTATGGGTATATCATAGTTTCTACCAATCCTCCTGAGTTTCCTGACTCTTTCATACACAAATGTACTATTCAAAAAACTAAGCCCCTCACAATGTCCCAGTAGTCCACTATGATCTTAAAAATTGTAGATGTCCCAAAGTCTAAATCCCTTACAAGCCCCTTGCAAACAACCCACTCAAATTATTTGATTCCATGAAGTAGATTAGGCAACTGATCAGGGGTCCTTCTCTCCCTCTTAATGGTTAATTAATCCTCTACTCTTTATGAATAATTTAATTATAAACCTATGGAATGATTGCCAAAGACAGCTTGCCAGATGCATGCCAGTGCTCAGTGCTCTATAGACTAGGAATGTAGAGGAAAATCTATGTAAGAGGCATGGTTGTTAGTTCTTATTGCCTTCCTGCATCACCAATCATAGAACTAAAGCATGTCAGGGATGGAAGGGACCTTACCTAGCTCGATACCTTCATGAATAGCTCTAGCTATACAGATAAGGAAACTGATGCCCAGGTCAGTAAAAGGAACTTACCCAAATGCCTTTCCTTCCTCTAAGTTTATCCTCCTTCTTTATTCCCACTCTCTCCCATCTTAATTAATCTGTCTTAAAATGTTAACTAAATTTTCAGCTGATAAAGACTTAAAGTATGGCCCCTTTTAGAGACATTAGTGTCTTAATAAAGAATTCTTGAATGTTCCTTCCCAGTACTCCTCTCTGCCCTTCCCCCAAGACTTTATGCGAAAAAAGAACAAAACCAATGGACTCCATTAATCAGGTAGGAAGGAAGGAATCCATGAAAACTAGTTAGACACCTTTGAAAGTTTGCCAACCCCCAGGTTAAGTACATGGTGCTAATGAGGCCAAGGTTGTGCCTTTAATCTCTGATTAAAAAAGATCATTTCTTTGTTCCTTTGTAATAGACTGAATTTGTAAACCTTCAAGGAAACTCATAAATGTGTGCCCCTATTGGACACAAAGGACTGGGTAAGAAATTGTGGACTAATCAATGCAAACCTCTCACCAACTGTAGTAGAGAGCATAGCATGGTATAAAGATCTTTGGATATGGAGTCAGTCAGTCAACAAGCATTTGTTAAGTGCCTACTATATGCCAGGAGAAGATCTGGATTCAAATCCTGATTCTGCCACTTATTTCCTGTTTAACCTCAGGCAAGGCACTTTATCAACTAGTAAGTATTGATTAAATGCCTGTTATGTGCTAAACAGTGTGCCAGGTTCCAGGGATACAAATAGACAGAATGAAACAATCGCAGCTTTCTCAGGACCCACCTCAGTTTTTTCTCTTGTCAAATGAAGGATGTTGGTCTGCATAACCTCTATGGATCCATTTAACTCTAAAATCTATAATTCTGAGGTTAGATAACCTCTAAAGTGCCTTGCAGATTTAGAATTCTATCCTACTGAAAGAAGAGTATAAAATCTGACCTTCTTGATGGTGGCTGTATGATGCCATCTTCCTCTGTGCTTTCTTTCCTCTCTATGTAATTTTCTGCATATGTAGAATGAGGGGTTTAGTCTAATTGATACCTAAGATACATTCCAGCTCAAAGGTTTCCATAAGGATACCATTGTTCTTAGGATTTAGTGTTGGAAGAGACCTTAGAAGATCATCAAGTTTGATTCCCACATTTTACAAATGAGAAAATTATGATGGTCCACAAAAGCAAAATGATTCGCCCAAGAGGAGCCATGATTTGAACTCAGGTCCACTGAAGTCAAATCCAATGCTTTTGCCCTCTAGCACTCAGTCTCTGCCTGTGACGTCCAAGCCTACTTCAAATGTGAAGCAGGCCAGGTGCTTTTGAGAACCATGCTTCTCCAATCACTGCTTGCGTGGAATGCCATTTTGTGTTGAGAATATTCAGAAGAGTTGGGGGATTGGGTGAGAGAGGGAAGAGAGGGAAGAGAGGCATGGTCTCCATGAACCAAGATTGATTTGGAATATGAAGCATCTTATTGATAAAAAGCAAAGCCCAGACGGAAGGAAGCGGTTTGATATAGCACATGATTTGAAAAAAATCATGTGCATCTGTTTAGCACAATATACAACATAATGACAGCAATCTTCCCTGTTTGTAGCTATTCATCTGATTATGCAGAGTAACAATTCTTTTAGTTACACATTTATTTACCCAGGGATTTTTTTAATGGATAATAAGTTAGTAAATCAGATAGCATGTGTTCAAGATAATACTTTAGTAAACTGTCTACCACACAAGGCAGTTGCAATTCATGGTTTATATAATATCCAATGTGCCATTAATACCCACAACACAATGTGGAGTTATGCGCAGATCTTCACGAAGGACAAAACCACTTTTAATGATTCTTTAATACTGTTTTAGCTAGACACATGTTATTTGGAACAAATACCAGTTGGGGCTTTGTAGCACACCAGGAGTACAATGAAGAGTGTCAACTTACTTGTACTACAACCCAATAGCCTTTAGATTTTCTTATTCTTGGTTCTGTTGCGGTTTCTAGTCCTTGACTCAGAAAGGAATTGTGAAGTTTTCCTGACACTATGTCAAACTCAAGCTTGTTTTCCAAACAGACATATGCTATGTCTTTGTAGACCAAATAACAAAGAGAATAAAGAGAATGTTTTACTCATAGCATTGAAATGTGGGGGCAGTTGGGTGGTGCAGTGAATAGAGCACTAGCCCTGGAGTCAGGAGGACCTGAGTTCAAATTTGGTCTCAGACACTTGACACTTAACTAGCTGCAACCCTGTCACTTAATCCCAATCGCCTAACCTTCCCCTATCCCACCCCCAAAAATGTAACAATAACTATAAGAACTGACATTCATATGGTACTGTACGTTAAAAAAAAAGCACTTTATCCTTTGATCCTCACAGCAACTGTGAGATATTTAGTATAAACATTTCCTACCATGTTCTTCCTTCCATCTTCCTTCCATCTTCCTTCCTTCCCTCCTTCCCTCCCTCCCTCCTTCCTTCCTTCTTTCCTTCCTTCTTTCCTTCCTTCCTTCCTCTCTTCTTTTTTCCTTCCTTCTTCCTTCCTCCCTCCCTCTTTCCTCCCTCCCTTCCTTTCCTCCTTCCCCTTCCCTTCTTTCTTTCCTTCATTCCCTCCTTCCCCCTCCATTCCTTCCTCTCTCCCTCCTTTCCTCTCTTCCCTCCTCTCTCCCTCCCTTTCTTCCTTCCTTCCTTCCTTCATTCTTTCCTTCCTTCCTTCCTTCCCTCCTTCCTTCTTTCCTCTCTTCTTTTTTCCTTCCTTTTTCCTTCCTTCCTCCCTCTTTCCTCCCTCCCTTCCTTCCCTCCTTCCCCTTCCCTTCTTTCTTTCCTTCCTTCCCTCTCCATTCTTTCCTTCCTCCCTCCTTTCCTCCCTTCCCTCCTCCCTCCATTCCTTCTTTTCTTTCTTCCTTCCTTCCTTCCCTCCTCCTTCCCTTCCTTCCTTCTTTCCATCCTTCCTTCCTTCCTTCCTTCCTTCTTTCCTCCCTTCATCTCTCCATCCCTTCCTTCTTTCCTTCCTTTCCTTCTCCTTCCTTCTCTTCCCTTTCCTTCTTCCTTCCTTCCCTTCCTTTTTTCCTTCCCTTCCCTCCTTTCTTCTTCCCTTCCCTTCTCTTTCTTTCAGTTTAGAAGCATAGTGGATACCCATGGACAGATCCAAATGCTGATCAGCATGGAAGCTTTGGCCAATTCTGTTTCCAACCTGAGCAATCTGCCCCTCCTTGTGTAGCCTCACCATGCTGGTACCAGGATTAGTGCAGATACCTCACTGGCTTTAGCTTCATTGTAGATCAGAAATTCCAAGCTCAAGTTATCCACCAGCCTCAGCCTCCCCAGGGAACAGAGATTAAAGGCATTGACTCCTACTTCAGGACTAATGTTTTCTCAGTAGGCAGCCTGGTGGAATGGATAGTGGGCTGACTTCTGAATCAAGAAGACCCAGTTTTCAGTGCTGCTTCTGACACATACCATGGGTATCACCATGGTCAAAGGACAGCACACAATCACTTTGTGCTTCGGAGAACTCTAAGACTTCTTCCCTCTACAAGGAAGTAGCTGTTCTGTGGAATGGTATCACTAAACTGATGACATCACGGTCTGGATATATAAAATATATTATCCTCATTGTACAGTTGAGGGAGGTGAGGCTTAGAGAGATTATGTGACTTGTCTAAAGTCACACTACTAAGAAAAGACAAGAGCTAGATGATCATCCATATACATATATGTGCGCATATATGGACTCAGGATATGTATATATTATGTATATATGTTGGAATGGTAGAGGCATCTAGGCACAGTGGATGGAATGTTGGACTTTGAGTCAAGAAGACCTGAATTCAAAACTGGTCTCAGACTCTTACCAGTTATGTGACCCTGGGCAAGTCACTTAACTTCTGTCTGCCTCAGTTTCCTCATCTGTAAAATAATAATAATAATAATAATACCTATCCCCTGAGGTTATTGTGAGGATAAAAATGAATTTTTATAATTCAGTTTGCAAATGAAGTGCCATATAAATGCTAGTTATTATTGTTGTTACTTAAGGGACTAGTAAACTTTATTTACAGAACCTGTTTTGAAGACTGGAAGAAGTAATCAAGAAAGGGGGCAGCATGGTGATTACAAAGGGTTCCCAACCTGCTTACTTCCCACCACATTACTGAGTCAGGGTCCCTGAAAATGTATCTGCTGCTATCGTATGGCCATCTAATCTCCCTGCTAAATACAGCAATAACCTCTGACTTACCTCGCAGTGGCTTGTCCCTCTCTTCTCTCTTGACATGGCCCACAGAATTATCCACAGGTCATTAAAACTGCATCGGTTGTGATCTTCAGTCTCTTATTTTAAACATAAGTCCTCAGGTCAGATTCCCATTGTACACCAAACTTGTAGGACCTTTTAGCAAATGAAAATCTGGACCTCTTCACCAGGATAGAGCTGGGCAGTGGGCATTTGTGAATATAGCTTCATAAATGGATTCTTTTTTTTTTAGAACTGAAAAGTTGTGTTGCATTAAATTTGTTCGGTCACAATGTTGGTGGTAAAATGCATATGTTTGGGGATGGGGAGTAGAGGGAACTTTCCGAAAAATTATAGTTCAATTACAATAGATTTGCATTTTAGAATTAGAAAGAATTTTAAAATATGTGGATATTTCATTCTTAGTCCAACAGAGCAAAAGCTCTGAGGCAGCTCTTCTTAATGTTTTCTTGAGACTTCAGGCTTTGCTATTCATCACATTCACTAGAGCTGTGGCCACTTGTTCACTACTGAGGTTGTTCAATGAGACATTCTTCTCTTGGCCAAAAGCATAGCAGACCCACAGCTTGGGCTGCACCTGGGAGCACTCACGGATCAGGATGGGGAAGTCAGAATTCACCTCCTTCAGTTCCACATAGTGTTTCTCAATGAAGTCCCTCACTCCTTGGCTGCTGGCCAAGCGTTGGCCACAAGTGGATGCGAATCTCCCTCAGGTTCTTGCCCACCTTGAACCCGACCCTACGGCTGTGGCTACTGCCATCTTTCCCACAGACTGCAGAACGCATAAGTGGATTCTTTAAACTCAGTTGCAGACATGATCACTGGGTTGTTAATGGCAACAATAAGAAAATTCTATCTTCTCCTTTAATGGAATGAATTATGACACTATTTTTTTTATTCTTTGCTTACTAACATTGGGCTTTGATTCTGTTTTTCAGTCTTTAGAGTCAGCTACTAAGGTTCAGAGTCCTTTCTACCAAGAACCATCAGCCAACTCATCTGCCTCAACTTATGCAAAGACATGTGTAACTTTCAGAAGATTGACACCTGTATACAAAGGGAAAAACACGGGACAGTTGGATCTGTTATTTTTTTTCTTTTCCTTTTGAAAAGTTTTATTAATGCTATTTGTTTTTGCATTCCAGTCATTTCTCTATGTTCAGTTCAACCTGCAAATATTTATTATCTACTATGACCCAGGCACTATACTAGGCAACGAGATACAAAGAGAAAAACGGTCTGTCGTCTCAAAGAGCTAAGGATATTCTCTTTCTTTCCTGCTATGCATTGAAGCTTAGATGATAACAAAGAAAACAATTAAGCAAAATTGATGAAGTTACTTTCAGACTCCATAATATATAACACTACTGAAGACTTCTCACCTTTTGACAACAACAAATGAAAGAAAAAGTATTTATCTAAGATTCATTAGGTGCCAGATACTGTTCTATGTAAGGGATGGGGGGTGGGGGGTGGGGGATTGTTGGTACATGAAAACACCACCAACAACAAAATTAAGGCAGTCCCTGCCCTCAGAGAGTTTACATTCTAATAGGGAGAGATAACAAAGTAAAAAAAAATTCTCTATCAGTTGCCTTATCTGTAAATGAGGGGAGTGGGCTAGATAGGCTCAGAGTTTCCATCCAGCTCTATATCTATGAGCCTATGGACATATAAAGGGACAGCTAGGTGGTACATAAAGGGCCAGCCCTGGAGTCAGGAAGACCTGAGTTCAAATCCAACCTCAGACACTAGCTGTGTGACTCTGGGCAAGTCACTTATCCCCGTTTGCCTCAGATTCCTCATCTATAAAATGAACTGAAGAAGGAAATGGCAAATTACTCCAGCTTCTTTGGCAAGAAAACCCCAAATGGGGTCATGAAGAGTCAAACATGACTGAAATGACCAAAGAACAAGAATGAACACTTATAGAGGAGTAGTTCTTGCTGTGGGGAGTAGAGCTATAGAGATGTCCATTAATATACCCTTCCCAAAAGCAAAGGGGGTTATTGATTTGTTTACTGTGCTAAGAGTAAGGGGTAGAAAGTGTGGGAGGGGGCAAAGTGTGGGAATCAGCAGCAGAGCAAGACAGATGGCAAGATGGGGGGTGGACAACTGGATGGGCTATAACCCATAGTGTGATCTGGTTTGAAGCTGGCTAGAGACTATAGGCTAGGCAAGTTTGCACTCACTTAACAATCAAGATATTTCATTCAATTTCAGGGCCAGAGTCCCAAAGCTGAATAGATTCCCTCCTACAGGGACTGTGGCACAGATTCTGGAGCTCTCATGTAGGGGTTCTGATCTAAGTAGGAAGATGGTAAGGTTGCTTGGGTGGTCAGATGGATAAGATATGAAACATACTCCGTTCTGGGGTTGGCTAGATATAGCAGGCTAGGCAAGTTTTCACTAGGTCAACAATGAAAATGGCTCAGCCCCAGGGCTAGAATTCCAAAACTGAGTAGATTAACTTCTCAAGGACTTGGGGGTATAGATTTCATCATTGCTTTCTTAAGTGTAATTAATCTGAGTTTGACTGATTTTAAGATTAATTTTTATTTACATTATTGTAGTAATTGTGTGTATTGTACTCTAGGTCTGCTTAGATTGTTCTGCATCAGTTCATAGAACTCTTCCCATATTTCTTTGAATTTCTCACACTTATCTTTTATGTATAATAGTATTCCTTTATATACATATACCACAACTTGTTCAGTCATTCCCTAGTGTTTCCAGGCACCTGTTCTATTACAGATTCTTTGGTACTAGGGTCATATTCTTGAGATGTTTAGAGAATTAAATTTTATGCCACGGCATATATTTGGTTTCTAATTTTCCTTCAAAAAATTTTGTGATAATAATAACATCGAATACAATTAGATTTTGTTTAGTAATGCTCCTTAAATGGTCCAGCTAACAAGGAGGTTATAAAATAACAAATATTCATGAAACATGAAGTCAAACATAAAATCAGAAAATCTCATAATGTCTTATACTATGTACACTTGGTGAATATTTGGCAACAATGATGAAAAAAAACAATTACTGAATAATGTTTAAAAAAATCATTAGTAAAACTAGCTGTGTGAACTTGGGCAAGTCACTTAACCCCAATTGCCCTACCTTCCCTCCTCCAAAAAAACAAAAAAAAAAAAATCGTTAGGGCACTAGGCATTACAGAGGAACAGAGTTTTTTTACTTATTGCCAAACTCTTACTTAAAATGTGTTCCAGGGGTCAACTTTCAATTTTGAAAGAAAAATCTATCTATATCTATCATCTATCTATCTATCTATCTATCTATCTATTTATTTTATCGTTCAGACATTTCAGTCATGTCTGACTCTTTGTGACCCCATTTTGGGTTTTTTGGCAAAGATACTGGAATGGTTTTCCATTTCCTTCTCCAACTCATTTATAGATGAGGAAACTGAGGCAAACAGGGTTAAGAGACTCACCCAGGGTCACAAGGCTAGAATGTGTGTGAGGCTAGATTTAAACTCGGGAAGATGAGTCTTTCTGACTCCATGCTTGGTGCTCTATCTACTACACCACTAGTTGCATGTGTGTGTATGTATATGTATATTTATGTGTATGTGCGCATGTATATGTATACACATATACATATATGTATGTGAATACACATATATATGTAAGCTCAAGTTGTTTTGATTCAAAGAAAGAAATTGTGACTAAATCTAGTTGTCTACCAAAGTCACAGTTTAAAAATATACATTTTCTTCATAGAAATAATATACTCACAGAATTGGATGGACAGAAGTCTAGTCTAATTCTACCTGATGTATAAATATCCTGGACAACATCCCTGATAAGTATTTCTCTGACCTCAGTTTGAACATTTCTAGTGACAGGGAACTCACTACCTTATGAGGCATGCTATTCTATCTTAAGGCAGCTATAGCTGTTAAGAAGTTCCTCTTTCTATCAAAGTAAAATCTGTTTCTTGTTAACTTCTACCCATTAGGTTTATTTCTACCTTTTGAGACCAAACATAAAAACATAAACCCAAACTTACATGACAACCTTTCAAACATTTAGAAACAGTGAATTCATCCTTCTTGTTTTCTCTGGACCAAATATCTCATAGTTAAACAGAGAATTGTCCTTAAGAGTTCAGAACTTAGTATGTATGATACAATAACCAGAGTTTATGCAATCCCTTGGGTGATCTTCAGAGCATATACAGGTATCCCAGGCATTCCTCCATTATACTAGTTAACTTTAACCTATCCTTTATGATATGACATCGTATTTTCTGGCACCCTACTCTGGATATGCTTAAGTTGCCAATATTGCTCCTAAAATGTGGTGCCTAGAACTAAGTACAGTACTCTAAATGTAGTCTGATAAGAATAGAATACAGTGGAGCATTTTTCTTTTCTTATTCTTATGCTGTGTTGTATTTTTATTAATGGCCACTAAGACTGGTATTTTGGGTACCATTACTCAGTTGACTCACATTTAGTATGCAGCCTGCTAAAACCTACAGGTCTTTCTCATGTGGATTCATTTCTATCAACCTCTTCTTCATGTTGTGCTTGGGCAGATTTCAAGGATATTATGTCCGTGGGATTTCCTATTCTACCAGCATAACTACATTGTCAAAACCCAGAAAAGTTCATCTAGAATAATATTCATTTAAAAGTTTTTTCCCTTTGTTTTTAAATAACAGGTTTTATTGATTCCTTTTATTTTTATATCAATCATCTCTGAATTTTCCCCTTTTCTCTAAATGAAATAAAACACTAGTAGATTAAATGACCACTTCTGACAGTTTACACAATATTCTACACTGGTGATTCTCCACCTCTTGACCAAAAAGGAAATTCATTTCCTTCTGTCCTTTCTAGAGCCAAGACTGAGTATGACTCCTTCTTAACGTAACCACACAGGTTCTTAGTGATCACTGATTTCCTTTGTGTAATACTCACACACCATCCCCTCTGATCTATTCTAGGATTTCACTAGGAATTGAAGTCAAATTCGCTAGCTTACAATTTTCAGAATAAACCTTCCTTCTGTCCTTGAAAAGGGAATGTTTGCCTCTCTTCAGGCTTGTAGTACCTTTCCCATTCTCCCCAATTTCTCAAAAATCACTTAAAGTGGTTCAGCAATCAGGTGTCCAAGTTCTTTGGTACTCCAGGATGAAATTCATTTCCTCTTGGTGACTTTGAACTCATTTAAGGCATTGTGAGCTCTTTATCTCCTTGTTAATCCTAGGTTTTGATTCTCTCAGCCATTTTTGTTCTATTCTTTCCAGATTGAAGAACATTCTCTTTGGTAGGAAAAAAAAAGATCTACATACTTGTAATTTCTTCTCTTTGACACTTTTACTTTTGTTTTCTGAAATTGTGCTTTGTCAAATCTTTCCCCAACCTAATGCTTTGGTCATCCTGCTTAAAATGAAGTGTCTATTTCTCTCTCTCTCTCTTTCTTTTTCTCTCTCTCTCTCTCTCATACAGATATAGATGAATATAGACAGATAGATATGTATGCACACACACACACACACACACACACACACACACGCGCACAAAGGCAGGCAGATATTTTGTTGAATATAACCAGTACTGGTGAGGACCCTGTTGAGGCAGTTTCAGGACGCTGAGAGGGGTCACAGGAAACCCTTGCTTTCCCTTCTTCTGATCTCTATTCTTCCTACTTACATTTCAGCTTTCTTCTCCTTTGCATAGTTGTATCTGCTGGGTAGAGAAGTGGGACTAATAAGTACAGAAAGGAATCTGGCTATTGCTGGTGAGTTTTCAGCCTTATGTGGCCTGAAAGTATTGACAAGATGCCAAATGCAGTATTCAGAATTGGGACTTAAAAGTAATGTTTTCCTTCAGATCTTTCTTGGTGGTACAATGGGAATGGAGAGAATGGGAAGAGACAGATATGAGGTATCTTTCAGATCCTGTTTTTGCCTCCACTGTTTGATTTACCTGCCACAGGTTGGAGGTTTCTGCCCCATTACTTTAAGTATTCAGGAAACTGGTATCCTGTTCTGATTCATTCATTCATCATCTTTTTGCTGCATTAATTTTGTTTGATCTCAATGAAACCACATGTAAATATGAAAGCAATTCTCTAGTCTTCCAGGTCTCTATTTACAGTTTTCTAGACAGATATTTTTTCTACTCTAGTAGATGGGAAACTCCTTGCAAGTATCAGGGTTCTTTTACCCCTAATTACCAGGGTACTGTGAGTTCAGACACAGGAATATCCCAGAGATAGTGAAGGGCTCAGATATTATCAAGGATGCTTCTGTCACTAAACATGTGGCAATAAGTCATAATTTCCTAGAACTTATGTATATTCTTTGACTAGAGTCTTGAATTATTTACAATTGTTATTAGAATGTCAAGATGTTTGTAGGAAAAGAAAATGCAATGTGTTTACCATCCCAATTAACTTTCTTAGGATATTAGTCAGTCTATAAACATTTATTAAATGCCTACTATGCGTTAGCCTACTGTGCCAAGCCCTGGGGATATAAAAAAAGGTAAAAAAAAAACCAAAACAGTCCCTACCCTCAAGGAACTTACAAACTAATGGGGGAGACAACATGCAAAAAGAAACTGAAAAGCAGGGTGGGATTTGGAGGAGTGAGAAGTGGGATCATTGAAGCAGGGACATGATGAACTGCAGCCAGATGGGAAATTATGA
The DNA here is from genome assembly GCA_028646515.1 of Pseudochirops corinnae. Taxonomy (NCBI): domain Eukaryota; kingdom Metazoa; phylum Chordata; class Mammalia; order Diprotodontia; family Pseudocheiridae; genus Pseudochirops; species Pseudochirops corinnae. The sequence continues at coordinate 240,393,400 of CM053588.1, read as the reverse complement.
GGTGTCTGCCCAGGCTCCCCTCCTTCAATAGAGGATCTGAGAGGAATTCTCTGATGTCTACCCCTCCACCCTCTCTAATCAGCGGGAGGGAGCGCCCCAGGGGCAAGAGATACCGAGGAAGTGTGTGTTTCAGAGTTCATGTCATCTTTCAGGAAGAAGAGTTTCTGGAGATGATAAAGTACATGGGAGTAGTCAAGTGGGAAATAATTATTAAAACAAACACGAAGAAGCAAGCATAGACACCCAGGGAAGCCATCTAGCTTCCTTCTACCTTCTCAGAGATACACTATTCTGTCACAGTTAGGTCTTATATAATAATGGTAACTAGTAATTATGTAGTGCTTTAAGATTTTCAAAGTGTTTTACAAATATTATCTCATTTGATACCCAGGCTGGGAGGCAGGTGCTATTATGTCACTCCTCTCCATTTTACAGATGGGGAAACTGAGACAGGCAGAGATTATTAGGTGATTTATCCAGAGTCACATAGCTAGTAACTGTCTAAGGTCTTATTTGAACTCGGGTCTTCCTGACTCCAGACCCAGTCCTCTCAAGATTTTGAGTTACAGATTTTCTCCCTGTCTTTCCCTTACCCCCTAGCTGTCTCACAACACGACTGTCTTATATTTTTATTGTATTTTGTCTCTCTTCCTTTGAATACATTCAGTGGTACAGCTCTAGTTGAAGGATTCGTGCAGGAGCACCAATCCAGATGTCTGGGTTTTCTTTACTTTTAGATGTTTTTCTCAGGTAGCCTCAGACCGAGAGAGAGGCTAATCACATCATTAAAACTATTAACTTCACATCCATACTTCCCAGAACAAATCCCCTTAATAAGAGGATTTGATATGTAAAACTTGGACTCAGTCAAAAGACCATACCCGAGGATGTAGAAGGCCACCCGTGACCTCGAGGCCGCAGGTTCCCTACCTGTGTTAGCAGAAATGCTGGCCTTCCTGGTCTATTGTTCAATGACTGCCTGCTGGATAGTCATAAAAGACTGTGGGATTTACCTCTTTGCATCCCTTGTGCCTATCAAAAGTGCTTAGTAAATATTTGATGAATTAAATTCAAAGAACAGTGTTTGCTTTTTCTTTTTTTGGATAGACTGACTAGTGGTTTGTATGCTGTGGATACGGTTGACAGTTTTTTTTTTCCCCAATTTATTTATTTATTTTTAACTTTCAACATTCATTTTCCCAAGATTTTGAGTTACAGATTTTCTCCCTGTTTTTCCCCTACCCCCAACCCCAAGATAGCAAGTCTGCTGAATACCCTTTCCCCCAATCTGTTCTCTCTTATATCCTCCCCTACCCCCCACCCCTCAACTTTCTAGTAGGGCAAGATGATACAGTTGATGTTATAACAATGAAAGCACATGGCATACACAACTCTTGCCAGTACTCTCGTATTAATAATTTATAAAAGTAACATTTTTTTCCCCATTCCCATGAATACTTCTCATTTTATATGCAATACAATTCTACCATTTTTACCAGGATCTGGAGGACCTTTTGATATAAATACTGAACTGATTTGAGTATTGCTCTAAACAGTGGAATTCATCTATAAAGTTCATAGTCTAAAATGTTAAAAGAAAATAATTGTGATGTTAACAAAACAAAACATTTATCTTTATTCTTTTCCTAGTGTTATCTCAGATCACTAGGAAAGAACTAGAAAGAAAGTACTGAGAACTTTCTAGATGTGACTAGTATTAAATTTTACTAAGAAGTAAAGTTCACAAGCACAGATGTCTTTATTCATGGATAAGTCTACCTAATTAGATACACATAGTTTCTCATGATATCTAAACCATTCTACATTCACAAAGATTTTTAATGATCTGTTCTGTTTCCAGAGTAGATCACATTTCCGTTTTAACATTGTTGAAATTTCTTAGCCATTTGCCTAACCATTTGCAATCATACTTGGTATAGTTTGAATTTAATATTTTAAATATCTAAAATTAAGGCTAATGGTGTATGACTATTTCATAAAAGAGAACTCCACCAGAAACTCTAGTGAGAATAGGCATGTCTAAGGTTTTGTTTTTTTTTAACTGGCCTTTAATTTCTGGTTCTGGTGAGAAAATAAAAGCTTAAATATTATGGACAAACCAAGAAGAGCTACAGCTGAGTAAGAGACTTAATCATAATAGAATTTATGGATATTCTTCTGTGCTTATCTAGACAGATTCTTTGACTCAATCTACTGAGGTGCCATGAGTTTGGATGAGTAGATACTTAATGTTACTAACTGGTTCCACAAAATCATGATGCTGATTATAGGGGACATGCTATTTTCCCTCAATAGAATGTAAGCTTCTTGAGGGCAGGGACTTTTTTGTATTATCTATATATTCCTAGTACCTACCATAGTACCTAGTATATAATAACTTAATAAACGCTTCTTGAATTGAACAACTTCCAAATTGCCTACACCATAATTTGTATTATAATACATTGTCTTATTCATTCTGTTTTCTTTGCTTGTACCTATAGATTTATTTTTTTCACCCACTTGGTTACTTGTTTGTGTTCCTTCTCATTTTCAGTTGGGAAGTCTCTACCTTCCAAAAATAAATGTCCATGTGGTAAGAACTGAACTGTTCTTTAACATTTTTTTTTTGTAAATACTCATCCCTTTTATTTAAGTTGTCAGTTTGATTAACATTCTCTTTTTGTCTACATGCCCTTTGCATAAGAACCTTGCCTTTCAGTGTCCTGCAAAAGGAAATGGTCTCTGCTTATTCCGAAATGTAAACAATTGTAGGAGATGTTAGAAAGGTTCAGAGATGGTATGTAACCAAGGAAGGATTTGCCTCCATGTTCTCTGACTCTTAATACAGCATTCTTTTCACTGTACCATGCTCCTAGAAAATACCATCTGGTACCAGTTACCAGATGTGGAAACTGAGTTACAAAGGGAGTAGGCATAGTAGTAGAATGGGAAAAACACTGGCTAAGCATGCAGAGAAGATGGGTTCAAGCCCTACTACCTGTGAGACCTTGGGCAACTCTCTCAACCTCTCTGTTCTTCAGTTTCTTCATTTATAAAATGATAAGACTGAATAATACAAATTCCATGGTGCCTTCAAACTCTGAATCTATGATCCTATGATCATACAAAAGGAACTGTTCAAGGTTGAATCATTAGCTATTACTAGAGCTAAAATTAGAACTTAGGTCTCTTGAGTCATTCATCCATTTAACTACTCAACATACATTCATTAAGTACTGACTTTGAGCAAGGCTCTGGGCTCTCAGTCTAGGACTTTTTACACTATACCACATTGCCTTTACTGTAAAGCCACGTGGCCTGGACACAAAGTGGCAAAACAAAAGGACCACGTGACAATAGGTACACACGTGCGTGCATCATAATGGCTGCTAGGCTCTCATTCAGCAATTAGCACGCTGATGTTTAACAAATTCTCCAGGCATTTCTGTAAATCCCTCCCAGTTTTCTCTTCATTCTAGCTCAGCAAGACATTCACATTTTTCATTCCTCAGATACATAATAACACCCAAATGGTTTTTAAGACAGTTGTCCTTCCTGCCCCAGAGTGAAGACTGAGACTCAACCTTGTCTCACAGAAAGGAAGGTCAGCAAATGCCTCAGGCGTTTTGTGAAATGCCTCCCAGTCGCTCTTGGGCTGCGTGCATTTCTTTATTTTATTTTGGGAGGCGAGAGAGCCAATAAAATACACAAAAAGCACTGAGGATTGAGCATCATCTCCCATCTCTCAAGCCTGAGCCATCTTTTCCAAGTACTGAAGATGGAAGCAGGAGTGGAGAAGGTGAGGGACCAAGGGAGAGGTTGAGAAGGAAAGAAAAGAGATGGAGAAAGTGGGGATGTTTGTGGAAGTGGTCTTTAAACTTACTGCCCTCCTTGTTCTGATTTCTTCTGCATAAAACAAGAGTGCCATCTGTTCACCTGTTTTATGTGCTTACATTTGTTTTTTATTCTGGAATGGCTCAAGTAGGAAGCAGATTTCTGAAGAAGCGTGCTATGTAAGGGGCAACTAGATGGTGCAGTGGATAGAGCATTGGGCTTGGAATCAGGAAGACTCATCTTTCTGAGTTCAAATCTGCCTCAGATAGTTACTACTGTGTGATCCTCGTCACTTAAAGCTGTTTGCTTCAGTTTCCCATCTGTAAAATGAGCCAGAAAAGGAAATGTCAAATCACTCCAATATCTTTGCCAAGAAAACTCAAAATAGGGCCATGAAGAGTCTGACATGACTGAACAAAAACAATGCAACATGAACATGATCGAATTTACCAATCCTAAGAAACCAGGCTTTGTTCATTCACTCAAAAAACTAACCAAAAAGCTATACAAGAAACTCAAGAAAGTTCCAACAAATTTACCCCCTCTGGAACTTAGTTAACATCACTTAACACAAATTTCCCCTTATACTTCAGATTCTCAGTTCTCAGCCATTCAATTTACTATTTTTCTGTACTGTAAATGAGCTACCTTATAAGTCTTGCATTTTTTTTTTTTATGCTTAAGGGTCATATACTTAGACCTGGAAGGGACTCTTTAGGCCATTTAGTCCAACTCCATCCTTTTTTTTTTTTTTGCATGAGACAATAGAGATCTAGAAAAGAGAAATAACTTATCCAAGGTCATATAGCTAGAACTTGAGAGAGCTTTCAAACCCAAGTTCTCTGACTCCAGATCCATCATCTGTACCTATGTCCTATACTGTTGTGTTATGTTATTATTTTTCTTTTTTTTAATTTAATTTTAGTTTTCAACATTCATTTCCACATTTGAGTTACAAATTTTCTCCCTGTCTTTCCCCTACTCTTACCCCAAGATAGTGAGCCTACTGCATACCCCTTCCTGCAATCTGTTCTCTCTTACATCCTCCCCCTAACTTTCCAGTAGGGATTTCTATACCCCAGGGCCTGTATATCTTATTTTCCAGTTGCATGTAAAAAAATTTTTTTTTAACATTTGTTTTTAAAACTTTGATTTCCAGATTCTTTCCCTTCTTCCCTCCTCACCCACCCCCACTGGGAAGATAAGCAATTCAATATAGGTTGCACATGTGTAGTTGTGCAAAATATTTCCATAGCAGTTATATTGTGAAAGACTAACTGTATTTCCCTCCATCCTGTCCTGCCCCCCACTTATTCTATTTTCTACTTTGACATTATCCCTTTTCAAACATATGTGCTTCGAACTACCCTCCCCCCAATCTGCCCTCCATTCTATCATCCTTCCTCTTATCCCCTCCCCCCCTACTTCCTGTAGGGTGAGATACCCAAATGAGTGTGTGTGTTATTTCCTCCTTAAGCCAAATTCAATGAGAGTAAGGTTGACCCATTCCTTTTCACCTTCCTGCTCTTCCCCTCCATTGTAACAGTTTTCTCTTGCCTCTTTTATATAATTTATCCTATTCTATCTCTCCCTTTCTCCTCTCATTATATTCCTCTCTCATCTCTTAATTTTATTTTTTAGAT
>CM053588.1:240356881-240387420 GCA_028646515.1 Pseudochirops corinnae | reverse complement strand
TATCCAGTTCTGTCGATTCTCACCTGGGTAGTGAGAGGGCTGTAGGGGCCTCCAGCTGGGGGAATCTGCTGGGTGGGGCCTCTCAGACCGCCGCGCTCCGTCTGCTCCCAGGTCCACGCTGGCGCCACTCCCGCGCGCTCTGCTCTCTAGTTCATACTTTTCAAGAGTGTCTGAAATAATCTATTTTGTCATTTCTTACAACTTAAGAATAGTCACATACTGCAATTTATTTAGCCACTTCCCAGCTGAAGGGCATCTCCTTAGACTCTAGTTCTTTGCTTCTTTTTTCCCCCTTTATCCACCTTTCAGGATCAATAAGTTTGTTTGGCATGGGACTATTCCCTTCCCAGTATTATCCTACTTTTTAACTCCTCACCCCATCTCTACTCATTTCTCTGTTCAGTTAAATACATTTCTAAACCAATTGTGTGTGTGTGTGTGTGTGTGTGTGTGTGTGTGTGTGTGTGTTCAACCCCTTGTGGTTTCATTCTCCATTCAGATTGGACTGAATTTGATTTGATGCCTACTGCTTCCACTCCTTTCTTTATGCACGTACTTTTTTTGTATACTTTGTATATTCTTCTTCTGTCGTACCTCAATTATGAGAAATATCAAGTTCTACATAACTTTTTCCTACTTCCTACCCTAGAATATTTCTTTTACTCTTCCTTTTCTTTCCCCCCTCAGAATAGAACCAATCCACACCAGGTCCTCTTTTTCCTTTAGTTTCTTTTTAATACTTAATTTGAACTAATACTTAGTTTCTCTTTAATACTTAATTTGAAGACATTAAGTTTATGAAAAGACATTTCTTTCTTCTCCCATTTGAATGTTAGCATTGCATCATTATATAATTCCTTCCAATTGCTCAATAAAATTTGCCTTCTCAGATTTCTCTTGAATCTTGTTTGTATTTCAAAGTTCCTATCCAAATCTGGACTTTTCACCAGTAATTCTTGAAAGTTTTCTATTCTAGGGATCTACAAACTATGACTCAAGGGCCCAATCTGTCTTGGCAATCTGTTTGTAGGGCCAGTGAGGTAAGAATTATTTTTGCATTTTTAAATACTTTTGCATTTTTTTTGCATTTTTAAATATTTTACAAATACAACAAAACTTTATTTAAAGATGTAAAAAACCCCACAACATTCTTAGATCATGGACCATAAAAAAAAACAGGCAGCATAATGCACCTGGCCCAAAGTTTACTAACCCCTGTTTTATTCCATTAAACATTCATCTTCTTTTTCTTCCTTTCCTTCCTTCCTTCCTTCCTTCCTTCCTTTCTTCCTTCCTTCCTTCCTTCCTTCCTTCCTTCCTTCCTTCCTTCCTTCCTTCCTTCCTCCCTTCCCTCTTTTGTCTCTCTCTCTCTCTCTCTCTCTCTCTCTCCCCTTCTCTTTAATCTTTTTAGGGTAAACTATTCTTAGTTTTAAACCTATATATTTACCTTTTGAATTTTTCTAATCCAAGATCTTCTCAAGATAGCAGAACCTGCCAGGTCTTGTGTGGTTCTGTGATTTCCTAATATTTAAACTCTTTCTTTCAGGCATTTTCACAAGTTTTCTTTGATGTAAAAGCTGTGGATTTTTGGCTCTCACATTACTAAATCTTTTTCTTTTGGAGTTTTTCTTTGATCAATAGATTCTCTTCATTTTTCACTTTATCCTCTAGTGCTAATAGATCTGGACAATTTTCATTTATGCTTCCTTGAAATATAGTGTCCAGAATTTTTTTTTCATAATCATGGTTTTCAGGGATTCCAATGATTTTTTAAGTGATCTCTCCTTGGGAGGAGGCAGAGTCAAAATGGTAGAGTAAAAATATGAAGAAATACAGAGAATTCTCTTGCCACCATCAATTCTTCCAAACAGATCTAGAAAATATACCAAATCAAATCGTAACTGGGAAATGCAAGAAAAAAAAAAATCATGATTCATTTTTTCTAGCCCAGATCAGTATGAGAAGATAGCCAGAGAAGTCAGCAAACAGTGGGGAAGTAGTCTGTCTAGGAAGATACTAAGGGTATTCTAGCACAAGGAGAGGCCATGCACCAGGGTAAGAAGAGGTCCCAGATCTAGTATAAAGGAAGCCAAGCTTGTACAGAGTGCAGAAACAGGTGCCAACACACAGCTCTGTCACTTAGTACCTAGTTCTGGGGCATAGATCTTGGGTGAATTGAAGAGTGGAGAGAGCAAGTCAAGACAAACCCAGATGAAGAGAATGATTCAAAAACATCTACAAGTTAAGCTTCAAAGGAAAACACAGCTTGTACACAAATTCAAATAGAATTTCCAGAAAAGATAAAGCAAGAGTATTTTTTCTAAGAGTAAATTTTTTTTAAATAAATGAAATGTGAGTGCTTTGTTGTTGTGATTTAGTTGTTTCAGTAGTGTATGACTCTTCACGATCCATTTCTTTCTCCTGATCATTTTACAGATTATGAAACCAAGGCAAATAGGGTTAAGTGACTTGCTTAGGGTCACATAGCTAGTAAGTATCTGAGGCTGGATTTGATTTTAGGTCTCCATGACTCTAGGCTTGATGCTCTATCTACTGAACCATCTAGCTGCCCAATGAGAGGGCTAGAGGGAAAACAATACGGAAAGTAAATGATCACTGTGAAAAAAAGAATTCGAAAGGAATTTAATGGATTGGCATAAATCTTGCCCAAGTAACAAATACCCTGAAAATTATAGTTAGTCCAAAGAGAAGTCAATGATTTTATGAGAAAATGAGACATATTGAAACAAAGCCAAAAGACTGAAGATAAAAATAGAAGAAAATATAAGGTATCTCATAGCAAAACACAACTGACCTGGAAAACATCTAGGAGGCAAAAAATTGGGATTCATTGGACTATCTGAAAGTCATGATCCAAAAAGGTCCTAGGCACCCTATTTTAAGAAGAATAAGAATAAGAATAAAATCTGGCCAGATCTCTTAGAACCAGAAGACAAAATGGTCAGTGACTGGCAGAGCCAGGATTTGAAATGAGGTCCTCTCCAAATCCAGGATTCTTTCCCTTGAATCACACTAAATCAAGAGCTTAAAAAAGTGTACATACCATTAAAGCTAAGCTTGTTTGATAAATTCTTACTTTTACAATATCTCCGACACCTCATCTTTCTTATGAGGATATCTCCTCCTACTTTGTTACTGGGGAGTGTATTTGGGGAGAAGTGAGGGAAAGAAGAGTGAATAACGGCTGTATGACTTGCTGTGGGTTGACTGCTATCATTTAAAAAAAACGGTGATCTCTTTTCATCCCATCCATCCTCTATACTAGCCCTGGAATGATTCATACTGTCCTTATCCTGGCCCCCACTATTGCTCTCTGCTGCCCTTTCCTAGCAAAGCTGGGCAGCAGTGATGAAGAATGTGACAGGTTTGGGGAAGTTTCCTGAACTGATGCAGAGTGAAGGAAGCAGAGCTGGGAGAACAATATCCATGTTACATTAGTTTACTTTGGTCCCATTTCCTGAGGGCTGCAAGCATTACTTCCTTAGTCCTCCCCACCCCAGATTCTCTAGGAGACTAAGGGGGTTGAGAGAGTCTCTGTTCTCTACCATTGGCTACCATTGGCTCTGTTCTCTACCATGATCTACAGATCATGTTCCTCCCAAAGTTAAGGAGTCAGAACTAGCACCGCAGTTCCATTTGACCACCTAATATCAGATTAGTTTTTACAAAAAAGGATTTATTTCATAGGTACAGATCAAACAAGAACAAACATTTCCCTTAACAGTTGGGAGAGCGGTATAATCCTCCCCCCCCTCAGCCCCCTCCACATACTATCTTGGTCTCTTAGGATGGAAGGAGGGCCCAGCTCATAGCTTAACTCAGTTACTACATAGTATTATTCTTACCATGTTTAAATCCATATCCTCCCTTGGGATAGAGTCCCAAATGATTTGCCTTTTTAGATTTTCTCTGTTGGACTGGTTACAACATCTGGCTTAGCATCCTGGGCTCCAACTTCTATAGCTTAAAGTCCCAGATGTTGCCTCCCCTCTCAGCATCTAGAACTGAAAGGACAAAAGAAAACAGACCCAAACCCCAAGCCCACCTCTAGAGTCACATGACCTAGGTTGAGATAGATGACCCTCAGACTCTTCTCCCACTCAGGCATCTCCTGCTATGAGTTAAGGAGTCCATACCGTGACACAAATTCAAGACAAAGACCAAGAGTCAGGTCTTTCTAAAGATGCAAAAATTCCAGCCATGCAGTCAACAGAAAGAGGCCATTGTGTGGTCGGTCAGTAAAAAACGTCCTCACACATGCTAGTTCTCCTGTTTCCTAGAAGTAGGTATCAGACATTTCTTGTTAAAATCCCTCTATCTTAGGTGATCTGGGACATGCACCAAATCTCAGTCATATGCACAATCATAATAATATAAATCAAAATAACACTAATATGAAACTAAACACTGTGTTGTTGTAATGACTGATCTTGGTCCTAGATGTCAGATGAAAATCACAATTTCTTCTATCTTGAAGAGGTAGTGATTATGGGTATAGAATGTTACATATGTTGTCATGTGGTCCTCATCCTGGTTTTGCTTAACTGTTTTTTTATTTGCAACAAGGGCTATGTTTGTGTTTGTAGGGTATATCTAGAAATGACTGATGTAAAAAAAGACAAAATATTAATTTAAAAAAATAAAAATTAAATTAAGGGATTGGAGTAGATGAATTCTGAGATTTCTGTCAACTCAAAGTCTGTGCCCCTGTGGTCTCCTAAGACATGGATGGATTATTTGTGCCAGAGGAATGAGTGGCCACAATAATGAAGTCATTGAAATGTTGAAGCAATTCTGTCATTTTTACATCTCTTCCATGTATACCTGGAGTCCTGTTGCTCAATAGTGGAATCATAACAAATGGTTGTATTTCTAGGCTAATCAATGATTTTTGAATATCTAATCCACGAACTGTCAGCTTTAATGGCCAGCTATGGGCTGTGACATTTCTGTTTATTCTCTTTGACCAGGAAATCCATCATACAACTAAGTAGAACTAAGTAGGGGCTGTCAGAGGCTCTTTCAATAATGATCAGCTTCCCTTCCTATTTTTCTGAAGCAGGAACCTAGTTCAGTAGTTAAAAGATGGCTTGTAGAAAAGTGGCCCTTATCTTCTTGGGAAAATGGGATTCGTTAGGATCATACTAGGTGTTATATTCCAGTTGATAAATTTTGTTGGGTTGAAAATTTCTCCATTAATGGCTTTAGTTACATCCAATCAGGTCTCTCTTGGGCAGACACAGGTAGAGGAACACCCTGAATACCTCACACTTACCATCCTTATATATCTATACAGTTATCTTTTAAAATGTGATATGTATGATTGGTCCCTTCAGACTGTGCTTAGCATTAGCCTGGAAAACCTGACCTCATTCTTAGGTAGCCACTCCCTACTCCACCTCCCTTGACTGGTATCAGTTGGCTTATTTGTTTGCTGAAATGGTCCTTCTGTCAACTTAGTCTGACCTACCACAGAGCCAAATCCCATTATAACTGGGAAAAGCTCTCTCATCTCCTTGAGCTTACTAGACACTGTTCTTCACATACAAATATACTGCTGTGATCTTCAATTATTAAGACACATGCTTTGAGCTGTTTTTCTAGGAGTGGGGATGGGTTTGTACTGATCTATGTTCTTGCTTCAAGTTCACCTTGTGATCAACACCATGTATTTCCCAGTAGGTTGACTAGAGTTAGAATAGAGTCATGAGAGAAGCTAACTAAAATATAGTGGGGGTGGGATAGACTTCAAACTTATGACCTTGACCTCATTAGCTTGGCTTAAACCTATTGAGAGTCCTCTAGGCTGCGACAGAATGCCCTTTCTCTATCCATTTTGGATATCGAGGTGTTAAAGCACAAAACAAGAGGAGATAACTTTTCTTATTGGTGGGGGCAGGGAGGAGAAGGTTTAACTTCGTTTACTTTAGTTGGGAAGTCCTTCTACTCAAAACCAGAAGAATTCTTCCAACCAAAAATAACTGTTATGTTATCTGAAAAAATAAGACAATACAAAATCCAACCAATGGATGTTTTATTCAGGACAAATGAGTAGTTCCATATTTTTCATGTGATTGTGAGTCTATGGATTTCTTACAGTTATCATGGCATAATTTCATTTGAATAGTAAATGTCATAGATAATTCTCGATAGAGGAATCTTCCTGCTAATTCATTTCCCCTGATTCCTCTTTAAAAGACCATCCTAAAATGGAGAGAGCACTGGGTCTGGAACTATAACGCTCTTAGTTTAAGTCTAGCCGCTGGTATTTACAAACTGTAAGACTAAGTCACTGAACTCTCTGGGCCTCAGCTTCCTCATCTGTAAAAAGGGAATAATAACACGAGTAGCACCAATAACGTAAGATTATTGTGAGGTTCAAATGAGACAACTGTATATAAAGTAATATATACATTTGAGTTAATATCTGTGGTGGAAGGATATCATTGGATGCTCTGAGTCAAGAAAAGCAGTCAGTTCACTAGTGCTAAAGGCCAGGCTGTACAAAAACATCGTAAGATCAATCTACCTAATCATTAACCCCTTTCAGAATACTGTCCATTAGTAAATGAGATGTAAAGAACTTGGCTGTGCTGAGAATCATATGAGTTATTTCATGACATTACTGAACAACCTCATCACTTGCTTGTATACAATTTTGGGACTCACTAGTCACTAGAATGGGCAGCTAGATGGCAAAAGTGCTGGTCCTGGAGTCCGGAAGATTCATCTTCATTTATTCAAATTCTGCCTCTGACACTTACTGGCTCTGTGACCCTGGGCAAGTCACATAACTTGTTTGCCTCAGTTTCCTCATGTGCAAAATGATCTGGAGAAGGAAATGGCAAAGCACTCCAGTATTTTTGCCAAGAAAATGACAGATGGGATCACAAAGAGTTAGATACAACTGAACAACAACAGTTGTTGCTAAAACACAACAACTAGCCGTTTTAATTTCTTGCTTACAAATATAATGACAGGACAGTCATAGGTGGACAACAAAATGCTATTTAGCCAGGCTGAAGTTGAAACATGTGAAGCAAACACTAGCCTGGGAGTCTTTGAGTTAGCCACAACCCTAATTAGCTTGGTAGGATTAAAGTATCATAGAGTTAGACCTGGAAGTGATAACAACACCTAAAGCAGCAGCAACAAGAACAACATAATAGGTGGTATCTATATAGGTAGCACTTTAAGGCTTGTTAGACACTTAACAAATATTAATGTGCAGCAGCCCTGGAAAGTAGGGGCTATTATTACCCTTCTTTTACAGACAAGGAAACTGAGGCAGGCAGAGATTAAGTGACTTGCCCAGGATCACACACACATGTTATTTATATGTATACATATAACATATGTGTGTACATGTATGTATGTATATTTGTATCTGTCCATCTATATCTCAGAAGGCAGAACTTGAACCTAGGTTTTACCTTGACCGTTACTCATAGTACATAAGTCTCTCCTGACTCTGTCTACTCCACTCCTACCTCTCAATTATCTATCTGATGTCAAAATATAAATGTCCACATTTTTGCTTTCCTATTTTCCGTTTCCATTTACTTCATTTACCTTCTTCTTTTGCTTGGCATCCTATACAGTTTTTGACATTTAAAAACCGCATTTTGTTCCCTTTATTTAATAACAACAGAACCATGAAACTCCCCGATGAATAGAGAAATCTGAGTTTGTACTAATTTGGATGGAAGTGTTAGCACTTCCATCAATGTAACTTAGATCCACCTCAGCTGTAGTTAATTTGAAATCGTATTTGGATAGTTGCTGTGGCATTTTCTTTAATGATTCAGAAGATCAAGCTCAATTTGAAACATAACTACTGCTATCCTTCATAATACATAGCAACGCTAATTTAGAAAGCAGCTACATAGCACCATAGCATACAGAACTCCAGGCCTAGAGTCAGGAAGACTCTACTGGAGTGGTTTGCATTTCCTTCCCTAGTGTGTCCCCATTTTACAGATAAGGAACTGAGGATAGTTAAGTGACTTACCCAAGGTCAAACAGCCTTGGAGACCAAGTTTGAACTCAAATCTTCCCAACTTCAGGCCAGTACTCTGTCCACTATACCACCTAGTAGCATAGAGACTTTCTATATTGGTGCTGTGAGTTTTACTCCTTGCTACTGAACTCAGCCAAGTACAATACAATCTATTTCCTAGATGTGTGACCCTGGGTGAGTCAATTATCCCTTTTTACCTTGGTTTCCTCATCTGTAAAATGAGCTGGAAAAGAAAAAGGCAAACCATTCCAGTATCTTTGCCCAGAAAACCTCCAACGGGGTCACTAAGAGTCAGACATGACTGAAACAATGGAACGGCAACAATTTAGAAAGGAAAAAGCTTCTACTGAATTTATGATCAGGTAAGAGAATGGCTTTCTTACATTAGAAAAGATCATGCAGATTGCACATTCTTTTTTTTTTTTCCAGGGGAAGCAGCTTTTATTCAAGGAGGACTTAGCTACTGCCTCCAACAGAGAAGGTGACACAAATTTTTTTGTTGCATCTCTCCAGGATCCTCACACCTTTCCAAGTACCAAGGAAATGGTAGAATCATGGTCCCAACGTCTGCCAGCTGCTCTCAGCTCTGTCCCCAAGTGATGCCAGACTATGAGCAGAGGCAAAGCTCATTTATAGCAATGCAACCCAGAGGTCCAGTCACTGAAACTTCAAGGCAAAAGGCAGAGAAAGCCCATTGTATCAGCTGGGTGGATGAAGGTGGTGATGGCTGAAGGAAGCAGGAGCCAAGTACATCAGAAATTCAGGCAGAGACGTTACTTCTGGTGAATCACCCCCTTCTGGATCAGGTCTGGGATCTTTACTGCCAGCCAAAGGCCCAACCCTAGAGCCACAAGATGAGCCAGTCCAAACTTTGGTACCTTCCTAGCCCACAAGGGTTTAAAGAGTTCAGTTAGGCATATTTTGCCACCCCTATACATCTTTGCCATTTTTCCATCTAGTTCAGGGACAGCAATCTCTGGTGCAGTAGAGGGATATGTAATCAGGATATCAAACTCGAGGTCAAACTCATACTTAAGTAGGTCATGGATGTACCAGCATTTTCCAAACCATCAGGTCCCTTCCTTGTTGGATTCCACTTGTAACCAGTCATTGTCAGCATTCTTGTTATTCTCCACGTACCGGGTAAGAGCCTGATACTCCTCTTTGAGTCGTTGCACCCACAGCTCCTGATCCCAGGGCCTGGCATTCATTTTCAGCACCGGGATCTCAGACACAACATGCTGGCTGGCCTCGTCTGCCATCTTAGGTCAGGGCCCAGATTGCACATTCTTGAAAACAGAATCGTCCATCAGAAGAGGAGGGTAAGATCATCATAGGATCCAAATTAGAACTCCTTTGATTTAGGATTTTAAAAATAAGCAAGGACTGAATGCTTCCAAGTGTATGCCCCGTCTAGATGTGATCACACCGTTTAGCATATGTGTGTTTATTGTGGTTTGCAGCAGCTGATGTACAAGAGTGGGAAGAGCTGTACTTTACAATGATTCTGAAAAGCAAGGAGAATGTATTAAATAGAACAACCACCATCAAAAAAACAACCACCCAACAGTGTAGACTGCATGTGTGTGAACAGAATAAAAGACTTACCCCTGCATCAGGTTTCTTGCTTTCTCCTCGCCTCTCCCCACCACCTGCATTAGCAATCACCATCAGTGCTCATCTTTGAATATGAAAAACAATAATATATACATGTATAAAAATGTGCATTTTATTAGCCCTGCCTCCATTATCTCTCCTGTCAAAACTCTTGCCAGGGAAAACACACACACACACACACACACACACACACTCCACCTGGGAGTTAATTGAATCCAACAAGGCAGATTGTATAGGAAACCAGACCTAAACAAATTAAATCTTGCCTCCCAGGGAGTGCGTGAGCCGAGTGGTCAAGGAAACACAGGGGAATAGCTGGAGATCAGCAGTAAGGAGAAACAGCATGACTGTGTAGATTTAAATCTGTGACCTCTTGTGACCACAACTGGACTAATATAAACTTGGTTTCAATTACAAAGGCCTATCAATTACTAATGCTCAGTGTCTCATTTTTTGACCATGTAGATAATCTTGGAACCTCTGAATTTAGCTCACTTTTCCAATAAATTTTTTGAAGATTTTATATATATATATATATATATATATATATATATATATATATATATATATAAATAATATATAAATATTATAAACCAAATAGATACATAAAAAAGCACTTGGCTGAGTTCAGTAGCAAGGAGTAAAACCCAGAGCACCAGTATAGAAAGTCTCTATGCAACTAGGTGGTATAGTGGATAGAGTACTGGCCTGGAGTTGGGAAGATTTGAGTTCAAACTTGGCCTCTGATGCTTACTTACTAGCTGTTTGACCCTGGGTAAGTCACTTAACTAGCCTCAGTTCCTCATCTGTAAAATGGGGACACACTAGAGAAGGAAATGTGAACCACTCCAGTATCTTTGCCAAGAAAACATCACAGAGGAGTCCATGGGGTCACAAAGAGTCAGATATGTGTGATAGAGTGAACAACTGAAGCAAATAGATGATGAGGACCTGTAGAGTGGTGCTATGTGTAGAGTAGAGTTATGTCGTGCCGTAGACAGAGCGTGGAGCCTGGAGTCAGGAAGACTTGAGTTCAAATCCAGTCTCAGACTCTTACTATATGCCCCAGGGCAAGTCATTTAATATGGTTTGCCTGAGTTTCCTCATCTGTAAAATGATTTGGAAAAGAGAATGGCAAATCACTCCAGTATCTTTTCCAATAAAAACCCAAGTAGGATGACAAAGAGTCAGACACAACCGAAGTGACTGAATAATAATGAGTAGAATTGGTGTAGTTGGAGAACTACAGTGATGGCAATGTTTGTGCCCTACGTTATGTTTCTAGTTTCTCTTCAGGTCTTCAATGTCCTTCGTAAAATATGGCACCCAGAACTCAACACTACTCCAGATGTTGTCTGATAAGGGAAGAACACTGGGGTAGATACCTCCTATTCCCCGGAAGCTATGCCTATCATGGCAGCCAAAGATTGCAATAATTTTCCAGTCATTCTGGAGAGGAAATTGGAACTCTGACCCTAAAGCTACTAAACGGTGCATACCCATATTTCCTCTGTCCTTCTTAGTCCAAACATGAATTTTCTTAGTCAAGAAGACAGAAAGAAAAAGGAAACTGAGTAGTTCTGCCTTCCTATATAACTTTAACCTCCCCCCTCACAAATCTCAAAACATCTTTTTGTTGTTCTTAGCTTTCCTTGACCATCATTAGTTCATTCTGGTCTTTTCTACTCTTGATACTATTCTTATGGAACCATCTAACACTCGCTAAAATGTGAACTTCTCACGAGAAAGAAGTGTTTCATTTTTGTCTTTATATCTCCAAAACCTAGCACATTGCTTGGCAAATACTAAATGCTCAATAAATGCTTATTGATTGGTTGGTCGCCCTGGTATTCATTCTCTGTTATCTGCCTTTGCTTCATCCATTAAAAATCCATGTTCTTTGATGAGTTCTTCAGGTATCACCATTAGCCTCTTCCATCAGAACCGTCTTTTTTATTTTTAAAAATAAAAATAATTTTATTATAATTTGACAGCTATCAAAAACTATGATCATTGTCATATATAAAGCCAGGGGAAAAAGGGATTGAATAGGAGACTGTTAATGTACCATGTACAGTTTGCCTTTTAAAGTATATATATATCAAATTTAAAATGACTATTAACACACTGTCCTTCTTGTCTATCTTTTCCTTTTGCTTTTCTCTGTATATTTTGAAATGTTTCATTGATGCTCTTTTCCTTCTTTTCCTTGCATTATTTTCACTGCCTCCTTTTCCTCCCCTCTGTAATGCTCTCCCTTTTCCCAACAAAAGCTATCTCTTTGTATTATTCACATCTGGATATATGTTATCTCATTTTGTGCCTACAGTCAAGCCATCTCTTCTCCACCAAAAGGTGAGAACATTATTCACTTTCTCCAGTTCTTTCTCAATGGACTTGATTCTTGGATTAGAAGCCTAGTGATGGCATTGTGGAATTTTAAAAAAAAAAATAGGAGCTGTTTTGTGAAGGTCACCATGTTGAGTTGAGTGCATTTGGGGATCAGTAGGGGTGGAAGAATACTTGTCAACATCGTGGTACTAGGAGAAAAGTGGGATGTGGCCTAGTGAAAATAAGTTTTTATGCTCAGATGCTAAAGGGGAACTTACTCTTTGCATGTGCATCAAACCCATTCTCCATTGTTGCTAACCATAAATACATGGGCTAATAAACTCATGAGATAAACCATGTTTCCTCTAAGTTACTCTGGGACCTCAGAAGACTATGATTGAGGATCTATTGGGGAACAACAGCTATATCTTCCCTAGCACCCAGAAAAAATGCTCTTCCACAGGAGCTCCTTAAAAATGTATTTGTGGATTAAAATGAATTTGTTTAATACTGTTTGATCAAAGGCAAGGTATAGCAAAAGATTTGGAAGGATGGGTGCAAATCCATTCCCCAATTCTGAGGGAGAAAAACAGCTCAAAATATATGTAGGGGGTTGATTAAAGAAGTACAGTATTTTGAACAAGTTAATGAGGTTGCTAGGCCTTTGTTTGGGATTTTGATCAATATTTGCTGTAAAGAGTGTAGAAATGCTTCTTGGTACTTCCTTGAGAGTAGATTTCATTAATGGACAACTGTTTTCAGGTCAATAGGTCTCCTGTAGGGGTGGATGGTATGTGTGTGGGGGGGTGGGGGGAAGCCTTTTTTTGTTGGCCTATAAAGAAGACCCAGTAAGAACTTTTTGGCCCCTTTCCCCTTTTAGCTTTCTTTGGAAATAGCCTGAGAGCATAGTGATGTGAGGGAGCTAAGACCTGGTAGGCTTCTCTTTATAGGCCAATACAAAGGGGTAGCTCCTACCAGAACACTTGTCCCATTGGGCTCCTAGTCATCTTGGGACAGTGTTTCCTATTGTTATTGTTCAGATGTCTGATTCTTCATGAACCAATAGACTATAGACCATAGCACACCAGTGCTGTCCATTGGCTTTTCTTGGTGAAGATACTGGAGTGGTTTGCCATCTTCTCCAGTGGGTTAAAGTAAAGAGAGGTTAGGTGTCTTGCCCAGGCCTCACACAGCTAGTAAGTGTCTGAAGTCATATTTGAACTCAAGAAGATGAGTCTTCCTGACTCCAGACCTGATACTCTATCCATTATACCACCTAACTGTCCCTGGATATCTCAATCTTCAAAAATACTCCAATAAATTGGGGCCAGTCTAATTAATGTTTGGGCTATCAATCAGTCAACAAGCATTTATTAAGCCCCTATTACATGCCAGACAAAATGCTAGGTACTGGATATATAAAGACAAAAATGAAATAACTCCTACCCTCAAGGCACTTATATTCTATTAAAGGAGACAGCACATGCTCATATATGTCTCCACAGCAGGCTTCTCACTGAGCATAAGCTTCCTTATTAGGTTGTAATCTCTTTAGCCTTTTTTCTGGTTCTAATGGAAAAAAAAATTTCTGGGGAATGAAAACCCTCTACTTGGAATACTTAGAAGAATAAATCTTTAAAAGAAAAGCAAAAGGGGTGGGTGGAGCCCAACTTGTCCTGTTGTTTCTAATATATTTTAAAGCAGCCACCAGCTGCTTCAATAACTTTATTGTCCTAGCAGGATATACAAGGAGTGCGGGCTGCTTGGACAAAGGGCTGTCAAGCTTCAAGCCTCACTGGACACATGAAGTGGGTGGAGGAGAGTTTGCAGAGAAAAGGAGGGAAAGACCAGAATTTTTTCATTCTATTTAGGAAAAAGAGGTCTGGAGCTAAAGGAAAGGGGCCCAGTGTCTTGCTTGAGTGAAGTTCAAGCAGTGCCCCACATCCCCCCAACTGCTAATCCATTAAAAAACAACAACAAAACCTGATCAAATAGGTTTTACAAACATAATCCTTCCCACAATGGAAGTAGGATGATAAGTAGGTGCTGCCTCAGATCTGTGGCTCCGGATGAAGCCTTTCTTAAATTGGCAGCTCAACACATGGCAAAGAGGCCCTTTAGAAATGCCTGGGGTTATGACATGTGACCTCAGAGTAGCCAGTGGCATAATTTAGCCCTGCATGGCTCCATCTTGGGTCTGTCTGATAAAAAAGCAAGCAGTGGTGAGGATGAAGCAGGATATTTGCTGCTTTAGAAGCATTCTGAGAAGGTGGAAGGAGAATAAATTAACCCCAGGCACTTTTCTATAGAGCTGCTTTTATTTAAAAAATGTCAGATTTTTAAAATATAAATGAAATTTAGTCATAGGATGTTAGCGTTGGGAGAGACGTTAAGGGGTATAGCCCCTACATGTTACAGATGAGGAAACTGAACCCTAGAAGGGCTGAGGACCCAGATCACATAGCAATCATTTGTTAGAGCTGAGATTTGAATCTTCACTTCTGAGTTCAAGGTCCATTATTCCCTTGTTTTGAGACAAGGAGCTCAACTGAATGAAATACCAGTTTTGTTTGATATGCTGGAATTTTGTCCCAATAGGGTCCCAGAAATATCAGTCATAAACTGTTGAGTGATGGAGAGGGCTTCCAATTTGAATCAAAGTGTCAACAAAAGTAGGCGGCACCTTCCAAATAGCGCAGTGAGGTTAGTGAGGGCCTTGATTCAGAGATTTTTTGACATTGTAGTTTTATCTCAGGCCATATTCTTTTAGAATATGATTCCCATTAAGACTGGTTCATGGGGAATTTGTTTTCAAATACATATATCTTGATATTTCACAACATGAATAATTTACTCAACATCTTGTCAATTTTTTCAAAATAAAATATTTCCCAAAGGAGAATTTTAAAATTGAAATTTCAAAATTGAAATCAAACTCATTATAAAATAGCAAATTTTCTTTAAAAAATGTTGATTCTTTAGATACCTATTACTTGACTGTGAATTCTTCCCTTTTCCCCCTTTGATAGCCAAGTCCAAACTGCTGACTAGCCATGATGTTAAGGTGAATGTTGGCTATGCCAATGAAATGTGAAGCCCAAGTAGGTTTTACTGACTCAGCAAAGTTTTTGAGTTAGAGCCCGCTGATGGTGACGTAACTCACAAAAATGATTGACAAGGCCTTAGAGGGGTTGCTATTTGCATTGGTGAAGAAAGTTAAAGATCACGGATTCTGAAAGTATTAAAACAGAAGTAAATTTGGAATACACCCACCCCCCCTCCCCATCTTCCTGTACCCATTTCTAGAACTCAGGTCATATAAATCACTGTTGAGGAAGAATTGGCTAGAGGTTCCTTTCTACGGTTACACTGCTTTGGGACAGGCAAGAAATGGTTTTCTTCAAGGATTTAATCAGAGGAGATTCTTAGCAGTCATGAGGATCATAGATTAAGACCTGAAATGGATTTTAGAGGCTACCAATTTCAAATTACCTTATTTTACAGATTAAGAAATTGAGTCCCAGAAAGGTGACTTATCTAAGATTTTGGTTGTTGTGGTTTGTTCTTCATTTTCAAAGAGGACCAATGACATCACAGGTGATATCATGACTAGTGGGTGAACTGGATTTCAGTGAAGCAGAGTTGCACAAAGTTGTCAGCCTCACTCTCTATTCCAGGGTCATCCAAATCCAGGGGCAAGACAAAAGCCAAGACAGGTGATGGCCCAGGATGCAGTGGATGACCTTGGCATCTTCAGTGTATGACCGAACTTTAAGTGTTCCATACCATGTACTTCAGTCACCTTCATGGCTGTTGGGACAAATTGTTCTCATCTGCCCATTCTACCAGTGAAAATGTTCACATTATTGGCGTAGGCATTCCCCTAACTCACAGACAGGTTTGAGGCCTGTTGATTATCCTCATCCTGGTAGAGCCCATCAGACAAGGTGGTTTGCTGATATGTAGCCTCTGCTCACAGAAGCTATAGTTTCCTGGAGTCACAGGTGAGAGTTAGGTGGCAGACAGACACCAATGGTGTATGAGCAGCCCTGAAAAGTGCTTGGCAGTCTTCATACCAGAGGCATTAGTCCTCCTGGACTAGTAGTAATTAGTATTCTTCCTTTTACTGGTACAGGGATTGAGCATTTATATCAACGAATCATTGGCATGTAATACAAGTAGTAACAGCTAACATTTACATGACACTTTGAAGTTTGCAATGCACTTTGTATATGTGTAATATTAACAGGGTATAAGGTCTTTCTTGCCCATTAATAGACCTCACGTGGAGTCCATTAAGGGAAAGTTTCTTAGGGGAGGCTTGCTTATAGGAAGGCTTTCACACATTTGGCTTGTTTCTAATTAGGCCCTGAGTCAGGAGGATTGTGGTGCCTTCTGGCTCTGAGAAGCATACATATACTCTGAGTTGGTGTTTTGCTTTGGGGGCTTTTTTATGAGAAGGCTTTTGTGATTCCCTGGTCGAGATTCTGAGTGGTTATATGTTCAGAGCTCCCTGCCTACTCAGATGTAAAGGTTCTCCCAATCCATGGATATATGTAAAATTTATAGTTGATTCAGTCAGAACCCTATCTGTTGGTCTTTATTTCTCTGCTTGTACTTTCTCTGAAGTTCAGGGTTCTGACTTTTCTCCTGAAGTAGTGAATGTAATTTAAAAAGATTGTTGACCCCTTAAACAGCTCTCTTTCCTATAAAAGCAGATCTAAGAATCTGTGCTAGCAGCCATTTTGGCTATATCAGTGTGGTTGTCACTACAATATGTTATTTCATTTAACTTATTTATCAGGCATACTATTACATATTTTCAGCGTGTTCTAATTAAAGCTCTTCTAAAAAGTGTGGACATTTATATCCTTTTTCTTCTCTCTCTCCCCCCATGGTTTTTTTTTTTTTTTCATTTTTAAAGGTTGTATTGCTATTTAAAAAAAAAGCCTAGGTGTTCTGAGATTAGATTCGGGATAATTTAAAAGAAATTTTTTTCCTTTTCTCCATCCTAGGCTAAGAGTAAAAGACTGAGTATAAGGGAAACTAAAGAAGCCAGGATCTTGTCATTTTGTTGTAATGAAAATAGTAAGAATTAATGCTTTCCAATGAGAAACTTAAAAACTTTTACAATTATACCAGAGCCTTACTGTACACATGATGTTGTGGAGAGACATCTATATTTAGTGTCAGAGGACCTGGCTTCAAATCCTGACTCTGCTTTCTGCCTGTGTAAACTTGGGCTAATTGTTTAACCACTCCAGGTCTTAGTTTCCTTATTTGTAAAATAATAAGCTAGAGTTTCTCAAAGATTCCTTTGCACATTGAAATCTGAGAGCCAATGGTATAAGGGATGTTAGTGTATTATTTTACCTAAAAGTAGCAAGTGAATCTTTTTTCATAACACTTTAATCTGCAGCAGCTAGGTGGCACAGTGGATAGAGTATTAAGTTCTGGATTGAGTTCAAATCTGACCTCCGACACTTACTGTGTGACCCTGGGTAAATCACTTAACCCTGTTTGCCTCAGTTTCCTCATCTGTAAAATCAACTGGAAAAGGAAATGGCAAACCACTCCAGTATCTTTGCCAAGAAAATCTCAAATGGGGTCATGAAGAGTCAGACATGAGAGAAAGCGAGTGAACAACAGTCTACAGTGAGTTCCACAGCAGAAACCCTTCTCCCTATAATTCCTAAGTAAAGAGGTTGTATTCTTATGTTGTCTCATCATCATAGCACTTATGTAAACCATAGATTCCCAGAGTTAGTGGGCATTGGACAAAGCATAAGGAAACCTGGGTTCTAGGCAGAGCCCTATCTAGGACAAGGCAGCTGGGGGTCACCTGTGGATACTGAAATGAGGAGTTACCTTTCCTGCCCATAGCACTGCTTGAACTGAATCTGTCTCCTCCCCAAACTCTACAGAGTTATGGGTAGGGCTGCCCCTTTTCCTAGCACAGCTGGACTCAAAGTCTGACTGTTTTCTGGTTCTTCCCTGCTGTTGCCTCCCCCAGGCACATTTTCCCTTTCAGCGTCCTCCATGGCATTGCTATGAATGCTGCTCCGCTCACCCAGCCCGAGTTCCTACCACATGCTAGCTACCTGTGGGGTTCATTTTCCTCTTCAGCTAAACCATCCACCATACCTACTCTGTGGGGTTATTATGAAGAAATAATATATCTGAAAATGCTCTGAAGAATATAAAGTATTAGAAACCATTATTATCCCCCTTCAAACCAAAGAAAAATTATAATTGTATATTCTTCTCTTTATTATCTCCCGGGACAAAGAATATAACCTTCTTTGGTGCTGTATTCTCAATGTTCCAAAGCCCTTACAGTCAGGGAATTCTTCCTAATGTCAGATTTCAATCCCTCTAGGAGGTAAACATTAAGATTTCTGTTCCTGTTTGACAGCTGAGGACACTTGGGCTCAGAGCACTGACGTGACTTAGCAGAAGGCACACAGCAAACTCGACAGGGGTGACGGGCACTTGCACATGGTTGCTTAGACTCCCACCTCCAAACTCCTATCTACTAGACACATAGCCTCTATTCCTAGTTGGTAATCTGTTCCCTATGATTAAATCTATTTGATGGCTCATTTTAAATCAGCTTTAATTGAACGCTTGCTGTGTTTTAAAAATACTACTCTCCCTATCTATGTAATTTTTCTTTCTACTTTATTACTTTCTTAAGCACAAGACTTTTTCTTTCTTTTTTGGAAATAGCCCATAAATGTTTTGCCAATCCATCATTCTTGGGGGAAGGGAGGTTTACTTGTCCTTCATTATCTGGTAAACGTAACCTGTTGATAATCCCTGATAGATAATAAATATGTTTTGAATCCTACAGAAAAACCTCTCTTAATTAAGAGTAATTTATCCCTTAAAGTTTCAATGAGCTGTAAAATCACCACTTTGCCCTGAGACGCTTGGTAACTGATGGAACGTGATCTTTAGCAACAGGGTCCTGTAAGTAGAGAGTAAAAGTTCATCATCAGAGATGATGTTTCTTTGTTCTCAACTTTAGCCGATGAATTGGGCCTCCTTTGCACTCTAAATTTAATTCTTCTTGTATTTCAGGTGTCCTTGGGTACAAATAATAGAATCACAAAAGAAGTTGTCTTGATGAATAATTTCTACTTTCCAGAGACTGTATGCCCCAAAAGGCAGGTAGAAATTATAAGGCCACTGTAGCTCTATTAATTTTGTGTGTTCACGGGAAGAGGGCTGATTGGAAAAAAATGCCATGAGGTATATCTGGAAAATTGTCCTTATATGGAATTATATGATGGATCTAAGTATTATGTTTAGACATTATTTATTAGGCTTGATTCTACTGATGAGAAGGCAGTAAATTGCTTACTTTTTTTGAGGGAGGGGACTTAGACTATTTCAATCTGCCCTGATGAATCATAAAACATGGAAATAAACATCACTGCATTTATCTGGATTTTTACATACCCATTAGTACCCACTGCTCATGCCTCTAGGGGCCATTATATATTCAGAAATTCCCAAGTAACAAGGTAAAATCACACATAGGTGACAGTAGCCAACAGTTACCAGACAAATCTTCAATCAACCACATCCAGCTGGAAACAAAACTCCTTCCAATCAAACACTTGAAACCAAGGTCTGGGTTGAGAGAAGAAGCTTACATTCAAACCAGCTGGCTGAACCCTTCACATTTTCCAAGATTACTTCCATTCTGTTCTTAATGTATTTTCACTTTGCACACTCAAGGCATACTGGTAGGGGATGATTTCAATAGAGGAATGTGTAGTCGTTTTCATAGAAAGATGCCACTTCTCTGACCTACTGGCAGTATGACAAGTGTTTTGAGATGCTCTCCATGGAGTGAAGAAATGTCTCTCACTGATAGTTTTTCCTCATTTTTCTCAGGCCTTCTCTGAGCTCGGTGATCCACATCTGAAACTTGAATGGGATAGGGAAACCAAGTCAGCCTAATGGAATCAAAACAAGAACTGACACCAGGCACTTCTTACAATGGCTTCTTTCTAAGTCTGAGAATTGAGTAGCATTCAAAGGGTTACTAGGAAATTTGGAGAAGAGAGAAGAAAAAGTTCAAAAGAAATAGCAATTGATGTAAATCTGTAACATGATTTCACCATCATTCAATCCTGTTACTACCTTTGGCATCCAGTTCCTTTATGCTCATCAAATAACTCAGTCCTCCATACCTCAGTTGAAACAGAGGCTTTTGCTAAATCACCCAGTAGTTAGTATCCTCTCCTACCAGGAAAAAAAAGTTTTCATTTTTTTTGTACCTTTTGTATTCACTTATCTGTGAACCTGTTGTTTTCACCCAATCAAATGCCAGCTTCTTGATGGCAAAAGTCATGAAACTAAAGACCTTCAATATTTTAGGATGAAGATATCAGAAACTAAAGTTCTCATTGTGTCCCTCATGTGTAGCCCACTTTGGGGTACATAAGTAGGGACTTAATAAATACATGTTAAATTGAAACAGAACATTTTCCATTTTCTTCCTACCTTAAGTAATTCTATAGCTCTCTCCTTGCATCATTTTTCCACGTTTCCTTTTCTTCCTTCTCTTGTGGCTGGGTAATGAAAATGAAATAAGTTTTGATAGGCAGAGATCTAAAGGGTCTGAGACCACAATTTTGGGTTAAAATATTTTGATTTTACATTTATGATGCAAAAGGAAAAACCCTAAGTTTTTGTGTGAACGTTGAGTGATTCTGGAGCAAAACAGAGACTGTTTTCATAGGAAACAGACATTAAAGAGACTATGCTAACCATATTTGACCATATTTTGTAATATTTTCATGCTTTAGTAAGTCAAGACAACACAAATCTCAAGTTTCAAGGGAGATGTAACAATAAAGGCAAAAAGACTTTATTGCAGATTATAAGAAGTCAGTTTAACGACCAAGGGATCAACTCTAGGCTCATTGCTGACTCCTTTGGGTTTAAAATTCAATCTCACAAGCAGTCATTCATCTACTCACTCAAGGGGGGTGGCAATATATGTCGAAAGTGGATTTCATTTTTGTAAAATATATATGGGCTTTAATGGGCATGGGGGGCAGGGGTGAAAGATCAGAAAAAGCAAAGTGGCACAGTGGATAGAACATCAGACCCGAAGTCAGAAAGGCTTATCTTCATGATGAGCTTCAGACATTTATTATCTGTGTTACGCTGGACAAGTCATTTAACCCTGTTTGCCTCAGTTTCCTCATCCGTAAAATGAGCTGGAGAAGAAAATGGCAGATCACTTCAGTATCTTTGCCAAGAAAACCCCAACTGGGATCACAAAGAGTTGGACGGAAGTGAAATGACTGAACAGCAGAAGTTAAAATGTGGTTATACTGCTTTCGTATTTATCTTCAAAGCTGATATTATGGATGAGAAGGAAGGTACCCTTCTGCCTGTTCTTGTTAAAGATCCATTTTTGGACCCCATCGTCTCCACTAAATAGAAACTAAATCTTCAGGGTGGATAGATTGAGATTAGATAAGAAATAGGGATCTAGTCTATGTCAGGCATTAAAAAAAAATAGATGGAACTTATATGCAACATTGGTGAATATATATTTGCATTTAATTTACATAATTGCTGACATTTATATTATGCCTTACAGTTACAATGCATTTACTTATGATTGTAAATATTATGACCTCAATTTCACTGATAAGTAAGCAGTCACAGAGAGGTGAAGGAATTTATCCAAGGTCCTACCGATGGGGAATATTAGAGCCAGGACAGTAACTCCAGGCTTCTGGCTCTAAGTTCAATGCTCTTATTATTGTATTTGAGGGTCAGCTGAAGGAATTTAGGACACTTAGTTTGGAGAACAGCTGACTTAGAGTGATCTTTGTTTGAAGGACTATCATGTGAAGGAAAGATTAAAGTTGCTCTCACTTGCCTTCAGCAGTTAAGTGATAGGATGTTGGATTTGGAGTGAGGAAGATCTGAGTTATTAGCTGTGTGAACCTGGTTAAATCATTTGAACTTTCTAAGCCTCAGTTTCCTCATCTGTAAAATGGAGATAGCATCTCCTTCACAGGATTGTTGTGAGGATCAAAGGAGATTATATATCTAAAGTACATTGTGAACCTTAAAACATTGTGTAAATGCTAGGTTCCATCATCATCACCATCATGATTTTTTGAGAGCAGAAAAAGAAGCAATGGATTACAAGAAGTCAGACTTGGACTTGATGCAAAGAATCATTTTCAAAACTCACAACTATCTAAAAATTGAATGGACTGCCTTAGGAGGCAGTGGGCTTGCCATTGCTCACGGTCTTCAAGTAGAGTTTGTGTGATTATTTTCTGGGTTGCTGAGAAGAAATTCCTTCTCAGTTTGGATCAGGTGACCTCTGAGGTTCCTCCCTACTCTGATATGCTGTGATATACCCCACTTTCAACCTGTCCTGCAGGTTAACATCAAACTATTTCCAAGTATGTAAGAGAAAACAAAATAAGGCAATTTATACTGATATATAAAAGCCCTATTATAAGGAGACAATATGAATGAATTGCATATATTACAGACCTTTTAAATGAATAGATTAAATTGTCTCTTGGATTCTCATTACCAGAAGGTTGGCTATCAGACCATTTCCAGAGCCACAGCAACACGTGAGACTAT
This sequence comes from Pseudochirops corinnae, assembly GCA_028646515.1. Lineage (NCBI taxonomy): Eukaryota > Metazoa > Chordata > Mammalia > Diprotodontia > Pseudocheiridae > Pseudochirops > Pseudochirops corinnae. The sequence continues at coordinate 240,364,790 of CM053588.1, read as the reverse complement.
CTATTAAGGTATGTAGGAATTGTGATCACTATTGATAGATGGAGCACCTATACTGATCAGGTCATAGATATTTTGCAATTTTGAAGAGTCAGCTCTGTTTCTGAGATTCACCCTTGACATGAAGGGTCCAGATGTATTTTGGAGTAATTCTTACTTTTCTGTAACAGCATTAATTTGACTCTTTTGTTCTGGCTCAGGTAGAACATAAAAAGCTCAGAATCTGACATTCAGTGTTGTAAGAATAGCCACTGGCTGTCTCTTTCAAGCCCTCAGGTTCAAAAGACATCTAAGCATAGAGTAGTTTTACTTATACAGAAAAGCATCAGAATTTAATTCAAGACCACAATGAATCAATTACTCCCTCATCCCCATCCCCTCAACTCCCAATGATTTTCTCCTTGTTGAGGTCAATAATTTAACATCTTTTCCTCATATTCCTGATCTCTGAACATAATTGATACTAGGATGGGGCTGAATATGGGTGATATTTTCATTTATTCTTTTATATTCTGTTTAGGATGTCAAACTCAACAAAAATGTCATGAAAATCATCATAATCATGATTAAATAGATTGTGGATTTTTAACCTATCCATATTAGCTGCTTTCTCCACCAAGAGAATATCCCTAAGGAAATTCCTCTATGCAGTGCAAATATGGGCAAGCAACTTATTCTGTTGAATTTTCAACTTGATTTTAAAACCATCTTGCTACTTGGCAAACTGAGACAGAAATAACAATAATGACTTTTCAAGCCCGTAATATCAGCTTTGTCAACAGAGGAAACATGCCTTGCTGCCCTTACAACTCAATCAGCTTGTAAAACTTCCCTGTGATTTTACAGCTTGTGATTTTCAGCAGTTGACTATCGAAAGGAAAATGGATGTCACTTTGTTTTTCTTCTCAAGACCACAAAAAGAAACCAGAGAAATTAATCCAGTCTTGTTAGATACTCAAAGTTGGCAAGTCAGGAAGTTGAAACAACACATAAAGTCACTGGGATCAATACTGGTGGCTTAGAGGGCACTAGTAGACACATACTGGTGGAAGGAGCAAAGAGGCAAGGAACCATGGCTACTCCAAGCCCTGCTGAGAGAGGAAAAGAGCATCTATTCAAGTGGGCACTCATGGGAGCTCACGTGCATGCACACACACACACACACATGCACACACACACACACACATGCACACACACACACACGCACACACACACACACACATGCACACATACACACACATACACACATGCACACACCCTCTTAAGGTGTTATGAATTGGGTGTTTCTAGGTTGATTACATCTGTTAACAACTGGGCTTCTAAACCATCCCCAGTAACTCTAAAATCGATTTAAGTGACCTGTGTCTGAATTTCAGGTTCATTCTGTGAATAGAATAGGGAGAAAGGGAAAAGGGATTTTTTTTGGGGGGGGAGGATGTGGGGAGAAAAGGGGAGGTGGTGGATAGAGTCAGAATGAAGGAGCTGCTCCCTCCCCAGATAATAAGCTGAGGAGTAATTCTCAGAGCTACCCGTCACTGACCGAAGAAGCTTGATTTCAGCAGGCATTCAAATTCAATTGCAACCAACATAGAGCCAGTGGTAGTTATTTTACGGGCCTCAGCACTCAGTGAAATCACTCTTTGGAATCAAATGCCCCCAGGGGAGTAAGTGATTAATGCTGACTTTGGACGTTGAAATGTCCAATCAATAGTGAATACCAGAAGCCTACTGTTCATAGTGGTGGTGCAGTGGTGGGTTCACTCATATCCTGAAATCAAACTGAGTAGTTCAGAGAAAAGAGGAAGGATAGCAAAAGGAGCGAGAAGCGAAGGAAGTTGAGATCAGAAAGATTCCAATAATTATGGTAATTATAATGGTAATATATGCATTTGGTACTTTGTGATTTATGAATTATTTCTCCTCTGCCCCCAGCAATGTCCTGTAGGTATTGCATTTTATAGATGAGGAAACTAAACTTGGGACTTGTTAGTCACTAAGTGACTTGCAGTAAACATTGACTATTAGTTATGTTTCTTAGTTTTAACCTGTAGGTTTTTGAATGTCATCTCTGGGGAGTGTGAATCATTTCACAGTTCAGAGTAAACAGTTATCTGATTTTCCACTAACTGTCTCAGTTTTCCATCTGCAAAATGGACAATTACCTAACCCACAGAGAAGTTATTTAGGCTAGGCAGCTTGGAACAGTGGAAAGAGGACCAACTTTGTAGTTAGAGAAAGTTAGAGAATTCAGATCTTGCCTCTAATGTTTCCTCTCTGTATGACATTAAGCAGATTAGCCAGTCAAGAAGGATTTACTAAATGTTTGTGCCACATATGGTGGTACATACCTATAATCACTATTTCTGGGGAGGCTGAGGCTAGTGAATCACTGGAGCTTGGGAGTTCTGAGCTTCATGGGCTAAGCCAATTGGATGTCCATGCTAAGCTATGGTGAATTCTCAAGAGCAGAGGGCTACCAGGCTGCCCAAGGAAGAGAAAACTGGTCCAGGTCTGCAATGGAAGAGGTCAAAGCTGTGGTGGGATTGGGCCACTGCACTTTCAATTTGGGCAAAAGAGAGAGACCCAGTCTCAAATGAATACAACCAAAAAAAATACATGTAAGTGCTGACCATGTGCCAGTCACTGTACTAAGCACGAGATATCAAGAAAGGCAAAAAATAGTCCCTAATTTAAAGGAACATATATCCTAATGGGAGAGACAACATGTAAAAGTCTAAATACAACCAAAATATAGACAGTGAATAAGAAGGGAAATGCATTAGCATCTGGGGAATCAGGAAAGGCCTCCTCGAAAGGTAGGATTGGAGCTGGGTCTTACAGGTAATCAAGGAAACTAAGTGACTTGATCTCCATGGCTCCATTTATAAAATGAAGAGGATGGAATGGATGACTTCAGACGTCTCTTTTGCTCTATGTCTATGTTCCCATATACAATGTTTTCAAGATGCTAGAGAACCTTTTCTAAAGATTCAATAATAATGCAAAAGAGATATAATTTATAAATGTTTTATCATTGAAAAATTTTAATTAAACAAAATGGTATCTTTTACTAAATTATTTCCTATCATATCCTTAAAGACAAAGCGGGGATAATCAAAAGAATCCACATTAAGGAATCAGTATTGGTTGGTTGGTTGTTGTCCTTCATTCTCAAAGAGGACCAAAATGACATCACTATGTTGGAATCAAGGAACAGTGGGTCTAACTGTGGTTGGTCAGACCAATATGAGCTCGGAAGGCTCAACCATAGGTTGGGCACAAATAGTACATATGAACATTTCGAGTGGAGCTGTCTCTGACTTTGCCCATCTCGCATTTCTTTTGAGCTGTTGCAATTCTGCCTTGCTCATAGAGTATATCACCTTCTTTGATGTGGGCATGACATGACATGACAGTACTGTGCTAATCTCCCATATCTCACAATTGATTTCAAAGTTCTTCAAGGAAACCTTGAGAGTGTCCTTGTATCACTTCTTCTGACCTCCATGTGAGTGCTTGCCTTGTATGAATTCTCCATAAAATAGTCTTTAGGCAAACGTAAGTTTGGCATTTGAAACATGGCCGACCAATCAGAGTTGTGCTCTCTGCAGCAGAGTTTGAATGCTTAGCAATTCAGCTTGAGAAAGGACTTCAGCGTCTGGTACCTTTTCTTGCCAGGTGATCTTGAGAACCTTCCTAAAACAACTCAAATGGATTCAATTTCCTGGCATGGCATTGGTAGACTATCCAGGTTTCACAGGCATACAACAATGAGGTCAGCACAATGGCTCTGTAGATCTTCAGTCTGGTAGTCAGTCTAATACCTTTTCTCTCCCACACTTTGGAGCTCCCAAACACTGAGCTAGCTCTAGCAATGGGTATCTCAACCTCATCATCTATATGTACATCCCTTGAATCTATGCTGAGAACTGCTATAACTAATGGTTCTATGTATGGGTAGTATGGTGCTGGCTGGTATTAATCATTAGACCAAAATTTAGCACAAGTAGCAGAGAATTAATCAATACCTTTTTGAATCTCAGTCTCAGGGACTGCATTGAATGTGTAGTCACGAACCAACGTTCCCTCGACTTTAGTCTTGGCTTGTAACCTTTTCAAGTTAAATAATTTACCATCAGTGCAGTAGCTGACCTATTAACTGACTGAATCAGTAGAGTGAACTTTGTTTAAAATCATAGACACTATGAAGGATCTGTGTACTTGGGCAGAAGTAGCCTAATGGAAAGGTGTGCTAGCAAGATCCAATTCCACATCCCCCTCCCAACAAAATACTTCCCAAAGACCTTGGCTGATGACTGAAATTCCACCATTAGAGTTTCATTCACTTGATTAAATGCAAATATCTTTAGGAGGGGTAACTATCAGTCCTTTACATCTTAGTGTGAATGAGTTTCAAATGCTTTCTTGAGAACAGTTTTGATGGAAATTAAGGTAGAGGGGTAGAGATACAGGATTGGAAAGCTGCAGACATCTTCAAAAAAGGTCATGGCTATCCACTGTGCTGAGGTCTGAGAGGTTTTAGGAGTAGTGGTGTCAGACAAATAGGAAGGAGGGAAAGCAGAAAGGCAAGGAGGCAGGCAAGAAGGAAGGAACAATCAATCAATCAGATGAATGCACAAATGAATGAAAGATGGAAGCATTTATGTGCCTACTGCGTGCAGGCACTATGCTTAGCTTTCCAAATATGATTTTGTTGGATCGTCACAACCACTTTGGGAGATAAATGTTTTTATTATCCCCATATTACAGCTGAGGAAACTGAGGTAGACAGAAGTTAAGTGACGTGCCTGGATCACAGAACTAGGAAATATTTGATGCCACATTTGAACTCAGATCTTCTTGACCCCAGGTTATGAAGGACAACAACAATGCTGTCATTTCTATTTTCAAAACTTGCTCAGAGGAAATCCGAATTCATGTAAAAATTTATCTGACACAACAGAAATGGGAAGATGCCATTTCGAAGCAAGACTAGGGTTAGGAGTCATTACATATTGGACCATTTCCTATTCCTGAACCTCTCCCTTCATTATTAAGTACTTACTCTATTAGGAGAATAGACAGGAAAGAGGAAGTTGGGGAAGTTAACATTTGAGAACTTGTAAATGATTTCTTTCTTTTTTTGGAGGAGGGAAGGTAGGGCAATTGGGGTTAAGTGATTTGCCCAAGGTCACACGGCTAGTTTTTGTGTTAAGTGCCAGAGGCCGGATTTGAACTCAGGTTCTCCTGTCTCCAGGGCTGGTGCCCTATTCACTGTGCCACCTAGCCTCGCCTTGTAAATGATTTCTAATGGAACCACACCAATGCTTTCTGGTGTTTTGGATTATCATGATTATTCCTTTCTCACTTTGGCCTTGATGGTGCTAGCAATGGTGCAGTGGAAAGGGAATCAGATCATGAATGTCTCTGAAGCTCAATTTTTCAATGTGTAAATGAGGAAGTCAAACTAGATGGTTTCTAAATTCTTTTTTTTTTTTTTTTGGAGGGGAGAGGCAAGGCAATCAGGGTTAAGTGATTTGCCTAAGGTCACACAGCTAGTAAGAATGTTTGAGAACGAATCTGACTTGGGTCCTCCTAACTCCAGGGCTTGTGCTCTCATGACTGCGCCACATAGCTGATCCTTTTTTAAAAAGATTTTTACTTTTTAATTTTTAAATTCTTTCCAATGGAAAAAAAGGACAAACAATAATCTGTAACAGTGTGTTAACCCTACCCAAGATGAAAAAAAGTAACTACCATGCCTTTTTCTGAAAAAGAGGGTCTGTAGTTTCTTCCAAGTTGTTTATCAGTACAGGGTCTCCAACAGCTTCAAGAATGAAGGACCACCACCACCACCACCACTGACAACAACAACCTGTCTATTACATAGACACAATTATGGATATTGAGGAAATGATTTGGAAATGAAAATTCTATAGTTCCCAATGTGTAGCTGGGTGAGCTGAAAGGCAGTGTGGTTTAATGGAAAGAGCAGGGAACTTGGAGTCAAATCACATTGGTTCAGTTCCCCACTTTGCTATTTATTAGCTCTGGGATCTGGGGCAAATCATAACTTTTCTGAGCCTCAGCCCCTTTATATGGGAATAATAATTCCTGCTTTGCATGGATCATTTACTGTTGTAAAGGTTAAGTGGAATAAAACACGTGAAAGCTCTTTGTAAACTATAAAGCACTGTATAAATAAGTGGTGTTATTAAGACAAAATAATAGTTATCAACGAGCAGCTTCAAAGGTACAAAAATCATACAAAATCACAGATACTCAGAATTGGAAGAGATCTCAAAAATCTCTATAGTCCCAGGGGTGGAGAACCTGCGGTCTCAAAGCCACATGTGGCCCTCTAGTTCCTCAAGTGTGGCCTTTTGACTGAATCCAAACTTCACAGAACACATTTGGATTCAGCCCAAAGGCCACACTTTAGGACCTAGAGGGCCACATGTGGCCTCAGGGCTGCAGATTCCTCACCCCAGCTTCTAGATCATAATTTCTATAACCAAACTCAACACATTGTTAATACTCTTTTATAGTGTAGTATCCTCCTTTTTCAGGAATTACCCAACAGTCATGTCTCCTATCCTGAATTTCATTTTTAGGCCTATAATCCTTTTTTCCTTTATTATGGTTTTTTTTTTGTATATACTTATAATCTGTTCTCATTAAATCCTGTCTCCTGTAATTGAATGACAACGGCAACAAAAACCAAAACCACGACAAGCCAAAACAAACCTGAAAACTCAAACCTTCATCATAAAATAGCCCAACAAAACAAATGTTTGTCTCTCTCTACCTCTTAAGCTCATCACCTCTCCGATAGCAGGTGAGTGACAGGCTTCATCTTTAGTCTTCTGGACTTGTGGTTTATCACTGAATTGATAATAGAGTAATAATAATAATAGAGTTCCAAAGTCTTTCAAAGATATTTTTCTGTGACCTTGTTGTTCAGTCATTTTCAGTCATATCTATATGGTATTACATAAATTGTTCTAGTTCTGCTCACTTCACTCTGCATCAGTTCATAGAAGTCTTCCTCATTTCCTCTGAAATTGTCCACTATTATGTTCTCAACAGACCTGTAACTAGTAAGACTGAATATTTTTTGGCTACAGGTACAACTCCCCAAGCACTGTGAGACTCCAGCACAACTATATTTCATGTTTTTTCACAGTTCACCACATAAATTTTTATCATTTTGTTGATTACCTACAAAAGCGGCTCTTACTCTTTGGGAGTCAAACTGTAGAGCTGAGTGGCTCTTTATTCATGTAATCCCCTGGAGCTGAGGGTCAATCAATAGAGGCCTGTACTCACAGTTCCTAAGAATCTTGGCATCTCTTGTAGACATTATCACCCCCAGAAAACCTTTATTGTTACACTAGGCAATTATTGTATGAGCTGTCAGCAAAGCAACTGTCTCAAGACCTAAGAGTCCCTAGAATGGAAACCTGGGATAGGAAAGGTTAACATTAAAATTCATGCTTTCAGTGGTGTCGTTGGCACAAAACTCCTATTTCTGCATTTGTAGACTATGTAAAGAACAAAATACCAGCCAGGAAAAAGGGAAATGAATCACAGGACTAACATGGAATCAATAGTGACAAACAATATGGAATAGTAAAGGAACCACTCTTTTTGGACGCTTACTGAAAGTAACTTTTCATATATGTTCTAGGCTTTTTAAATATGGGAGAAAGCTAAGTGAATTAAAGCTGTACCATAGATTAACTGAAGCAGGAGTATTTCTTGTGTTACTAGTTAGTCACTAGTAATAACAGGAAAGTTCTGAAAACAGTTTTACTGAAGTCTTGTTCTGAGATCTATCTTTCTTTCCTTCTTTTTCTTTCTTTCTTTCCTTCCTTCTTTCTTTCTCTTTCTCTCTCCCTGTCTCTCCCTT
>CM053588.1:240215066-240356381 GCA_028646515.1 Pseudochirops corinnae | reverse complement strand
CTTTCTTTCTTTCTTTCTTTCTTTCTTTCTTTCTTTCTTTCTTTCTTTCTTTCTTTCTGACTTGGCCTCTAGCTTCTTGAAGGTTAGGCCAAGAAGGCTAAAGTTCTGGCAGGTTCCCCCAAACTGGAAGGGCTTTAGGTATGGGCCTCACAACAGAGTATGTATCTGAACTAGTTGAGCAAAACTCCAAGAGACTTGTCACTGGAAGACTGGCCACTAGGTAATCAATTATCTCATCTATAGGAACCTATGAAAGGTCAAAGGGATAATGAATGTTCCTTGTTAATGAAGGAGATACTCCAGGTGATGAAACCATAGATAAAAGGTAAAGTCAAAGACCATTTTATTTTTTATATTCCCCAGAATCTAGTGTAGTGCCTGGTTCACAGTAGGTACTTCAGAAATGCTTGTTGAGGGGTAGAGCTAGGTGGTACAGTGAATAGAGCACTGACCCTGTAGTCAAGAGGACCAGAGTTCAAATCTAACCTCAGACACTTAACATTTACTAACTGTGTGACCTTGGGCAAGTCACTTAAGCCAAATTGCCTTGCCTTGCACCCTCAAAAAGGATAAAAAAAAATGCTTGTTGATTGATTTATAGATCTTTTGAAGTATGAAGAACTTACTGTCTACTTGGGGAGCCTATCCCCCTTCTGGAGAGTTAGGAATTTGTTTCTTATATTTAGTTCGAATCTACCTCTGTAACCTTTACATATGGTTCCTAATTCTACCCTTAGGGACCAAATAAAATACTTCAACCATGTGACAGTCCTTTAAAACTTACATCTCCCTTCCCCTTCCATCTTCCTTTTTCCTCCATCATCCCTAAGGATTCTCTTCTCTGGACTAGACATCCTCATGGCATTAAAATTATCTTGGGCCAGTGTGCTTATGTGTCCCACCACTGCATTAATCTCTCTCATTTGGACATATTCTGATGTGGTAGGGATCTTTCTAGGATACTCCACGTGTGTTTTGAAATGAACAGAATATAGGAGCACTTTCACCTTCGTGGTTCTGGTTACCATGTACCTCTTAATGCTTCTTAAGATCACAACATGTAGAGATGAGGACATTTCACCTGGAGATTGTTTGACAGTCCTTCAGGCTTCTATTTACTTACTCAAAATCAGTAGCACAAATCTTCCAAGTATGAGGAGTTAGTGGGAACACACTGAGCACTTCTGCTATGATGGAACTGAATTACCTCTATACCAAGGTATGGTCCATGACTCTTCAACAAGCTTCTCACAATACCTCTTTGCAAGAAGGCAGCATATATGTATATACACATATGTATACGTGTATGTGGGTACACACAGATATTGCTGTTTATAGGACTTCTCTGTCAGCTTTCTACTGATAGAGTCAATCTCCAATTTTCTGACAACAGACATGAATTAATGATGCAGAATTAATTACACTGAGCAGAGGGAGAAACAGAGGGGTTGGAACTAAGCCCACACTTACTGGGATGAGCCCACTTTCCCAAGGTGGATCTTACTTCCCATCTGAACCTATCAATCTTTTTTTGCATACAGGTCTTCAGCTATGGGGACTGGATGGGAATCATATTCCAGTTCTGGCATTGGTTCAGAGATTCAGGTTTGTGCTGCTATTTTAAAAGGCAAAAAATTTCCTGCCATCACCTCCTCCACTATTTCTTCTGATCGATTTGGGAGTTGGCAAAGTGACTTGAAAAAAACAGCAATAGATTTGTCAGATTAAGATAGTAATTTACTTCCATTAATTTGAGAGACATCAGCCTCTCACCATGAGAAGAAAGATGGCTACCCTGGTGGGTTACATTTCAATTCACTAGATTTTCTTGCTTTCTCTTCTAACGCTGAGACTTTTCCCCCTTAGTCAATAAACGCCTTCAATTTCTACCTCAAATGGCATTGAACGAGCACTCATCAGTTTATATTTCAAATTCTCTCAACAATATTCAGCTAGATGAATCTGTTTAATGAGCAGTGGATTAGTCCCTTCCTTGGCCCACTGCAGATCTGGTTCCCAAAATAAAAAAACCAACAGGAAGCTGCTGGTTGAGAAACCATGCCACCTACAATGGTGGGGAACATTGAAAAGACATTCTCCAAACAAATGTTAACCCGGGGAAAAAATTTGAATATATACAAAAGATCAGATTAACAATAGATGAATGGCAAATGAGAAATCCGCTGGTGACCAGCCTTTCCAGGGAGCCAACTGGAACAATATGGATTATTTCGGATAATTTATGGTTTGCCACTATTTATTCTCTGTCTCCCATGTAACAGCCAATGCCCATCTTAGACAGATAATTAGGGAATTATCATATTACTTAACTAAGTAGGACAAATTGTATTGTGCTTCATGGTAAACCAACCTAGGGCAGCATCATTAGCATTGTTTAATTGTTGTGAACAAAATCTGTGCATTTGAATGTATTCATTTTATTTGTCAATACCCAAGAAAGCTTGACTATTCCCTTCCTATCAGGCTTCTCCAATACATTAGTCACTAGGTATTTTACGGTTAATACAGACAGCAGTGTGGCAAAATGTAGGAAAATGGAAAGGTCAAAAACATGTTTCTATTATGAAAAAAATGAATGATAATGACATAATTTTTTCAGCTCATCAGGCTCTTTGCTAAGTGCTGCTGTTATTGCCAGATCAGTAGTGTATAACAAAGAAGGGCTTTCTGCAGGCTGCTTCATTAGGCTGCCCTGTAGGACCTCACCTCCAGACCTTTTGCTAATCTGTTGGCCAGCTCAATAGTCTTGTTAGTTCTATTCACTTCTTCCTGACAGCGGATTTTCTCAGCTGTAGCCCTCTCAAAGGCGATGGTTAAGGCAGCCAGGTTTGTGTCTGGTTCCTTTAAATAAAAACAGTAAGAGACAACTTTGGACATTGTCGGAACAAGTAAAAATATCACCACTGACTTATTTTATATTGCAGCAAGTTAAATTATACAGTGTGTCCAAGAAGTAAACACGAAAGCTTTCTGGATACTGTGCCAATTCACACAATGAGACGGTGCAGTAGGGGAAATGAAAGAAAAAGATATTCGGCAGTTTATATAATCTTTGTTGTTTGTTCCAAACAGCATTAGGGGGAAACACACATACACAACACATTCAAAATCCTAGGGGGAAATGGAGAATGCCATTTTTCCAGACAAATTACCTGAAAGTCATGAAGCTATAATAGAGTTTATTTGTATATAACATTAGAACCAATAACTACACTTATTACCGAGTGTCACAGAAAACATTTTGCATCCAGAGCTGACTGTAAGAGAGACCAGGGGGGAAGCTTTTAAGGTGAAATTTGAAGAGAGGTGATGAATGAAGAACTCAGAAGGAGGGAGCTAGTACTGGGGATAGAAGGCAATCTGAGCAAGAGCAGTATCTCCAGCTGTGGAATGTTATGGAGAAAGGAAGCCAAGAAGATTGGGGGACCCTGAGGAGCTGGTTGGAATGAGGTTGGAGACCACAGGGGTTAAGTGGACTGAATGGATAGGAAAATTAAGATTTCTTATATATATATATATGTTTATTGAGGCAGCATGATGTTGGGGAGAGTGATGGGCTTGAGAGCAGATAACTCTGAGTTCAAATCTCTCCTCTGACACTATGCATTTGGGCAAGTCATTGAGACTCTATGGACTTTGGAGACTCTAGGAGAGAGTTACTGTGACTAAGTAACAGATGAGTTGCAACCTGCTATTTAGAAGAGAATTCTCACACCAGGAATTCCTCATACTGAGGAAATCACTGATCCTTATCTTAAGTATATATTAGTTATATATATATATGTTTCTTTGGGCGGTAAAGGTAGGAAGATCTTTTGGAGAGTAAAATTAGGATTTAAAGAGGGAGGTGTGGCATGGGCATTTCACAGAGCAATTGCTCAAGGATAATATCACTTTTAAGTTTAAGGATCATTGTTCTTTTGGGTTTTCCTTTTTTATTTCCAGACTTTGGGCAAGTTAGTTAACTAAACCTACTGATGTTCACGGAGTGACATTTTAGTCATTAGCATTATTAAAACAGTTAACATATGGAAAAATAGCAATGGTGATAATATACTTTGGTTATATAGGTCATATGAGACTCTAAAAGTCCTATCTGGTGCTAGAATTTGTCACCTGAGGAATTATCAGTACATTTTACAGAGGAAGGAGTCACAAGAAAAAGATTTTTCTGAAGATGAATGGAAAAGAATTATGCTTAGGGCCCCGAAAGCAATGCCAAGGCCAAAACACAGACCTGTCACAGTATTTTTTGATCTTGCAGAGTGACAGTATTTCTTAGCTTTCCTCATAAATCTGGCCATTACATAAAACTGCTTAAGCCAACTCACTCATAGCTTTTTTAATAACCTGGCCTTGGTCACACTTTCTGTACAGCCCTCCCTCCATTAAAAGCAATATACGGTTTAACTAAAATAGTTGGTCAAGTGGAAAGAACACTGGATTTAAATTCAGAAATCTTGGATTCATATACCAGTTATACTATTTATTATATATGTGACCTTTGGCAAGTCATGTAGAGTTTCTGGGTCTCAGTTTCCCGTCTATAAAAGGATGAGTGTAGCCTCTTTCTGTTCTAACTCAATGATGATCCAGCTAACACATAATGTAATAATACAGAAGCTTTGACTGATGTAGGAGGAAAGAGAACCCTCTTTCTCCTCTCATGTTATTGTGTTAATATCACAATCTTGTGTTAATAACAGCACTAATTCTATTGTTCTGAAGCAGGTATGTCATTTCACTGGTATAAAGAACTCTCAGTGAGTAATATTTGTATACCAATGCGTTTTGGTACCTTGTTGGCAATGTTCACACGACACTTTATATAGCATTTTACAACATGCCTTCGCATACATGATCTTATTCCTCTTCATGATAACCATGTGAATTAAGCATGGCAGTCATTATTATTCCCATTTTACAGATTCAGCTGAGGCCAAGAGCTGGAACTTGGGTGTTGAAATTTTAGAAGGCATGGACAGACTATAAACCCCTTTGGCAATATAGAAATAAATAAACTTAGCACTCAGTTGTCAGGACTAATTAGTTAAAAAAAAAAAAAGGAAGAAAAATAGGAAGCTACCACACAGACAGTTTTATGCCTACTCCTAGAACAATCCTCTTGTCTGCCCTGCCCCCTTTTCTTACAACAGCCTTGCCAGCAGCAGCTTTTTGGTGACTCTACCAAAAGAGGGGGCTGGTGTCTTGTCTCTCATTCACCCTCGGCTCTCCTGTACCCTGGAGCCTCTCCCTCTCCAGCTGAATTTGTCTTAAAAGGTCAATTTGAAGGGTATATTTTGTGCTTCTTCCCTTGGGTACCAAACTTATCAAAGCTGGCTGTGCTGAGGGGCTAAAGATGATGTGACTTGTCCAGAGTCACATAGCTAGGAAATGGCAGTTATAACTAGAAAGCATAAATTTTTTTGGCCCTTATCTAGTATTATTTCGAGTAGTCCCATAGTCAAGGTGTTACATGACTGAAGTAGTGACAGTTCCTAGATTGTTAGGAGGCCCGTTGCTACCCCATTTTGGAAAATGAGGCTGTGACAGCCTTACACTGTTTCTCCTACTTGTTTCTTCAGTGCATCTGCACTGGTAGAGCCCCAAAGTATGATGTAAGCAGCTCTGTATGATTTCACCTCCTTCCATATCTGAGGTTCTCTGGCTGTGCTAGGGGAGAGTAGTGACCACCCCCTGTTTTGTAGCAGGAGAAAGGTAGACTTCAAGACCAACTATCCCAAAATGATGGAGGTGATGGTGGGAACTCCTAGTTGAGTCCCTGCATGTTTGGGGACCCACTTACAGTAGCCTACAGGTTTATAGGAGCTGTATCTGGAGATTCACCAAAAACTCTCTGCTGTTCTTCAGAAAGAAAGCAGAGGCTAAAGTCTCAAAATTCCTATTATCTTCATTCTTTAAATAGGGATTCCAGAACCACAATACTGCTAGGAGCCAAGTCACATACATTCTGACCTTTGTATGAATACCTTTGGTGATACTGTTCACGATTCCTTACACTCAGCACTTTTTTTCAACTATCTACTTAAATTCATAGGTTTTCAAATACACTCAAGTGCATATCTTCTTGTCCTGGTCTCAAGGAACTAGAGATGAGCTGATAATTCCCATTTGGAATTGTAGCTGTGTCTTCTAAGTAGGCTGGAGGTGGGGGAGTATTTGCTAAAGCACAATTTTAAAAGGGATATTGATAAATGCCATAATTCATAGTTTAAAAGCTTTTTGACAGAACCTTGTGGTTTGACAAGAAGAGAGGGAAAGGGAAGTAGGAAAGAGAAAAAGAGCAGAGAGGGAAGAGGCAGCAGGAACCAAAGGAAAAACAGAAGAGGAAGCAAAGGAAAAAGGGAAGAGAAAGCAACAAGGAAAGGAAAAATGGGAAGGGAAGGAAAGGATGAGGAATTCTTTATATCTCTTACTTTTTTTTAAAAAAAAGTACTTCTGTTCTATTTTTGCATCATTTTTATTTCCAAATTTATCTCTTCCCTTTTCCTCTCAGAGCTATCCCTTGTAACAAAGAAGGAAGAAGAAAGTGTGTGTGGGGGGGAGCAATCAGCAATGCTAACTAACACAACAAAGCTGAGTTTGACTATATATGTAATGTTCCTCATTCATACTACCCTGCCTCTGCAAAGGCAAAAAGGTGTATTTTTTTTTCTCATCTTTTCCTTGGGGCCAAGCTGAGTCATTACTGTGAATATACCAAAATATCTCCCCTAAATTATCTCCCCTAAGGCAGTGGCTGTTGAGAGCCACAGAACAGGAAGGAGAAAGAGACAGAGAGATAAGAGACAGAGACAGACAGAGACAGAGACAGACACAGAGACAGAGTCAGAAGGAGAAAGAGAAACAGAGAGAGACAGAGAGAGGATACAGAAAGATAGAGAGAGGAACAGAGAGAAAAATTTCCTCCGTACACAGGGTCCAGTTTTTCCAAGTTCATATTAAAGTCTGGTGGAGAGAAAAGAAGAAGACCACCTTTCAGGGAGCACCACTGAGGACTCAAGGGAGATCCATTCCATTTCCTTTCAAAGGTTGAGAAGAAAACTAAGTCAGCAAGGAGTCCTTCCAGACCCCCTTTCTTGAGCCTCCTTTTTTTCATTATGGTATTTTTCAACACCTTGAAAGAAAACCTGTGGAACCAAGAAAAGATAATGCCATTATTTCTTCATTTTCCCTGTGTGGCTGATAACAAGGCACATCCCTTCTTTTTACAGTTTATGCATATCAATGTGATTAATGTAAAAAAAAAAAATGAAAGTGCCCAAATCTCTCTCTCTTTCTCTCTTAAAAAAAAAAAAAGCCCATTGCCCTTTTCAAAACAAGGGGAAATTCAGTCTAGTTTCAGTGCCACAGTGATCAAATGGTGTCACATCACTATGGCAATGGCTGCCCAGGCCAGGAATACAGATCAGCTGTAATTGTGCAACGCCTTATTGCTGGTGCATGTCAATCAGAATCTATGAATTGAGAAAAATTTGCTCTGTTCATTCTGTTAAATGATGTATCCAATTAAACCTGTTAGAATTCATGATCTTCAGTCAAGGTTAAATGAAAGTAGTTACTCCTGTCAGCTAGGTGATTAAATGCTGCCTACATCAGGCACATTTATGTGCAAAATTAAAATTTTGGTATAAAGCATGAATCTTTATGCATGCCAGTTAATTATCTTGCGGGTTCTTCCACTTATTAAATGCCCACTGCATTTCTTCTTAATCATCAGCTTCCTTTCAAAACTTATTTCATACTTCACATTACACCAAATTTCAATGTTTAAATGAAATGCCTTATCAATGAAAACTTCCTCTTTTCAAGGGGTTTGGCTGTTGCTATGCTACTGAAAATAATCATTATTAACGTTTCTCTAGTCATTATGCAGGAGCACTCTCCCTGACAGGCTGCCTCATGCCCAGCTCTTGTGGTCGGGATCTCTTGCTAGGTGGTAGGTCGTTAGCACGGGCTGCGTTCTAATCTGAGACTCGTGCTCCATGCCAGGTTATTCCAACCAACTGAGAGCGGCCGAGCGGAGACGCTTCACTGATTTTTTATCCCTGCCTTTCTTTTTCCACCCTGATCTAACTTGAACGGATACAAAATGAGTACAAAAGTAACAATAAGACGATTGACTAACCAGCCAGAGCATGTTTGAATGGGGGAGGGGGGGAGAGAGGTAAGAGGGGAGTAGAAAATATCTTGTTTTTCTTTTCTTCGTGAAAAACTAAACAAAACAAAACAAAGACTCAACCCACGCGGCACATCACAGGCAATAACCAGATGTTGCCTCCACTGTTCAGTTAGGAAATGAATGAAAAATACAGTGGGGGGCTGGTATTTCCTCTTTGAGTGTCCGCAGAAGACACATGGGGGGTTTGAGCTACGTGACATCACCCATACTCGATGTTGCATTTTTGGAAATTAATACACTTTGAAACTAGTGTTTGCACAAGTGTGTGTGTGTGTGTGTGTGTGTGTGTGTGCATGCCTGTTCCCACATGTATGTAAGTAAAAGCAGAGGGGGAAAAAAGTTAAACTTTCTCTTTCACAGGTAAATTTTTATCTACTTAATCTCTTTATTTCAGTAATTTATTTCTCTTTTTATGAGTCAAATGCATTTACTACAAATGGTGAAACTTTGAAATAAGTCCCTCATATTTAATTGACTGCTATTCAATGATCCTAGTAATTTTCAAGTAAATCATATAAGAAGAGCTGAATTGGTATACCATTTATGTAACGTTTTGTCTTATGTTCCTATAACTCCACAGTCATCCGTAGCCACAAAACCACTCAGAATTTAGAAGCAAAAAAGCTACTTGTGTTATTCAATGACATTTCTGTGTATCTCAAGCTGTTATTTAAAAACAAAACAAAATGCTGTGATTTTTTTCAAACATTTAAATGAAAAATAAGAAAAAACAGTTATTAAATACAGATTTTAAATGAACTTTTAAGTTTTTATAGGCTTGCTCTAAAAACAAAAGTAATTTTTTAAAGAGGTAAAATGAAAGAAATTATTTTCAGTGCATAATTTTAATGGATCAATTAAACAACAGTTGATGATACTGCTCAGTTCCCTATATTATGACTCATCGGATGATTTTCATTGCAGAGCAAATCTTGGACATATACATGAATCTCTCAAGAGTCACACCAATATTCAAATGTTAGTAGAAAAACACTACTGGGGTTCTCCTAACTCATGGTGAGTCAAAGAAGTGAGGAAGTTATTGGTGGTCCCACAAAGAACTGAACAGAAATAAGAAGCTGAAAGTGATCCTTTGAAGGGGATTAACTGAACAAGAAAAGAAACTTGAACCAATAAGAGCCATAGTGTTTTAAAAAATTAGATCACAAAGAAGCAAAGCAGTATAGGTTGTGTGAAGTGAGAATAGAGCCTAGTACCTGAAAAAATGGAATGCAAATACAATTCTTCTTCCACCCTGGATTTTGTTTGTGTAGATACCTTGTAGCCCACCCTGCTGGAGTGATGGGACTGTTTCCTACTGAGTTGCATTCATGGAAACTACAGATTTATGGAGAATAGTACAGAGTTAGGATGTAGTGGGACTCCATTAAAAGCTTGAACCAGAATCCTTCTGAACAGTTCTGTCTGTATCACCTGGTTGGGGGTGAAAGGAAACAGAGTGAGGAGGCTGCATGCCCTGTCAATTAGAATGAAAAACCAAGGCAGAGAAGATGAAATGAATCATAAGTCAATAGCAGAGAGTAAACAAACATCCCTTTATGTTAATTATTGTAAATAGGATCTTTTTGTCTGTATATATTATGGGTTAGATGTCTCAAAAGCAGTCTTTCCTGATGTTATCTCTAAAAAAAAAAAACCCACAAAACAAAACCAAAAAAAAAAAAAAATCCAGGTATGATTTTCTGTCGAAATGGTTGCTGTCCCTAAGTGGTTTAAACCTCCCAGTGGAAACAACAACAGTCCTGTCAGAGGCAGAGTGGCCTCTGCCTGTGAGAAATATTCACCTACTGACATGCTTTTCTTGCTAGCTTTTATAACTGGCTTTGCAACTTGGAGATGTAACGTAGCTTAAAATCAACTGTGTGCTTAGTCCTTTGTCAGCCCACACAGAAACAGATCGGGTTGTTCTGTCACACGGCTGTTTTCCCAGGTCAAATAATGCAAGGGCATGAAGGAGAACTGGGTCCTATTTAATCAAACTCTTTTGATTATACAAAGCTCCAGACTTCGTTCCAACAGGGAAGCCTCTTCTGGGACAAGGAAAGAAAAGGTTCAATCTTCAGCAGACACACACTGGTGTAAAGCTGCCTGGAGAGAGATTAATTCACCCAAATTTGTCTGGCAAAAGCAGCAGCAGGTCACCACAGCTCCAGATGCTTGACATTGGGAGTGGCGGGGAATGGGTGAAAGAGGTCTAGTTTCAGTTCAGGGAATTGGTAGACACTTGTTTGGTTTCCAGTTTTGTTTTGTATTCATTACCACAAAGAAGGCTGCTAGAAATAGTTTGTTATATATGGGAACTTTCTGTCATTGACCTTCTTGGGATATATGCCCAGTAGTAGGACGACTAGGTCAAAGGGTATAAACAGTTTAATGACTTTACTTGTATAATTTAAAATTCATTTCCAGTGCCAATAGACCACATTGGAGCTCCACCAACAGTGTATTAGAAGACAGTGTATTCTTTCTTCTCACAACCTCTCTAATACTATTTACCATTTAAAAAAGGATGTGTGCCAACTGGATAGGTCTGAGGTAGAAGCTGAGTTGTTTTACTTTGTATTTGTGTGGTCTAGGGGTGGAGAACCAGCAAACTGAGGCCACATGTGGCTCTCTAGGTCCTCAAGAGCGGCCCTTTGGCAGAACCCAAACATCACAGAACAAAAGGCTGCACTTGAGAACATGTGGTCTTGAGGCCACAGGTTCCCCACTCCTGGCTGGTCATAAGAAAGCTAAAGTGTTTTAAGCATAAGTATGCAAAGACTTCAGATCCCTTTCTGGCTCACTCATTGATAATTTTATAGATGATTAATTTCAGTTTGAACTTGTGAGAAAAAAAGACTATAGCAATGAATAAGCATCATCATAAACTCTTAAGCCCTTTGATTTACCCTCTCATCTTTTTCTTCTGAGTTCATGAAGACTTACTATATTTACACACAGCTTTCACATTTCTCTTTGAGCAGTAATGGATTTTTGGCAAAAAGTTGGCTTTCCTGTGTTCACATGATAGAATATTTTATGTGCTTTATGGTTATGGGTCACAGTCTAAAACAACATAACCAGTTAATCAGCATTTAGCTTGTGCAACTAGCCACAGTCCACAAAGTGTACCATTGGGAAATTGCTTTGAAATTGAGTATTGTGCACTATTTCAACTCCCCTTTAATTCCTATTCAAGTGCCCCACCATTGCATGCCAGTGACCCCAGGCACTTGCAGATTTTGACAGTGCAGCACAAGCTAGCTCCTGTATAGCTGGATAGGCTCCATATGGGGGCTACATCGATCCCATACTGTAGGGATTTTTGGTTGCAGAGACTCATGACTGCTTAGACAAAAACTGGTGATCATAGCTCCTGGAAGCATGAATAGCCATCAAACATGGTCCTTAAATGTCTATTTTCAAAAGTTTTCATTTCAAATTCAAATTTATTTCTCAAATCAAAAGAGTTCCTTTATCAGCATTCACAACAACACCAAGGGCAGATAATATAAGTATCTTGCATATTGTTTCAGCTTCCATGGCCAGGGTTAAATAGACTCAGAGGCAAGAACCTAGCCTTTCATCTTTGCTGTATATTATCTCCACACATTCTAAGATGCATATATATTTGAAAAATGGATAGAAATGCTGATCAGAGCAGGAAAAAAAAACAAGCATGACCTTCTGAATCCAACTAGAGATCAGATTTAAAGACTGTGATCACACAACAAGGATGAATGAATTGGGAGGCAGTATGGTGCAGTGAAAAGAGTTCTGTTAGAGAACCTGGGTTCAAATCCTGTCTCTGACACTTTACCTCTCTGGCCTTGGACAAGTCACTTAAACTCCCTGGGTCTCAATTTCCTCCTTTGGAGAATGAGGGAGCTAAACTAAATGGCTTTTGAGGTCCTTGTAGCTCTAGATTTGCGGTCCTGTGGATTGACCTTGCTGGGCTACAACCTAGTGTTTCCCTAAAGCTGTATGGTTAGATATTTTGTCAAACTTTTTAAAAATAGAAAATATTGTAGTGTTCAATCAAATGACAAAAATGATCTCCATACATCACAACACCATTAAACTCAGTTGAAAATTTGTGTATTTACTATGAAGCAGTTAAATTATCTCCACCATCTGTTGGACTATAAGCTCAATGAGGGGGGAGACAGTGATTTATTACTCTTTGTGTCCTACACAGTGCCCAACACAACAGTGCCTTTTATATGGCAGGCATTTGGTAGATACTTATAGAATAACTGAGAAAAATTATGAATTTATAAGCCAGACTTTCTTCCCTAAAGGGACAGTGTTTTGCAGAGACTGACTCTATGTGCCTGTTCTTTGTTCTTCTAATTTATTTTAGATGGATAATATAGCAACCACAGACACTTTAAAACTAGATACCTAAAGGTAGAAATGCCACAGCCTTCCTGGACAAAAATTGCATGCAGGCTCTAACATTAAGGAAACATAAGAGTTAACAAATATTGTGAAAACAAAGTCTCAGACCCGATTAAATACTTACATACATCTTTTTGAATTGCCTATGTGAAAGAGGAGCAGATTGATAAAGGACAAGAGAAATGCTAAATATGCATCATGACAAACAGTGAAAAATTAAGGATTGTAACTAACATTAATTACGCTCTAGTAAGATGAATAGGCTGCTCATCATTAATGAGAACATACACCTTTGTCTAAGTTTCACATCCACCTGTGATGAATGTGCTAATGGCGATAAAATACATCATAGTAACATTTGAATTAACAGCACACTAATAGATTGACATATGAGTATGAATAAAGCATTTAATCATATAAACTGTACCACACCCAACAGCAAATTTTCCTGTATTGCATATGTTATACAAAAGTGAATGAAAAAAACACCAGAGCCCTATTTTAAATCACACTTTCAGTGTCCTGTAATAGTTTATTACAAATTAGAAAAAGGAGATTATTAAGAAAATTCTAGCGACTTTCACTAGAGTGGAATGGATGGATATGTCTGAATAAAAAGATTGGGGCTTGGCTTCCTTGTGAAAGATGAGGCCTTATGAAAGATGCTCGGGAGATACAGAAAATTCAAGTGCTGCTCATAATTGTGAAGAAGGAGAACTGCGTCTGATCAATGCCTAGATGTTTTCAGCTTCATTCCTGAGTATACATTTTAACTTGATGTGAAAGAGAACAAATTTAATATTGAAAATTGCAAATATAAAGGGATCAAGAATGATCTTCTGTCTTTGTGTGAATTTTTTTTGTGGAGATGTTTGAATGCCTTACTTAGCAGAGCCCTTATGTATGATTTCCATATCAGTACTATTGAAATTCATATAAAAGGTAGAAGCGTGGGGGAGGGAGGAAACTCTTTTAATGGACATGGAATACTATTTAATGTCACAAATTGGGACCACAAAATCTAGGCTGAGAAGAGTTACGTATATACCAGGAACTAATCAGCATGCATTTTGCACTGACCACTGTAGAGGAAGCTTCTATATTATGAAACATTTTTATGCAGTTCCAAGATTGTGTTTATTACTATCCAGTCCTTAATCTCCAGTTATTTCTTACAAAATGGTGATTGTTTGTACTGTAAAAACTGTTACTCATGGCACTCATTTGCAGTAGATCCTATTATGTTACAATGTTTAAAGTGCAGTTTTTACTGAAATTGCGAACAAGAAACAAACCGATTATCAGCAAAGAAAGGGAAACTGAAATTTCTGACTAAATATGTAATTTAATGTCCTGGTTAAAAGTTGCTAAAATTGAACCATTATGCTTACTTGTTTTGAAAAATGGACTTAAATGGAATATCATTTATTTGCTTACAATTTTGTAGTTTAAAATAAAACTGTTATTTTTGATAATACAAAAAGAGCCTTATAATTCTGAGACTCATAAAAAACCACTTTGTGTGTTTAAAAATGAATTCCTTTTGTATTCAGATAATACACAGAATTCATATATTAGCCCATATCTGTAAGAAGGAATTTTAGGGGAGTAATAGATCAAATTGATTTGTTTAGCTATGGTGTTAGGGGTTTTTGATAGTGAAATTGAACTGTCCTAGAAAGTCAAGTCAACAAGCATTTATTAACTGCTTACTGTGTGACTGGCTTTGTGCTAAGTGCTAGAAATACAGATACAAGCAGAAGGAAACATAGTCCCTGCCCTCAAGATGCTTTCATTTTAACGGAGGAAAACAATACACAAAAGGATGCTGAAAAGCCGGGGTAGAAAGTTGGGGGTAGTAGAGAAAGAAGTCCAGAGAGGGGAGAGAAATGAAGTCATGAACATGGCAGGCCAGGGCATTTTCCTAAAAATGGAGGTTGGCAAGAAATTGATCAGAGGAAGCAACTTCCTTAAGTGGTGTGATCTTGCAGGGTGAGACGTCTTCTGGGGAGGAGTGATATTTCAGTGATATTTCTACTTTTTCAATAGATCTAATCAACTAACAACCTTAGGGAAGTTGATCTGAGGCCACCTCCAAAGACTACAAGTTCCTATCAGCAATTGAGTTGTTCTGAATCAATGTAAGGAGTTTCTCAACACTGATGAAATAAAAAGTCTAAATTTCCCTACCCCTAAATGTACGGGGAGCTGTGTTAGGGCTAAGGGCATGAAGATAATGGAACATAATGCCTGCCTCAGGGAATTTGGAGCCTACTGAACATTATTATTATTTAACTACATACAATGGTACGAGTGTGTCAGTCAATCAACAGTTATTAAGCAATTATTATCTGTCAGGCACTGTGCTAACACTGGTGATATAAAGAAAGGCAAAAAAACCCCAGACAATCTAATGGGGGAGACAACGCGCAAATACCTAGGTAGGTACAAGATACATGCAGTGAAAAAGGAAGGTGATTGCAGAGGGAAGTCACTAGCAGCCAGCCAGTAGTACCAGGAAAGATAGACTGCAGAAGGTGGGATTTGAGCCGAGCCTTGAAGGGAGCCAGAGAGTGGTGGTGGTGTAGGTGAGACGGCCGAGCATGGCAGCCAGGACCACTGTACAGAAGGGCAAGATGGAATCTGTATTCTAGGACTTGGAGGCAGGTCAGAGGAGCTGGATTAGAGCATGTTTGGAGAGCAGTAAGAGGTGAGAAGGTTAGAAATGTTGGAAGGAGCCAGATTATGAAAAGCTTTACATTAAAAAAGGAGATTTTATATTTTATCCTGGTGATAGTCACTGGAGTTCCTTGTGGGGAGTAGGGGAGGGAGGAGAGAAGGTTATGTGGTCAGACTTGCACTTTAGAAAAATCAGCTTGGTAGCTGAGTGGAGAACGGATTGCAGTGGGGAGATACTTGAGGCATGGAGACCAATTAGAAAGCTGAGGAAGTAGTCCAGGCGAGAGCTGAAGAGGCCTGAGCTAGGGTTGTGGCTATAGAAGTGGAGAAAAGTGGTGCATACATGCATATTACTTGTCCTTAGATGGTATTTCTGAAATGATGCTAATATGGAATATTAGTAGAGGCCATTGGGATAAAAGAGGGGAGCACTTTGTAAAACGTAAGGAAGAAGGATTTGACATCTTATTAACTACCTTATAGGATTGAATAATATTAAAAATCTTAACACAAAGTCCAGGAGATGCTGATGATTCTGTGGACAGAAGTTCTGGGTTCAACTCTAACACTCAGGTAATCTCCTTTGATAGCTCTGACAATGACTTTAGGGGTGCCTTCCTTATTCATAATAAAAACCAAACAAAACCAAAGCAATGAGCCTTTGGAGGATATCATCCACCTAGAAAAAGAAAAAAATAGGAATAGGTTCAGTACGATCCTGAGCATCTTGAAAAATTCTTGGACTTTTAATTGGGTGTGTGATTGGGTCGGTATCTACCACAGACCCCTCCCCCATCCCCATCCCCACTCTGCTGCCAACAAAGAGATTAGACTAGTTCGTTCCCTAAAAAGCAAGGAAGCTCTATCCAAGCCTTAACCCAGGAGGCTGTCTTTTTTTTTTTTTTTTTTGGAGGGGGAAGACAGGGCAGTTGCAGTTAAGTGATTTACCCAAGGTCGTGTGGCTAGTAAGCGTTAAGTGTCTGAGGCCAGACTTGAAGTCAGGTCCTCCTGACTGCAGGGCCAATGTTCCACTCACTGCACCATCCAGCCGCCCCAAGGGGGCTAAATCTTAAATTTGGGACTCTGATGATGAGGGTCTGACTATTGCTATGACTCCCTGCTCAGTGAAGGAAGGTGTGGTGACTTGTGTAGCCTTGGGACATCTGCTAAGTCAGAAGGGCTTTACATATGGAGACTTTTGGAGAGGCCACACCAATTGTTGTAATCTTTCTTGCTGAGTATCCTTTCTATATTATAGCTAAGTAAATCTCTTTTTGTTAACTGTTGAATGAACTACAAATGTCTCATTTTGTTCCAATATGAGGAGACAGACTTGAGTCAGGCTTATTCAATACCACCTGCCATGATTAGTGTGCCTGCTTCTTTGGCAGCCACATTCCACCATAGTGGTCTTCCTTGAGACTGTATTTGGTTCTCTGAAGGGCATCATACTCTTTCAGACAAGCATCTATGGTAACAGAGATAAATGACAAAAATTACACACAGAAACCTCCACAAAGAGGTTTAATGGGAACCCCTTACTCACCAACCTGTCCACAGATCCACATGGTGAAGAAGGGTAACAGATGGCTTTTGTGTATTTTCATTAATCATCCTGTGTATTAACTCAGATAAAGATTTTTTGCCTAGCTTGTGGGTCTATTTGTCTTTTTAACTTGGTTTTGGGGAAGGTTCACTGGAAACATACAAGAGCTTCCTTCATGTGACCAACATTCTTCCGTAAAAAGGGGGCCATAATTTGACCTATTTATCACCACTTTAGATGCTTCTTTAAAAAAAATTAAGAACATATGGAGAAAAGAAAAACTTTTATTGAGCAGTGTAAGTCTTTTGGCAGGGGCTTTGATTAAAGAGATCTGCTCTCAAAAATACCAAAGAAAAAAAGGAACATTTAATATTTGCTGCTTTTCTGCATTTGGGAGGGGAGAACTGATGCAGAAATGGATGTAGCCTTACGTAATGAGCACCCCAACTGAAAATATGTAAAGGAGCCTAAATACCGTAGTCAGCGATTAGGTAGAATTACTTAATTAATTAGGTAGAATTAGGTGGATTACAAGAAGGAAAGGCCACATAAGTAAGCTGCTGTTCCTGAAAGCATCACATATGGATGTATGTGAGTATTTTGGACCTTTTGCAGTGACAGAGTGAGAAAGCCTTGGACTAGGACGCAGAACCCCCAAGTTTTAATCCTAGTCCTGGCACATTGTTATGACATTGGAGAAGATGTTTGACACAGAGGTTGGTTAGATGATGTCTAAAAGTTATTTCTGGCTTTCTGCCTATGATCCCAAGTCTTCTAGCCTCTCTGGGCCTCAGTTTCCTCATCTGCAAATTATAGGTGATAATTTTTGCATTATGACTTTCCAAGGGGATTGTGGGGAAAGCACCTTGTAAACCTTACAGCACTATGTAAATGTGAGTTATTGTCATTTTTGGTCTTCCTCCTGGAAGTCAAGGGTGAGACTATAGCTTCTGAGAGTGTGTATGTTCTCTTCTCCCTATAGAATATAAAGTAATTGAGGGCAGAGAGTAGGAGTTAGGAAACCTGAGTTCAAGTCCAACTTCTGGTACTTATCACCTATATGACTTCAGGCAGATCACTTCACCTTTGACCCTCAGTCTCCTGATCTGTAAAATGAGGTGGCTCTTTGCACCTCCAGTACTTAGCACAGCTCTGATTTGTAGTAGGTTTTTAATAAATGTTTATTGGTTGCCTGAGAGTGGCATTCAACTGTAGGATACTCATGCGTGAAGACACACAGGACAGATGTAGAATCTGTCACATGTAGACCTGTTGTAGTGGTAGGGAAGGGGAAAGGGAATGAGCATTTATTAAACACCTGCTCTGTTTCCAAATGCTATGGTAAACACTTTATAAACATTATCTCATTTGATCCTCACAGTAAAAGCAATTATTATTTTCACTTTACAGTTGAAACTGAAGCAAGTAGTGCTTAGATGACTCATTTAGGGTCACACAGCTTATAAGTGTTTGAAGGCCACATTCAAACTAAGGTTTTCCAGACCTAGTACTCTATCCACTGTGCCACATAGTTGTCTAAACTTGCTGCAATTCTAAAACCCTGAAGGGGACATTTATTACTCATCTGAAACACCTTTAGGATTTTATAGGCATTTTGTCTGTGCAGGGAATACAGAAGCTACTGAAAGCATCGTTGTTGCCCAAGCAAGAGTAGGTTGGGCTGCTAGGTAGCACAGCAAGTAGAACTCCGGTCTGGAGTCAGGAAGACTCATCTTCCTGAGTTTGAATCTGGTCTCAGACAGTTACTAGCTGTGTGACTCTGGGCAAGTCACTTAACTCTATTTGCCTCAGTTTCCTCATCTGTAAAATGAGTTGGAGAAGGAAATGGCAAACCACTCCAGTATCTTTGCAAAGAAAACCCCAAACGTGGTCACAAAGAGTTAGACATGAATGAAACTACTGAACAACAAAAGAGTAAATTAGGCTCTCTCAAAGTTTTCTGATGGGCTCCTATTACTATCTGCTCTCTTTTTTGGGCACAGATTGCCGAGTATCCTGAATATTAATTTGTGAATTTACATGTGGACTTGTCCTTCAATCCCAAGGTAATCTAAGAAAAATGGTGATTTTGATGGTACAAGCAAGTTCTGAAGAACAAGTTATACAAATACTCATCTCTCAAGAGTATGTTTCACAATCATAGATTTCAGTAGTGGTGCCTATGGGAGATGACCAAACTGTTTTAGGATAGACTGGATCCCTGCCAAAGAAAATCATCTCTAGAGGGAGTTATTATTCAATCAGTGCATGGTCTGAAGCCAGCCCCAAAGAAAGGGACAACTTCCATTTTTCTGCCTATTTTAACCATCCATTGGTATTCAGTAGCCAGAATAGCATGACTCGTCAAGCCCGTGATTTGTACATCTACCTCCACCTCTAAGAAGGTCGTATTAAAATCATTTATGGGTAACATGCTGAATGTTCTACAATAATAATTTTCTATGACCCTATTCATTTCCCTAATAGCTACATGACTTGTTGGCCAAATGTGCTAGATATATTTTAGTATTAGAAAAAACAAAGCAGAGCATTTGAGTTGATGTGGACAAAGACTATAGATTAATATTTGAGGGCAGAGTAAATCTCTGAATGTAAACTAATTATAATAATACTGGGAAGCTTATCAGGAACTTCAGGAAGGACTGGTAATTACTACTCCAAACCCACAGGCTGTCCTAGTAAGAACTGCCATAAAATATGATCGCCTTTGTTGCTAAGAAGAGACAAAATTCAAGAGAAGTTCAGGGTTGAACAAGGGAAAAATCTTCATCCCTGGGACTCTTGAATTTAACGAACTAGACATTAAGGAACTAGACATCCTTATTTCCCTACTTTCAATAAATATCTGACCTAGCTGGATTTAGTAGCTCTGCATTTCTGTCCCAGCTCTTATTTCTGTATGAGAGAGAAGAGATTAGTGCTTTGTGGGAAGTGACTTTCTAAAGGAAAACCTACTCAAAATGTTGTCTACAGGAGGTGGAACCATCTGTCTTGCCAATTCTGAATGTTTCCTCCATTATTCCTCCGTATCACTTCTAAGTTCTATAGCCCTTCAGGAAGTCTTCTAGATGGCTCAGCAGACAGAGCACTGGACTTAGAATCAGGAAGACTCATCTTCCTGAGTTCAAATTCAGCTTCAGACACTTAACGAGCTGTGTGACCCTGGGCAAGTCACTTAACCCTGTTTGCCTGGGTTTCCTATGAGCTGAAGGAAATGGCAAACCACTCCAGTATCTTTGCCAAGAAGACCCCAGAGAGTCAGACACGAACAAACAACAATAAAATAACACCAATTTCTCCTGTAGGATATTGATGGTAACCAATATATATACCCTGCAGATTTGTAGCAAGATACCGTTTATAAAGTTACCGAGCATTAATGAACAGAATTTTCACTTAGTGCAGGGTCTTTCTTCTATCTAGGGAACAGTCTAGTGGTTTCTGAAGGCCACCCAGTATGAATATTGATTACAGTGTCAAATTCGTATTATCCCAGTCAAGGTGCTGGGAAGACACCTTTGCTAGCACAAAGCAATTGGATGCACAGGGAAGAGAGGCGCTGTCAATTCTTTTGGAATCATGGGAAAATAGTGCCAAAAACTTAAAATAATTTTGGAATATGTTTAGGATGAGGTTTTGCCATTGGAATGTAAGCTCCTTGAGGAAAGGGACTATTTCTCATTTTTTGTCTTTGTAGCCTTATTGCTTAGCACATAGTAGGCATTTTAAAAAATATTTGTTGGATTGAACTGTGCTGAATGAAAATGAATCATGTAAAGGAAGACCTAACAGCCTCCCCTGAATGCTACCAAGAGTTGAGCAATGTTTATGAATTCTGCTGACAGTCTTCATTCATTCAATTAATTAATTAATTGGAATTAATTAAAAGGAATATTGAAGTAGAAACTAGAATATCGGGGTCATTCTGGACTGTTTCTAGCGCTAACTTTGGGACTTAAGGCAAAGCACTTCGTTTTCCTGAGGTTCATATGATGGAATTTTCTATGAAATGGCAGTAATGATGTTTGCCTTTATTGTGACCTAGCATTGATGATATTTTTGAAAAAAAAAATACTATACATAGATTTTTTTTATGCTGGTGCCTAAAAATCAGTATGGGAACAAAAAAAGGAAGTGTGGAGTAGAATCACCTTACTAGACTGTAAGTTCCATGAGGGCAGGGGCATTTTCCTATGTAAACATTGTATCTTCCTCAGCACCCAACAGAGTATTCTACATAGTCACACACTTAATAAGTATTCTTTGAATGAATTTGCTGAATGGAGTGAATATGAAGAAATAAAAGATGGAGTGATGAAAGAGAAAAACAAAATGGTGACTGGTGAGGAGGGATACAGTGGCATCCCCATAATCCCAATTCATCGACCAATCACAAAGTAAGTATTAAATGTTCATTATGTTAAATCAATACTAATTTATTAAGGGTTAACCCTGTATTGGGAGCCACAGGGCAGAAAAAAGGTTTCTCAGTCCAAGTTCCTGCTTTCAGAGAAGTTGAATTTTGGCAAAAAGTGTTGGAAACCGGAGAGGGGAAACAATAATTAGATGAACTTTTTTCTGTATGGTATTAACTGCAGACACCATAGGGCTCAGAGAAAGGGTTGTGGGGAGGGGGGAATTGAAATTTTAAAAAAGAAACACAGTCAGAGAAGTACAATCTTGCCATCCCTTCCCAGCTGCCAATACATGAGCATACTCGGGCAATTGTTCATTTAGGTATTTTCAAGACTACAAGAATTTCGGAGCTTGGAACAAGCCATGGAGATTGCATAGTCCAGCAACTTTATTTCTGTCTATGAGACGAGGGGCCTGAAGACGGCAAGTGACTTACCCCAGGGTCACACACCCTGGAATTAGAAGCCAGGTCTTCAGACCCTGATGCTTTCCTACTATAGACAAGTAGCTTTAGAGGAAGTAAATTGCACATTTTACATCCCTGTGAATTTCTTTTGGATAAGATAGTTTTTAGGCAAATCTGTTAGAAATGTGCCAGGACATTCTTTTAAAATGCCCATGCTGTTTGATATTCAAAATTTTCTTGGTATATAAATATGTTGCCATAGAGTCTGTTTGACTTGAGATAGTCTAGAAGGCCATTTGTGAAACACCGTTCTCTATACAATACTTGTCTTAAGTCACATAAACACTTGATTTTTCCCTCATCCTTTCTTTTTTGTTCTCTCTCCCCACTTTGATTCTCTCCTCTCTCTTTTTTCTTTCTCTTTATCTATCTCCTCTCTCTCTTCTCTACTTCTTTTCTCTTTTTTCTTCTCTTTCCTTTTTCTCTTTCTCTTTTTCTCTCTCCTCTCTTTTCTCTCTCCTTTCTCTATTTCTTTCTTTCTCCTTTATTCTCTTTTCTCTCTCCCTCTGTCTCTTCTCCTTTTCCTCTTTTTCTCTTTCTTTCTCTCCTCTCTCATCCTCTCTCTCTCTCTCTCTCTCTCTCTCTCTCTCTCTCTCTCTCTC
Organism: Pseudochirops corinnae; assembly: GCA_028646515.1. Taxonomy (NCBI): domain Eukaryota; kingdom Metazoa; phylum Chordata; class Mammalia; order Diprotodontia; family Pseudocheiridae; genus Pseudochirops; species Pseudochirops corinnae. The sequence goes on along the minus strand of CM053588.1, from coordinate 240,334,023 downwards.
TCTTTCTGTCACCTCAGCCTTTGGGAACTTCTCTCAGGAAACAGAAGGGACAGAAGGCAGTGGTCACATGATGGTCACGGTGACAGGGTGAGCAGGAAAAGCCCTCAGCCTCAAAGTTTAGCTGAAAAGGCACAGGGAGGTTACAGGGAGTGACCTGTCTTAATGGGGAGCCATAGAATAATCCAGTAAAGGGAAAGCATTTATTCACACTTCCTTCAGGGCTTGGACAAAATAACAACGTGTCCCCTATTTAGAGGGCTTAGGCATCCTTTGCAGCATTCAGGGCAGGCTTTGCTTTGGCAGGGTCATCCTCAGATTCTCGCTGCCCCTTTGTCACTTGGGCTTGAATAAGAGCAACCCAGAGGACATCACACTTAGCCATCTTTATCCTCTATTATCATGTCACCACAGGGTAAACCATGTCATCCCAAACATTGTGTTTCAGGTTCCAGATTTCATGTCCCTAATCACTTCTTTAGATCAGGACCTTCACAAAGAAAAGCAGCCCTCTTCCAGCTACATGTTGTCAATGTGCATAGATCTGACAAGATCTACCTCCCATCATGGCTCAGGAAGCTTTTTAGAGAAGGAAATAAAGATCACTGCATTGGATTTATATACGTAATTTACAGAAATCATGGGTGTTATGCTAAGCCCAGGCTGGTACATACATGTTTGTGTGAAGTCCCCGCATTACCTTCCTCTTTAACATCAAAGCCCTTTCATTCCCATCAACACCTTATAGGGTGGGGGATGGGGGGCACGGTGTGGAAGCACAGAAAGGGCTGTGATGATGGCTGTCACTAGCATCAATAATTCTAACAAGTGCCTGGCATATCAATCAAAAGAAACACAAGCGTTTTGATAGCATTAATCAGAACTGGTCTCCTCCTGCAAACCATGCCAAATGACTTGGATCTATGCCCGATGCCAATTGTTCTCTCTCTGGCAGTTTGCATGCATATCCTTTTAGGTTTTTTTTTTCCCCTTGACATGGTCATGTCAGAGTAAAAATGGTGAATTAAATCATAGCAAAGTTGCTCTAGTCTGGTTGTGACCATAAATGCAATGGGTAAAGTTCAAATAGAGAAAGAGAACAAATAACACTTGTTGCTAAACATGGGCTGGCAAATGCAGCAGGCAGATATCATGACTACACTGGCCGGGGAACTATTTCCCATCCTGACCAAAAGCAAAGAGATCAGTAGGCTGGAAGAACAAAGGACACCTTAAAATCAGAGTGACTTTCCCTTTTTCCTTAAGACAAAAATTTGGTGCCACTGCCCTATTTTCCAGCAGCATTGGGACAAGGCATTTTTGTGGCCTGCCCATGGTTTGAAAATGGCACCTCTTATTTCTGATTGTGGACTGGGGCTTTTCATCTTACTTCACTGTAACATACAGAACTTTACCTATTGGAATATAAATGGCTAAATGCCATGGAGAAGATGAAATTTCTGGCATTAAAGATGTGCATTTAAGACAAGTGTCCTCTTTATCTCCAGTTGTCAATACACAGCAATTCCACTTATAGCTAGCCCCAACTCTGTCCTCTATGGAGTCTGTCTGGCCCTTAGAACTTGAACTTTGAAACTGCTGACACAGTGTGTGATAGTTCTGGTTAGTGACTTCTTAGGTCACATCCTATACTAGCTTTAGGGGAATCAGGCCCAAGCAACCCTCAGAAACTTTATGGGTTCTAGATAATCCTGACTCTTCTATGATAAACAAATGAATCAGAGAATCTGACTTTCACTTCATTTTATCCCCGTATAGACCTTACCTAAAACCCATTTCCTGTTAGGGAATCTGATTGTTTATATCTGGTCTGTAGCAAAGACCATGAAAGCATCTCATTGAGATTGAATCTTCTTGTTATCTTTTTCTGTAACAATCTCCTCATTAATCTGAGAATGATATCACCGCACCCCCCAAGTCTAATGAATTGATTTTAAGATTTTGTGTAGAATTTAAGGTATTTTTAGAATCACCAGTAACATATCCCCCTTTTTTTGGCTAAAGAAGAAATGGGAAAAGTTATCAAAGGATCCTGATTCCCTGGAGTCCTTCGTTCAAACCTCCTCTGTCCTACTACTTTTCAGAGAGCCATTTAAACCAGTAACAGAAAGACTAATAATAGAGAATAAAGAAATAACATGGGGGGAATTATGGCTATATACATATATATGTATATATACACACGCATATACATATACATATATGTATGGATACATATATGTATATATGTATGTGTGTCCTTATACTTATAAATATTCTTATATATCTCTATATGTATGTATCTATATCTACTTATCTGTTTGTCTCTATATCTATCTAATTTTTTTACCTAGAGAGAAAGTTTTTGAGGTCTTAACATCCTCCAGTCTTACATGCCTACCCATGGGAATAAAGTTACTGAAAAGGAACTACTCCATAGACTATGACACATACTTATGTTTGCATTGTCTATATGTTATCAAAACAACTGGTTGAAAAATGAGAAATTCAGTCAACCGGCTGTTTTCTCTACAAAATGTCAAATGTGAAGCATAATAGTAAAATGAACAGTTGGTTCATTTTTCCTCTCATTGAATCGACTTTTTAAAACTGAAATTCAGCATTGTGTAGATATATTCTATGTGTGCTTAATAACTAAAGACTCTTGCAAATTAATTAATTTGTGTTCTCTTTTGTGAGGGAGGATCATTTGTTTGAATGAGAAATCTACTTTCATTAAAGCTATTGTTAGCTATCAGTAAGTGAAAATGTGAATTTCACAAGTATGTTTGAATTTCAAATGCATTGCATTTCACCACTGGCACCTGGGCCAGTGAGTCAATGTGGAGTATTGATTTTGCTTCACAAAAGGAGTGTAAATGGGCCTCAGCTCACATATTTCCTCATTATTCAATTCAATTCAACTTTAGGGACAGAGATAGGGACTAGACAGATCTGCAATTTAGGTGAAAATAGGAACTTTCCAAGTGAAGAAACGCCTAACAAAGTACCTTCTCGGCAACTTATTGTATTAGAATGTTGAGTAGAGCACCAACAGGTTAGGTGACTCGTCTAGGGTCCTACAGAGGCAGGACTTGAACCCAGTTTTCCTAGCTTCTGTGCCAGCTCTCTATCCATCTTGCCACGTTGTCTCAGTTAAATTCCATTTAAGAACCATTTGTTAAGGGTATACTACCTGCAAAGCACTGTGGTAGGTGCTGAGATTACAAATGAAAAAATTGACTCCTGGCCTCAACTCTCTATTGATAGAATACAACACGAACACAAGCAAGTAGTTATAAAGTATGCATAAAGGACAGTGGGGTGGGGAAGTGGATACAGCACTGGCCTTGGAGTCAGGAGGATGTGAGTTCAAATATGACCTCAGATACTTACTAGCAGAGTGACCCTGGGCAAGTCACTTAACCACAATTGTCTCCAAAAATAAAAATAAAAGAAAGTATGCATAAAACAATACAGCATAATTTCAAAGGGGAGAGAACACTTACAATCTGGGAAATGACAGATGTTATTGGAGACCATGCTTGTTTGGAGATGATATCTGAGCTTTGCCTTGAAGAAAGCATGGGAGGTCGCTATAAGAGGCAGAAGTGGAAAGGGAGTCTATTCCAACCACGTGTGAAGGTCTGGGACCAGGAAATGGAATGTGATTACCTACTATGAATGAATGGAATGAATAGATGAATAAGAAGGCTTACTATGTTCCAGACATTGTACTGAGTTCTGGGGATGCAAATGCAAAAATGAGACCTTCTCTGCCTTCAAGGACCTTGCAGTCTAATGGGGGAGAGACCACACCTATAGGGAAGCTAGGGAAGGGAGGTTAGGTTTAGGGAATTACAAAAGCTCTGAGCTGATTCATAGAACAACTGACTGACTTGCCCTTTCCAGAAGCAACATCAATATTGATTGGGGCAACCCCAGGGTGGGAATTCCAAACCTATACGGGTGAAGTACCCCTGGAACTGGGAGCAAGACTTTTGGAGTTCTTGTCTAAAGGCTGTGGCTCCAGGTGAGATGAAGCAAGGCTACATGGAGGCAGAAAGGATGATCACCTTGAAGGTGGACAACTGGATGACATATGAAATAGGGAAAGAACTGAATTTAGAGTTGAAGGACCTGGGTTTGAGTCCTTGCTCTGTCATTGACCATATAGGTGACCCTGGAAAAGTCACAGTCTCACAGGGTCTCAGTTTCTCCATGTGAATAATGATGGGGTTGGACGGGATGGTCTCTGTGTTCCCTTCCATCTCTAAAGCTATAATCCAATTTTGGTAATCAGTATTCCCATGCCTTTGTTTCCCTGATGAAGTTCTATTTCCTGAATGGCAAGTTTAGACTTTGAATCTTCCACCTGAATTATTACAAGAGAGATTTGGTAATTAAGTTCTAACAAGATTTAAATGATATTAAAAACAGTCGGTTAAAAGGAAACACTGCCTTGGGCTTTGTTGTAAATTTGTATAATTATTTTTAGTCCTCTAGAGGATGCATAATTATGTTTCTGTATTTATAAAAATACTGCCTATGAGGCACCAAAATGAATTTTACCGTATGTTAATTTACATATTAATGTTGCTTTTTTGGATGTCAAAATTTCCATGGCTAGGGGGAAAAAATCTTCTAGGAAAATTTCAAAATAACCGGAATGAGTTGTAGATTTCTTGCAGAGTGAATTTGTGTTGCTTGGGAAAAAAAATCACTGTTTAGGGAGAAAAAAAAAATTAAGTAAAGAAAAATAACAGAACTGTGATACAATGTAATAAAATCCAAAACGATTTCTTTTAGTCTCTCTCACTCCCCATAGCCAAGCAATTTCTAAGCCCTTTCAGTTATGATTCTTGCACATTTCTTGAGTCTGTCTCTTGCCCATTTACATGACCACTACTCTATCATCTTTTTCTTCAACTATTGTGATAGCCTCTTCATTGGTGTTCATACTTCCAGCTTCTCCCCTTTTCAATTTATCCTCTGTATCAGTGGTGTCAAACTCAAATACAAAGAGGTCACTAAACCATCTGTAATGATCCCGTAGGGACCTAGAAAACCACATTTTAACATCATCTATGTTCTATTGTAGTTTAATTAATTTTGTTAAATATTTCCCCATTGGGAAAGATGGGGAGAAAATTTGTAACTCAAATTCTTGTGGAAATGAATGATGTAAACAAGAAAATAAATGAATTAATTTAGAAAAAAATAAAATAAAATTATATTAATGATTAAGCTAAAAAAATAAATATTTCCCCATCATATCTCTCTAAAATTCCCCCTTCTCTCCTCTGACACTGCAGGTCAGGCTTGATTACCTCATGCCTGGACTGGGACTCACTGCTAGTGAGTCTGCCTGCCTTAAGGCTCTCCCTACTCCAAACCACCCTCCATTCAGCCATTTCCTATAGCAAAGGTCTGATCAATGAACTCCAGTGGTTTCTTATTAACTTCCAGAACCAGTACAAAATGCTCTGTTTGGCATTGAAAGCCCCTTTCATAAGCTAGTCCCCTTCTATATTTCCAATCTTTTTACACCTTAGTCCCCAACACGTACTCTTTGATCCAGTGACACTGGCCTCATGGATGTTTCACAAACAACTCCATCTCTCTGCTCCCAGCATTCTCTCTGACTGTCCCTCCAATGCTCTGCCCTATCCAGTCTACCTACTGACATCCCTAGCTTCCTTTAAATCCCAATCATAATCTCACCTTTTATAAGAAACCTTCCTCAACACCTTTTAATTTCAGTGTCTTTCCCCCTGTTAATTATGTCCAATTTATCCTGTACATAGCTTGCTCTATTTATACCTGTTTGCATGGTGTCTCCCCCATTAGACTGTAAGCTCCTTGAGGCTAGGGACTATCTTTTATCTTTTTTTTTTATTCCCAGAATTTAGCACAGTGTCTGGAACATAGTAAATACTTAATAAAGATTTAGAGATTGATTAATCATGGGAGTTGAAGAGCTATCCCAGACAAACCGGAAAAAGAACAAAAATGTTGACCAATATGTTATCAGGTTCCAAGAAGTATATTGCTACTGGAGAATTGGGGAAAGCTACATACACTGGATTCAACAGGCAAAATTACAGAAGAAAAACCCTACAATCAGATAAAGCAAGAAGATGTTGAAGATATTCTCTTGAAGTTTACAGGAAATATAATGCAAGTACTCCCCTTTTTATTGTGCTTTAAAGAAAGATGGACAGAGACTTTCGACTTTGCTCTTCCCCATATGTCCCATTCCATTTTCTGCCTCTGTGCATTTTATAGAGTGTTTGGAAAGCTATCTACCTTAATATCTGCCTCTTACAATCCCTAGCTTTTTCTCAGGGATAAATTCAAGTGCCACCTCCTTCAGGAGACCTTTCCTAGGTTCTACATCTTTTATTACTTAAATTTTTTCTGTATTACTTTCTGATCTGATTTTTAAAATATGCCTCCCTTCTTCCAAAAAAAATTATTTTGTGTTTATTTTATATATCTTATATTTCTCTTCCTCCAAGAAAATTATATTGTGTTTATGTTATATATTTTATGTTTAATTGTCTGGGTATAAGTTGTACCTCTCAGTTGAGCATAAGCTCCCTGAAGGCAGGTTCTGTTTTGTTTTTGTCTTTGTATCTAAAATACCTAGTACAATGTCTGGCATATAGTAGGAGCTTAATAAATAGTTACTGAATTGAACTGACTTGAATTTCATTTTAATCTGGAAAGCAGTAGGGAAGAGATGGAAAAATTCACCTAGCAAAACATCCTCATTTTACAGATGAGGAAGCTGAGACTTTGAGAGGTATATTTTTTTGACTTAATTTTCTTCTCTAAGAGGGAATTTTAATATTTTTGCTAATGTGATCTGCTAATGATTTCTGGAACGCTAATGATCCACTTATGTTCTGATTGAGAAACAGTTTTTCTCTGAAGCATACATAGCGTCCCTTAACTTCTTCAGAGCTTGAAATGTTTTGATGGCTTATTATATTTTATCCTTTGGTTCCTTCCTTTCCCCCAACCAGTCCTTTACCAGAACTGCTAAGTAGTAGGAAAAATGAAGTAGTGGGATTTTCATACACATTGTAGAAAAGTTGCAGGACTGGAGATGGGGGAAAAGGTCATATTTGGGTAATGGAAGGAAGGAAAAAGAGCATACTTATCAAAGTACAGGGTGGTGAGTATTTGTTAAAAAGAATATTATGAAAGGGATAGTTTGTGAACATTTAGAAAGGAAAGATTTTTAAATAAGATCAACATGGCTTTATTAAGAGTAGGTCATGCCAAGCTAAGATCATTTCTTTTTTTCCCCCTTCCAATTATCAAGCATATATTTTTTCCTCCTTCCCACCTAAGAGAGACAAAGAGAGGGAGAGAGGGAGAGGGAGAGAGAGAGAGAGAGAGAGAGAGAGAGAGAGAGAGAGAGAGAGAGAGAGAGAGAGAGGGAGAGGAGGAGACAGAGAGACAGAGATAGAGTGGAGAGGAAAAAGGGAGGGGAGGGAAGAGAAGGGAAGGGGAGAGGAAAGGAGAGGAGGGGAGGGGAGACCCTTGTATCCTATAAGCATAATAAGACAAAACACATTACCACGTTGGTCACATCCAAAACTGTATTTCTTGTTTTGTGTATTAGCTCATCATCTCTCTGTAATGAGATGGGCAGTGTTCTTCCTCAGTCCTCTGGAATCATGGTTGATTATTTAGTTGATCAAACTTCTTAACTCTTTCAGAATTGTTGGTTTTTATTTTTGAAAGGGGTTACCATACTGGCAGATCAGGGTGTTCCTACCAAGTATGTCTGTATTTCAACAAGGAATTTAACAAAGCTTATCATGCTATTTTTGTGAATAAGATGGAGAGATGGGGATTAGTATAGTTAGGTGGCTTCATACCTAGATGAATGACTGTTCCCAAAGTATAATCACAAATGGATTAATTTTTATCTGGTAGTGGCTCCCAGTCTGATTTCCAAGAATCCCTGGGGTTGGGGGGGCACAGTTTACAGTGTTGTCACAAGGGGTCCACAAACCAATATTTACACCAATCATAGATGTTTTTAATATTCATTGAGCAAAATGTGTGATATACAGTGTGATAAATGAGCAAACAATTATCTCACAATACATATTAATAGTTGTACATGATGATACTAAGGATCTTGCTTTTGAAAGTATCTTTACCAACCATGTTTGCTAAATCGACATGTCATCAAAACCTCATTAATTGCCTACTATGGTCCAGGAACAGTGCTAAGTCCTAGGGATACAAAGAAAGGTGAAAGATATCCCTACTCTTGAGAAGCTCATAGTTTAATGGGGGAGACAGCATACAACCAGCTATGTGCTGGAACAAGATACATACAAGCTAATTTGAAGACAATCTCAGAGGGAAGGCACTAGCATTAAGAAGGAAAGGCTTATGTAGAAGGGAGTATCATGGCTGTGTGTTAAAGTTATATCTTGTTCTAGTCCACCTGATGACTCCTAGCCTTTTTAGTTAGTATAGTAAGTTTATAAGTAGGGCAATAGCAGGAAATAAAATTGCAAAGAGGAACTGGAAGTCACATGTAAACTGTTCCAAAGATCCAGGTGCATAATTTAGAAGTGTATCATGTATTAACCAACATTCACATCCTGGTTATATGTGCTCAATCAGGAGAAATCTCCTAGGTGCTGCTTGTCAAGATTTCTGGTCCTGTGATATGTAAGTTCCAGACAAAATCCAGGCTTCCACAAGTCCAGATCAATAGAACATAAAAAATGTGCTCATAACTTTGAGATGTTGGATTTGTTGTTTTACCAATAACTTTGAGATGATTTGGATCTTAATGATCTAACCCCAAGGTGGCACAAATAGGAGTTCCTCTGTTTCCTAAAAACAAACAAACAAAAAAATCCTATAAAAGTAAGACCTCAAATTGCTGCCTCTGAGCATTCTTCCAACTCCATTGGGTCCATGTTGCCTAGTGCTCCCAACTCTAATCCATGATTAGGTCAATGATATTCTCTGCTTCTCCCTCTCCCCAATCTCTTCCCCATGCTGCCTGCCTTACTTCACCATTTCATCTCCTGTTCCCATGCCACCATCTTCCCACACCCTTGTACCACTTGTATTTTCTTTGATGGCCTATTCCCCCTATTTCCATATCTAACTAAAGTATGATTGTTGCCCCATTTCCTGTTGCCAATCATGGTCTTTCCCAATGAGTATCCAAAAAACTGGGTATGCCTACCCCCATTTCAGAAATTAATTATCATTTCAAGATAGAACTTGAAAGGATCCAAGAGACAGAGATAAGGAGGAAGAGAATTCCAAGGCATGGAGGACAGCATGAAAATGACCAAAACCTCAAGATAGAGCATCTCTTGCAAGGAAGAGCAAATAGACCAGTTTCATAGGATCACATGGTGGGGAATAAGGTATAAGGATACTGGAAAAGTAAGAAGGGGTCAGGTTATGAAGAGCTTTAAAAGCCAAACAGGATTTTATATTTGATCATGGAGGGTATCCTTGGATCCTCCTTGGAGAATTAAAAAAGAAATTTCAGATAGCTGATATTCCTGTTTGGAGATAATAGTGAGTTGATATCACTAAGTCTCAGAATATTGGAGAGTATAGTAATGTTCTATTATGTTTATGTGCCACAATTTGTTTAGCCCTTCTCCAAATGATGGACATCTACTTTGTTTCTAAATCTTGGCTATTACAAAAAGTGCTGCTATAAGTATTTTGGAGTATATGATGACTTTTCCCTTGTCAATGACTTCCTTGGGTCTATAAATCTGGTAATAGAGTCTCTGGTTCAAAGGGGATGGGTATTTTAGCCATTTTATTTGCATAATCCCAATTGTTTTCCAAAATGGATGTACCATTTCACAGCTCCATCAACAATGCATGAGTGTGCCTATCTTTCAATGTTTCCATTTTTTGGTAATTTTTGCCAATTTGCAGGGTATGAGATGAAAGGTCAAGATTGGTTCAATTTGCATTTCTCTTATTATGTGTAACTTGGAGAATTTTTGTAGGGTGACTAGGTGGCTCAGTGGATAGAACAGTGGCCTGGAGTCAGGAAGATCTGAGTTAAAATCTAACCTCAGATACTTACTAGCTGTGTGACCCTGGCCAAGTCACTTAACCCTGTTTGTCTCACTTCCTCTATAAAATGAGTTGGAGAAGGAAATGGCAAACCACTCCAGTGTCTTTGCCAAGAAAACTCCACATGGGGTCACGATGAATTGGACATGACTGAAAAGCCACAGAGCACCAGCTGAGCATCTTTCCATGTGGTTGTGAACACTTCGCAGTTCTTCTTTTAAGAGCTATTTGTTCATATCCTTTGGTCATTTATCTATCAGAGAATGGCTATTAGTCTTATATATCCCTGCTAACTGTTCATCTATTTTTGGATAATTCTTATCAAATTCTTATCAAAGAAATTTTATGCAAAGACTTTTTCTCATTTGATCATTTCCTTTCTTATCCTAGATACATTAATGTTGTCTGTGTCAGTTTCAATTAATCAAAGTTACTTATTTTATCTTTTGTAATTGCTGCTACTTCATTATTAAGAATATACATCTTACTCATATCTGTAAGAGGCATACAATCTGTTTTTCTCATAATTTTTTTAATAGTTTGATCTTTAATATTAATGTAACATATCTATTTAGAATGTGGTATAAGATGTTGGTCTAAGACTAATTTCTGTCAGACTGTTTTCCAGTTTTCCCAGCAGTTTTTATTAAATAGGGAATATTTCCCTATGTAATTGATATTTTCTATTTTATTAAACACTGGTTTATTGAGTTCTTTTGTTTCTGAATCTCCCTTGTCTAGTCTCTTCCCATCTCTCTATTCTTTAACCAATACTAGATGGTTTTGATGACTGCTGCTTTATAATACAGTTTGAAGTGTGGAAGTGCTATTCCCCCCTCATTCTTATTTCTTTTCATTGTTTTCCTTAATATTCTACAGTTTTTTGTTTTTTCAAATGAATTTTATTTAGTCCTATAAAGTATTTCCTTATTAATTTAATTGATATAGCCTTAAAATTTAAGTTAATTTTGGTAGTATTGTCATTTTTATTATATTGGCACAGTCTACTCCTGAGTACCAAATGTTCCTCCAGATATTTAGGTTGTTTTTTTTTATTTCTTTAACAAGTGCATCGTAATGCAATCTATACAATTCTTTTCTGTGCTTTGAGAGATTAATCCTCAGATATTTTATGCATTTTATAGTTAGTTGAAATGGGATTTCCCTTTCTATCATTGCTTCTTATGTTTTCTTATTATTATATGGAAATATTTTTGATTTTTGAGAATTTATTTCGTAGTCTTCAACATTGTTGACACTAATAATTTTCTCAATTTATATCTTTTCTGATCAGTAAATAAGAATAGTTTTATCTCCTCTTTATTTATCTTTACTCCTTTAATTCTTTTGTTGTATTTTGTTGTCATTACTATTATTTCCAAAACTATATCAAATAATAATGGGGAAAGTGGGCATTCTTGTTTCACTCCTGTATTTATTGGATAAGGTTCTGATGTGTCCTATTGCATGTGATGTTGCCTTTTGGTTTTAGATATTTTTTAAAAAGTCCCTCTATGCTTATACTTTGTGGGTTTTTTAGAATAGCTTTTTCTGCAAAAAAAAAAAAAAAGACTTCATCTATTGAGATGATCACATGGTTTTGGATGTTTTGATTTTTAATATGATTAATTATGTTTATTACTTTCCTGATGTGAATTATCCTTGCATCCCTGGTATAAATCTCACTTGATCATAATGAATGATTTCTTGGATAAATCACTGTACTCTATTTGATAGGATTTTGTTTTAAAATGTTGAGTCAACATTCATTAGTGATATTGGTTTATGGTTTTCTTGCCATGTTTTATCTTTCTTTGGTTTAGGTAATAGGGTTATATTTGTCTCATAAAAGGGTTTTTGTAGAATTCTTTCTCAGTTTTCAAGAACAATTTGTGAAATGTGGGCACTATATGGTCTTCTGATAGTTTGAGTATTTCAATATTTTTGAAAATATTCTATTGCTTTATTGTTTTCAGTTTTGTTAGCACAAAACTGCGAAATATGATCTGATTATTCTTTTTATTTCTTCTGGTTTTGCTGTGATTTCAGCTTACCCACTTGTTGTTTTATTGATTTGTTTTTCTGCTCTTTTCTTTTTCATCAGATTAGCTAAGCATTTTTCAATTTATTCATTTTTTAAAAAGAAACTTATAGTTTTATCATTTCTATGTTTTTTGTTTCCAATTCTATTTCCCCTCTAATTTTAATATCTTCTCTTTTTTGTTATTTTATGTTTGCTTATTTGCTAATTTTCTACTTTTTAGAAATCTGTATTCAGTTTAGTAATCCTCTATTTTGTTAATGTACAATTTAAGGATGTTATTTTCCCCCTTGAGGACCCTTTAGCCGTATCCTAGAAATATTACTATGTTTTTTCATCATTGTCATTTTCTTTTACATAGTTATTAATAGTTTCTACTATTTTTTGTTTGACCCACTCATTAAAGATTCCATTGTAAAATCTCCATTTGAGTATATATCTTTTGTTTGTGGTTCCTGAAGTAATTTTAGCTGTTTCTGCCTTTTTATGTTTGTTTACACTATCTCTGCACCATAGTACATGGTAAGTTTTTGTAAAAATTCTTTGTAGTGCAGAAAAATATGTGTATTCTTTTTCTGTCCCATTTAGAGGACCCTATAAGTCTTTTAATTCTAATTTCTTCAGAAATCTGTTCCGTTCCATATTTTCTCTTTTGTTTATTTTTCTACTAGACTTATCCAAAACTGAGAGAAGGATATTGAAGTCTCCTGTCACTATTGTGTTACTGACTGCTTTCTTGAAACTCAAATAATATTTTCTTTATTAATTTGGATGCTAAGGAATTTGGAGCATATAAACTTATTACTGATATTGGTTCATTGTCTATGGTTCCTTTCAGTGTAATATAGTTTCCTTGTTTAACCCTCTTATTTTTTGCATGTTTATTTTTTCTTTTGTCCAATAGTGATGTAATTCCTGCTTTTTTCAGATTCACAGAAATTTTTTCATTTCCTCAGTTTTATTTTGTGTATGTTTTTATTTTTATAATGTTTCTTGTAAGCAACAGATTGTAGGGTCTTGTTTCTCATCCAATCTGTCACTCTCTTTTGTTTCATTGGATTGTTTAATTCATTCACATTAAAAATTATGAAATAGGTTTATTTTTTCTTTCACCTGTCTCTAATTTTTTTTTAAGTTATGGTTTTGTCCCCTCTTCTACTGTAAACACAATATCATGTTCCTTTGGGTATTTTAATCTTTTTAAAGACAGTTCAGTTCCCACTGGCTCTTTTCTCCTCATCTCTGATCTCCCCTTCTCATTTGTTACTCCTTTCTCTTTAGATTTTTATTAATTAGTTCCTCTCACCTGCTTTTACCTGTCTATTTCTTCCTCCTCTTTTTTTCCCTCTCAGTTAGTCAAGTGGATTTCCCTTGCCTTTTCTTTTGTTCAACTAATCCTGTTCCTTGGTTTTTTAAATTACATTTTTTGTGTTCCTTTCCAGTAAGGTGATCCATTATCCATCTTCTCTTTCTGTTTACTCTAGACTCTCATGCTTTGATTTGTGACCTCTATAATCATCTGGTTTCTCTCTTTTCTCTATATTTCCTCATGCAATTAAAACTTCTAAGGTATTCACTCTAGGCTCTCCTCACTAGGCAATTTTACCTACTGCCTTGGAAGGTTTATTCCATGGATTCCCATTGTCCATTGTGCTCCACTTTCAGAACAGTGTTAATTATTGTAGGGGTCAGAGAGGACACTGCCCCATGATAGTGCCCCTCCTCCACCATTGGTCTATACCCTCCCTTGTTGACCTTTACTTTTTTTTTTTTTTACACTACATTTTACTCAGAAATATCCCTGTGTCCATGCTTTCCTACAGCTACCTCCAGGGGTTTCAATTTCCCCCTTCCCAGAGGACTTGTCAAGCACTAAAGCCCCTACCACTCATCCAGTGTAAGGTCTTCATGTCTCTTTACCCATAGAAGCATTCATCAGTAGAACCTCCTCTCACCTCCAAAGTAAGACCACCTTCCTTTCTCCCCCTTTGCATTCTTTCCCCCTCCTCCTTATCCACTCCCCAGTAGGTTCCTCTCTTTCTGAGATCACAGAGGTTATCTTCGCCCTTAATGTGACTGCAAAGCATTACTCACTTCTTTTTATCCTCCTGCTTTCTTTACCCCTTCCACTCCCATTTCATGTACTCTGATATTTTAATGTAGTCCCACCAAAGAAGCATTCAAATACAGGCAGGGTGTCACCATAGTTTGCCCTCAGAATATTGTCCCCTGAATGTCTCTTCACTGTTACCTCTACCAGATTTCCACTCTCAATCCTGCCTCCTTGTGTACATTTAGGAAGAATTATCTTACTGCTCTTTCTGTTGCTAGTCTTGTCCTTGCCTGCTGTATTTATTCAGTCCTCCTGCACTTCTGTTGTTTTAGTGTATTTGAGAAGTAAATAATCTCTTCGGTTCTGATTTTCTTTCTTAAAATGTTTCAAATTTGTCTTCATTATTGAATGTTCATTTTTGTCTTGTATGGTTAAGCTCAGATTTTCAGGATAGATCACCCCAGGCTATATCCTGAGCTCCGTCGCACTGAGGAATACATTATTCCATTCCTTTCCTTTTTCGCTAGTGTGTACAGAGTTGTCTTGCATTACTCCAATATCCTTTCCTTTGTATTCTGAGGTCTTTCTCCTGTTAGTTTGAAGAACTTGTTTCTAAACTGAATGATAAAACTTAACCACTTTGTCTCTTGGAGTTTGCAGCCTTACGTTGTTTGTTTATTTCTTTTTGTTTTTCTGGAGGTGATCTATGAATTTTTTCATTCAAATTTTATTTTCTATGTTCAGAAGGTCAGGACAGTTCTCTCCTCTTATTTCCTTCATTATGATGCTATTTTTTTTTGTCCTGATGTGTTCTTCTGGGAGATCTCTGATCCTTAGGTTATCTCTGCACATCATGTCTGAGATCAGAATGTTTTACTTGATTAGTGAGCATATTTTCCTTTACTTTCTTTTTCTTTTCTTGCTTCAGTTCTGTTTCATTTCTTTGATAAGACTTGCCATTTCAGATTGTAACTTTTCTATCTGTTCATTATTTTTGCTGTTCAGGACATCAATTTTGCTTTCATAATTATCATTTCTCTTTTAAATCACTCAGGAAGAGCATGTTGTAATTCCACATTCACCTTAAATTTCCTGGGATCCTGTGTCTCATCAAATATTGGATCATTTTCTTTTATTTTTTGGTATTTATTCATAGATGCAAGAACTCATTTACTAGATCTCAAGGCTGTATCTCCTTTCATTTTTTCCCTGTGCATTTATATGTGTATGTTCAAGGTCTTTGAGAGTTCTTCTGCCTGAAATCATTGGTACTTTCAGTCTTTTCCACTTTATTTTCCTTATCAATCACTTCCTGACTCCCTCCTCTCTATTGGCGATTTGCTTAGGGGTTGGATCTCAAAGTATCTCAGACTACGATACTTCAAAGCCTATTTACCTCAACACCAATAGTCCAATGCTTTGTAGAGATAGATTCAGAGTTGCAGGCCCAGGTAGGCTTTTGCTCCTGAGGGTTGTGGTCAAGCTGGCTGTCAAAGGCTAAGCAAACTTCCACAGCCTGGAGCCAGGGTCTCCAAGGCACTGGAAAGAGGGAGGAGGGGACCAGAGTACAGAGGCAGGTTTTGATCTAAGCCTGTTTCATGTCCTTTGGTTTTCTAGTGTAGTCTCATGCTGCTGGTAGCATGAGAGGTAGAGTTGGGGTGCTGAGTGAGTTCAGGATCAGTGAGCATAACTTCCTGGGATTTTTGGAAAAAAAAACATCTTTTGAATTATGAGTGTCCTGTACCATGGAAACAGCTGAAATTGCTTTATATTTGGCATATAACTCCTGTTTTGGGGAGATTTGAGAAATCTTGAGGATCATAGAAAATATCTAGTCTGCCATCTTGTTGTTCACATGACCCAGAAGCTCCTTTGTATATCAGTTAATTCAACTTCAATCCACTCAATTCAATTCATCTTTTTAAAAATTAGGCTTCTCCATATTGTCCGTGCTGGAAATGTAAGGGTTACTCACAGGCCCAGCCCAACTATTGATCTGCATGGAATCTGTTTCCAATTTGGGTCAGTACACCACTCTGCAAATAATCTGGTAATTTATCTGCTATCAGATAATAACCTGCTCTTCATATTAATGCCAAATTTAGTGTGAACTTCAGATTTGTATAGCCCGCTGCAGCTCAGAACTCAAAATATCTTTCAATCTCAGTCTCCCTGGCAGTTGGAATTATGGTCATGAACAATCATAGCCAGCAATTCAGTTAAAAAATGTTTAATAAAGTAGATACTAGGCAAGAGGTATTGTAATTGTCAGTGGTGACATGGGGTCAAAAATGCTTATATTCCCTTAGATTGGTGCTAAGAGGGGGCATTGTATCCAGAATGAGGGAGGTGACAGGGCCAAAGTTCTCTGCCTTGTCATGTCATACCTGGAATACAGTTAACTTCCTCCTTCCTTCCTTCCTCCCTCATTCCCTCCCTCCCTCTCTCCCTTCCTTTTTCCCTTCCTCCCTCCCTCTCTTCCCTCCTTCCCTCTCTGCCTCCCTCCCTGAATCCCTCCCTCTTTTCTTCCTTCCTTTCTTCCTTCCTTCCTCCCTTCCTTCCTTCCTTCCTTCCTTCTTCCCTCTCTGCCTCCCTCCCCTCTCCCTTCCTTCTTTCCTTTCTTCCTCCCTCATACTAGCTGAGTAAATATGAACATGTCCCTCAATCTCACTAAGAAGCTCTCTAAAATTATAAACTGCTGACTAGTTGTGGAGGGGGTTTTCATACCAATAGTTCCCTCACACTGATATGAAAAAACTTTGAACCACTTCCTCACCACTTCCTTTAATCTGTTACTTCAGGTCATAGTCATGAGCCTGCCCATGGTATAAAGAAAAAAGTGATACAGTTAAGAGTCAGGAGAGCCTTTGTGGGACATGGGACAGTTGGGTGGTGTCATAGTGCATAAAGTGCCAAGCCGGGAGTCAGGAAAACTCATCTTCCTAAATTCAAATCCAGCCTCAGACACTTTACTAGCTGTGTGACCCTGGGCAAGTCACTTAATCCTGTTTGCCTCAGTTTCTTCATTTATAAAATGAACTGGAAAAGGAAATGGAAAACTACTCCAGTGTCTTTGCCAAGAAAACCCCAAATGGGGTCAAGAAGGACAGGACTAACAAATGACTGAACAACAATAGATGAGTCCTGAGTTTGAATTCCACCTCTGACACTGTGTAGTGATCTGACCTTGTCTGAGCCTTGGTTTCCTCATTGTGACTTAAAATGCTATATAAATATCACTTGTCGCTATTATGTTCTCATTTGATTGTTAATTTATCCCTACTATAATATTAGCTGCTTAGTTAAGCTATTAGCTTATAATAGCTTAAGTTGATTGTTTATAATAGCTCAGGGAATTACCTTTTCCCAGGTATTTGCATCTTAATATGTGATTCTCAATGAGCCCCAACTCAAATACTAAAGTGGAAAGGGAACTCATTTTCATTATCCCTAAACCCACTCCTACTTTCAAACTTCCCTGATTCTGTGAGGGTACCACCACCCTTTCAGTCACCCAGATGAAACATGTGAGCAGTTCCCTGGACTTATCACCCTTCCTCATACCAAATATCCAATCACTTGCCAGATCTTAGCTTTTCTACCTCCCCAACATCTCTTGCATGTAGTTCAGGCAGTAGAGTAGAGGCAGCCAGATGGCTCAGTAGAGAGCTAACTAGGCCTGGAGTCAGCTAAAAACTATGAAACAGGAGTAATGATGAATAGAAATTTTGGAAGAATGTAAGTACCTTCAAGTGTTTGAGGGTTTATTTTACAGAAGAGGGATTAGAATTGTTCTGTTTGGTCCCAAAAGACAAAACCATGATTACTGGGTAGATGCAAAGACACAGACTTAAGCTTGGTAGACCTCTGAACAGTTAGATCTGTCCAAAAGAGGAATGGGTGGCCTTGGTTCCTCCTTACTGAAGTCTTCCAACAAAGGCTGGATGACCTCTTGTCAGAGTACATTCTTATTCAGGGCCATCCTGGGGTTGGACTGGATAGACTCTGAGGTCCTTCTAAATGTGAATTTCTGTAACTCTGCATGATATTTAATGGGAGAGATATTAGGGACCTCTGCCCTTTCCTTAAATCATACAGATAAGGTCTATTCAGTCTAATCTAATCCAGGTCCCATCTTTGACAATCAGTTGCCTTATTTGATTTGATGACACTCATACAACACGTATTTTGTTCTACCTTTGCGTATGAAGGAATGGACACTCTGAGGAGTCATGATAATGGCGAAGCAAAGATTGAAACTTTAGTCTTTTGACTCCAACCGATGATACCCCTTGTGAGCACAATAAAAACATAGTCCTAGTATTTCTAAAGATATTTATGAGTCCCTGTCTTTTCTTCACAGAAATTAAAGAAAAGACCACTAAAGCCTACCTTTTGCCAAGACAGACAAGGAAGACCTGACTTATTTTATTAAAAATGAACATAAAATAGGTACTCATTTAAAATGCCCATGGAAGAGTTGATTGCATTATTATTTTAATAGTGTCTTATTCATGAAAGTATTCATGGTCATCATCTGTCAGCCAAACAATGAGACCACAGAAAAAACATCAAATAGTCGTTGCCTTGGCCTGTCTTGATTGAGCAATTTTTAAACATGGCTTGACTTAATTTTTTTTCTTTTAAGAGGGAGTTTATCTTTACAACTTAAATGGAGAGTCAGCCATGGTGGCATATGTCTTTAGTCCCAGTCGCTGGGGAGTCTAAGGTTGATGCACCTCTTGAGTTTGGTCATTCTGAGCTGGAGCAGGCTATGCAGAATGGTATCTATATCACATTTAGCATCGCTATAGTGAGTTCCTTTGCAGGGTTGGGGAGAGGGGCAGAAGAATTCCTAAGGAAGGGACACATTGGCCTGTGTCAGAAAATGGATCTGGTCAAAGCTCCCAGGCCAATCACTAGTGGGATCAGACCCTGAATAGCCCCCTGCACTTCTAGCCTAGGCAAGATAGAGAGATCCAGTCTTGCAAAACAAAACAAGATAACACACACAGACACACATAGATACACATACCTATTTAAATGTAAGGGATAGAAAGTTAATGCTGACAAAATTACATTTTAAGAAATCAAAACACTCCTCTTTGAATTCATTGCATTCTGTTTTCACCCTGGTAGAAACAGTATCTAACCACTTTCAAGTGTCCCTACCGGTTTTTGGATTTTCATGAGAATGGAGAGTTTTTCATGGGTTCTTAGTATTCTGCATCTGTTCTCAAAATAGGGGAAGTCTATCTGACTACATTCTAGATAGGACTTCTCAAAGGCCAATTTTGAAGACTTTACCTTTCTGCAAGTGGAATGTAGAACTTCCTTATCAGACACACCAACCCACTGCTAAACACTCTCAAAAAACTTGGCAAAACCAGTCCTCTACCAGAGGAAAACCACAACCAAGAGAGGTCAATGTTCAGTTTCCTAAAAACTGTCCAAGAATCAGCGGTTTGGGTTTTTTGCTGTTGATGTTCAAGTTTTTTTCATTTTCTAAGAGCCAACTCCTTCCTCTTCTTGACAAGTTGGTTCAGAATAGAATTCAAGAAATTCAAGAAAGTGGTATCTTTGTAATGTTATCCCTTGCAGTGATGTTTTTACACTTCTTTCTCTGACTCCCATGTGCACAAAAGCAGGGAGGAGCCCAGAGGGAGTAATCATATGAAGTTGAAAAGGAAACTGGAAGTTGGCATTTTTTACAATTTAACCATTCTCAACAAATTTAAATATTTTTTATTCATTCAGATTATAATATGGGAATGGCATTGGGCTAATGGAATGGCTTATTTGCTGATTTGAAAGATTTATTAGAAGATAATTCTACATATTCATGAAAAGATTAAATATGTAAAAATATTTTAGGGAAACCTTTGGCTTTGCAGAGACATTGCCATAATGCTGCCTTTCTGAGTTGGAGCAATGAAAATAATGCCTCTTCATTACCTCATTAGAGCTGTTAAATTGGGTTCTGAGGAAGCCGGTCTGATTCAAACCACTCAGTGACAAGAGAGCAGTTATGAATCCGTCATAGGTCTCTGCTGGCCTCTCATCATGCTATCTGTGACCTCAGGCCTTTCTCTATTCTGGACACTGGCTTCATGGAGTAGAATAATACATCACTAGCGTCCTACACCTGGGTGATGCATGACTCTGAGGCCCCAGAACAATAGCTGGCTCAGTTTCTCAATCCTGGGAGTCCAGCAACAGCTGAATGTTAAAATGGATTACAGGAATGGCTCAGTCTATCAGTGTAATCTATCAAGACAAGGCGCTAATCTGAAGGTGTATTAGTCAAAAGATGGAGTCTTTGCAACTCCAAATCTGAAGAGTCCAGTTTAATTATAGAATAAAAAATGAGAATGCAAATGACATAGGGCTTCTTAATTTTTAAGGACAGGGAAAGGGATATAATTTCCATTCATAGGCATAACACTAAGATTTTACAGTACTTTCTTAAGGTATAAGTCACACCACCAAGGTTACTACCAACCCCATGGGAATGGCTGTTCCAGTTTTTTTTTTTCACACTTTTCCTCCTATTTCCTACATGGAGCTTCTGGAAGTTTTTTTATTCCACAGTTCCAGAGGACTGAAGATGAACCACACACCCCAGCTCCTGACCAAGAGGAATTTAAAATGCAGAGTAAGACATACATTTTTGGACACGGTTAATGTGGGATTATGCTATGCTTGAATATGCTATTTCCTGCAAGGGTTTTATTTTTCTTGTTCAATTGAGGAGGAAGGAAATGGGAGGAAGAGGAATTGAATGATTGGTTAATTGATAAAAAAAAGGGTATGTAATATAAAAGTTAAGAAAATAAAGCCTTTCACTACTTGGTCAAAAAACAAAAACAAACTGACCAACCTGCTATAGACATTAAAACTCTACCATAGCTTCAACTACTCTTTCAGCAGCAGCTTTTGTACTGCTTTTGCCATTAAGAAGTACATATGTCATAAAGACCACACATGTAGACATGATATAAATGAGAAGTATATATGAGCTATTTATGAAGGATTACCACGCGCTGTCATTATTATTACTATTATTATTATATTCTACTAAATGTGGTGTGTACGTAGATAAATACAATAAAAGGTCGGTAGTAAAAGGGGGAAAGGAACATAAGCTACCTGAAGACAAGGACTCTTCTTCCAGGATTCTGATGCCAGGAGAGGCAGTGCTCCCATAGAATGAGTATTGGCCTTGGGGTCAAGAAGACCTGGGGTTTCACCTCACCTCTGATGCAATACTGGCTGTGCTTCTCTGGGTAACTCATTTAACTTGTAAGTCCCCTTGACAAATTTCCAAGACTATGAGCTGCAGAGAATCTGTCTTCCTTCATTGGTAGAGAAATTTTTACCACCAGGGAGTTCTCTATACCAATGAAACCTGAAAGATCCACTCTTTATCCCTATTGCTGCTATCTGGGTGACAATGATAGGAAACCACTGTATACAAAGAATCAAAATTATGGGTGACCCAAAGATCAAGGGAGACATCAGTGGTAGCTATAAATAGTCTATAGCACATTGCTAACAATAACTTGTATCTAAGAAGTGATTTTTTAAAAAAAATCATCCAGATTAAAGACAATCTTCAGATCTCATTTAGATTTTTCTCATTGCTCCAGGGTGGCCCAAAATGCATTAAGCTCATTGAATCACAGGATTTAGAGAAATCCAGTCCAACATCTTCATTTCGGAGATAAGGAAACTGGGGACACAACTTGACCTAAGTCACATAAGTAATAGGTAGCAGCAACAACATCCATGATCAGAAAAGGGGATGAAGGGACCAGGTAGCCAGAGTGAAGAACCACAGATGAATTACGCCAAGTTCTCCACTGTTAACTATTATATGTTAAGACCCAGCTCAGGAGTTCTTAACCAGACCCCTTTGGCAGTCTGATGAATGAAATCTATGGATCTCTCCTCTGAATTATGTTTTTAAATACATGAAATAAGACAAATGGAATTACAACATAAAAACATTGCATTGAAATAGTTATCAAAATTAAGTAATAAGTTCACAAATTTCAGGTTAAGAACTTCTGGCCTAGAGGAATGGTTTTTGTTGTAATTGGTTTTTTGTTTTTTTTTAGCAATTGATAGAAGATTTTCTATGGAAAATTCATAGGAAAAAATGAACAGGAGATGGCTAGGATTGTTTGAGTGTCTGTAGCAACAGGGGTGCCCACAGAGATGATGTTATGTGTCCATAGAAGCAATGAAGTTCTCATGCGACGTCAGTCGGTCAGCTGGCATTATTAAATATCTACTATTTGCCAGGCACTGTGCTAAGCGTTGGGGATACAAAGAAAGGTAAAAAAAAAAATAAAGTCCCTCTTCTTGAGGAGTTTGTAGCCATTACGAGGGAGGAGACAACATGCAAACAACTATGCACAAATAAGCTACAGACAGGATAACGTGTCCAATCTCCTGGGGAAGGATTTCCGTGTGATCCCTTGCCTTCATGGTGTGGTCAGTCTAGCTCCTTTTCTGACTACATTTCTTGGATAATTTGTTTTTGGCCACTTCTTTCATACAAGTTATTATTGGCAATATGGGGCAGCATAGTGCCCTGTATATATATCATGTGCTGTATGGAGAAATAAAAGGGTTCTAAGAATATTTTGAGAAGTGAGAGGATGTATTAACAACTGGAGGGGAAAGGGGATGAACACAAAGACTCCATATCCATGGAGGATATGGTACTTATGTTGCTCCTTGTTGAGTCAACAAAGTGTCTACTATGTGCCAGGCATTATACTAAACACTGGGGATATAATTAAGGGAAAAGAAAGATGATCTCTGCCTTCAAGGAGCTTACAATCTAATGGGGAAGACAATACAGAAAAGGAAGCTAAAAAGGGTGGGGGTTGGAGAGGGTACCCCACCCAGGGGCATGGTAGAGAAGTCAGAGATATCCCAGAGTAGCGCAGCCAGGTGAGAAACCAGATGTTCACTGTTAAGCTACCTTCTATGAAAGTTTTAGAGTTCACAGCTCTGCCCCTCAAGGAGAGGGGCTAAGGGTAATGATGGATCAGAGTACTAATCTTTCAGAAGGATGAGGTTTTCCCAATAATGAGCTTGAAAGAAGATAAGGAATCTAAAAGGCAGAGGGGAAGAAGGAGTGCATTCAAGTGACATGACCAAATGCATGGAAGTAGGAAATGACATACTGACTTTGGGGAATAGCTATCAGTCCAAGTTGTCTGGAGCGTAGAAAAGAATAGCGTGAGTAATGTGAAATAAGGCTGCAAAAGTTGATTGGAACCAGATTGTGGAGGAGCTTAAATGCCATACTAAGAACTTGGGGTTTTATACTAGAGGTGATAGGGGGCCTTAGATTTTTGATTGGGGAAGATATAACATCATCAAAACTGTGCCTTAACAAGAGTATTTAGCAGAGTTTCTATACTGTGCTAAAGCCAGGAACCTTCACTTTGGTTTATATCAAAATCGTTGGCTTCAGAGACTTTTGGACAGTTCATGGTATACAAGAAAGAGCATTAGATTTGGAGTCTGAGGATCTGGGTTCAAATTCCATCTCTGCTACCTACTTACTACTCATGTAAAGTTGTGTCCCAGTTTCCTTATCTCTGGAATAAAGATGTTGGATTACATTTCTCTAATTCCTATGATTCAATGAACTTAATGCATTTTGGGCCACCCGAGAGGAATGTGAAAAATCTAAACAAGATCTGAAAATTGTCTTTAATCTGGAACTTCCCGAGAAACGAGACTATGAAGTAGTTCCATACCATACCAGTCCATGGACCTCCAGTGTGGGGGAGTTAAATAGAACAGGGAAATAAGAGAATCAAGGCTGAAGTTTGCCTATAAGTCCTTGGCTGGGAATTATATGGATTTAGTTAGAGCTGGAATAAACCTTAAAAATCATCTAGTCTTCACCATAATCTCTCTCCTCCCCCCTTACATATAAGAAACCTGAGGCTTAGACACATTAAGTGGTTTGCCCAAATTCACCAGTAAGGCCAGTGGTAAGCTGGGACGCAGACTAGGTCTTTCATGTGATGTAGCCTGGTGCTATCAATACCAGGCTGAACAAATCAAAAGCAGAATTACTGTTGCTGGAAAAAACGTCAACAACCTCAGATATGCAGGTGATAACCCTTTGATGGCAGAAAGTGAAGAAGAATTAAGAAGCTTCTTGATGAGAGTGAAAGAGGAGAGCATAAAAGCTGATTTGAAAGTTAACATTAAATAAAAACTAAGATTGTGATCACTGGTCCCATCACTTCCTGATAAATAGAGGGAGAAGAAATGCAAGCAGTGCTGGATTTTATATTCTTGGGCTCAAAGATCACTTCAGATGGTGACTATATCCAGGAATTAAAAGATGCTTGCTCCCTGGAAGGAAAGCTATGGCAAATCTGGATGGCATACTAAAAAGCAAAGACATCACCTTGCCAACAAAGGTTAACATGCTATGGTTAAAAAGCTGTGGTTATTCCAGTAGTAATGTATGACTGTGAGAGTTGGATCATAAAGAAAGCTGAGTGCCATAAGCTGATGCTTTTGAACTGTGGTGCTGGAGAAGACTTTAGAGAGTCCCTTGGACAGCAAGGAGATTAAATCAGTCGATACTTAAAGAAATTAACTCTACTCATTATAAGGGCAACCTTAAATAATTTCACTACATAATGAAAAGACTCATTGGGAAAAAAATCCTAATATTTGGAAAGAAAGGAGACAAAAGAAGAAGGGGATAGCAGAAGATGAAATGAATAGATCACATCATGGTAGCAACAGAGATGACCTTAGACAGACTTTGGGAGATAGTGGAAGAAAGAGGAGCTGATGTGCTGTGGTCCATGGGGCACAACGGGTCAACACAACTGAAGACTGAACCACAACAAGAACAAGCCTGGTGCTAAGGAAAGAGTATTAGAGTTGCAATCAGGACCTAGGTTCAGATCCCATATTTTGCACTTAATACCTAAGTGCCCTTGAGCAAGTCATTTCACCATTTAAAAAATTTATAAAGTAAAATTGCTGATAATTAGCACTATCTACCACAGGGTTATTGTAAGAACATGCATTGATATATATGAAAATACTTAGTGACCATGAAATTCTTTAACATCATCATCATCATCTTTATCATCATTCATGATTGAGGAGCCTCAGTGAAGAACATGAATAAAAGGCGCCATCAGAGAAATATATAATAGGAAGAGAGGATGAGCTGGTCATATGGGAGGACAAGTAGTAACAAGTGAATGCTCCATGTGATTCATTGTTATGCTTGTGATGCCAGGGCAAAAGAAGGAGGCTCTCCAGCATGTTGAGTGTCGCCTATCCCCTCTCTGATGGGAGGACAAGGTCACGAGTGATGTGGGAGGAAATGGATGAGTTGAAAACTGCATCATAGAAGGGATCATCCAAATTAATGAGATCATAAATCCATTTGAATATTATTCTTTTCATAATTTTGCCTAGAGATAGCAAATGGAAGTTTCCACTCACTAGTTAAACCCAAGGATGCTTGCATTCACCTCTTGGCAGGAGAAGGAGTCCACTGTCTGTTTGACGCCAGGGATATGAGATTTATGCTGAAGGAAGCTTATTTTCAGTGCCAAGCATTGATTTGTACTTTTGTTCAGGGAAGGCCTCCGGTCCCTTTGGCACTATAAACAGGTAAAGTGCTGCTATAACAATTTGCAAGGGAAAGTAAACAGTCTAGGGCCAACTTTTTTTTTAACCATTAGAAGCAGAACAATTCCACCCCTACCAGTTATCAGACTAACAAATGCTAGCTCCAGGAATCACACCACAGCCCTACCAAATATCCATTACTCAGAATGAGGAGGCAGCCACATGAGTGAAAAGGCCCACAGTCTGTGGTGATGGCATTTAATACTTGCCAGAGGGAGGCAGGGGCTCAGGCAACGACTTGGAGGGATGCTGCAGCAACCTCACTTATCAACAGCAAGTCACAGAGCAAGAAATCCATGGGAAAACCATACTCAGAAGGACTGAGCATTTTGGGCTGACTAAAGAGCCAGGATGCTCTGGGTTCTTTTGAAGGGACTCCACTTGTATATGTTTTTGGACCCACCTTTCTCCCTGAGACAATGGTATGTTTTAGCACCATAGATTCCCTAGTTAGAGTAACATGGTACCCTGACCATTAAGGACATGGAGATGTCAGGGAACAAGACCAGGTCTGTAGCTATTGCTACCTCCTCTTTGTACAGGCGACAGTCTAATTCTGTTGAACATATTTAGTATAGTACTAAATGTGAGTGTGTGGCTCATCAATTCTCTACTGGATGCTTCTTGGCCTCTGGGGAAGAGTTAAGAAGAATACTTTACATCAAGTGACTATGTAGCTCTAAATTATCCTTCTACAACAGTCCTTGGGTCAGAAAGAGCTGGGTTCAAGTTCTGCCTGATATATTTTAATGGTGTGGTCTGTGGCAAGTCCCTTAACTTCTTAGAATCTCTTTTAACATCATAAATTGTAAAAAAGTTACTGATATATTCTGATGGAGGGAATTTACATATTTAGAGTTAACTACATTGATGAAAATACAGATTTGGTTAAAAAATAAACATATAAAAATTCATTGGCATTAATATTGGATATGTTCTTGTCAGGTCAATTATTAATGTGACCACATGAAAAAGCAATGAGAACAGAGGTTCTTTTTTTTTTTTTTTGCATTTTAGAGGGGGGAAGGCTGGGCAATTGGGGTTAAGTGATTTGCCCAAGGTCACGCAGCTAGTTTTTGTGTTAAGTGTCTGAGGCTGGATTTGAACTCAGGTCCTCCTGACTCCAGGGCCGGTGCTCTATTCACTTTGCCACCTAGCCGCCCCTGAATAATATTTTTACATGTATAAAATACAACACATAGGACTACAAAGGCAAACAATCATATTGAAATACATTGGGGGCAGTTGGTGGCACAGTGGGTAGAGCACCATCCTTGACTCAGGAGAACTTGAATTCAAATCTGACCTCAGACACTTATTAGCAGTGTGACCCTGGGCAAGTCACTTAACCCTGATTGCCTCCCCAAATAAATAAATACATAAATTACATTTATTAAGATATTTGGAAATATCTGTTCACAGACCCTAAGTTAAAGAAGGTAAGGGACAGATTAGAGAATAATATGTCACTCAGGTAGAAATATATATGTATATATATGTATATATATAATATATGTATGCATTTCTATAAGAGTTTAAGAGCTTCATATACTACTTTCTCTCTCTTTTTTCTTTCTTGTGGTTTTCCCCTTTTATTCTGAGTCTCCTTTCACAACGTGACTAATGTGAAAATATGTTTATGATTGTACACATATAGCCTATATCAGATTGCTTGCTGCCTTGGGGAGGGGGAGGAGAGGGAGGGCAAAATCTTATGAAAGTGAATGTTGAAAATTAAAAATAAGTAAATTTTTAAAAAGAGTTTAAGAGCTTTAAGTGCCTCTCAAGGACAAATTGCTTTTGTAACTGAGTTTTCATTAGATGGTGGTGGTTAGAAATACGGGAAAAACATCCCAACCAATATCTATTTCTTTCCTAAGAGAAAAAAAACAGAAAATAATTATTCCTCTGAAATAATTTTATTCACAATAAATTTGATAAAAGACTACTACTACAGTGGTGATTCATGGAAGCCCAGCTTTTGGTACATCTATTGGTTTAATGGTACGAATTTAGTCATTTTTCAGTCATTTTCAATTCTTCATGACCTCATTTGGGATTTTCTGGGCAAAGATAATGGAGTGGTTTGCCATTTCCTTCTCCAGCTCATTTTACAGATGAGGAAACTGAGACAAACAGGCTTAAATAACTTGCCCAGGATCACACAGCTAGTAAGTGTCTGAGGGCAGATTTGAACTCAGAAAGATGAGTCATCCTGACTCCAGGCCCAGTGCTCTATCCTTAGTGCCACATTGCTTCTCCAATAGTATGAATAAGAGACTTCATAGGAAGAGACTTTGAAGGGGAGGCTGGCATTTGTCATTTGGCAAATGGTTTTGGTTTTTTTTTTGGAGGACAATTGGGGTTGTGACTTGCCCAAGGCCACACGGCTAGTTTTTGTGTTAAGTGTCTGAGGTCATATTTGAACTTAGCTCCTCCTGACTCCAGGGCTGGTGCTCTATTCACTGCGCCACCTAACCTCCCTGGCAAATGTTTTTTGTCGTTGTTATTTTTGGTCTAGACCTGTGACTTCATCTGGGAGGGAACTGTCAGTGATGCAGGGAATTCTACCAATGCAAATCTGGAACTATTCTGTAACTTGCAATCTTACTTAGAGAATTTCCTTGAGACCCTAAGGTTAAGGGACTTACTTAGGATCACACAATCAGTATGGGTCAGAGGCAGGATTTGAACACAGCTCTTTTGGACTCAGAAGCTGTCTCTCCACTCTCTGTGCCACCATACTTCCTGCTAGTCAGCAGGATGAGAATGATAATTTGGATAATTACAGCCAGTGTTCTCTTTAAGGCAGATGCCACTTAGACTACTCTGCAGGGTAGAGAGAGGGCCCGAAACAACCTGATTAATAAACAATGATTCTGAACCACTGAGAGCCCTTCCACGCATTTCCATAAAGATAAACAAAAGCTTTCTGTGTGAGCGATGCAGATTGAGACATGGATACTTTTTGATATGTTCCTAGCTGTGAGGACACATTGCTTCATTGCTGGCCTTTTTGTGGGGGTGCTGAGGCCTGGAGGGGGAAACAAAGGAGTCACAGAGTCATGTCTATGAATACCAGGGCCTTCTGTTTAGCTTGGAAAGAGACAGTGAAAACGTATGAAACAAGTCACTAGGTAAAGTAAGGCTAAAGAATTAGGGTGATCTTTAGGAAGTTAGAGACGGTAATTGTCCTAGGGAATCCTAACACTCTTGCTTTTTTTTTTTTTTAGGATATAAATCTGTATGCTGAAAGAATTTCTATATAACATTTTTTATATCCCCTTTACTTGTTAGCACAAGTAAAGCAGGACCATGGAGCAGGAGGAAACAGGTACAGCCCTGGTGCTGGAAACCTCTGTTTCCTTGGAGGTTAGTATAGCCGGTGTACTTAAGCAGCAGGATGCAAAAAGGCATCCCAATGGCCCCAGAGTTATTAAACTGTATATAACTTTTGACACAGTGATACTGCTATTAGGCTTCTACCTCAAAGAGATCAAAGGAAGAGAAAAAGGATCCATGTGTGCCAGAATATTTCTATTAGCTTGTGTGTGTATGCGTGTGTGTGTGTGTGTGTGCGCGTGTGTATGTGTGGGGTGGTAAATAACTGGAAAACAAAAGTGTCTATCAATTAAGAAAAAGCTGAACAAATTAGGGTATGTGAGTGTGATGGAGGACTATTGTGCTGCAAGAAATGATGAAGGTGAAGGAGATGACTTCAGAGAATCTTAGGAACATTTCTATAAACTGATGCATAGTGAAGTGAGCAGAACCAGGAGAATGATTTCTACAATGTCAACAACTTTGCAAAAAAATTGCGAAGGACTTAAGAACTCTGATCAATGCAAGGATCAACAATGATTCCAAAGGACCAGACATGAAGAATGCTGCCCCCTTTCTAACAGAGAAATTATTGATGAAATATGCAGAATAAGACACGGTTTTGGACATGGCCAATATGGGAATTGGGGGGGGGGGAGAGAGAGAGAGAGAGAGAGAGAGAGAGAGAGAGAGAGAGAGAGACAGAAAGGCAGAGAGACAGAGAAAGACAGAGACAGAGAAATAGAGAGCAAAAGAGAGAGAGATACAGAGACAGAGATGCAGCTAAGTTGCTCAGTAGATAGCTTTCTGGGCCTGGAGTCAGGAAGACCTGAGTACAAATTTGGCCTCAGTCTCTCACTAGCTGTGTGACCCTGGGCAAGTCACTTAACCTCTGTTTTCCTTAATCTACTTGGGAAGAAAATGGTAAACCACTCCAGTATCTTTGCCAAGAAGACCCATGGCCAGTATTGACATGCTATGATCCATGGATATAACTAACAACTGGACAACAACATTTATATGTGTGTGTGTATCCATGTATATATGCAAACATACATGTATGTGAGTGTAATACATATACACATACACACACATATTTATTTATTTATTTATTTATTTTCAATCCTAATACTAATAAGAAAGGATCTAGAGGCCATTCACCGTCCTAGTTGGCTCCTCTGTAGCTGCCCACTTAAAATTTTGGTTCTTCTGAGAGCATGATGTTTATAACTATGTAATATCACTAAAAGAACACTAGTTCACAAAAGATGGGCCTTGGAGTTGTTGAAACCATGATACAGTTGCTTTTATAAAAGCTATCTGTCCCATTTGCCTATACCTATTTGATTCAGAATCCAACTCACTCTCCATCTGTATTGACTGTTCCAGATATAAGTATTGATGTAATAATTCAATTAGCCTAATCTCATATTTTAGTCTGAGAATTCTTCATTCACGTTTTCCTCTTGGGAGAATGAAAAGAGCAATTTATTTTGAATCATTGTGAATGTCTTTAGTTAAGTTAGGTTTCATACTATTCTTTCTGTAGACTCCTTTACCGTTGAACTTTTCACTACTTTTTTTGAGACAAGTCAACTCTTAACCAAGCACACTGTTTTACAAGTGAAACTGTAGTATAACTGTAGTAGTGTATAAGCTGATTTTCTCCTTGGCTATCTCTGTCTCTCCACTTGACAAGATCAAGTGTTCATTGATTAAGGTGATCTCTGGGTTCTTTTGCCCTCCTCCATGTGGTGATGGCTTTGTTTAAACTTTTCTAGAAAATAGTAATAATCAGAGTCAAAGTTTTTACTTTATTTTCCCATTTTTTTTTCAGTCAGTCACCTGATTAAGTAGGTTGAGTTGGAATTATTAGAGCATTTGGCGTCTTCTTCTCTTTATCCTTTCTTCTAGATCAATATCAATTTTGGCTTTTTCTCTAACTAGTCAAGTGTCCAATGGAACATAGATAACTGATTCTAGAATAACTCCTGTGACAGTAATCATTGTCTATCTTTTAAGATGTAGCCAAATTCTTAGTTTGTAGTTCTATTGATGTTCATCATTCCCAGTTAGTACCTTTGAACCCTCTTTTTTTTTTCTTTTTTGGAGGGGGGCAGGTTGGGTAATTGGGGTGTTAAATGTCTGAGGCTGGATTTGAACTCAGGTCCTCCTGACTCCAGGGCTGGTGCTCTATTCAGTGCGCCACCTAGCCGCCTCTATTCGAACCCTCTTCTTAAAGAAAGTACTCATGATGAACAGGGGCAAAGTTTCTGAATAATCCATAAGACTTTATCCTATTTCATATCTTGACCTTGAGCCATATTTTTACACTTACTTTCCCCATCATTTTCTGTGCCCATCTTCACACTGGAGTCACTGACCGTCAAGTTATCTGTTGACTTGATTTGGAGGATCTTGCCAGGTTTTCCACAGAATTTCTTTTCCTTTTCTTGTACAGCACACAATGCCTCACAAGCTGCTGCTACCTTCACAATGCTTCTCTTTTTTGACACTTGTCATAAGCACTGCAGCATGAGAAAACTAGATGTGCCATGAAAATGTGTTTCTTGTTGCTTGTGATGAAAACAACCCCATCACTTTTATTTTCCTAGTTGAGAAGAACCTTTCAGACATCTTTCTATTTAGTTTCAACTCTTTGATGCTTTCTGGTTTCATTCAGAACAAGAATGTTAATGTAAGTGTGGGTCAGTTGCTCAAATGGGATAATATTTGTGACGTGTTTAACGCGGTACCTGGCACACAATAAACACTCGGTATCTTCTTGTTTCCTTCTCTCCCCTTCCAGTGAGTGCATCAGGTTATCGGGGACCAGACAACAATCTCACATTTAGAAAGCTGTTCTTCATTTCTTTCGGTTGTATCCAACTTTTCATGACCCCATTTGGGTTTTTTTTTTTTTGCCATTTCCTTCTCCAGCTCATTTTTATAGATGAGGAAACTGAGGGAAACAGTATTAAGTGACTTGCCCAAGGTCACACAGCTAGTAAGCATCTGCGGCCAGATATGAGCTCAGAGATATGAATCCTCCTGACTTCAAGCCCAGCACTCTATCCACAGTGCTGCCTAATTGATTTATGCATATGGTCTAAAAATTACACGATTCTTAGCACCCTCAGTTCCACTTTCCTCCATTCTTCAGAAATAGAAGAGGGCAGAACAAGACTAAGGCTATTTTGTATTTTTACCTCTTCTGGGGTTTCCATGGCTAAAGAAATTACTCCATATAAATTAGTGGCCCATCTACTGGTAGGCAAGCTGGCCCTTGGAAAACCATTGCCAGGACCTCACCTGAAGCTGTTGTACCTTGATGGAACCTGACAGAATTGGTCCTACACTTAGTTTTTGAGAATCTAGAATCACCTGTACACCAGAGTGAGGCCGTGGAGTAAGAATTGTATTATTACTCAAAGATAATCATGGAGACACAGAATGGCCCTTCAATCTAGAATGGTGGACAGGCAAACTGAGCCACCAGAATTACTAGAGGTCATGTCATGGTCTTCACTGTAACTGGCTTCAGTTCCTGTTTCCTCTTTCTAGGTCTGTTTTAACAGACATGGCCCCCTGCTTCAACCCCAGAGACATTTGTCAGCTCTGACGTGTCCTCTGGAAAGCTTCCAGCTCCACTTGGTTGGCTGGCCTCCAATTTGGCCTGTGGCACTATGGCAACAGCCAATTTGCAACAATAATAAACTGGCAATCCTTTAAAAATATTCAACAAGTCATACTTTTCATAAATTCAGAGTGGGCTTCTAATTAGTATAAATTAGTGAAATCTTAATTAAGCATGGGTTGCACATGAGGACAATTTCCTGATTAACCTTGACCTATCTCTTGTATCTCTAGAGACAGAATAAAACCTTAAATGTTATGCAAGTCTAAGAATTGAATCCCAAGGAAACAAGAAGACTGGATTAGTTTCACAAATTCACATTATACTCTTCCCCCCTCCCCTAACAGCCTCACCATACCTTCTACCTTTTGTGGACCCTCATTAACTGTAGAGACTGCTTTGAAGCTTGAATTCATGTTCCTTACATGAAGCATCACAGGGTTTCAGAGAAACGAAAGTCCCAAGCTGCCCAATGGGGTAATCCTTGGGGGAGGAGTATAGTATAGACCTGACTTGTCCAAATCCACATGCCAATACCTGATAAATTCAGAAAGTGGACCTTGAAGAAATCATGTAACAATTCTAAAAGGGTGTTTAGTAAGTTTTATCTCCTATGATTCCTTTTTATCTGCAAGATTTTATGCTCAATCTCATTGAGTCATGAGATTTCCTGACATATTTTGGGAGCAATTTGGTAAAAAATGTGACTTGGAAGGTGAAAATGACTTCAGGTCTGGGAATTACTTCAAAGCCTAACCCTGAATAAAATACATGGCCACCACTCTGGTATTTTTATTTTGACTCCCAATCTCTATTTCCTCTACCTTCACACATGACACCGGAATAGAGACTGGACCTGTGATTTGATTGACACAGTTTTGGAGAATCCATCTTCACTTGTTTCGGTCATATCTGACCTTGTGACCCCATTTGGGGTTTTCTCGGCAAAGATACCAGAGTGATTTGCCATTTCCTTCTATAGGTCATTTCACAGATGAAGAAACTGAGGCAAACAGGATTAAGTGACTTACCCAGGGTCACACAGCTAGTGAGTGTCTGAAGCCATATTTGAACACAGATCTCCTTGATTCCAAGCCCAGTGCTCTATCCACTGTGCCGCCCAGCTACCTCCCTTACCTACAATACTTAGAGGTTAAGTGACTTGCCCAACTTCCCACTATGTCGGAGTCAGGACTTGAACTCAAATCTTGCACCCTAGGTCTGTGTTCTCTCCATTGTGCCAAATTGTCTCCACCTGGTTACTCTTCTATCCTATTTATTAATTAACTTTGTTGTCATAATATCATGGAATCTTAGATCTAGAGTTTGAAAGAACCTAGAGGCCATCTATTACAATCCTCTTATTAATAAACTAGGAAACTGAGGCCCAGAGAGAATAAGTTATTTGCTCAGGGTCACACAGGTAGCAAGGATCAGAACTGATCCAGAAGCCAGGGTACCAGATTCCTGATCTTTGCACAGCACCATACCTTCTCTGGTCTTTTGAAAATTGATGCCCAATGACAAAGCCAGTGACTCTTCTGCACCCCAGACAATGGGCCCATTACTCTGTGTTACTGTGGAATCATGCTGCCCTGTAACTCAGTCTAAACAGTCGAATTCCACTTTGGGAGAACCATATTGTTTCCATGAAAAATTGCTTCTTGTGTTGACTCAACTTCTTCTCCCCCTACTTCACTTCTATGGTATAAATCAACACAAGCTCATCAGCAATATTTTTAGTAACTTCTCGTTACCTTCCTCAGTGCACTTTGGAGGAAGGAGCAGCATCCCTCAGAAGCCCGAGCTGGAATGTTAAGTGCTGCTCAGACATTTGAACATAATGTGCCCTGCTCCCAAGGCTTCTGTCACATTATTGGTATGATAATTATTACAGCAAATGATAAAATACTGCAAAATTGTTTCTCCCCCCTTCTTAATGACATAAATAAAAGAAGCAATTAATTTTATACAATAAAAACAAGCAATACAATAACTTACAAATTTGGAGTTTCTTCATTATTACATCAAATTGCGAAATGGAAACATGTAATTTCAAAAGGCTCCGAAGTAAAAATGGAAACACAGCTGACGCTGCGTCAGCATGGAGGCTGCACCATCAACGTGGGGCTTACACATAGCTGAGCCGCCAACTTTCTCTCTCTCTCTCTCTGCCAGGCCAGATATAATTTTGCAAAGAGAAATTCAGATCAGAGTCATCTCTAAGATCTCAGCCATCTGGATGCAAAATTGAACAATGGTCTTGTCTCCCCTCACCCTTTAGCTTGGCATTCTAGGTTTGCTGTTCCTGGACTCTAACGCTACTTGTTTGAGCTTTCAGGAGTGGGAAGGCTATGATTGGTCTTCTCCTTTCACTATCTAGGAAGATAAATAAGTAGGGAGACAAATCTCCCATGAGTAATGACCGTAGGTTTGTTTGTTTTTCCAATGCAGAGTGTGAACTCAAACAGCATGTACAGTATGGTATGGTCCACCATCATTGTCAGCTAGCCTTGGAAATCTGCAGGTTCAGAGCTGACGTTAGGGTTTGTTTGTTTTTGTGACTAGAAAAATGCTAACATATTTTCTTTGACATCTTGTACCATTTTTTACAAGTATTCAGGGCACATGCCTTGCTTTGCATGGAAAATGTATTTCCACAGTTGTCAGAATGATGGACAGGGAGAGAATGACAGGACAGAGCAGTGATCTTGGCTTGTTATTACATACAATAGCCTGGTAAGAATCATGATGTGTTGGTGAGACAAACTATGTCCCATTCTGGAACATATTAGGTTTGTCTCCAGGACACACATGACTTCACTAGGGTGTCTAACCTCATTCATAATAGATGCTAATCTTTTCAGGGCTGACTGATGACAGTACTTCCTGCCCTTCACGGAATTAGAGCCGGGTTTTATCAAAGGACTCAAACTGCCTGCTAATTAGACTAATTCCCTTCATCATGAATTATTTATTTCCATTGGTAACCGATCACTGTGACATTAATGGGTTCTGCTCAACTTAGTTTTCTACTAATACACACTATGAGTTAAATGTTGAAAAACTCCTGATACTTCACTCCAGGTCAAATATATTTTTGTCTACCATCTGACAGATTTGATGAAGTTTTTGACGATTAAAGTTCAAATAGGAGAGAAGTTGTAATTCGGTTTAAGAAAGAAATCAAGTTTTCTCCACCCCAATCTCAACCCTCATTTAACTAAGTGCAGATGCTTTTAACTAAGTCTTAGTTAAAATTGACCTCTGCACTGAGGAATATTGTCTGTGCTGTTTTTCTCTCAGGATCATACCATATGTGTACCAGTGATGCTAAACAGCATCTAATGAGGAGGAGGAGGAGGAGGAGGAAGATGATTCTGATGATGAGAGAATCTTTTCCTAAATAAGAGAAGCCTTGTAGAATCGTGATTCTTGGTAAGTCACTCTCAGTACCCTAGGCATCCTTTGAGAATAGCATTTCTTATGCTTCTTGACCTCTATGTAGCATTCACCAGTGGTAGCTACCTTTTTTTTCTCTTGGATACTCCTCTCAGCTTGTGGTAAGAGCTTTCTCTCTTGGTTCTCCTCTTACCTGCCTGCTTCTTCTCAGTCTCTTTTGCTGAATTATCACCCATATTAAGTTCTCTGTGTGTGGTTCTGTCCCAGACCCGCTTCTCTCTCAGATGATCATCTCTATGTGTTTCCATGGTTTTACTTACCATCTCTATACAGATCACTTCCAGATCTATATATCGAGCCTTCATGTCTTTCCCATTTCACTTAGTCCGCAAAATGGGACATCCTATTCAATTCTCAGACTCAGCGTTCATTATCTCAGAATTCATTATCTTTCCCATAAAACCCCCTCTCTTATGAACTTCCCTATTTCTGTCAAGTGGTCTACCCACCTTGTTTTTCTCTACTTTGATCCATAATCCATACAGCTATTAGGTGTGACCACATTGCTTCTTTGCTCAGTAAATCTCAGGGGCTCCTTGTTACAAAGTACTTTATGTGGCATTTAAAATAGCTTTTCACATCCTATCTCAAACATATCTTTCCAACCTTATTAAACATTCTTCCCCTTTATGCAGTTTATAATCCCATGAAATAGCCTAGCTATTTCTCACACACAATATTCTGTCTATTGTTTCTGTGACCTTTAATGTGTTGACTCCCATGCCTGGAATTCACTGACTCCTCTCCTCTTCCTTTTAGAAACCGTAGATTCATTCAAAGCTTACCTCAAGCAACATCTTCTAAACCTTCTCTCATATGTTAATGGCAGTGTCCAAGTTCTTATATTTATATAGTATATAAATATGAGTATATACTGTATTTCATCACATGATGTTGCAGGTTTCATGCCAATTTTTTTTTTTGGAAAAAAGTGGGATGTGATCATAACTGTAAAGCTTTTTTTTTTAAATAGTGCCAGTATTACTTAAAAATTATTTATTACTCAACTGTCTTTGGTACAAGAGTAAGATGGATAGAGTACTCATGTTAAAACTGAATACTGACAATGTGCAAGAAATAAATTCTTATCCATATGCCACTGGTTACTACATTGCTGCTTTGTTTAACTTTTAAGTGGCATGATGAAGAGAATTATACCATGTGATGATCATGCAATGAAAGGTTATGAATCAATTTTTGGACTAAAAAAAAACACTCGGGGTATGATGATTATGCAGTGAAATATGGTCGTTTAATATATATAGCATATAAGTTGTTATATAAATTATATATATTTGCTTATGTAACATTTATTTTCTATATATTTTACATATACTTGTATATACATATATTGTCTCCTTTGATAGAGTATAAGCTCTTTTAGGGCAAAGGTTGTTTTTATTTTTTTAAAAAATCCATAATGCCTGGTATATATAGTGGGTGCAATGTATTCTGTCAATACTGCAAATTTATTTAAATTTAAATTTAATTAATTAATTTATTTTAAAAATATATTATTTAATACATTTAATTTAATTATTTTTATTTATTTTAAAAATGCACTTCCTTCAATACCATAGAAGTCAAACATTTGTAACTTAATATTACACTCACTTAGGTTCTGAGATTCTGTAAAATCTAGAAACTTTCTAGACAGATTTTCATTGGAAATTCACCATTGAAGCTTGTCATTAAGTTCTGCTTAGGGGATCAAGCACGGTGGATGACCATGGAGGAGTCAGATATGGGGGAAGACTTCCTCCCTGCTTTACTTTTTGAGAGAAAAAATGGACTAGTAGATAAAGTATTGGCCTTGGAATAAGGAAGACCTAGGTTCAAGTCCTCAGATATCTATGTGATCAAGGACAAACCACTTAATCCTTCTGTGCCTCTATTTTTTCATCAGTAAAATGAAGGGGCTGAACTCAAAACCCTCTAGGTCCATCTGACTCTGAATCTATGCCCCTATGGCTAGAGTTAAGATAAACCAATTCCAGAAAGATAGCCTAGTTTTGGAGAGCTGATAGGTAAATCATGTGTACCTTGAGTTCTACCTAAAAATCCAGAGGATCGTAAGCTTAAGGTTAGGAGAAAATGTCCTAATAATCCAGCCTACTCCTCCATTTTACAGATAAGGAAGTCAAGGTTATGTTACTTGATCAAGGTCACATAAGTAGTCATTGATAGATCTGGGATTTGAACCTTGA
The DNA here is from genome assembly GCA_028646515.1 of Pseudochirops corinnae. Taxonomy (NCBI): domain Eukaryota; kingdom Metazoa; phylum Chordata; class Mammalia; order Diprotodontia; family Pseudocheiridae; genus Pseudochirops; species Pseudochirops corinnae. The sequence continues at coordinate 240,295,507 of CM053588.1, read as the reverse complement.
ACCTTTGTCCTTCAACCCAGACATCTTTCCACTGTATTGAACAGATAAACCAGACCAACTTGTATTCATGACTTTGAGACTTGCACATGTAACAGACCTTACATTGGAACTCCTAAAGAGTTTGATCACTATACATGACATAGATTTAAGTTAAAATAATAAGACATCACTTGCAATAAGGTCCATAGTTCTGGGAATACAGGAAGTTCACTGACACAGAGGCAATTGCTTACTTACTGTACCAGATCTGCGCTGAGTAAAACACACATGAATGATACATGGCAGTGTCCAAGTACCGAAGCAGTGCTCTATGGTGAATGAAAGAGGAGTGGATGACCCCTGGCAACATGGGGGAAAGGCATGTTTTAATGACACACTTAAGAGCAAATTCAAGTTATTCAGCATAGCTGAGGAATGCTGAAGAACAATAACAGGAGAAAGACCAGCATGACAAGCAGTAATTAGAGATGGGGCAGCTATTTTTGAACAAAGACATCACACAGACCGTAATGCAATGAGGCGGAACCGCAAACAGCAACAGGTTCTTCTGAAAGCAGCTAGAATTCTAAATCAAAGGTCAGTCCTTTCCCTCTCTCCCCTTGCCCTTCCCTTTCTCTTCTCTCTCTCCCTCTTCTTTCCCCTTCTTCCTCTCCCACCTTCTTTTTCTCCCCTTCCCTCCCTCTTCTCCCTTTCTCCTCTTCTTTCTTCTTCACTCTCTCTGTGCCTCCCCCCCAGTCTCTCCCTCTTTCTCTCTGCCTCGCCCATCCCATCAACCTCTCCCTCTCTTTCCTTCTCCCTCTTTCTTTCTTCTTACCCTCTGTTCCCCTCCCCCTCTCTTTTTCTCCTTTTTTCTCTCTCTGTCCTCCTTTTCTTCTGTTATCTTTCCTTCATCTCCTTGTTCTTATCCCTCTTTCTCTCTCCCTCTCTACCACTTTCCACCTCTCTTTCCTTTTCCTCCCTCTTTTTCTTACCTCTGCTCCCTCCCCTTCTTTCCCCTCTCTTTCCCCCTCCTCTCTCTCTCCTTCCTCTCACCTCCTCCTTTTTTTTCTTCCTTTTCTCTCCTTATCTCTTTCCTACTCTCCCTCTCTATGTGTAAAAATGATTGCCATTCACAAATCAGTTTTCCCCTGAGTATGCCCATATACACTTTCAGAAACCCTTTTAATATGCAGAACAAAACAGATTGTATATACTTCTGATCACTATTAACTACTTATTAAATGTGATCCTATTTTCTCTAATTTTTTACCACCCTCTTGAGATTTTTAGTATTTTATGCTAAAATGTTTGCCATCCAACTCACATAAAATCTACAACCTACAGAACTGGGGGTGCTTTTTGGAGACATGTCTGCATGTAGCATGCTACTTTTATCATGAAAAAGACTGCCATTCTTCCCTTGGGACAAATCCTATGCTGAGGGCCAGGTGAATCTGTACCATGATGGGATAGGTACGAAGATTTTTGAATATATGTCATAAGGCACAAAAGAAATTAGAAAATCTATGACAGGCAAAATTACACAAGAATTTCCATAAGAGAGTCCATATCATTAACATGTTAATTAATAGCACAGACGGTTCATTGTTTATAGTCAGATATTTTCTGAACATATCTATTTATCTATATATCTGTAATGCCACATGTTTTAAATGAATATTCAATCAAGCCACTACTGGACTACTCTGGCTGAAATCACAGGTATTATTTTTCCACTTTAGACATAATTAAGGATAAGTAAGAGAAAATTGTGAGCTATAAGGTCATCTTTGCAGTGGAGAGTTTGAGTCTATCTATGGCAGTGTGTGTTTTATCATCATTGTTCTTTTTAAATTTATTTTCTAGGTCTCAGATGAATTGAACTGTTAGCAGAAATTTTCCCCAAAATATTTTGGAAGGAAAAAGTATTTATTAAGCACCTGCTGTATGCTAGGTACTATGAAAAGCACATTACAAATATTATCTCGTTTGATTTTTTCAGAATCCCCGTAGGAAGGTGTTAATATTGTCCCCATTTTACAGCTGAGGAAACCAAGACAGACAGTTTAAATGACTTCCCCAGGGTCACATAACTAGTAAGTGTCTAAGGTTAGATTTCAACATGAATCTTCCTGACTCTAAGCCCAATACTCCAGTTGCCAACCATTCTCTTTATCTCTCTGTCTCCGTCTCTTTCTTTCTCTCTCCATACATACATATATACTTGTTCAGGAACTTCAGGCTGTTGTTGCTGGTTGTGTTTTTTTAATCTCAATCCTGTTCCTAATTTCAAATATTATTTGGTGACCCACTGAAAGATAGCAGTAAAATCTCAAACATTATTAATGGTGGTTTGACTTTCTATGAAATAGCCTTAGCATGTAAGAATCACTGACAAATTCGGATATATCAGAGCCTTCTTTGCATTAAAATTTTATCTTGTTATTACCTTTAGAAGCTAAAATTTTAAATTTTAAAATTATTTTTAGTACTTTAAAATAAGGCACCACCTCTTAGGCACCTTTAAAGCTAACTTTGGTTTATTTATACTAATTGTAAATTCAGTATGAGGTCAGAAAAAAATGACCAAGTAATCAGTCCAATGGATTTTTAGTCTCTGATCCCAATCAGCCCAAATCTCACTTAAATTCTAATAATTTCTTAACAAAACACACACACACACACACACACAGAATTGATTAGTATACTAGACTTTCCCTTCTTTTCAATCCATACTCCACGCAGCTGCTTAACTGATATTCCATGACTTCTCCTATTCAAGAAACTTCAGTGGCTCCCCAGTGCTTCTTAGATAAAATAAAAATTCCCCTGTTTAGCATGTATGAACCTTTACTAAATGACCTAATAGTATATTCCCTAATGTACTCTAGAGGCAGCTAGGTGGTAGGATAGAACATTCAATAATAAATCCATCAATAAACACTTATTAAGCACCTACTATGTCAGGCTCTTTGCTAAGCTCTTGAGATACAAAAAGGAAAAAAGACAGTGTTTGCCCTCGAGGAGCTTACAATCTAATAGGTGGGGTGTTGGGCCAAGAGTTAGAAAGATCTGAGTTAAAAATTTGACCTCAGACATTTAATAACTGCATGACCATGGCCAAGTTACTTAACTTCTGTCTGACTCAGTTTCCTCAACTGTTAAATAGAGATAATAATAGTCATATCTCCTAGAGTTGTTGTAAGAATCAAATGAGATCTTTGTCAAGTACTTAGTACAGTGCTTGACATATACTAAATCCTTTTTCTTCCCTTTGCTCTTTCCTTCCTTCCTTCTTTCCTTCCTTTTTTCCTACCTTCTTCCCTTTCCTTTCTTAATTTCCACCCTTCCTTCCTTCCTTCCTTCCTTCCTTCCTTCCTTCCTTCCTTCCTTTCTTCCTTCCTTCCTTCCTTCCTTTATTCCTTCCTTCCTTCTTCTCTCCCTTTCTCCCTACCTTCCTTCTGGCCAAACTGTATTTGCTATTGCTCACAAATGAGATTCCACCTGCACCTTAATGCTTTTCTGTAAGTTGTCCATCCCCTCCCCCCTTCCTGGAATGCTGCAACCTGCTTAGCTCTCTTCCAAGTTCAGTTCTAGCGCCACTACCTTTAGAGCTATGCAGCCCACAAATGACTGTACTTACTGATCTGTGAACGTGTTACATGGCTTCTAGAAGAAGGTAAGCTCCGTGAGGGCAGGACTTGTCTCACTTTTGTCAGCAGAACCTAGCCTTAGGCTTTTCACATAATAGATGCTTAATAAATGTTTGTTGAATTCAATATATTCATTTCTAAAGATATCATGTTCTGGCATGATAAGGAAAATTATTCAAATAATATGTGACGAGTTAAATAAAATTAGTAATAAATTAAGTGTACTCGTCCAAACCACAGTAACTAATGGAGACTGAGAAAACCTGCTATAGACAAGATGACTCCTGTGGAAGAGAATTATTTCAAGAATTTTGTGCTTTTCCACCCTTATTGGAAATACAGCCTTCTTCTAGGTAATAGGATGAGTTCTGACTCCTGGAAGAAATGTTAAAACACTCCAAGCAGATTAATATGTCATGCTTCTGTACTAGGTGGAATATTCCAGGATAGATTCACAAATAAAGTCTGCATTGAGATGTCTTCATCAACTGCATTGAGTTAGAGATGCCTGGGTAGGAGACATCCCATAAATAAAGCCACATGTACCCAACAGCCATATTGCTCTTCTACAAGGCAATGCTATAAAAAGCAGTGACGGTCTTAGTCTGATGCTCATGATCTGACCTGGTTATTCACTCACTCATAACAAAAAAATTTTCAAAATTGTCAAGTTCTACAAGTGGAATTCTTAAAGAGATGTGAACCAGGTCTTCTTCCTCTGAAGTGCTGAGAATATTTCTTTATTGTATACTCGTGTCAGTCAGTATTTCTCTCTTGGAATACCTATAACTTGTAGTCCTTGTCTGTCTGTGAGAAGTTAGATTGGGGGAGGGATTCACCAGTAACAAAACCTGACCTCAGATGAGGCTAATTCAGACCCTGTCTGAGAATAATGCTTAGACTAGCCTTGTTCTGGGGAAGCTAGGTGGCCCAGTGGATAGAGCACTGGCCTGGAGTCAGGAAGACTTGCATTCAAATTTGGCCCTAGGCAGTAGCTGTATGTCCCTGGGCAAGTCATTTAACCCTGTTTGCTTCACTTTCTTCACCTGTAAAATGATCTGGAGAAGGAAATGGCAAGCACTCTAGGATCTCTGCCAAGAAAACTTCAAATGGGGCCACAAAGAGTTGGACATGACTGAACAATACCAATCTTTGTTTCCTTGATAACATACTAAAAAGTAAGCACCCTGGTAACTAATAGAAACATAGATTTAAAATTGTAGGAGTCATCTTAGTCCAACCACTTCATTTGACTCATGAGGAAACTGAGGACTAGAGATTTCAATGATTTGACCAAGATCACACAAGACACACATAGAAGGGTCAGGATTTGAACCTAAGTCCTCTGATTAAAAATCTAGTGCAATTTCTACTGTTCCTTGATGCTTCCATGGAACCAGTTAAAATAGGTTTATTAGAACTATCACCTTTTTAACAAGTAGGAGTAACGATATCATGCACTATCTAACAGTTTCTTTTTCACTTTAACCTGTCATTAGTAGTTTTGGCAGTTGTTAATAGTACTGAAAGTTATTGCTATCCATTAATTCTAACACTTGGCATCCCTGACACCCCTTCCCTATCTCCCCCACAGAATTTATTAGCTGGAATACAGTTTGGGGGAGAGAATACTTTCCATTCAATTAAACTCAATTAGACTTCTCTATCACCAAGAGTTTAGATAGTAGGAGTTTTAGGTCAGTCCATCAAGAAGTCAATGACATAGATATCTTAAACACTGATTCATCATACAGCATCTTGGACCACTGTTAGTCAACAATAAATAAACAGCTAGATTTAAGTATAGTGATTTTTAAAAGATGTTTTGCCAAAGAATATAACCAAGTCAATAAAAAGGTAAAGAGCCTTACCCGATTTTCTCAAAAATACCATTGTTCATACATTATCATTTCAACAATTCAACATCTATTTGTTGAGTACCTAAACACTAGGGATGCATAGACATATAAGACATGGGTTCTGCCATTAAGGAACTTAATTAAGACAATTCTTGAACAAATAATTACAACATAAGATAATAGAAGTTAAGAGCTCACAAATACGGTAGAATAAAAATTCTATAAAAGTTCAGAGGAGAGATATTTTAATGTGGTATAAATGGAATCTTAAATTCAGAATTTGAGTAGGTATAGATGGGTGTAGAGGGAATTGCAGGTGGACAATACAGCAGAGATAAGATCAGGAAACATTAAGGGATATTTGAGTAACCTAGCTCAGTAAAATATAGGACATACATAGGGAAGTATGAAAGATAAGGCTAGCAATATTGGTTGGGTAGACTCTGTGAATCAATTCAGACACTTAGCTGTGTGAGCCTGGGCAAGTAACTTGACCTTGTATGCCTCAGTTTCCTCATTTATAAAATGAACTGGAAAAAGAAACGGGGAGCCACTCTAGTATCTTTGCCAAGAAAACCCCAAATGGAGTCACAAAGAGTCAGACACAACTGAAATGACTGAATAACAACCACAAAAGACTTTGTGGAGGCTCTTGAATCCCAAATTTGGGAGTGAAGACTTTATACTTCTGTATCATAGAGTCATTAAAAAATTTTTAAAAGGGAAGTAATAATCAAAACTCTGCTATAAGAAAATTAGTTGAGTAGAAGTATACAAGATAGCCTGGAAGAAGGTGGACATGATAGGAGGCTATTTATTCAGGCATAAAGCAATGAGTCTGAACTAGAATCTTTGCAGTGTGAATAAAATGAAGTGACAAGAGACAAAGGCAAGAAAAAAATGGACATATTGATTATTTAAAAATAGAAGGAATTTTTAAAATGACTTTAAGGCATTATCTCTGGGTGAGTGAAAGAATGGTCATGTCATTAAGAGAAAATGATGTTAGATAGCATAGGCAGAAAAATGAGAAGTTAGTCTTGGAGCATTATACACACACACACACATATGCACACATACGCACATGGAGGAGAAAGAGAGAGAATGAGAGAGAGGAGAGAGAAGGGAAGAGAAGAGAAGAGAAGAGGAGAGGAGAGGAGAGGAGAGGAGAGGAAGAAGGAGAGAGGAGGAGAGGGGGAGAGAGGGAGATGGAGAGAAAGGGAGAGGGGGAGAAGGAGAAAGGGAGAGGGAGAGAGATGGGGAGAGTGAGAGAGGAAAAGAGAGAGAGAGAGGTGGAATTTTAGGAGCTAAAGAGACATCCTCTTAGAAATACCTAATAGGTAGTTGTAAAGATGGATTGACCTACTGTAATTCTCTATACACAGTAGGAACTTAATAAATATTTGGTCAATAAATTAACATATGTATGAAAGTATCATTGCTGCACAATGAAATGATTAATTTGGCAGGGATGTATGTGTATAGATTAGCCAGAAGAGAAGACTGGAAACATGGAAATTGCAGGAGATTCTTACAATAGTCTAGGCAAAAAGTCTTGTTTTAGGGTCATATTGATGGAAACAATAATGGAGAGACTGGATTTTATATTGGGAAAAGAAGTCAAAGAAAACCCAATGGCTCTATGCCTGATGAACATAAAATGCCTGGGTGTACATGGTAGTGTCATTAACAGAAGCAAAGATTCAGGAAAAAGGGGAGGTTTTGAGGAAGAAGTGATGAATGCAGTTGAGTCTATGTTGAGTGTTAGGTGTTAGCGGGACAAACAAATGGAAATATAGGATTGGAACTGGAAGAAAAGTCAAGCTGAAAATAAAGGTTTTATCATCACTCACTTAGAGATGGTATTTAAAGCCATACAAGGGATAAAACCATCAAAAGCATGAGTATCAGAAGAGATGATATAATCATTGACATGATGACTTCTCCTCTGTGAATCCTGCTTATCATAAGTAAGCATCTCTTTCTTGATGCAAGGCACCTTGAGAGAATATGCCAACTACAGATGAACAGTTCTATGAGAGCTGGTGATAATATTGGCCGTTCCCCACCCCAACCCATATTAGTAGTACAGAAGCTTTGTTTTGGTTTGGTTTTTTACCGATAGGTAGAAATGGAGTATTGTTTTCAGTGTGGTTCGGTGGGAAGGAAACTTGGCCCTGACTTGAATTCCAGCTTTGTCGACTAATAGCAGTGTGACCTTTGACCATTTTACCTGTCTCTGTTTCCGCAAGTGTAAAAATGAGGATAGTATTATTTAAATTATGGACTTACTGTAAAGATCAAATGAGATAAACTTTGTAATGCCTTTCATCATCATAAGTACATAGTATTTGTCAAATTTCATAAATAATTTTGTATGTCTATAATTTTGGGAAATGCCCAATGCAGGAATTTGTTTTGCTAACAATGTATATTTTTACAAGGATTTTGTTTTTCTTCTTTTTTTTTAAATGAGACTGAGTGAGAGAGGAAAGAATACAGATTTTTGTTAATTGAAAAGATTTTTTTTTGCTTTGCCTATGCATTTTTAATAAATATTTTCTTTTTCTTTCTTTAATTTACTTTTAGTTTATAACATTCAGTTCCACAATCCCTTGAATTCCAAATTTTCTCCCCCTCCCTCTTCTTCCCCTTCCCCTGCCCCTGCCATGGCGGCATATAATCAGATATAATTTCTACAAACACTTTCACATTAAACATTAGTCAAGTTGTAAAGAAGAATTATAACCAATGGAGTGAACAACGAGAAAGAAGGAATGAAACAAAACAAAACACAAAGAAAGAGAGAGCAAGTAATTTGCTTCAGTCTGCATCCAGACTCTGCAGTTCTTATGCTGGATGTGGATATCCTTTTTCTTCTTTTTTTAATGGTGGAGGTGAGATGGAAATGAAATATATTTCTGTTCACTGAAAAGAATAAAATTAAATTATTTTATATGTCTAAAAAAGGATAAGAAATAATCAGCTTCCACATGTCCCTTGATTATAGTCTTCAAATTCTATGCACTGCTTAATGTGTTTAAAATGATAGACCTAGGGTTGGAAATACCTGTGTTCAAATCAAGCCTCAGAGATTTAATGGTCATGAGACCCTGGTCAAGTCTCTTAACCTCTGTCTGCCTCTCTTTCCTCATCTTTAAAATGGGCATGATAACAGCATTTCCTTCCCAAGACAAATGACAATACTTGCAAAGAGCTTTACAGACTTTAAAATACTATATGGATGCTAACTATTATACGGCAAAAAGTCTATTAACAAGCTAGAAAATGGGGAAGTACAACAACATTATTCACCCCCAAAGAACCAGGTTCCAAAAAAATTTTCTTTCCAAAAAATCAACAACTAATGGCTACATATATGGAATGTCAGGCTCAGAGCTAGAGATAATAATAGCTAACATTTATGTTGTACCTTGAAGTCCATGAAGCACTTTACATTTGTTACCTCATTTGATCCTCATGACAACCTTATGTGGGTACTGTTATTACCATCATATTATAGATAGGAAAATGAGAGTCTCAGTGGTTCTCAACTCTTCCTAATGCTGCGACCCTTTAATACTCGTATGTAGGAGTATCTGCATGTGGGTGGACCTACCTGGAGACGGATAGAGGAGCAGTGTCTCGGTTCCTAAGACCATCGGCAATATGTGTTTTCTGATGGCCTTAGGCGACCCCTGTGAAAGGGTCATTCCACCCCCAAAGGGGTCGCAACCCACAGGTTGAGAACCTCTGACTGAGACTGAAAAGAAGATTAAGTGATTTGCCAAGAGTCACAGCTAGTAAATGTCTGAGGCTGGATTTCAACTCAAGTTTTCCTGATTTGATCCAATACTCGATCTGTTTCACAACATAGCTCTGCTACCTAGAACTTGGGTTTAGGTACTACCTCAAACAAGTATTGCCTGTCACTCAGTTTCTCAGGGTTCTAAAGCAATTCTTTTAAGACCCATAAGAAGAAGGAATGGACTTGCATGGATAGAGGGTATATCGATAAAATTGTACACCTAGTCCTTATCCTATCCCTATACTTATAGTTAGCCACCACCTATTATTTAGCCAAAGAAAGTATATGGGCTTCTACAGAGTATCTCAAGCTTCAGACAACAGCAATCACTTTTGGCAAAAATGAGCTATTATAATTGGTAGGTATCTTTTATATCTATTCTAGTAATGATACTTTTGATTCCCTGGCAGAACTGATTTCTGTTGACTTAGGATTGAAACAAGGCATCTTTTAGCCCTACAACTATTCAATATTTGCTTTAAGGTAAGAACAAAGATACTGGGGCCAAATTTACCCACTTGAAAGAACTCTGTTCTACTGTATGCAGATGATAGAGTTCTACTATCATTTATTCATATAAGTCTTAACAATCTTCTGTCAAAACTCAGCAGCTATTGAAAACAAATCAATAAATGTAAAGTATCCAAAAACAGAAGTGATGGTTTTGTGGAAAGAAATCTGCAAAATTTGACATACTATAAAGTCAACTAATCAAGTAATGTCAGCAACTTAACAATCTAGGTGTTTTAATGAAATTTCTCTGGGAAAATTAAAAGAACAAAAACCATAGTCACTCATACAACAGATTTTTAGCAACACAAAATAGGCAGGCACTTTATAGATGTTGTTTTCAAAATCTTCCAAAGTGAAGTATTGGCCAGCATTACATGTAGTGCAGAAATGTGAGGCTCAGACATCTGGTTGACAAGTCTAGAAAGGCTCGAAAAAAAGCTATTAAAAAATTTGTTCTCCATCTAACTGCATGTCATGCTTGGATGAATAGCCATTAGACATAAATGTTGGTAGTTGTTTGATTGGTCATATTTTTCTTTTTTTAATTTAATAAATCTAAACTTTTTTCCACATCTTTAATCCTTTAGCATTCTCATGATTGTGTCATTTACAACATCGAATATATGAATGAATGAATGAATGAATGAATGAAAGAATGAAGAATTTATTAAGTGCCTACTACGGGCAAAGCACTGTGGGTACACATAGAAAAGTAGGACAGTCCCTGCTCGAAGAGCTGGAGTTGATTCCCAGGATCATGGCAAGGAGCACTAGGTTGGAATCATTGTTATTCCCATGGCTCTTGGGTTCAGGGTCCTTGGCTATTTCCATTAGGGTCTGAAGGGACATGGTGGTCAAGGTGATATTGGTAGTTTGACTTCCCTGACAAATGTTGCTTATCTTTCCCTCAGGGTGTTTCAGTGCTTCACCCAGGCTGGTTTGCTTACCTTGAATGTGACCATTGGCTGGCAGGTGAGTATGGTTATTTGTGGGAGATGTTTCTGTAGATGATGGCTTTGAAGGCTTGGCTGGAAGCAAGAATGGTCAACTGGAGGAGGGTGCTCCATTTTCAGGACTCCTGTGCCCATCAAAACAAATAAGGAGCTTCAAGGAAGAACTTAAAAACCTGGGGGTGGAAAGGGTCATAGGATACTGCTCATGCATATTCTCTAAGTTTGATACTATAGAAAGAACCCACAAGAAGGAAGAAAAGAAGCAACTGATACACCCAACAATTCACAGGAGACAAAATTCAAGAATCTAATGAGATGAAATTCAATGGGGATAAATATAAAGTCTTTAACTTGAATACAAAAAATCAGTATCACAAGTATAATATAGGAAGAGCTTACCAATTGTTCTGAAAGTGACCTGGAGGTTTTGGTGGACTACAACTTCCATATGAGTCAGTAGTGTGATGCAAAAATAACAATAACTAGGTGTTTTTGGATTGATCCTGGAGGAAGAGAAGCAAACAATTTCTGGGGAGAGCAGAATGAAAATCCCTTTGGTGTGCTTTCATCAGACAAACAGAATATTGTGTTAGTTTCTGGGCCCCAAGTTTTAAGGTTATTGACAAATTGGAGCATGTCCAGTGAAGGATAGCCAATATGGAGAAGGTCCTTGAATCCATGACATATGATGATCAGTTGAAGGAACTGGGCATGTTTAGCCTGGAGAAAAGAAGGTACATGGGGAACAAGTTAACTGTAATCCTGTACATGAAGGGCTTTCTTGTGGAAGAAAATTAGTCTGGCTCTGTTTTGCCCCACTGAATTTTTATTTTGGGATCTCTTTCCTGAAGTGATTGGTGGATTCTTTCAATGCTTATTTTGCCCTCTGGTTTCAGGATATCAGGGTTGTTTTTATTGATAATTTCTTGAAAGATGTTGTCCAGGTTCTCCTTTCAATTATGGCTTTCAAGTAGTTCAATTATTCTGACATTTTCTCCTGTAGAACTGTTTTCCAGATCAGTTGTTTTTCCTATGAAGGATTTTACATTTTCTTCTATTTTTTCATTCTTTTTAATTTGTTTGATCGATTCTTGATGTTGCATAGAATCGTTAGCTTCCACTTGCCCAATTCTAACTTTTAAGGAATTGTTTGAATTTGTTAAACTTCTTCTTCTGTTTGGCCAATTGTACTTTTTAAGGAGTTGTTTTCTTCAGTGGATTTTTGTATCTCCTTTTTCATTTGGCCAATTCTACTTTTTAAGCAGTCGCTTTCTTCTTTCAAGCGGTTGAACTTTTTTTCACAATTCTCTTGCATCCCTCTTATTTCTTTTCCCAATTTTTCTTCTACCTCTCATTTGATTTTTACATTCCTTTTTGAGCTCTTCCATGAGTTCTTTCTGGGCTTGAGACCATTTCCCATTTTTGTTTGTGATTTTGCCCATAGGTGTTTTGACATTGTTGTCCTCTTCTGAGTTTGTATCTTGATGTTCCCTGTCACCATAAAAACTTTCTATGGTCAGATTCTTTTGTTGTGTTTTGCTCATCATTTTTGGGCCTTTTTCCTTTTTTTTTTTAAATTTGAGCTTGGCCCCCGAGGTGCAAAGGGCAATATCTTAATCTTCTTATGCCAGGGGCTTCAGATCTTGGCCATTCATCTAGTGCTGTACTGATGATTCTCTGAGGCCCACAGCAGACCCTTGTGTCTGGTGCTGCACTGAAGGGGTGGGGTGGAGGATGGCTGGTGCTTTTGGAAGCTGTTAGCTTATCTGCTGCTGAATCAGGTCCTAGTGTTGGTGTCTAGCTTCTGCTGAAGCTGGTGAGTTGTTTCTGTGTTTCCCCTAGGGCTACACTGAAGGACATAGTGATCTGGCTACCAGAGGTCACCTGTTTGCCTGGTGCTATGCTGAAGCATGTGGTGGTTCTTAGAGCTGGATTCTGCCCATTCCCCTGGCTATGTTGAAGCATGTGAGGGGACCTGGTGTCGGTGTTTGCTCGCCCCTCCATACTGGGGCTTAGAATCTCTTGCTGATTTGCTGAGGTGAGGTTTCCTGCTGGCTTGCTGGGTCACTTTCTGGCCTGGACTGAATTCCCCTTTCATGCAGGTGAGAAAGATCTTTCCTGTCAATGTTCCAAGTTTCTTGGGCTACAAGATTGTTTCAGTTCATCTTTTTGCTGGTTCTGCTGTTCTTTTTAATGGGGAGCTCTTTTATTGTTGTTTGGAGATAAATATGGGAGAGTTACAGCAATTTACTGCTTACTCCACCATCTTGGCTCCCAAAAGTCCAACAAAGGGCCTTCTAAGAAGACCTTTCAAAGCTGGGGTCCCATTCCTGAGCTGTATTCTCAATATGGACTCAGACATTCATATAATCTTCTATCTCCCTTGTGAAAGCTGTAATCTATCAGATAAGCTGCTGTTGTTCCTCATTAGGAAACTCTCCATATAGAAAAAATGTTTTCCCTGGAAAAAGTCTGGGAGCTCAGTAAAAATCTCCTGGGTTTTTGTAACTGTGGCTGTGCAGATGAAGGTGAGCTAATTGATTTCTAAGGTCTCTTTCCAGGTCTAAATGTAGGATTCTAAGTTATTCATGATATTCTAACTAGTCTTTACTTAAACCAGTTCCAGAAAAACTGAATTATTTGTTGGCTAACACAGACATGTGTCAGCTGTTTCAAAAATCAGAGCTGAAGTTATTTTAGACGGTATCATTAAATTGACACAGTGATGTAGTGGTCTGATGATGCCTTTGATAAAATTACTTCTGACTTACTAAATATGTTCATGCTCACTGTCAGTAACTTACTCTGAACATGGCACTGGACCTACACAATCAACCAACTGATCAAAAAATATCTCTTGAGTGCCCTACTATGTGCCAGGCACAGTGCTAGGCACTCTGGGAATACAAAGACAAAAATGAAGCACCCCTTGACCACAAGGAAAGTACATTCTATCTATTTAGCTAATAATTAATTGTTCGGAATTTAAATATTGAGTTCATATCTATAAAGTACTTTGTACGTTTTAGTTGTTGTTAGAACCCTATGGTTTCTCTTTTCTGCTTTTAAAAGAATATGTAACCTATATGAAGCCAATGCTGAGGGAAAGAGAAACCAGACTGAACCACATCAACTACCCAGGGTCAAATCCCGATGCATTATGATGGAAAATAGAATATAGTGAGAAGTTATCAGTAAGGTCAGAAGACATGGCCCTATATTCTGAGAAAGGTTCTTGAAAAGATAATGGTGATCTACTTCCCCAAGAAAAACAGAACCTATATTATCAAAACAAGGACCTTTAAACTCATCCAGAGATGAGGTCAAGCAGTAAGACCTTACTTCAAGAATAAAAACAGGAAGGCTAAACTGTAGAGATCTTAATGAACTAACCAGTGGATTAACCACTGCCTAACCACTTCTCTCTTGGTCTTGTTTCCAGTATTCCTACCTTGATTTATAGAGTACTGAAGATATAAGGAGTCAAGGGTATCATAGAGGCCTGAGGTATTAAATAAGAGGCTTTAAGGCCATGTCCTGTAACAATCCCAGTGCAGCTAGTATAGCTGAAATCAGATTAAAATGTAATATTTAACAAAATAAGGAAAAATACAATAAGACATAGATGATGTTAATATGTGGTTTTCTGTCAATATATACCTGTGGTGGTCCTTAGGTACAGTTTAATAGAATTTATTTTTGCCTTTGATACCACTGACCTAGGCCAACTCCCTTATTTTACAAATAAAGAAACTAAAACCCTTAGAGGTGGGAGAAAACAGCAACATCTTGCTATGTGTGATTAGCCAGGAGACCTTGAGTAGGGCCTTAATCTGTATTCAATACTAGCTTACTGTATGACCTTGGATAGATCATTTCTCTTTTCTTTGGGCCTCAATTTGCTCATCTATAAAATGAGTAGTTTAGACTAGGTAATTTCTAACCTCTAAAATTTTATGATTCTGTTAGTGTAAGTCCAAAGAAAGAATGGTATTACTTTGGAATTAAAAGGTAAGCCTTTAGTAACAAGACTAGGAAATGAATTTTCTCCATGATTTTATTTATATCACTTACTTGGTGGACAGACACATTAATAATCTTTTCAGGAAGTCAAATAATTGTAGCCCTGTAGATGGCACATGTAAAGAAAGGCCAACCTTAAAAATAGGGGCTTGTTGATGAGCTGCTAGATCTTGTGTGAAAAGTGGCTCCATGACATTTTAATTGTTTCTTTCTGGCTGCTTGCAATATTTTCTTTATGGCCTGATATCTCTGGAATTTGGCTATAATATTCCTGGGAGTTTCATTTTGGGATCTTCTTCAGGAGGTGCTTAGTGGACTCTTTCAATTTTTATTTTACCCTCTGGTCCTTGGATATTGAGGTAGTTTTCCTTAATAATTTCTTGAAATATGATGTCTAGGCACTTTTAAAATGATAGCTTTCAGGAAGTAGAGCTATTCTTAAATTATCTCTCCTCGATCTATTTTCCAGATCAGTTTTTTTTCCTATGAGGTATTTCACATTTTCTTTTTTTTTTTATTCTTTTGACTTTGTTTCATTGTATTTTGAAGTCTCATGGAATTATTAGTTTTCACTTCACCACTTCTAATTTTTAAGGAATTATTTTCATCAGTGAAATTTTGTACCTCTTTTACCATTTGGTCAATTCTATTTTTTAAAAATGTTTTCTTCAGTATTTTAGTGCTTCTTACCAAGCTGTTAATTGTATTTTCATAATTTTCCTTCAAAATTCTCACTTCTTTTTCTAATTTTTTTTCCTGTATTACTCTTTTTTATTTTTTAAGCCGATTTTAGCTCTTCCAGGAATCTTTTTTGGGTTTTTGCCCAAATGATAATTTTCTTCCAGACTGCTTGTAACTGTTTTGATATCATTGCCTTCTGAGTTTGTTCTTGATCTTCCCTATCATCAGAGTAATTTTTTTATAGTTAGGTTTGTTTTTTGTTGCTTGCTTAATTTTCCAGAATATTTCTTTACTTTGAACATTATGTTAAAGCTGAGCTCTTTTCCTGGGGTAGGTGAGGGTGGAGGTATTCAGGATTTTTCACATTGCTGTTTTCAGAGCTAGATGTGGGGACTGGCAAGTTTTTGGTGCTTCCAAGAATTCCTGTGAAAAGACCAGAAATGATAGGAAATTTGATATTCAAATACAAGACTCAAGAGAAGTATAAAAAGGTAAACATGAAAGAGAAATCAAAGGGAATCAATAAGGTTAAACTGTTTATTGTCCTACCTGGGAAGATGATACATGCAATTCCTAAGAGCTTTATCTATGTTAGGGCAATTAGGAGGTCTCTATATAGACAGAGGGCACAACTAGGAGTTGGTTATGTTGGGGTAATCTTTAAAAAATGTATGGGTGAGAAAGAGGGATGCATTGGGAGAAAGGAGAAGGGAGAGGAAGAATGAGGAAAATTATCTTGCATAAAACAAGTGTGCAAGGAAGAGCTTTTATAGTATAGGGGAAGAATATATATTATATATAGATATACATATACATATACATACATATACACACACATACATACATACATAAATACACATGCACACAATTGGATATAGAAATCTGTTACCCAACAGAGAAGTAGGAGTAAAAGGGAATAAGAGAAAGGGGAAGGCAGACTAAGGGGGGCAGTGGCCAGAAACAAACCAGGTTTTTAAGGAAGGACAGAGTAAAAGGAGAGAGGGATAACTAGCACAGCTAGTAATCACAACTGTAAACATGAATGACACGAATCTACCCATAAAATAGATGTGGATAGGAGAATGGATTAGGAACTAGAATCCAACATGTTGTTTATAAGAAACACACTTGAAACAGGGAGACATATACAAGGTTAAAATAAGGGGCTGGAGCAGAATCTATTATGCTTCAGCTGAAGAAAAAAAAGCAAGGATAGCAATCATAATCTTAGGCAATCAAAAGCAAAAATAGAGCTAATTAAAAGAGATAAACAGGGAAAGTACATCTTGCTAAAAGGCACCATAGAAAATGAAGTAATATCAATACTAAACATATACCAAATGACATAGCATCCAAATTCTTAAAGGAAAAGTTAAATGAATTGTGGCAGGAAATAAATAGTAAAAACTATGTTAGTGCGGGCCTCAACTTTCCTTCCTGAGAGTTATGATAAATCTAACCACAAAATAAATAAGGAAGAAGTTAGGAATATGAATAGAATTTTAGAATAGTTAGGTATGATCGACCTCTGGAGAAAATTGAATAAGAATGGAGAGGACCTTTTTCTCAGCTATCCATGGCATCTTCACAAAAATTGACCATGTATGAGGCATAAAAACCTCACAACCAAATGCAGAAAATCAGAAATATTAAATGCACCCTTTTCATACCATAATGCAATTAAATTATATTCAATAAAGGGCTATGGAAGCATAGATTAAAGATAAATTGGAAATTAAATAATCTAATCCTAAAGAATGAGTGAATTAAAGAACATATCATAGAAACAATCAATAATTTCATCAAAGATAATGATAGCAATGAGATGACATACCAAAATTTGTGAAATGTAGCCAAAGCAGTACTTAGAGGAAAGTTTTGTCTCTAAATGCATACATAAATAAAAGGGAGAAAGAGCAGAACAATGAATTGGATATACAACTAAAAAAAAAAAAAACTAGGAAAAAAATTTTAAAAACCCAATTTAACACCAGAATGGAAAAGCTGAAAATCAAAGGAGAAATTAATGAAATAGAAAGTAAAATAACATTGAACTTACAAATAAAACTAAGAGTTGACTTTGTGGAAAAAATATAGAAACTATTTATTTGATGGAAAAAGAGAGAAAACCAATTTACCAGTATCAAAAATGAAAAGGGTGAATACACTACCAGTAAAGATGAAATTAAAGGAATTATTAGGAGTTATTTTGATTAATTATATGCCAGTGAAAGTGACCATCTAAGTAAAATAGATGGAAATTTGCAAAAATATAAAATACTCTAATTAGCAGAACAAGAAATAAAAGGCTTAAATAACCCCATCTCAGAAAAAGAACTTGAACAAACCATAGAGGAGCTCCCTAAGAAAAAATCCCCAGGAACAGATGGGTTTACAAGTGAATCCTACCAGACATTTAAGAAATTATTAATCTCAATACTATATAAACTATTTGAAAAAAAGTTTTTAAAAAGGAGTTCTACCTAATTTCTTTTATAACACAAATATGATTTAAATACCTAAACCTGGAAGAGCAAAAATTGAGAAGGAATGCTATAGACCAATTTCCCTAATGAATATTAATGCAAAAATTTTCAATAAAACACTAGCAAGGAGATTATAGTACTATATCACAAGGATCAAGCACTATGACCAGATAAAATTAATACCAGAAATGAAGAACTAGTTCAATATTAGGAAAAGTATATGGACAATTGATCGTAATAATAACAAAAACAACAAAAATCTTATTGTATCAACAAATGCAGTAAAACTTTTAACAAAATATAGTATGCTCTACTAAAAACATTACAAAGTATAGAAATGAATAGAGCCTTTCTTTAAATGATAAGTATCTAAAACCAAGAGTAAGCATTATTTGTAGTGGGATTAAGCTAAAAGCCTTACCAATAAGATCAGGAGTAAAGCAAGGATAACTAATATCAAATTGCATTGGAAATGCTAGCTATGGCAATAAGAAAAAAAAAAAGAAATTGAAGAAATAAAAATAGACAGTGAGGAAACAAAGCTATCACTCTGCAGATGTTATGGTATACTTAGAGAAACCTAGAGAATCACCTAAAAAAACTAGTTGAAACAATAAACAACTTTAGGAAAGTTGCAGGATCTAAAATAAACCCACATAAATCATCAACATTTCTAAATATTACTAATAAAACCTAGCAGAAAGACATAGAAAGAGAAATTCCATTTAAAATAACTATAGACGTTACAAAACAGCTGAGAATCTGTCTTCCAAGACAAACCCAGGGACTATATGAACACAATTACAAAACACTTTTCATACAAATAATGATGGAGCTAACCAACTGGAGAAATATCAATTGCTTATGGGTAGGCCAATCCAACATAATAAAATGAGAATTCTACCTAAATTAATTTCCCTATTTTGTGCCATACCAATCAAAAAATAAAAGAATTATTTTATACAGCTAAAAAAAAATAAATTCCTGTGGAAGAACAAAAAGTCAAGAATATCAAGGGAATCAATAAAAACAAAGGTGAAGGAAGGTGTCAAAGTAGTACCAGATTTCAAACTATATTACAAAACAATAATCATCGAAGCAATGTTGTATTGGCTAAGAAATAGAGTGGTAAATGAGTGGAATAGATTAGGTACATAGTACACACTGGTGAATGACTGTAGTAATTTAGCATTTGATAAAGCAAAAGACAAAACTTTTGTGATAAGAACTCACCATCTGACAAAAATTTCTGAGAAAATTAGAAATTAGTTTGGCAGAAACTAGATATAGACCAATATCTCATACCACAAACCAAAATAAGGCCAAAATGGGCAAATGATGTGGATATAAAGGATGATATCATAAGTAAATTGTTTATGACAAACAAGAGATAGTGCAGATGACAAGAAATAAAATACATAATTTGGATTTCATGAAATTAAAAAGGTTTTGTACAAAAGAAAATAAATGTAGTAGAAATTAGAAGAAAAGTAGGGAACTGGGGAAAAGTTTATAGTATTTTTTTTCTGATAAAGGCCTTATTCTCAATTATATGGGAATTGAGTCAAATTTATAAAAATAAGAGCCATTCCCCAATTGGAAAATGGTCAAAGGGTATTGTCAAAAGCAGCTTTCATAATATGAAATCAAAGCTATCATCACATGAAAAACTGCTCTAACTCACTATTGATTAGAGAAAGACAACACTGAGGTACCATCTTACACTTATCAGATTGGTTAGGATAGCAGAAAAGGAAATTGATAAATGCTGGAGAAGATGTGGAAAAATAGGTGCTATTGGAGGAGTAATGAACTAGGTGAACCATTCTGGAGAACAATTTGGAACTACGTCTAACGAGCTATAAAACTGTGCATACCCTTTCATCCAATCACAAGGAGATCAACGAAAAGGGAAAAGGATCTATATGTACAAAAATATTTGTAACAGTTCTTTTTGTAGGGGCAAAGAATTGGAAATTGAGGGGATTCCCAGCAATTGGTGAATTGCTGAACAATTTGTGGTATATGACTGTGAGGGAATACAATTAAACTGCAAGAAATGATGAGCAGAATGGTCTCAGAAAAACCTGTGAAGTCTTATATGAACTGATGCAAAGTGAAGGAGTAGAACCAGGAGAACACTGTACACAATCCCAGTAATATTGTAAAAATGTTCAACACTAAAGGACTTAGCTACTCTGGTCAACAACAATGATCCAAAACAATACTTAAAAGACCTGTGATGAAAAATGCTCTCTGCCTTGAGGGGGAGAACTGATGAACTCTGAGTGCAGTTTGAAGCATATTTTTTTCACTTTCTTTATGTTTCTTATTTTTCATTGTGTTTTTTTTTAATATGGCTAATATGGAGATACGTTTTGCATGATTTCACATGTATGATTGATAATCTATTGCTTGCCTTCTCAAGAAGTGGGGGAAGGGTCACAGGGAGGGAAGGAATTTGGAACCTAAAAAATTTTAAATGAATGTTAAAAATAAATAAAAGATTTTAAAAGAAAAGAAATAATTGCTGATTTATCCTAAATAGCTGTAGAATGCTACTCTAAGTAGGCCTTAAAAGTCATACAAGCCAAATCTGTAACCAAAAAAGCTAAATCTGCTACCACAAGCAATCTTCCTTAGCACACTAATAAATCATTTTCTTTACATCTTAATTACTTAAGTTATTTGGCCTATAGTCAGCTGATGAAGCTTGTGGATAAGATCTTCTTTGGTTTCTTCAGGAACCCAAGCTGAGAAATTCTCCCAACAAATAATAATGAGTTTGGTTAGGAAGATGTGTCAGGTCTGAGGGTAACCTTAACCATTATTGACCATCCATGCTCCCCTCCATTTCCTCTGTTATAACCTGAAGACAATTGTATAAATGGTTTGAGGATCCGTTGCTTTGGCAACTATGCCCAGTGTATATTTTTGCTCAATTGTGTCCACCTCTCTGTGATCCAGTAAACCACAGCACACCAATATTGTCCACAGAGTTTTCTTGGCAAAGATGTTAGAATGGTTTGCTATTTTCTTCTCCAGTAGATTAAGGTAAACAGAGGCTAAGTGACTTACCAAGGGGTCATGCACTAGTAAGTGTCTGAGGTCGGATTTGAATTTGGGTCTTTCTGACTCCAGGCCCAACACTATCCACTGAGCCATCTAGCTGCCTCAAGACCAGTGTATAGCCTTCCCTTTCTAGCAACTGAGACTTGAACAACAGCCTTTACCCAGAATCTCTTTTCCTCTGCCCTTGCTCCATCATGCTCCTGCCCCAGGTGTCTCATTTTGAATCATGGGTCTACCATTGTATGAGTTAGGATGAGTCATAACAAAGGTCTGTGGTTTTATGTGTTGTTAGTCTCTCTGATTCTTTCATGAAATCTCCTTTAAATCCCCAAAGCGTTAGAATGTACTGAGACAGATAGCTTCCTGAAGGCAATTACTTTTCACTCTTAACCTGAGAATGGGTAGCATTAAGATTTTGGGATGATGAGGAGGCAGAGAAATGATGATAATAAATGTTGGAATCTATTCAATGGACTTTCTACAGACCCTGTGATTTTTTGGAAATCTATTTATAAAGTTGCTTAAAGGCCTGATCTTAAAACAACTGACTCCAGTAGCTTATGTAAATATGACCCAAACACTGATGGGGCAATCTGAACAGAAAAGTCATTAGAAAAGGGTAAGAGGGTCATTTCTGACATTTTTACTAGAGCCCAGAATGTCAACTTTTGACAGTAACCTTAAGGAAAACAAGAGTATTCTCTACATACGATGTTATAACAAGAAATATGCCAGCGTCAGCCTTTTGGGGAAGCTTAAGAACCTCTTTTGCTCTAGTGCTGTTAATTTGCTGGCCTTTTTCATGCTGTGCAGAATTTTTCTTTGCGAGGAGATGACCTGCTATCCGGTGCAATGGTTCTCCCTCAAAGATAACTACCTTCATTTAAAGCTCTCTGTATAATTCTATACATGCTGTATGCACGGAGCCTCCTGCATTCTCGCCTTTGAAATGTCGGAGCCATATGATTACTTAATTTAGCTAGAAATGGAAGATTGTTGACAAAGAATCCCTGCTGAGTTCCAATGCCTGGAAATGCAGCTTTTATGAAGCAAATCATATTTGAAGAAATGACTAACAATGCATTTTGCCTCATATAGTGACATAATATTTAGCTCTGTCACCGAGGTATAATTGCCTTATTTTTACGATGTTATTGCTCTATTGACAAATATGGATTACCTGAAATAAGTAAATTCTGCTGGAGGAAGTATGTAAAACGTTTGCAAGTATCATAGCTTTTAAAAGACAAAATCAGAACATACTCAGTTGTACCCCTTAAAACTTGAGGTCCCATCTCTTAAGAAAAATAGAATTAAATTATAATACATCATTGTGGTTTAAAAACTTGGAGAGGGTTGCGGGGGAGGGATCCCAGGGAGTACCATGAGACAGGATCAATATGTCTTTCCTTGGTCCACAATTTAACTTCTCTGCCTGTGAAATTCTGTGTTCCTGTAAGGCAGAATATCCCACTTTTACAATCAGTTATGCCTTGTACTAACTCAAGAAAGGCATTTAACCTTTCCTAGGATTTAGAGTCAGAAGGAACCTTTTGTCAGTTAGTCCAATCCTCTCATTTTCCAGATGACAAAACTGAGACCTAGAGAATTGCCAAAGATTCCACAGCTAGTAAGCAACAGAAGCAAGATTTGAGCCAGTTTTCTCTGACTTCAAATGTTGTATTCTTGCTTCTATACCATTCTTTTTCCTTGTCTGTTTCTACATCTCTAAGTTGAGGATAATTATGCCAGGCCTGAGAGGTAGCAGGATGTAACCAGTCTTGGAGTTACGAAGTCCTAAATTCACAATCCTCTGACTTATGCTGATTATGTGACCCTTGCAGTGCCCCTGAGAGCTAATCTAATGATTTTACCAAAGGCACTGATCTGCATCTGTGAAGGGATTTTCCAATGACAACAACTTCAAACATTTTATTAAACCCTTGTTATGTGCTTGGCACTGAGTACTAAGCAAGGATAAAAAGAGATGTAGTATCACCAGACATCCCTGCCTTCAAGTAGTTCACATTCTAATAGAGGGAGGTTCAGGATATAATCAGTGTAAAAAGTAATCTCAGAGAGAAAGCAATAGCCCAGAATGGATGAGAAAGTGGGGAGAAGAAGGGGAATTGAGAGGGGAGGGTCTAGGAAAGGCCCCTTTCAGAAGAACAGATCTGAACTGGGTCTTGAACGAAGCCAAGAAGCAGAGGTGAAGAGGAAGAGAATTCCAGGTAATGGGGCACAGCCAGTGAAAAGGTTCTGTCAGGGGATGGATGGAGGAACAGGAAGGAGGCCCACGTGACTAGATCATGGAGAGTGTAGTAACAGAGGAGAGGGAAGACAAAGTATAAGAAGAATGGAAAGGTAGGAGGGGGCCAGGCTGTGAAAGGTTTTAAACACCAAACAGAGGATTTCACATTTGATCCTGGAAATAATAAAGAACTATTGTAGTTTATTGAGTAGGGAAGATGACATGGTCAGACCTCTCCTTTAGCAAGATCACTTTGGTAGCTGAATGGAGGATGGATCGGAGCAGAAAATCCCACAAGCAGGCTGTTAGAGGAGTCTGGAACTTCCATACTGGGAGTTCCTCACACTGGTGAAATCACAGGCCTGGACTCTCTCTTTTCCCCTCACTTTCCTCTCTCTCTCCTCCCCAAAAAAACCCCTTCTACAACAAAATATCTACGTTATCTACTTCACAGAGTTTTTTTGTGTATGTGCTGCTTAAATGATATAATGTATGTGAAAATACTTTGAAACCTGTGAAATGCTACAGAGATACAATTCTAGCTCTAGAGTTATGATCCCATGACCTCTGTGATTCTTTTGTTGTCATCATATGAAGTATAGATAGAATTCATCAATAGAGAATGCTCCTTTCATTTGGACTATGTACAGGATGGCCCCCATGACATTGGGACACACCTTAGGAGACTGTCTTCCTGTTTTATATGGCACTTGATGGTTTATTGAATAAAATTCCCTGCCCAGCTCCATCTGAAAGAGTTTTGTATAATTTTACCAACATGCTTTGCTAGAGAAGAATTTTCCCAGGCTGTTTTCTTGAGGATGTTAAGTTCTGTTTGTTAATGGCACCACATTTCCTTCATCTTCCCTTTTGATCTCTTTCCAGTGCCTGTGACTTTTCCTCTGCCTTCTTTATGCTGCCACATTTTGAGTTCAAGACTTCACCACCTTATTCCTGGATTACTTCCTAAGATATTGGGATCATTGATTTAATACTAAAAGGGATATTAAAATCCATCTAGCCCAATGTCCTCATTTTGTAGATGAGGAAACTAAGAAAAAAGAAAAAAAATTAAGCAAAATGAATCAACACAAAAAAAACTAATAAGCTATTATATGCAATGTTACACACAGAGAGACTCCTTAGTTCTGTTTTTTTTTTTTTAAGTTGGAGAAGGTATCTTCTTATAGCTTTTATTTGGGGTCAAGCTTGTTTATTCTTTATACTCTTTCAACATTCAGTTTCAATTATTACATGGTGGTGGATTGTTTTTTTTCCCCATTTACACTGTTGCCACCATTATATATATTCTTTTCCTGGCTCTTCTTACTTCATTCTTGCCTTAATTCATGTAAGTCTTTCCATGATTCTTTATATTTAATGTGGTGGGTGTTTCTTACATCATTAAATTAATATTCCACCTTTTTTTTAGTCATTCCTCAATTAATGGGGACCTACTTTGTTTCTAGTCTTTCGTTGCCACAAAAAAGGGGGGCTCATATTTTGGTGAAATTTTTGTATGTGTCAATGACTTCCTTGGATTGGTAATTTTAATCAGATTTATTAATTTCTTTGAACTGAATTTAAACCAATATCTCTTTCAATATTTCCATTTTACTATCAATGTTTACAATCTTACACCCTATGAATGACTGACATACTTCCTTTGTAGAATTTTTCTCTGTCCCTCTAAATAGTTGCTATGATAAGATATGTCTTTTTTGTATTTTGCAATGACCTAACGAGTTAAATGTTAGGTTCAAACACATAGGTCTTGGAAGTTAGAACATTAAAGGGATTTACAGATCACTTAGTTTAACTTATTCATTTTACATGTGAGAAAAGAAAGACTCACTTTCAGCAACATATCCAAAGGTAGAATTTGAACCCAAGTACTCTGACTCTAGATCCTGTACTCTTTCTACTCCTTCCATTTCACTGCTTCTAAAAAGGTAAAATAAAAAGCATAGTTTTTAAGTGGCATCACCTGGAGACAAATAACTATATTTTTAGTCAAGTTGAGCGATATAAATATAAACATATTGGAATATAAATATGAATAAGTTAAACTAAGTGACCTATGTGGTTTATCTATGTCCTATGAGCTCTCAAGATAATCTTGAAATGATTGACATTTTCCATGTTGCATCTGGTGAAGACAGATTTCCAAGGAGATTTCTAGGCATAATAATTTCCACTTTAAACCTAAACAATAGATATTTGTAAAATAGCTGTCCTCATGCATTTAGGTTTATATAGCATGGCTCCTCTATTCCTCTTGTTTCAGAAAATCATTGACTTCTTGGTTGACCCTTTGAGACCCTTTGGTGAATAGCTACCCACTCTTCAAAAAGTATTTTCTGTAGTATATGATATGAAAATGGATATACAGGTGGAGATTTGCTTTATGATGCTAATTTTGAACTTCCTGTATATAATGTTTTGCAGGAAGAGAGTCTATAGTTAGCATTGATGCAAAGTATTTTCGGGTAGCTATAAATGGATTATGTTAAGTGTGAAATGAACAACATGGGAAAGGAAAAACTTTTGCATATATCAAGTAAATATGTTTTCTTAATGAAACAGTTCCTAATGAATGACTGAAAAAGCATTTATGAAGCACTAACTGTGCTGGGCATTGTTTAGGTGCTGAATATACAAATACAAGAGAGACAGTGACTGTCCTTTAAAGAGTTTTCAACTAGGGGATATGACTCATAGAGAGGAGTAGTGACCAGGAAAGGGACTTTTGATTTAAGAGTCTCAGGGATGAAGTAAAACCATAGGATAGTCAATTGCCCTACCAAAGACAATACCAATGGTTTAGCACTGATCATTTACTATTCCCAGAGAAAAAGCAAGAAGTGGCGAGAACTGATTGGAAGGGAGAGGAGTAGCAGTACTGCTCTTCATAAGAGCAGATGGCAAGGTGCCTATAGGCTCAGGTTTCCTGGTGCATGGGATGTAAACCATGGCCTGTGGACAGCCAAATATACTGTAGTGGGTTAAGTCAGTTTTCACTCACTCATCCATAAATAAGGACAGCATAGCCCCACAAATCACGGTGGCAATTCCAAAGCTTGGTGGGAAAGGAAGCAGTCTTAGAGGTCCAGTACAAAGAAGTATTCCAGATGAAGACAAGAGGAGTCAGTGGTAGGACAGAATAGACTATAGAGTGCCTGATGACCAGGCTTGGAACCAACACACAAAGTGTCTGTGCAATTTAGGAGACCTGGGGACTTCCTTACGCTTGTTCTTAGTGTAAAACCAACCAGAAAGAATCATAACACAAGCTGGAATGCATGTTTGAAACACATCTCCTCTCCAACCACCTTGACTTCTCATCCAAAGACCGTATCCTGGGAGGACTTAATACTTCATCTCTAGAACACCTACTGCTCTAGGACTTTGTTAGCTGTCTGGAATTGTGTGGGAGACAGTCACTTGATGAGTATTTGTCTTTTCAAAATAATTTTTATAGTTCTTTTGTTTTTATATTGCCTAAATTTCTCCCTGCATCCCTCCTCTTATAGAGCCATTTCTTATAATGAATTTTTTAAGGAAAATAATCAGTTTAACCAATCAATAAGTTTAAAAATATGAAATTATATTTAATATTCCAAACTTATGGCCCTCCCACTTTTGGTGAAGGTTTCTTCTCATATCTCTTACCACTAGCTGTAAATGGTATATGATCTGATTTTCTTTTAATTTTTTATGGTATAATCCGTAATATTTAGTCTGTGTATTCATTTTGCATTTATTGTGGAGCATGATCTAAAATTCAACAAGTATTTTATAGATGCTTACTATGAGCCAATCACTATGCTAAGGGTTGTGGATGCAAAGAAAAACAAAAACATAGCCCTTGCCCTCAAAGAACTCACATTCTAATGGGGAGATTGCATATAACTACGTACATGCAAGACATATTCAGTGTAAATGGAAGGTAATCTGGAAAGGTGGGGTTTGAGCTGTCTTGGGGGAAGCCAGAGAAGTCAAAGAAAGAGGTGAGGAGGGACAGCATTCCAGGCATGGGGTTTAGCTTTATTTGAAAAGGCGCAAAGTCAGGATGAGTGTTCTGTATGAGAAACAGCCAAAGGATCAGTATAGCTGGGTTGTATCGTGGAGGGAGGGAACTAAAGTCTAAGAAACCTGGAAAGTTAAGAGAGGCCAGGTTGTGAAGAGCCTTAAACACCAAATAGAAGGTTTTATATTTAATCACAGAGATAGAAAGGAGGCATTGAAGCTCATTGAGTGGGACCATGACACAGTCAGACCTACACTTTAGAACATCACTTTGGCAGCTGAATGGAGGATGAACTTGAATGAGGAGAAGCTTTAGGGGTAATGAAGGCCTGTGTCAGGGTAGCGGCTATGTGAGTGGAGAGAAAGGGATATATACAAGCGATATAGTGAAGATAGCATTGGATATATGAGGGGAGAGCAAAGTTCAAGGATGGCACCAAGGTGGTGAGCCTGAGTGACTGGGGAGGTGGTAGGGCCCTTGATGATAATAGGAAATTTAGGAAGAGGAGAGGGTTTGAGGGCAAAGAATGAATTCTGCTTTAAATGTGCTGATTTTGAGATGCCTATGGGACATCCAATTCAAGATGTCCAAAAGGCAGCTGGCAATATGGAATTAGAGCTCAGGAGAGAGAACAAGACTGTGTATGATCTCAGAATCATCTGCATACAGATGATAATTCAACACAGATGACATTAAGCAAGAGAGAACAGAAGAAAAAGCAGCATATAAAGGGGAGTAGTGACTGGTCAGTTAGTGTCAGTCAACGAGCATTGATTAAGCACCTAGTCTGTGTCAGTCTCTGTGCTAAGCATTGGGAATACAAAGAAAGGCAAGCAAGAATAATCCCTGCCCTCAAGAAGCTCCCATTCTAATGAAGAGAATAACACGAGAGCAATGCTGTATGAACAGGGTAAATTGGAGATTATCTCAGATGAAGACGATAGCACAGAGGGAGACCAGGAAAGGTTTATTGCAGAAGTGCCGTGAAAGGCTTAGGAGAGGATTAGAAGGTTTAGAATACCGGCTGTAGTGAGGGAGATAGTGAAGCAATTAGGGAGGTATAAAAGAATTACCTTACTTCAATGAAAACTCAGTTGAAGGCTGGCTAGGTGATGCAGTGAATAGAGCACTAGCCCTGGAGTCAGGGGGCCCTGAGTTCAAATTCAGCCTCAGAAACTTAACACTTATTAACTGTGTGACCTTGGGCAAGTTACTTAACCCCAACTGCCCTGCCTTCCCTCCTCCAAAAAAAAAGCAAAAAAAAAAAAACCTCAGTTGAGATCATGTAGCATAAATCTGTAGGGGATCCAGTCTGTATAGTTTTGGGATTTTCTCCAGCTCTGTTCAGCAGCAAACAATTAAGAACAAAGGGAACAAATGGTAGAAATTGTCTAAAAGTAGGATCTGATAGGTTATGATCATCAATAGAATGAATGGGAAAGGGATTCAAGTTTGGAACAGTTCTGAGTCTAGCTGATGCACCAAGGAACTGAGATGGAGGAAAAAGAAAGTGTAGCCAGCTTGAGAGTGAATGGAGGAGTATAGGGATTGGAGTTCATTGTGAGAATGGAGAAGGGTTATAGGTTTAAGGCATGGGAAAAAAGATAAAATAATAAAAAAAATTGACATTAGATAAAGGAATTTGGAATTTTGTGAACATGGGAGTGGGGTATTTATAGATGATGGCAAGATCAAGAGTATAACCATCTCTGTGTAAATGAGGGAGTGTGGAGGAAAAGGTCATGGAGATTGAGGCTTTTTGAGAAACTGAGAGGTTAGGATAGTTGAGGAAATAACAATATCAAGTATTCTGCCATGCCTCACTTTCTTCTGCAGCCATCACTCTGCCAGGGACCTTGCTATCATACCTATACCCTTTCAGTCTAATTTCCCCTTTTACCTCGTTCCAATACTGAAACAATTATTAAAACCTCCATTGCTTTGAAAACTGTATCAATCCACTTCCTTATGACTTCATTCACCATCCCTGTAAGTTTTCGAAATGCAATATCTCTCCCTTGCCTCTGATTTTTAAAATCTTCCTTCATAACCTGAGCGCTTCCTATCTTTCTAGTCTTCTCATATCTTACTTCCCTCCCCAAAGCTTGCACAAGAAAACTATCTCCCATGCATTTGTGCCTCCAGTCCCCTTTGCCTGAAAGTCTCCTTTCTCATTTCTATGTCCTGGCTCCCCTGGCTTCCTTCAAGCCTCAGCTAAAATCCTGCCTTCTGAAAGAAGCTTTTCCTACTATCCCTTAACGCTAGTGTCTTTGACCTGAGATAATCTCCAATTTGCCCTGTTTGTACAGCATTGCTCGCATGATATTCTCTTCATTAGAATGTGAGCTCCTTGAGGGCAGGGATTATTCTTGCCTACCTTTGTATTCCCAGTGCTTAGCACAGAGACTGACACAGAATAAGTACTTAATAAATGCCTGTTAGCTGACATAACGACCAGTCGCTACTCCCCTTTATGTGCTGCTTTTTCTTACTAGAATTGTAAGCTACCTGATGCCAGGGTCTCTTCCTTTTTGTTTTTGTATCCTCGTTGCATATTGCAATATTTGGTACAGTGTAAAAGCTTAATAAAGGTTTTTTTCATTCATTCATTCATTCATTCATTCATTCACTCACTCATTCACCAACAGTTCTTTTGTTCAATTCATAACCTTTAAGTATCCAAAAGATGCTTGACTGAACTTTGTCATAGCATTGGGGCCTATACCATAATGTTCCTTCATATTCAAAGCATGATAAAAATTGCATCCCTCAGGTTGGTGCTTAATAAATGATTTTTAGCGTAGTGGAAAGGACTGTTTACCTGAACTCAGAATAGGTATGTTCAGATCTTCCTTCTGCCACTAAACTGATTGCATAGGACCATGGACAGATCACATGCTTTCTCTGAGTTTCACTTTCCTCATCAAAAAGATGAGAGTGATAATACTTTTATGATTCACTTCTCAGGGATTATTTTATTATTCTTATGATCATTCCCAAATGTTCCTTTTCACAATGAACTTTGCAGACTTCATATTTGACTAATAGTTAAACACAAATAATAAAATTTCTCAGGAGTAAACAAGTCCATATTTTTTGACATTGTGCACCCTTTATGGTGATTATAAAACCAGTGTTTTGAAACCAGACAGCTTGGCAGGTCTCACTGACAGTGGTGGTGGAGACTGTCAACAAGGTACAAAGAGTGTTTTCCACCTTCTTGGAGCTATCTGCTTTTCACTATAAAACATTAGTTCAATTTTATCTCTCCAAAAATGTATTTGACACAATTTATGAATACTTCTCATAAATACTTCATGGCACCATACAATGGGTCAATCTCTGGTGCACACAGTATGCACCCACATACACAACACACTGTATCTGAGTAATAAAAATATAGCAATCTCTACAGATTGATATGGATGTCTTTCAAAGAATTAATATGTCATAAAAATTAGAGATGTGAACCATAGCCATTATAGAGGCTTTGCCAGATACTTAGGGAACTGTGCCTTGAAAAGCTGAAATCAGTTAGTCTTGGCTTAGCCCCTCATTACTGATTGTATTGTAGCCTCCATGACAAATTTTTTCTACTTCACAACTTGACCTAGGACTAATAATTACACCAACTGGGTATTTTATAGTCTTCTAGCATGCTCTTGGCTCTTCTCAGAAAACCAACACCATCAGTTAGCCTAGATTACCTGCTAAGGGTTGATCAGCTGTCATATCTCCTTCTGCTTATTTAAAAATTTAATCTTTCTAAATATCATTCTCTAGATCAATGGTTCTCAAGCTTCCTAATGCCGCGAACCTTTAATACTAACATGTGGGCGTATCTGCATGTGGGTGGACCCTTCTGGAGACGATAGAGGAGCGGTGTCTCGGTTCCTAAGACCATTGGAAATATGTGTTTTCCAATGGTCTTAGGCGATCCTTGTGAAAGGGTTGTTCAACCCCCAAAGGGGTTGCAACCCACAGGTTGAGAACCACTGCTCTAGATCAATATAAGAAACAAGAGGCAAGACCCACATAAAGTGTTTCTGACTGGTGAGGATGGCTGTTACCTAGGGGTATGTTGATAAATGTTTAACAACTAGCTGTCTAGATTTACCTGGGACACACCTTTCAGTTGAACCTGCATTACTTATATTTTCTCCATCACTTTGCTAAGTCTAGACAATCATCTGTAGACCTTTGCTGATTTCCAAAGTGTAACAATTGATTCTCAGAACACATAGGAACTAGCCCTGGCATACCCCTGATAGTTAGGTCCCTTTCTTTCTTTTTTTTTTTCTAAAGTAAAAGGAGATAACTTAAATGTTTAATTTGAGAATCATAGAATTTTGGAGATGAAACAGGAATAAGAATCATCTCTTCAAGGAATGGTCATTTATGGTGATATCACATTTCTCTTTTAGACGGCTCTAGTTATCAGGAAATTGTTCCTTATATATAGTCAAAATCTTCCTTTTACTCATTCTTCCTAGTTCTGCCCTTTAGGACCAAACTGAACAAGTCCAATCTCCCTTCCACAGGAAGGCCTTTCAAATATTTGACGATACTTATCTCTCCTCCACCCCCAGCCCTTTGGCCTGGTTGTGGTTTCCAGGCCTCTCCCCTTCCCCAGTCAGGTTTTCTTTCTCTGAAGTTGTCACTTGTCAAAGTCACGGTGCTCAGACCTGAACGTGTTTTAGATATAGTATGACCAAGACAAGAAGTCACCTTCCTTAGCCTTAATTTGCATTAGCTTTTTTGACTGTTGTGTCAATAACACACTCTTAAATCACATTAAAGCTATTGTCCGCTAAAACCCCTGGGCCTCTTTTTTGTTTACCGGCACCTCTCTCATCTAGCATTTGGGCAGTTTATTTTTTAACTGAAATGTAGGACTTCATATTTATTCCTATTAAATTTCATCTTATTAGCTTCAGCTCATTTTTATAACTGGCCACTTTTTTTTTTTTTTTACATAGCCCCATGGTAATCTGCTCAGTTTCCCTGCATCCATAAATTGGAAGAGAAAGACACTTACATTTCTCGCTATAATTCTTCTTACTGCTAGGTGACACATTAGATAGAACCCTGTACCTGGAATCCAGAAAAATCTGAGTTCAAATCCAGTCTCAGACACTTATTAGCAGTGTGACCTTGGGCAAGTCAACCTTGTCTGCCTCAGTTACCTCAAATTTAAAGTGGGGATAATGATGGCACCTATTTCCAGGGTTATGAAGATAAAATGTTTGTAAAGCACTCAGCACAGTGTCTGGCACATAGTACAACTTAATAAATACTTGTTTTCTTTCTTTCTCCTTAAAGGATGGGGTTTGGATTGGAGGTAGGTAGGGAAGGAAATAGGGCTTATTATTGTATCTTGTAGTAAAGGATTCTGAGTGAAATAGCCATTTTAACTCAGTCTTAACAGTTAGTGTATTGTTGAAGAATATTATTTCTAGTCATATCTTGTTAGACATATAATTTTAATGTGTGTGTATATATAACAGAAACAGTGAAACTTTATTCTCTTCACCACCTCTGGTCATGATGGAGGGAGGAATGCTTGGCTCTCTCAATCCTATCAGTCTATAGTTAACGGGACAGAAGCAATTTCTAGTCATTTAAATAACTCTTCACAGTTAGCCCAAGATGGACTGGCAGTGACACTAATGGAGTTAGAAGAGACAGAGGACTTTGGACTCTAGGATCATGCAAGATCTTGATATAGGCATAGACAATACCATTTATAAGAACTAACTGCAAGCAGTGTGACATAGAGAATATAAGACCATGCAGGTTGGTAAAAGGGGACTCTAGAGGCAGATTGATGAGCAGTGCTCATTGATATCTGGCAGGCAGATTGATATCTGGCCAACACATGGGTGGTGAAATCTCAAGAAGGTCAGTAGTGACCCCATATAGAGGAGCCTCCCTGAAGGCAGCACCCATTGGGAAGCTCCTTGGGACATGGCCACAGGCTCTGCATGTCTTAGAGAATGGGTATTTATAAGGGGGGGTGACTTTAGATCCCATGACTCTTGTCTTTCTTCATTGTTGTTGGTCTTTTGTTTTGTAATTTAATGTATTTATTCTTTCAGCTCTGTGAACTTTGTGATCATGAGTAAAGGTGACGATAGTGAAGTTTCCAAGTCACCTCAGTGGAGGCAAAGAGCCAGAAAGGTGAGATTCCTATCCATAAAGAACAAACCAAAAAAATAAAACAAAACCATGACATGGGTCCTTTGAGGCTACCATGTTTGAGATGCCATGTTTGAGGTGACCTTTCAAGGCAATTTTGTTTTACTCAGTCAAATGCTTTAAAAAAAGAATAGGAATGCACCTGTGATTTCATGGATAAGAGGACTGTCAGATGGGGAAACTCTTGCAGCCTGGCATTATCTAGAACTTACAGTCCTAGTATTGCCTAGAATAATGAGTTTAAGTGATTTGTTCACTTATACACTGAGTATGCGTCCAAATCCAGTTCTTGTCTCTTTATCCGCTAGGCCAGAGGGGTCAAACACATGGACCATGTCCACATAAACCTCCTGACTGTGATCTGAACCACATTAATATGTAGTTTCTATCTGATTTTAAAGCACTGATAAAAATTAATACAAAAAGAAATATATAAATATGTAGTTTTCTAAGTCAATGTATGGCCTGTAGGAATCTCTATGTGCAGTTTATTGGCCTCTTTCTCCACTTGAGTTTGATACTCCTACTCTAGGAATATCTAGGCCATTTTGCCTAAATCAACTAAAAATAGATACCTCAAGATCTTGTTTTCTCTACACTTCTCAATTGTTTGCCCCAAGTTCACAGCCTAGATGGTACCCCTGACTTATAACTTGCTTCACTCTCCCCCCCCATATTCAATCATTTGCCCAGGTGTGTTGAAATTAATATTTCTCACATACCATCCCCCACTCCTCTGACACTGCCACCATCCTGGTACAGGTCCTTGTCACCTCACACCTGGACTATTTCAATAGTTTGCTGATTGGTCTTCCTGTCTCAAGTCTCTCCTTACTTCAGTCCCCCTTCCATTCAGCTGTTACATTCATCTTCTTAAAGTACAGGTCTGACCATGTAAACCTCTCCCCTACCCCCCATTGCATAAACTCTAATGACTCCCTATTTCTTCTAGGATCAAATATAAAGTCCTCTGTTGAACTTTTAAAGCCCTTCATCACTTGGCTCCTTTCTATCTTTCCAGCCTTCTTATATCTTCACTGCCATCCAGTGACATTGGTCTTTTTGTTGATCCCCACACAGGATGCACCATCTCCTGACTCCAAACATTTTCACTAGTTTTCCCCCATGATCTTTCTCCTCATTTCTGCTTTCTGGTTTCCCTGGCTTCTTTATTTTTAAAGAAAATTTTATTTCATTTTTTCTTTCGTTAATTAATTAATTTTTGGTTTTCAATATTCACTTACACAAGATTTTGAGTTCCAGATTTTCTCCCTGTCTCTCCCATCCCCTGCCGCAAGACAACATTCATTCTGATTACCCCTTCCCCCAATCTGCCCCACTTCTGTCACCTCTCCCTTCTCTTATCTTCTTCCCTTCTATTTTCCTGTAGGGCAAGATAGATTTCTATACCCCATTGCCTATATATCTTATTTCCTAATTGTATGTAAAAACAATTTTTAACATTGGTTTTAAAAACTTTGAGTTCCAAATTCTCCCTGACTTTTTAAAAATCTCAGCTGAAGTCCCACTTTCTTCAAGGAGCCCTTCCCAGTCCTTTTTAATCTTAGTGCCTTCCCTCTGAGACTATCCCTGATTTTTCTTGCATGTATTTTGTTTGTATTAATTGTATGCACGTTGTCTTCCCCAGAGAAAACTGAATTACTTGAGAGGCTTTTCTTTTCTTTTTCTATCTTTTTTTTTTTGCCTTTCTTTGTACCCCCTGCACTTGGCACAGCACTTGACATGTAGTAGGTACTTAATAAATGCTAACTGACCGTCTTACTAGAAGATACAGTCTGTTGTAGAAAATCCTCTGTAAAAGTCTGTCTGCTTTCTTTTCATGTTTTCATGTAGGAAATCTGTACCATGTGCATAGAACTTCCTTATAAAACATTTATAGGGATGAGGAAGCCGGCATATGGGTTGGTAGTTACAGATTTCATTTTGGTCACTCTTTTTTTTTTAAGTAAAAGTACCATCTGTGATATTTTTTTATTTTTTTTGGAACACTTCCCTCTTAGAGACATCTTGAAAATCACTGCTTAAGTGGTTTTTAAATTCTACAATCTCTAGTATGAATTTCTTCTCTATGTAGGACTCTGTATACTATACCAAGCTATCCTGTTCTAACCTCTTTTGCTCTCTTGCTTATTTGCCTTTAATTGCCATTTCCCAGCATAGTACATTGTTAACTGAGTTACTAGTATTTAAATGTGGTGGTTGTATTATCATCGTTGAAGAATAAGAATTTCTAGGGGTGGCTAGGTGATACAGTGAATAGAGCACCCCCTCTGGAGTCAGGAGGACCTGAGGTTCAAATCTGACCTTAGACACTTAACACTTACTAGCTGTGTGATCTTGAGCAAGTCACTTAACCCCAATTGCCCTGCCCTCACCCCTCCAAAAAGAAAAAAAAAAAAGAATTACTATCAAAATATGGGTAGATTTGTTCTATTTTTAGTCTGTTTTTCCCCTTCCAATTTCATCTTCAAATACTCTTGGGATAAAAATGACTTATCTACATATCTATTACATTAAATACTCTCAAGTGAAGGAGATAATAGTCCCATTCTAGTCTGTCCTGGTCAGAACATATTTGGATTACTGTAACTAGTTCTGGGTACCATATTTTAGATGAGATATTGACAAGCTATGATATAGCCAGAGAATTGTGATTAGAATGGTGAGGGCACTAGCCTTTGTGCTGGTTGAAGGAGTTTGGGTGATCTAGACTCCAGCTAGTAAGCAGCAATAGAAGTTAAACCAGGATAGAAGTTAAAAGGAATGAATTTACCCTAAATAAAATAGTACACTGTGTTCAGAGAACAGAACTCAGGCTAAAGAAAAGGAATTCAAAACAGATATATAATCTTAGCCTGAGGTCTCTTGCTGGCTGGTTAACCAGGCCTAGCCATGAGCCTGACTTACAAAAGAGCTGCAATAATCCTTGGAACAATGGGCTAAAAAAGAGTACACTCCCTGTGGGAAAGAAGTTATGTAGATGCAATTCCAAGGAGTACCAGCAGATGGTAGCAAAGAACCAATAGAGAGCAGCTCAGTGGAGAGACCCCTCCCCCCCCCCCAGATGGTAGCACAAAAGAGAGAGTTGCCCAGTGAAGGATGAGCAATTTGTTTCAAAACCTGCAGAATGACTCATTGCTCAATGACATCACTAGGCCAGCATGTGATATCAGTAGCCTTACAGAGAATCAATAAGAGTCAATAGTAGAGTCAGAGATATATTTTATCTGGAATGAAACCCTAGGAGTATAAGATGCTCTGGCAAATTCATTTTCCTGTCAGTGGTATGAGAATATATGGAAGAGTGCATCCCTGTGTGCTGGGGATGAGGAGAGAGGGTGGGATTTTCTTTGTCATCTTGCTACATTGCTTAATAACTGCTTTGCCTTGAATTAATGTATTATATGGTTAGTCTGGCAAAAATAACATTGGTGGTGGCTTATGGATGAATTGTGATTGTAATAGATAGGTACATTTTGAAAGGTGGGAGTTGCTTTCAGAGGATTCATCTTTGGTAAGGTGAAGCTTGCTATGACTAGGAAACAGAACAATTAAAAGTGGCATGCCTTTTCAGAAAGTAGTGAATTTGCTATTCATTGAGATCTAAAAACAAATTTAGGCATCTTTAAGATTGGGTGCATACTTTAGTCCAGGGTCAAATTAGATCTCTGGGGCCCCTTCTCATTCCATGATTGTACAGGTTGTAGAGACAGATTATTAGAGACTCTACTCTTTCTCCATCTTTGGAACATTTACGAGATGAGAATGTTTCAAGTTACAGATCATGTTAGACAGTGAAGGAAAAGGGCCATATCAGTCTGTGAAAGCTACACTCAGACAATTTCTGTAGGACGGGGAGAAGATCCTGTTCCCTTGTGAAAAGAGGGATTACTTGTAACCTTACCTCAGCTGGGAAGAGGGAGTAAAGAACAATTTGTTTTCAGTTGCTGTCTTCTTTTTCTGTATCCAGAAGCTTGTCGAACAGAAACCTTACTAAAAAATATCTATTGTGGAAAGGGAGCACAGTGAATGGAAAGGACACTGATTTTGGAGTCATAAATCCTGGATCTAAATCCCAGTTTCATGATTTAATAACTCTGTGACTTTGAACAATTCACTTAGCTACTGGCTTTCAATTTCCTCACTGGTAGAAGGAGTGAGCTGGATAAGATGGACTCTAAAAATCTGTTTCAGGAAGCTAGGTGGCTCAGTGGATAGAGCACTGGGCTAGGAAACAGGAAGGCATCTTTACACGTTCAAATTTGGCCTCAACCACTTACTAGCTATGTGACCTTGGGCAAGTCACTTAACGCTATTTGCCTTATTTCCTCATCTATAAAACAAGATGGAGAAGGAAATGCTAAACTATGCCAATACTTTTGCCAAGAAAACCCCAAATGGGATGACAAAGAGTTGGATATGACTGAAACAACTCATCACCAAGAACAAAAGTCCTTTCAACTTGAGATCCTTAGAGGAAATCTCTTGAGAAGAGACTATCCAATGACACACCTGCTTTTAGTCCCAGCTGAAGACTCCAGGAGAGTAGCCTTTCATGGTGTCTTTCTTCACTCTGGACACCTGATTAATTTGGGGCAGCAATGGAACCAAGGTGAGGAAAGATCATCTATTGACAACTTTTTAAAGTGAAAAACAAGCAAAACAAAAGCAAAGCCCAACACTGGCCTTGATCTGAAGCTGATCGAAAGATTTGTCTTTTTATTTGATCTTGAGAGAATAATCCATCTTTCCTTAAAATATGGACATTTTTCAGAACCTCAGGCTGAAGGTCAGTTTGGACAGTGTGATGGGGACAGCAGACCAAGAAAGATAAGAGAGTCCCCAAAGCTATCCATCACCTGAATAAAAAGCCAAGCAGCAGGTATTGATCCTGTCTTTGGAGACAGGTTGAAAGGAGAAGGTAAGGTCACAGCATAGCAGCTCCCCAGGAACTATGAAAGAGGTGAGACCATGATGAAGGGCTAGAGACATGGGAGGCTGGCTCATTCCATGCCCTGTGGAAAAGGTAATTAGGGCCTCAGTCAACAGGGTATGAAAAGGCCTGTGGGCGCCTTTGCATCTTCTAAATCAAGGAAATTCAAATACAAGCCAATGAGCTTCAATTTCCTGGCAGAAGCCAAACTGACCCTTGCAGGGGATGAGTCAGAGTAGAAAGGCAATCTGAAACTACAAAATTCATATCTCCTGAATCACTTTGGCAAATCTGGATCCCAAAGGGCTCATTTGACAATTGATAGCAAATACAGGTGATGTAGTTCCTAAAGCTGTAATCATAGTAAGTAGGGGCCCCCAAAGAAGGCCTGTGTCAGTGAACTTTATGACAGTGTCCACAGATGAAGGATGGATCACAGAAGTGATGAGGTTTAGTTAGTGAAAACCTAAAACCGCCCATAGAACAACTAGTTAATTGTCTCAGTTTCTATAGCATTCAGGTAAGAGCATGAGGACTAGCAACTACATTCTTGTTCCTTAGACTACCCACTATCTCTACCTCACTTATTTTTTGCGGGGGGAGCAGGAGGAGGTATGTCAGAGGGAAAGTCCAGAATTGTGATTTCATTGATTTGGAACTCACTGGTATGAAAATGCCCTCCACCAATGCTGATCGGCAACTCATCTGAAAGTTTTAGTCTTAGAATTGCCTAGTGGAAATGAGAAGTGACTTGCCCATGGTCACACAGCTAAGATGTATCAAAAACAGAACTTGAACCCAGGTCTTCCTGACTCCAAGATCAGCCCTCTGTTTCCTACACCTCACTGCCTCTGATCCCCCTAGTTTCTGTAAAATGCCCGATATAGAAAAAGTGAATGGTTTTTGGTTTATTCTCATGATATGCAAAAGTGGAGCCCTCTGATGTTCAGAAGTCTGATGACTAGACCAAACACACCACAATGCATCTAGGGTTTTCTCACATTGACTGGCACATTCCAACCTTTCTAGAAGTTAAATGAGTCTTTAATGAGGCTCTCAAGGTCACTGATATCATAGAATTTTAGAGAGAGGAGGGACCTTATGGAATATTTAATCCAATTTCCTCATTTTAAAATTGAATTAAATTCAACAGGCATTTGTTGTTTATCTTCCCTAGGTGATAAAGGAATTTATAGTGTTGTAGAAGAATGTGATGCAGGGGCAGTTTGGTGACAGTGAATAGAGCACCAGTCCTGGGATCAGGAGGACCTGAATTCAAATCTGGCCTCAGACACTTACAAAACTAGCCATGTAACTTTAGGCAAGTCACTTAATCCCAATTGCCCTACCTTCTCACTTCTAAAAAGCAAAAAAATAGATAAATAAATAAAGAAGAAGAAGAATATGATGCAAAAAACTATAACATATAATACACAATATATACATAAGAAAAGTACTTATTTAAAGTCATGCTGAGGTCCAAAGCAGAGGTCATTAATTAATGGGAGCAGGTGTTGGCATTTCAGCTGGGCTTTACAGGATAAATGGGATTCAATAGATTAGGGAGAAGGCATTCCGGGCATAGAGACCAGTACAAGCAAAACAGAGTCAAGAAGCATGGCTTGTGAATGAGAGATAACAAGAAGGGCTGTTCAGTTGGAATGTAAAACATATGAAAAGAAATAATATAGAAAGGAAAGGTGGCACCAAATTGTGAAAGGCTTATAGTACCCAAAACCTGAAGAAGCAGACCACCAATAGGGCAACTTGGTGGTGATGGATCTCGCCCAAGTTATTTAGGAGACTAAGGATCTCGATTTTTACTTGGTAGGTAGCTATTGTAAGTATAATCTGGGATTGATATTGACCCCCATTCTCCTTCTCTGGGCTGGCTTCACTCATACTGGCAGTTCTACGGTTACTAGAAAGTGAGACCATGCTCATACTGTTAAGACTTGAAACTCTCTTTACTTTCAGGGTAATGGTATAAATCTAGGGGGTAAACTAGTTACCATGATACCATTAACCCTTAAATATAACATGTTTACTAAAGGATAAGGCAAAAGCAAGAAGAATTAAATGCCACAATTATTTAAAGACAAAAGGAGGAATAATCATAATATTTGTGCAAGAGAAGAAACTAGAGAAAAAATAATCATATTACAGTTTACCTATAAACCTGGGTCATTCCTTTTCACCAATGCATCCTGTAGCTGGTGGGGTATAGAAGGGAACAAAACACTTAGAGAAATCTAATAGGAAGGCATATAAGTTGAGAAATTCATGTTCTTGAGTCAACTCCTAACTCAGGATTCTTTGTTCTTACTTCCTTCAGAAACCATCTACACTACATAAAAGTATTTTTCTGCTGTCTGTTCCCCATTTAGGACTTAGCATTCCCCTGCAGGGCAAAACTACTTCTCTTCTGCCCTTGAGTCAATGAAACAGTGACAAGCTCTTTTCACTCATAGCTACCTTCAACAGGGCACTGAGAAAAGTGTTACCCTCTTTCAGTGACAAGTACTTTTCTTATATTCCAAGCTCTTCAGATCTACAAATAGCTGGGAATTCTGCTTTGTCCTATTAGCTCCAATCCTCTTCTTATTGCACGGATCACAGCAAAACAGTTGCAAAGCATATTTTTCCTCCTCTCTTTCTTCCTCTCAAACCAGAGAAAGCAGAAGGCAACACAAGCAGATGAACTGATGGGCCACAATGCTCTCCAACCCTTTGCCAGTCTATACTCTTGGTACATTCATTTGATGGAGCAGTTCTCTTTATTCAGACCTTATAATAGTCCATGTTTCTCTTTGCCATTTTGTCTGAGGGACAATATGTATTTACAAATGGATTTTATCAGTTTTCCATACAAAAGTGATCTTTTTCTGCCTTCTTTCAGTAAACACCTACAAAAGGAACCATGCTTCCCATAACACTTTGAGCAAGTAGAGATGTGACTAGATCCATTCATAAGAAAGAAAAATTTGGTAGTTGTTTAAAAGAGGAAGAGCACTGCATGTATATTACAATTGTATTATTTTCCATAGATCAAAGGCCATCTCATGCATGCTAATGGAAATATGGATTTTATTACTAGATATGTTATTGCGGGATAGAAATGGACAAAAATAGAAGAATGGGGATACAGACATCTCAGGATCTGAGGAAAATGGTTTTCAAGATAGAGGGTGACTGAATATTAGGAATCTGGTTATTTAACTGTCCTTCACAATATTATGATTTTACAAAGGATACTCAGTTATCTTCTAGCTGTTTGCAATTGTGGAGGGAGGAAATAATGATTCACCCTTTCTCCTTTACTCTCTGCACAGAATAATAGGTCTTAGTAAAGGGAGTACCGATATGAGACATGTTGACTAGATTGAGAAGACAGCATTTTGTTGTCATCAAGGTAGAACCCCTTGATTGAAAATAGACTCGTCCCTTGAAAATAGAATTCTACAGATCTGGTCTTCAGAGCTTAGAATGCAGAAGGTACAGTATTGATTCCAACCCACAGTTGGGGGAGTTTAGGAACTGTCATAGCCAGAAGGAACACGAGAACAACTTATTAGTCATTCTGCCTCCTGATGTATGATGAGTAAGGCTCACAGTCAGTCTCCCTGGGCTTCTGGCCACATATTCATAGATGTTGGCTTAAGTAGGAAAGGAGGTAAGATGGAGATAAAGTGAACTGAATAAAAAAGCTAGAAAAGGAAGGTGAAAAAGATCTAAAACCAAAGAAGCTTCTCAAGTGAATATAAAACAAGAACAATTTTCATGTGAAGGTATCAAACTATCTCTAACAGCAATTCATGTGTCATGGGTCTATGAAGGGTCTATGACCCTATAGCAATTTCCACCATGTATGGATACTGTAATTTATCTATAACTCATATTATGAGAGGTGCTTTAGGCTCCAAGAGAGTAAATGATTTGCTTATTGTCCCATAGCTAGTGGTGAGATTCAAACCTAAGGTCCAGCAGCACTCTATCTACTATACCACAATGTCTCTCTTTTCCAAATTAGGCATACAAAAATATTGTAAATGATGGTCATATCATTTAAATAAATGTATTGTCTTCCAAGCCTGCCACTTCAGCAGGATGTCTCAGTTCTAGTATTATGGTATAATAAACGATGTTATAACTTTATACTATTCAAACATTAACAATTCTTAAAATTGGAGGATAAAATGAAAAAGCATTTTTTCTAGGGATGGCTTATAGTTCAATCTCTTTAGCCAACCTGCAGGACTTTGGTGAGATGGAATAACTTGATTTGGAAGATTCAAGATCAAATTCAATGCTGTGTGCCTTTGAGGCTGACCACTATTTAAGCCCAAATGTTGTCTCTTTTATATTGTGAAGCAACGACATTGGAAGGGATCAAAGGATGAAAATTTCAGTACAAATAAGGGTTGTTTCATCCATTTTAAAGGCAGATGTGTCCTGTAAAACATCAAGGTTCAAGGAGAAGATATTGGCACTGATGACATGGAAGCTTGCACAAGAAGAAAGACTTGCACTTTCAAAGGTAGAAGGGCTAACAGTTTGATCTCAAATGTTTGTGTTTGCTATAGGAAGGTTTTCCATAAGAAAAAGAAGGGAACAAAATAAGCACATATTGATTGATCAAAAAGTGATACTAAAAGTGGTCCCAAGTATTATCAGAGATCATAAAATTTCAGGTAGTAGGCTTTAGTTTATAAATCTGCCAGGTTGCTTGTATCATACTTCCCAAAGCAGCTGGTTCAAATCCTGGTTCAAACCAGGATTTCCTTTTTTCTCAAATGTACAACACTACACCCAACTTCTCCCTCTCAACAGATGATCTTGACTCCTACTTTAATGAAAAAATTAAGGCACCCTCTGAGAACTCTCTCAATTCCTTGCTCTGTGACTCAAAGCCCTCTACATTTTTCACCTGTTCTTATCTCCTTTGTTGAAGTCACAGAGAATGAGGTAGCCCTTTTTCTGGCCAACAGTAGCCCTTCTACTTGTGTTGCTGACTCCACCACCTCCTTTTCCTTCTGGAAA
The DNA here is from genome assembly GCA_028646515.1 of Pseudochirops corinnae. Lineage (NCBI taxonomy): Eukaryota > Metazoa > Chordata > Mammalia > Diprotodontia > Pseudocheiridae > Pseudochirops > Pseudochirops corinnae. Next base: position 240,252,007 of record CM053588.1, on the reverse strand, counting down.
GAGGATCATTCGTTCCCTTTTTCTCTTTCATTTTCAATATCTACTGGCTTTTCCCCTACTACCTACAAATATAATCAGGTCTCCTTGCCCTTAAAAACAAAACAAAACATCACTCTTCACTTGGCCCTGTCTTATCCACAAGCTACTGAGTTAGATTTCTTTGTCTTTTCACAGCCAAACTCTTCTTTAGAGGTGTCTACAATCAATGCTTCCATTTCTCTGCACCACCCCCTTACTCCTCAACTCATTTCAGTGTGACTTCCCACCCTATCATTCTACTGAAACTGACCTCCGAGTTATTGATGACCTCTTTCACTCCACAATCTTGGCTCTGCCCCTAGTGCAACAAAGTTTGATCAATGAACTCTTAATTTAAAAAGTCAATGATCTTTTCTCAATCCTCTGTATCTTTTGGTGTTGGTAACAACCCTTCCTCACGTATATAATATGCATGAGGAGAGGTAATGTGAAATAAGTCTAGAAAAATAAATTGGAAACAAGGTGTGAGGGGCCTTAAATATCATTCTAAGGAGATAGGGTTTTATCCAAATTAGCCAGTGAAATTTTTTGAGAAGAATGTCCTGGTCATACTTGTGCCATAAGAATTTTATTTTGGCAGCTGTCTGGAAGATGAATTGGAAAGGTGAAAGACTAGATTTAGGGAGACCAGTGAAGAGACTATTAGATTAATGCAGGTGATGAAGACCTGAACTAGAGAGGTAGTTGAGTCAGTGGAGAGAAGGGAGCCAATGTGCAATATGTTTTGGAAGTAGAGTTGACAGGAGTAGAAAGCTGACTGAATATAAGGGTGTCAGAAAAATGAAAGATCTTCAGTGCTATGGACCTGGGTGCCTAGGAGAATGATGGTGAAATGAGATAGATAAATTTGGAGGGAGCATGGGTTTAGTGGGGAAGAGAATGAGTTTTGGATATATTGAATTTGAGGTGCTGTCAAGACATGTAGGTAGAGATAACTAGGAAGCAACAGGCAATGCAGGATCTTAGTTTAGGACAGAAATTGGGGCTAGATACTTAGGCTTGGAAGTCATAGGCATAGTTGTTGTGGTTATTGAGCTCCTGGAAACCAATGACATCATGACAGGAAAGCTTAGAGAGAGAAAAAGAAAATCTTCCAGGATATAACCTTAGGGAACCTCTACACTCAGTGGATGGGAGATGGGTGATGGTCTAGCCAAATGAAATGGGATGAAAAATTAAACAAGTAAGGTGAAAGCCTACTTTTTTGTATGTGACAGAGAGGAGTATCACAATAGACAAGAAAAAAAGGTATGAGGAAGGATTGTTACCAGCATCAAAAGGTACAGAGATTGAGAAAAGGGCATTGACTTTTTAAATTAAGAGACCATCAATAACTTGGAGAGCAGTTTCAATAGAATGGTGGGATGGGAAGTCACATTGAAATTAGTTGAGAAATGAAGGTGTGGTGTGGAGTGGAAGTATTGATTATATATAACTCTTAAGAAGAGTTTGACTGAAAAAAAGACAGATGACTCAGTAGCTTGTGAATACAGTAGGGACAAGTGAAGAGTGTTTTTTAAGGGTAAGGAGACCTGAGTATATTTGTAGGTAATGGGGAAAGTATGTCAAATTGAACTCTCTGCTGTTTCCTTCATTCTACATTATATCTCCCATATCCATGAATTTGCACAGAATATGCCTAGAAGGGAAACCCTCCCCAGGTCCATTATGAAAATTCTTCAGACTGGAAACATGTGACTGAAGGATTAGCTTAGTTGCCAACACCTCCATAAAGTCTTCCTTCCTTCTCTAATTAATTAGTGTTCTCGCTCCACTTCAACGTTTTCTTAGAGCACCTTAATTCACCCTTTGCCCTTTTCACCTCATATTCTATTTGTGTATTTATTGTGTACCTCAATAGAATGGCAGCTTCCTGAGGGTGGATAATCTTTAGTTTTTACCCTAATCCTTGTGTCTTGCATAGAGTAAGCATTTGGGTTCATAGGCCCTTAGAACTGGAAGGGACATCAGAGGTCATCTAGTTCAACTCCCTCACTCTACAGAAAAGGAAACTGAGGCCCAGGGAGGTTAACCTTCCCAAGGTCACCCAGATAATAAGTGAGTAGTAGTATCATAGTGGGATTTGAATACAAGATTCATCACTTCAGAGCCAATGCTCTTTTCAGCGATGCCTCAGCCCTCACTTAGAATTTATTAAATTGAATTGTTGGATCATCTAGTCTAGCTCCTTTATTTTACACATGAGGAGACTGAGAAAGATGTTAAATAACTTGTCCAAGGTCACAATGTTAGTTGGGTCTCCTGATTCTTCATCCGGTGCTCTTTTCTCTGTGCTATATTGCCTTCTATCAAAATCGCCAAAAAATGCTTCTGAATCTCATGACCTAAGCTAGGATCTATGTAGGCCTTTAAGATTGGCAAAGGGCTTTACATACATTGTTTCAATTGACCCCACAACAACTCAATGGAGTATGCATTACAAATATGTATTATTATCCCTGATTTATAGATGAGTAAAGTGAGTCTCAGAATATGAGGGATTTGCTGATTAGTCAGAGGTGGGGCTGTTACCCTGGTCTCTTCTGACCCCAAGTCCAGGACACTTTCCATCACACCACTCTGGGCTGCTTCCTTATGAAGACCTGCCTTTCCCTCCCAATGGCTGTCACAAAAATAAGGCAGAAAAAATTAAGACCTCTGTACTGTATACTATTAAACATATTTTTGTGTGTGTGATTGATTACTTTATTCAATTGATTTATATATACAATTATTCTCACTTTAGTAAATACTCCTTTCTAAAAGATTGACTGACTAAACTTGTTCTCAACTGAGAATCTTAGGGGAGACCCAAATCAATGTAGGTTCAAACTGATGGCATTAGAGAAAGTTATCTCACTGCCCCTTAAAGGTACCCCTAGAACCCTGATGGGAAGGAGGGCTTAGCCTAGCTTTGGAAACTCTACTCATTTGTGAAAGTGTGCATTGAGGTGAGGAAACTCAGAGCTCATATGGCCTACACATAAAATTAAAAAAACTTTATATTATACTTGTACCAAAGTGTAGAATGCAAATATTTTAAAAGTAACCTCAGAGACTATTAAATGTGACACTAATGGTAATTTTTGGCATAAAAAAAGTTTGGTACCAGTCCTGTAATCAGAAATTTAACTCCCCAGTGTTTGTATGGGTAAATAAGATTTAGTTTTCATCACTTTGACTTAATACTACCTTTAGAGGAAAAATGGAATCTTAGATCCACTGAGGAAGTGCATAGAGTGTTGGGTCTGGAGTCAAAAAGACCTGATCAAATCCGGCCTCAGACACTTACCAGCTGTGTGACCCTGGACAAGTTATCTAACCTCTGTTTGCCTTAACCCATTGGAAAAGGAAATGGCAAACCACTCCAGAATTTTAACCAAGAAAACCCCATTGGGTGGATACCACAGTTCACAGTGTTACACAGAGTCAGACACAACTTAACAACAATAGTAATAACAAAAAAAATGTGTACTTATTGCATAATACCAATACTTTATTTAAATTTTAAAAAGGTACAGTACATAATTCAAGCCTTTAAAGTCTGGAGGGTACTTTAGGCCCCTGTAGTACCTCAGAATTGCAGAGTCGTAGACTCGTTGATTCGGAACCAGAATGGACATTAAAGGTCATGTAGCCCAACTCTCTCATTTTATAGTTGAGCATGTTAAGGCGAGCTCAGACAGATGAAATTATTTGCCCCGTTGGTTGAGCCAGAATTCAAATCCAAGCATGAGGACTCCAAATCTAGAATTATTTCACTTGTCATTCTCAGTATCAAAGGCATCCTGCTGACACCATGGGGAAGGTTGAGTTAATTAAGAGTTCCTACTGAAAGAGGCCTGGATAAACCTGATGGTTGTTTTCCTTAAATTTACCCTCAGTGTTATTTCCTCTTTCCCCCAACTCCCACAATTCCATTCTATTTGGTAGAGCTTCTTCATCCTCATATTTATTCTTCGCTTTCAGGAGACCTCTGGATTAAAAGGATGAGTTTTTGAGGCCTCCTGTAACTAGGTATTGTCCATTAAAAAAAAAATCAATACATTGATCTTTCTCCTCACTAACAAAGATAATTTACCACAAACACTGTGTTTATGAGAATTCATTCTGTTATACTTTAGCCTGGAGGAGTTATTTGTCGATTGAAGGGAAAAAATAATAAAGTTCTCATCATTCATGTCTCTCCTCTCACCTTTAGCGATCTTCAAATTCTGTCAATAAAAATCTGCTAGTTGTTGTTTCTGGAATCTGCCTGTCGAAGTTTTCCTAACTGTGTCCTCAAAGAAGAAATGTTATTTTCCACTTCCTCTTCACTAAACAAGTCTGGCATATCTGTGAAGTAACCCCAAAAGAAATCGAACCCGTGAGATCCCTAATGTTTCTTGTGACAGTCTACTTCTTCTCTGAATACTGAGTATGTCCTCACATTCTACCTAACACTCATACTTCCACACTCTGATTCTTGCATCACCAATTTATTCAGTGACCTCGGTGAATTAGTCAGTGCTTAGTGTCTCCCTGCTTATCATACCCAACAAGATGCATGAGAGTATGAACTACCCCCCACCCCAACCTGACCCTACCTTATATAACTTATGACTTTTGGCTGCCTTAGGGAGTCACCCAGGCATCTCGCACATGACTAGGAGACCCCAGAAGCAGGGTGTGCCCAGGTTAAGGGTAGCATCTCTGAAGCAGAGTCTACTTCTCTAACCTCATCTTCTTTCTGACCTGGTTCTATCAATTCCCTTGACATTGTTCCCGTTTCCCCACATTCTTCTCTCTAATGTCTCATTCTAGGCCTTGAACCTCCCCTTGAGGAAAATAAAATGGGCAGTAATGAAGTACTGTTGCTTTATGTGTTACTGGTCAGCCTGATACCTTTGTGAAATCCCATAACTGCTACAGAGGACTGGGACATTGTGCTTCAAAACAAACCTCCATTATGAGCACAATAGCATTCCTTTTTTGGCCCATGATCCCATGTTTTAAAGATGCTACTACATTTAAAGGTTAATTACCTATCATTAAAACATCGTTTTCCAGAAGTGCCATTCATGTAAATACTAGTTGTACCAAGTTGTTAGCTTCATCTTACATTATTATTATTTTTTAAATGAAAGCAGCATTTCTTCACAGTTTTGAGTTCTTTCATCAAAGCAAAGCTTATACAAAATGCAGGTTAGCACTTCTCCTTCCCTTTCAGGTGCTGTTAACTGCTCTTGATGCACTGAAAGCTTTTTTCCTTTCTATTTTCCTTTCTTGGTACTCAGACACCAAGCACGAGCTCTTCTGCCTTCTCCTCTTCCACTTCAATCAAAATGATGGAAGTGCTTACGCTGAGTTATTCCCGCTCTTTGGTGTGGGTGATCACTAATGTCTCACTTTTATCCAGAACTTCACCATAGGAACCTTTATCACTCTGCGTCCTTCCTTTTACCCTTTCCAGCAGTCCCCACACAGGCCCCTTCCTTACACACACTAACAAAGAAATGCCACTCCTTAAACTGGATGAGAAGCTGATAGCATAGCATTACTTATTAATCAAATTGTATTTAGTATTTACTATTAGGATCCATGTCAGAATCCATAAGAAATTTTAATTGTCTTGGTCAGATGTTACAACAGATACAACAGACTGGCTTGCTTGGCCTAATGAGCTAGAGAGTATAGTGAAATTTCTATATTCAATGAGTTCTTATGGAACTGGGTAAGGCTGGTCTTTGGAATCTAATATCTGCTATTGTCTGACCTGTGGACCTATAGCTATCACTTTATCTAATTAGTGAACAAGGTCACATCTCTCGTAGTATGAATTAATGAGGAGAAAGAAAATCAAGACCAAACCTTTTTGGTTTGAATAATGAGAATTCTTGTGATTTGGAGACCATATTTCATTTTGTATACCTAATGAATACTGATTTCCTTAGGAAATAAGTCGATTTTTATGGTGTAACTCATTCCAATTATAAACACAGCTATTGTTTAAATGACATAGTATAGATTCAGAGTTTAGTGGTAGACGGAGTAAGGAAGTATGAAAAGAAAGAAGGAAGGAAAGAAGGCAAAAAGGAAGGAGGGAAGAAAAGAAGGGGGAAGGAAAGAGGAAGGGAGGGAAGGAGAGAAGAATGGAAGGAAAGAAGGAACGAGGGAGGGAAAGAAGGAAAGAAGGAAGGAAGGAAAGAAAGAAGGAAGGAAGAAAGGAAGGAAGGAAAGAAGCAAGGAAGGAAGGAAGGAAGAAAAGACATCAGCCCTCTTATATATTATATTATCTATACAAATCCACCAGAAAATGGTTCTGGATCTGAGATCCTATTAAGGATCCTGAAATATCATTTCCATTCCATCTTTGAACTAGATACTCAAAACATTTATGTTCAACTACTTGGAACTACCACCAAATGAAAATGAAATCAATAAATTTGAGCAGTGGTCTTATGTGACAGGATAACAATTGTGAAATCTTCCATCCCATTTCCTAAATAACATTAATAACATTTACCATATTTCCATTGTCTGAAAACTTACTAGGTGAAAGTACATACTCTCAAATGAAATATGTTCAGTTTTGTTTGACATATGCTACCTCTCAAGTAGACAATCACAATAGACTCCTATTCTCTCTCCCTCTTCAATACATCCTCCACACAGTTGCCAAAATCATCTTCCTAAAGTAATCATCTGAAGATGTTACTCCTCTGGCTCAAAAAGCTTTCTGGGATCCCTAAAAAAATATAAACTCCTGGGGTTGCTAGATGGTACAGTGAATAGAGCACCGGCCCTGGAGTTGGGAGGACCTGAGTTCAAATCTGACCTTAGATACTTAACACACACACACACACACACACACACACACACACACACACACACACACAAAACTAGTCGTGTGACCTTGGGCAAGTCCCTTAACCCCAATTGTCCTCCCTTTCCCCCTCCAAAAAAGCAAAAAAAAATTAAAATTCAAAAAATATAAACTCCTTAACTTGGCATCAAAAACCTTCTCAACCTGTCTCCAGCCTGCCTTTATAGGCATATCTCACATTCCCTGTCCCTTGACATCCTTTCTGGTCCCCACAAACAGGCCTCCTTGTTGCTTTCCAGAAGTCAGCATCCCATCTCCCACTTTGGTGCTTTTACAAAGGTGGTCCCCCAAGCAGGAATGTGCTCCCTCCTCTGCTTTGCCTTTTCAAATCCTGAGCTTCCTGCATGGTCAACTAACTTTGTATCATCTGTGCCTTGCATAGTTCCTCCTTTTAAGTAAGTACTTTGGCAAATCATTTTTTGACTGAATTGAATGTGTTGCCTCCTTTGGGAAAACCTTTCTGAATTCTACTCAACAGTCAGCTCTCCATTCTCAACTAACTCTGTGCGTGTGTGTCCCAATAGTCTTAGTAAAGTTTTAAGTTTTAATAGCTTACATATGACATATATGTAATATACACAATATATGTATTTATGTATGTATATGCATATATGCATGTGTGTGACCCATATAGCTTCCCTGAATGTTGTAGTCCTCCTCAAGCAGAATATAAACTCCATGAGGGCAGCGACTATCCATTATTTTGCCATTGTATCTCTAGAGGCATCTCCAGCATGATGTTGTTTCCTGCAGGCATTTAATAAATGTTTGTGGGATTGGATACTATTATTCGATAAATCATGAGAAGATGCAGAATAATGGTCCAAATGACCACTTGTTTGTGGCTTGCCCATTAAGCCCTCCAGTTCAGGGCCTTCCTCTGACACTCCTCAAACCCCATGGACCAGACCACCTTCTCTCAAGGAAAGAACTCAGGAAGGGAACTGCATCCCAGGATGGGCCATATTCCCAGAAAGAACCCTCCAGAGTAATAATGAAATTTCTAAAGTACATGGGGGTTCTTTTTTAGGTCTTACTATAACATCACAGGTGATTAAGCATTACTTTCACTATTTAAAAAAAATCATGCTTTGTATCCATCCCTCACAGACAGCAATACACAGGTGACTTGACCTTAAACTTAGGAAATTATTATAATTAAAGAGCTAATACTACTTTCACAAGCATGTGCAGATTCTTTCTTTCTGCCTATTGTCTAGAAACCATTATGCCTTGTGCAGTTTCTTTTCTGTTCCTTGTTTCTTTGGCCTTCTTCCAAGATTCACTCTGTTATTATTTAAACTCTCTCTCAGTATGTTGGTATTTTTTTTTGTGCTCTGCCTCTTATGACTTATGGATTATTCCCTTCTTGGGGAGATATTTTCCAGATCCATTCATAACTATTATTCATTCCACATGCTGCAAATATAATACCCACCTAATCAATCACTACTTCTACATCTGAAAATAAAACCATCCTTTCTTTATTATATTAGGCAAATTAGTCAAATGAATGTTTTCTAAAACTTGCTGCCTTTTTAGGTCCCTTGGCTCTCCGCCTGCCTTTTTCGACACCCCCCCCCTCCTTTTTTTTCCCCTTCTCCTGTTTGCAAACAGTACGAATTTCCTTCTGCTAGTGTTCAGAGTGGATTTTGATCCTCCTGACTTTGTCATCTGCTTTGATGATCATCTATCCTTCCTTAGGAGTAACCCCTTCCCAATAAAGCTGGGTGGGTAGTAGAGAACTGTCAAAGACAGAAAAGCTTTGACTCCCTCTCGCCAGTGATTGAGTAGTGAAGGCCCTTGAAATTAAACAGAGGAAATTCGCCCCTCTCCGACGGGTTTTACTTTCAGAAAACACAGCAACCGTATAATCAATATTAATCACTGTGAATTGCAAAATGCCATTGTTGATGGTTTGCTTGGCGACCAGGGTACTAAAAATGAGGGAAGCAGATTGTTAACTCAATTCTTCCCTTACCCACTCTGCCCTGCTCCACATTTTACATAATATCTCTGTTTTGTATTTAATTTTAAAGGAATTCCTTGCTTTAACCAACCCATCTCCCTTTGTGTCATCTCAGGGTTTTCAATGATTAAGCCTATTTGAGAGCCAACGTAGGGAGAAGCATCTGTTACTAAGAGGAGTCTCATGTCCAAAACCTGTTATGGGGAACTCTAACTCCAGTCCTGACAAAGCACACAGATCTCTGGGGGGGTGTGTGTGTATGTGTGTGTGTGTGTGTGTGTGTGTGTGTGTGTGTGTGTGTGTGTGTGTGTGTGTTTATAAGCAATTAAATAGTGGTCTCACTATCAGCAAAGATTATTTTAATAGACATACAGTACTACTTTAAGTCTTCACCATCTGTTCATCTTAATTATAAATGCAAAAAGAACATATTTTACATTAGCATCAGAAAATAGTGAGATATCAGGGACTGAAATGCCCATATATGTTCTTTGTACAATACTGAATACATCTGTGCTGTTTTCCCCTTCTTTTCACAATGCAAATCATAGAGGGAAAGTGCCTCCTCTATACAGAACATTTTTTGATGCCAGAGGTGGTTCTCAGGACACAGGTTCATTATAGTAGGATTTCAATAAGTTGTTCAACTAAAAATAATACAATTTTCAAGTATACAGTAAGCTAGAGTTTCGCTTTAGTGTTGGCACTATCTAGGCATCTTCACTTCCTTCTAATAAGAGAAAAAAGACATTGAAAATAGTAGATCTGTTCTAATCTGCTCCAATGCATCATGAGATAGGGGAGAAAAATCTACAACAGGAAAGAATTTCTTCTTTATAAAGGAAATGTGAAAGACACACAGGGTGCAGGAAGAATGGCAGAACACTTAAAGTCGAGTTGAAAAAGCTTCTGGAGAGGCATACATTGCCCTTTGTTGATCTGGACCTTCCTGGTTGGGTGATCTTTCTGTCAAGACAATAATACAATATGGGAGGCTGTGGTCTGCAGGGATGGATGGAGCATGTGTTCAGTTCTGTTTTCAAAACTAGCAGATTCTAGCTCAATTTTTCATCTCATAAAGCACAACTGAGGTAAGTCCACCTGATTTCCCAATAAATAGGATTTTCAAGAACATTCTAGAAATTTGAGCCTCAAAGCCAGGATAAATACCCAGGAAATTGTTGCAAGGAAGTTCACTTACAGGGTCTAATCTGGAAAAAAAATCTTCTTTTTCACCAATTAAAAACTATTCAACCAAATAAAGAACTGTTTGCACTGCATTTCCAACATGTAGAGGATATCACCTATTTCCTTATGCTTATTAGAAAGCTATCTTTGTAACACTGATGAACCACTATTTGATGGCAAAAGGTGGTAAGGTAGATATCTAGGATGGCAGCATTTACAATGTGATAATAAGGGACATGTATCAGGACCAGTAGTATTTCTATACTTGTACCATTTTTTTCTGTTGTAGAGATGATGCTCTTTACTTTGTACATATTATTCTCATTTGAAAACATGGAGAACTTAGAACTTGGTCAGACATTGAAGACACCAAAGTCATCTGTTGCATTCTGGGCCATCACCAGTTGTTTTGACTTTTGTCTTGCCACTGGACTTTGATGACTCTAGAAGAGAGAGTGAGGCTGATGACTTTGTACAACTCTGCCTCACATAAATCCAATTCACAAGCAAGTCAAGAAATCATCTCGTGATGTTACCGGTCCTGTTCAAAACAAAAGACAAATAACAGCATTCAGTGCCTGAGTGAGCTAGTGAGTAGAGCCAAAAATCCTGATATGGAACCTGCTCTCCCTGTGGTTCTGTGGAAAGGGCACTGGACTTGAAGTCAAGTCATGGGATCTGAATTAAAATCCTCACTCGAACGCTTACTACCTGAGTGACCTTGGACAAATCACTTAATCTCTCTGAGTCTCAATTTCTTTATCTGGAAAATGATGGGATTGGCAAGTGATGATCTCTAATAGTGCTCTGATCTTCTACTCTTTTGTGTAGTCCAGGCATTAACTTGCATTATTGCCACAAAACAAACTCCTACAATGTTAGGTCATTTAATAGATACCTTACTGGACATTGCTATCCCCTTCCTCAGCCCTGGAAGTGCCCTCCAGACAGATGCTGATTCCCCCTTATGGAAGTCCAAACTTGAAGTCCCTTTGGCTTGTGACAGCAACTATCATTTGTAGAGTTAGATATTATCACTATCTCTAAAGCTTGGTCAACCCAATGACTTTGAGTCCTTTGTATAATTACACAAATTATAAATTATACAAATTATAGCAAATAATTATTTGCTATGTATCTCAGGTACTAAACTATAGACTACTATAAGACAAACCATACTTGATTTCCCACTGTTTCCCAGATACTCAAATGTTTGATGGAATTTGTAACTGGCTATCACCTTGGGGATCATCTAGTTTGAATGCCTTCATTTTATTGGTTGAGAGAAGGGAAACCCAGAGTAGTTAGGTCTTCCTGAAGATCACACATATAGCAATCATTTTGAATTTCTTTCATTTCTCCACCATCCCTACCTCTGACACCCCAAAAACACACTCCACACTAAGTATCTCCTTCCCCCTTCTCCTCCCACAGTTTTTCACTTTGTGTGTGTGTGCGTGTGTGTGTGTGTGTGTGTGTGTGTGTGTGTTGTCTTCCTACATTAGATTGTAAGCTCCTTTGAGGGCAAGAATTATCTTTTTTTAAAATTTGTGTCCCTAGCACCTCATATATAGTAAGTGCTTAATACATGTTTATTAAAAATTGGCTATTAATAGAGTCAAGATTCAAAATCAGGTCCACGACCTCAAATCTGGGGGGGGGGGGGGGTTCGTGATGCCATGCTGTCTTTCAGTCTTGTACTTTCCTCCCTCTGCATTCTTGTCTATGCCATTTCTCCTATACTCTCTCTGTCCCCACTCCACGCTCCACTGATTGATGTGTCTTGAAGAGATCTTCAAACCTGTATAGTTTATTGCCTTATAAACTTTGATTGAATTTGAGTTTGTGTAAAGTGAGGCAAACATATCTCAAATCACTGCAGGAGTTCTTGGGCTTTCAACCACAATTGTTTCCTAGCATGTCCACAATGCTTCATCTTTGGAAGGTCTTTCCTTGCCATTAGAACTTATCCTTTGTCCTACTAAAGGGGCTTCATTTTAACTCACCATAAGGTTGTTGCTTTCCTTGCATCTGCACTTTTACCCCATCTAATCCACCTTGTGTACCACTACCAGAATAATCTTCCTAACACAAAATTCTAGTCTTGAAAATCTTTCCTCACCTCCTCTCAGGTTAGAAGGGATTAGTCTCTCCTTAGAATAATTTTAGTACTTCCTAATCATCTCAACCCATTAAGCAACATTTTCCCTTTAGGTACAGTGCTAAGAGTTCTCTGGACTAGGGAGTCAGGAAAACCTAAGTTCAAATCTCATTTCTGGCATGTACTTACTATCTGTGTGATACTGGAAAGTCACTTAACTTCTGTCAGCCTACATTTTCTCATCTGGAAAATGGAAATAACAATAGCACGTCCTTCAGAGGGCTATTGTGAAAATTAAATGAGTTGAAAAACATACAGGGAAACATTAAAATGCTGCATACATTCTAGCTATCGTCACTGAGAGACAGCTAGGTGGTACAGTGAATAGAACACCAGGCCAGGAGTCAGGAAGACTCATCTTCCTGAGTTCAAATCTGGCCTCAGATTTTCATTCCCTGTGTGACCCTGGACAAGTCACTGAACCCTGTTTGCCTCAGTTTTCTCATCTGTAAAATGAGCTGGAGAATGAAATGGCAGACCACTCTAGTATCTTTGCCAAGAAAAATCTAAATGGGTTCACAAAGGGTCGGACATGACTGAAATGACTGAACAATAAAATTGTCACTGAGACCAAGGTCTAAGGGACTTATACTTCTAAACACTGAGTGAATGGATTTTGTTGTTATCTATGGATAAAATATAATTATGTCAGAACAGCAAGCATGGCTTCAAAGCTAGTGGCCTGCCTACATCCTACCACTTTACAAGCAGTAAATCTTTTGGGGGCATGTATTCAGTCCATTTTGGTCCATTTAATTCAATAAACTTTTTTTAACCTTGCTATAAGCATTGTGCTAGGAGCTAAGGGATACACAAAGTAAAAAACTCAACTTCTTTATTTGTTAATTGTGATAACCTGCTTTTTTCCCTCTTTTTTTAGTCTTTGTTATAAAGGATGATGTCCTGGGAGGAGGTGAGAGGGAGGAATCTGTTAGGAAATATAGGTGATATGAAAACAAAACATACCAATAAAATTTTATTTAATTTAAAAAAAGAAGAAAAAATCATTTATTTCCTCCTGTTCTGTAGGCCTTTAGATTAGTCTTTATTTTGATGCCATATTATTTTTATATTCTGCTTTCTAGCTTTGGATGGGTGGGGAGATATGTTGGTATTCTTATATTCATAAATTAGTACTAGACTTCCTTGTCATAGTACTGAGCAAAATCAGTAAAAGAAAAAGCTTTAATCCTCAGATGATCTGGGACAGAATTGTTAAAGGAAACTCAAAGTTTAGATTTCATCTTGTAAATTTATTGAGTCTATTGAAATTCAAATGCCCAGAAAACTCTAGTTTTTATTAAGACCATGACTCCTGCCAGGAGTGACCCAGGAATCATTGCTGCCTTTAAAGTATTTCTCTCCAATAATTGCCATCTGGAACAAAGCCCCATGTCAAGCTGGCCAGCTGTGCTGACTGGAGAGAGGAGGGGAGAAATAAGAAGGAATATCACTATTGTTGGCCCAAGTCACTTCCCAACACTTTCCTGGACCCATCACTTCAACATGTTGACATTGGTGAGCCACCTACAGAGTATAACTAATGAAGAGTGATTCTAAAAGAATGACTGATTTTACAAAACAAGAAACTTTCCTGAGTTCCTGCATCCAAAAGTCTATTAATTCCTTTCAAAGTCACTTTTGGGAGGCTATGCCCCTTCTCCAAAGATGTTCCATTCCCATTTGGAATTGCCTCCAGTGTCTGTAGCCCATCTACAGAATCATGGAATCACAGTATCTTAGAGTGGGAAGGGACCTCAGAGGCCGTCTTGTCCTATCATACCTAAATAAGAATCCCCTCTACAACATCCCTGACAAATGATTATCTTGACTTTGCTTGAAGACTTTTCCTGAGGAATAAAAAAATAGATGGAAGGAAGCATTTATTAAGCACCTATATTTTTTTCCTGTAGCAATGTACAGCTGTGAACGTTGGACTATAAGGTAAGCTGAGTGCCGTAGAATTGATGCTTTTGCATTATGGCTCTGGAGAAGACTTCTGAGAGTCCCTTGGACAGTAAGGAGATCAAATTAGTCAATACTTAAAGCAATTAATTCAGGCTATTCATGGGAAGGTCAATACTGAAGTGGAAGCTTAAATACTTTGGCCCCATAATGAGAAGATGGGACTCAATGGAAAAGACCCTGATGTTGGGAAAGATTGAAGGCAAAAGGAGAATGGGGATGGCAGAGGATGAGATGGATAGATATGGAAACAACAAACATGGAAACATGGAACATGAACTTGAACAGACTTCAAGAGATAGTGGCGTGCTATGGTCCATGGGTCATAAAAAGTCAGACATGACTGGATGACAACAAAAAATTCCAGGTGCTATTCTACAAATACTGTCTCATTTGAGCCTCACAACAATCCTGGGAGATAGGAGGTATTTTTATTGCTATTTTATAAGTTAAGGAAACTGAGGCAGACAGGGATCAGTGATTTGCTCAGAGTCACAGAGCAAGCAAGTGACTGATTTGACCTCAGATCTTCCTGACTCCAGCTGCCTTGGAAAAAGCCATACCTCCAGAGGTAGCTCATTCTATTTTTGGATAGTTTCAAGTGTTAAGAAAGATTTTCCTCATATCAATCCTAAATCTACCTATTTCTAGCTTCTACTTATTATATTCTGGTTCCCTGGGGTCATGCAGAATGAATCTAGTCCCTGTTCAATATAAGGGTTTTGTAAATACTTGAAGACAGTTATCATGTCTCCCTCAGTCTCTTCTTCTCCAAGCTAAACGCCCTCAATTCCTTTAGCTGCTCCTCAGATGGCCTAAACTCAAGCCTGTTCACCGTCCTGGTTGCCCTATTCTGGGCACTCTAAAGTGTGGTGCCTGGAGTTGAACATAATACTCCAGATGTGGTGTTCATTTGAATATTTTCAATGGTGGCAAATCTTCATCAATTGAGGGAGGATTTCAATTTGGGAAACAGCCAACAAAATCATGCTGAGACAGTTCTGGTGAGTAAGGCAAATGATCAAGCTGGGTAATACCATTTGGGGTCAAAAATGAGTCATAGGCATAAAATCATAAAACTGATTTCCTTGGGTGGTATGCATATGAATTAATTCTAAAGAAAATGACGAGCGACCTCCCAAATGTTTTGAATAATAGAAGCATCATTGAAATAAGTGCATAATAGCCTACCATAGCTTTTGAAGGGACCTATATTTCTTACTCATTGACTGTATAATTTTCAGAATATGTTTAAAAATAAAAGTCTGACTCTATTCACACTGCGTACTGCTTTCTAATTGGCAGAGAAAATTCTCATGCTATCTGGCCAGTCTAGACCATCCCTGTCAGCGTAACTCTGAGAAATAAGAGTAAAGGAAAGAGAGTTTACTGGGATTGGTAATATCCTGTGGGACATGCTTAGAGGGAAGGGGAAGAGTTGAGATAGAATTGGAGACCAGTAGCAGTCTACTGCTGCTTTCTCACCCCTCTTAGAAAAGGAGTTTCCCTCAGGATTGTTGTTGTTGAGTCATTTCAGTGTATTCAACTCTTCATAACCCTATTTGGGGTTTTCTCGGCAAAGAAACTGGAATGGTTTGCTATTTCCTTCTCCAGCTCATTTTACAGATGAGGAACTGAGGCAAACAAGGGTAAGTGACTCGCCCTGGGTCATCCCACAAGTGTCTGAGGCCAGATTTGAACTTAAGAAGAGGAATATTCCTGACTCCAAGTCTGGCACTCTAACCACAGTACCACCTAGCTTCCCTCATAGACTAGTAGGCAAATGTCTACAATGGTGGTCCACTCTTCCCACTTGGATGGTTTTGTGTCATTTGACTGGTTCAGGTTACTGATCCATACAATTCACAGTAAATCTATATGGTCCTCTTTTAAGCTCCCAGTTACTTAAAACACAAAATGCTTCCGTGGATTGGAAAAGCCTGGGAGGAGGAGGGGTGAGGAGTGAAGCCTTCTTAGTTGGTTTTTAATGGCTAGAGATATTCTTTTCAACCGAGGCCTCAGCCTCAATTATTAAGGATGATCAGAACCCTGCCCATCATCCGAAATTGCAGACTTCCTGATTGATATCCGATCTCACAAACATTTTCTCCCACCCAATAAATGGCAACAACATTGTGCCAGGAGTGGATTGTCAACTCCAGTGCAAACCATTAACCACATTAGAGAAAATAGCTTTGGAGAGGTATCTCTCAACAATTTTTAACTTCAAAAGATGTCATGAGAAGTGCCACAAATTATTATTGCCAACAATTTGTCCAATTTGTACCTGGTGAAATGTGTGTGTCCCTACACTGCACCATTTTACATATCAATGTAAAATATTAAAAAGGAAAAACGTTTTGTAATAAACAGCATTTTTGCTGATTGCAGCTGATTATGTTAAGCAGCTAGCGCCGTGGATGTCACAGAGGAGACTTAATAGCTCCTATAACTAATCTCCACCGCTGACCTCTCCCCTCCGCTGATGAAGCCTATTCAAAAACCTGCTGCCCTTTGCTCATTTTAAGATCTTATATTTCTGAACTGTTTTGATCATGAATATATTTGTCAAAGTCGTGAGTTTTTTTGTTTTTTTAAAAATAGAGTCTATAAAGAAAAATTTCTGCTGCAGTTATATGATGTACTATTTAAAAATGAAAAAAAAATGATACTTAAATGCCCATGCTTACTCTCAGTGTTTATAGTTAATGTTAACATGTTTTTAATTAGAACTAGCAATGGTTCTTCTTATAACTGAGAATCTATATAAAGGAATACTGTGTCAATGTATTTTTTCTCTCACTCTAAATGCAGGGCAGTGATATCCTGTTGAGGAAGAAAAGAACCTTGGTCATTTCATCAGGCTCAATAGATGTGTGCTCACAAGCAAAACCACGTTCTTAGTCATGAAACATTTTCAATTTCTTTTTCAGATATAACCTTAACAGAAACAGTGCTGCGGAAAGCTAATTTACAAATGTGGAAAGTGCTTCATAAACATGTGTGTGTGTGTGTGTATGTGTGTGTGTTGTGTGTGTTTGAGGCATTGAGACATGGTCCAGTCACTAAGTATACTTTTCCTTAAATTTCTAAGGCCTTAAGTTGCAGATCACATGCTGATCTGCATTGGTGGAGGCTGTTCCCACACCGGGAGCTCCCCATACTGATGAATTTACTGCCTCAGATATATACCTGAGAAGCAGTGTGGTGTGATGAACAAAGGGATCGGGGAGAGCTGGGTTCAAGACTCACCTTTAACACACACTACCTAAGTGACTATGAACAAGTTAATTATCCCCAAGAAACTCTCTAAGATGGTGAGTGACATATGAATTGCTGTTCCACATAGGTAGAGGGAATTGCCGTATGTGGAGTCCCCAAATTGATAAAAATCAAAAGTTTGTTCTATATATGTATATAGGAATAGGAATCCAGCTATTTCTCTCTCTGATACAGCATTACTTTCAAAACTCTTAGATCAAATTCACATTTTGCCTTCATTCCAGTAATTGCTCTTGAACCCGAAAGCTTCAAGAGTTGTGTGGGTGTCGGGAGAACCAGGGTAGGAGGGTAAAACTTCCAGTCTTGAGTGATTGGTAACACCCCAAATCACACAAAAGCCTTGCCAGCTCCAAGGCAAAAAGCCAAGTGTCCCCAACCAAAATCAAAGGAGGAAGAAAATCAGCTAACCCCAAAGCAGAGGGTCTGAGTGCACATTCCAATTTATGGGTATTTAGGAAAGAAAAGGAGTAAAGTGATTTGATGAGGGCCACCCAGGAGACCTGGAAAGAGCAGCTTTCTATCAGACAAACCCTGACTGAAGACTGTTGATAAATATTTCCCTTAGGATAGGAATCCAGTTGCCACTAGCAAAACGAAAATCCCTAGGGGGCAGTACATAATTAACAATTTGAAGATACAGTGGCAGGCATTGTCACAAAGGGAGCTGGGAAGCAAGCTCCAAATGTACCAATCCAGGCTGCCACCACAACAGCGGGGGATGGATCCCTCTATAAATCAACGGCAGCTTTCCTCATAGAACAAACCCTTTGCCACTCTCCCGACCCAAATTCCTACTAATGCTTCTTGACTAAGGGAGTCATTTTCCTGGGGTTTTCTATTAATACTACCATACCTGCTTCCTTAGTTTGAGGGAAATTACTCACTTTACTCTGGGAAATCAAATAGATTGTTTTTCAATAATAAGTAGGCAGATAAAACTTGGTAAGAAGATGCTTTGGATAAAGTTGTGTATTTTGCTTTGTAAAGAAATTTGGACACATGTTTTTCTTTCAACACCCTTAAAATTGGCACACAAACTCATGTGCTTATAACCACTGCCCAGGGAAAGTTATGAGGGCACCAGCATAATTTTACATCTTTATTTTTCCTCTCTCTCTCTTTCTGTCTCTGTCTGTGTCTCTCTCTGTCTGTCTCTGTCTCTGTGTGTGTGTACATGTGTGTGTGTGTGTGTGTGTGTGTGTGTGTGTGTATCTGCCTGTCTGTCTTTTCAGGATAGAATTTGAAGGAACTCAATCAATCAGCAAGCCTCTCTTAAGTACCTATTAAGTACCAGGTACAGTTCTTCGAGTTGGGGCTACAAAGATAAAACAAAACCGTCTCTGCCTTCAAGAAGTTTACATTCTATGGAGGAGAAAATATGTAATATGTATACACGTAAGTATGTACAAATTGAGTATGCATAAAATATGTACTCAATTTATGTGCTGTATAAAGATGGGAAAGAAACAGGGCATGAAGGACCTGTGGAAAATAAATGTTAAGCATTAAAACTATCACACTGTCTCTGAACCTCAGTGTATTCATCTGTAAAATGGGAGTGATGATACAAGCCCTGCCTACATCACATGGTTGCTAAGGTTCAACAAGATAATGTATTGAAAGAGCTTTGGGACTTAAAAGCGCTTTATGATGTCAGTTGTTTTTTTTTTTAATCATTCAAGATATACACTAATGCTTTAAAGTACAAATTGTACTAATCATGCTGTTGATTTTTCTTTGTGCTCATTCTGTGTCCTCTTGGATGCACCGTGATCTCTTAACCAGAGGGCTAGATGAACAAAGTAAAGAGATCCTGGGCATTACTACAAAAAAAAAAAAACAAAAACCAGGTTCCTCTCTGGGAAGTTACTTAGCCTTTTTGTGTGCCTGAGAGCCAGCATTTGAAAACAAGAAATAGAACCTTTGCCACCTGCCTATCTAATCAGAATTTTATGAGGATTAATAAAATGTTGCCTGCAAAAAGATGACAGCAACATGAAGCTCCCAAGTATAATCATTCACCTTGAGGCACAGCTTCGACATTGTTGTCACATGCCACAGGACCACAGATTTCAAGTTGGAAGGGCTCTCCGAGGCCATCTGGTCCAACCCTCTCATTCTACAGATGAGGAAACTGAGGCCCAGAGAGGTTAAATGAGTTGCCCAAAATCACACAAGATAGTAACAGAGACAGAATTTGAATTCATGCCCTCTGATTACAAAGCTGGTATTTTTTCCACTGGGCGGTACTGACTTTATAATCCATTTTAGCAATCTCAAAATGTAAGGAAGGAAACAAGCATTTATCCAATACCTACTATGTGCCAACCCGTGTGCTAAGTTAAGTACTTTACAAATAGCTCATCTGGTCCTCACAACAACCCTGGGAGGTGGGTGCTCTTATTTGCATTTTTCATATGAGGAAACTGAGGCAGAGAGAGATCAGTGGCTTGCCCAGGGATACCCAACTAGTAAGTGACTAAGACCAGTTTTGACCTCTGGTCTTCCTGACTTGAGGTGCAGTACACCATCCTCTGTGACACCTTACTGATAAGACAGCATCGGGGCCAGTTCCCTATTTTCTGACTGGTAGTTGTGTAAATATTCAAGGCAGCAAGTTATTTATTCCTTCCCTGAAGGGTAACAAAAACTCCTCAGGCTCCCTCAGGGCTATGGAACATTCTAGTGTGCTATCAAAGTAAAAAATTCTTCACTAAGTCCAAGTAAAATCTCCTCTGTTTTGCTTATTTCCTCCTGTGCTCTCTGTTGACAAGGAGAACAGAGTCTCATTCTTAAAGCTCATCCTTCATCCTCCCCCCAGGTGAATATTCTCAAGGGTTTTTCTTTAGCTCACTATTCTTCTCTAGATGATCTTCCTTATAGTGTTCTCTTCAGCTCTAATGGGTTCTGCTTTCATCTTGGTGCATATGACTCCTAGATCTCCATATCCATCCCCTATCTTCCTCTTGAAGTAAAGTCCCAAGTTATTAACTGCCAGCTGGAAACTGAGTCCCAAACAGAACTCATTATCCTCTGTCCCTAAACCTATCCCTCCTCTTCACTTCCCTATTTTAATTGGGATGTGACTTGTAAGTCAGGTTCACAGTGAATCTCATCTCTTTGCTCTCACTCACCTCATTATTCAATCAGTTGCCTAGTCTTCTGGAATCTACCTCTTCAATATATCTAGTCTTCATTCTCTTCTTTCCATTCCCATGGTCACCATTTTAGTACAGATCCTCTTCACCTTTCTCCAGGACTATTGAAATAACCTCCTAATTGGTCTCTCTGTACTCTAATCCATCCTCCAAGCAACTGGTAATTTAACATTTCTCAGTCACAAGTGTGACCATGTCATTCTTCCACTCAAGAAGCTTCAGCGACTCTCCTTTTTTCTCTAAGATAAAATACAAACTCCTTGGTCTGGCATTAAAAGTCCTTCACAGTCTAGCT
Organism: Pseudochirops corinnae; assembly: GCA_028646515.1. Taxonomy (NCBI): domain Eukaryota; kingdom Metazoa; phylum Chordata; class Mammalia; order Diprotodontia; family Pseudocheiridae; genus Pseudochirops; species Pseudochirops corinnae. Next base: position 240,231,085 of record CM053588.1, on the reverse strand, counting down.
GTAGCCCATAGTTCAGGCTGATTACACATTACCCTCACACATTCTACATTTCATTCAAACTAACTTCCTTTATGTTCCCCCTATATATTACTGGAAAGACATTTAAAGGAGGTATGGAAAAGTGATTAAACCTCTTTACTCCTTTAGGAGAAATGTAGAATTCATCTGTATCTTGATAGGGTGGGGGGGCCATTGACTGGCTGAAGGATTAGTCACAACCCTGGTGACCCTAACAAGAACATATTCTCTGAGGGAATCAGTGGAGAGAGTCATCTTTGGCAGTCAAGAAGAGGGATAGGTATGAAAAATAAACTTTGCTCTTGAGAGGTAATCACTCTATATTTCCCCTTTCTTCTTTCAAGGTGAAGTGGGGTGATGAGAGAGAATGAGGGAAGGGATTTTTTTTTTCCACCACCATTATCAAGAGCATCTGGCAGCAGAGCAACTCATGAAGTAGATTTTACCACCAAAAGGTAGAAAGCCCAGGGAGTTTAGCTACAGAGTTGAGATATACAATGAAATAAGAAATACAGGGAGGCCAACAGAGTGACCTGACCACTACTGAGGCTATTCCCCAGAGGGAAAGTATGAGAACACCACAAGAAGGTGTCAAAGGTGTGAGTTGACTTGGACAGATGAGTTTTCTACATGTGTGCCTCTTCACTAGTTTACTCTTTGTATGTACTCACTCTTTTCCTTCAGGAAGGACTCATTTTTAGGGGAATATCCAAGTTTAATGGGAAGGAGGAATGTTTTTTTGGTGCTATTCATGCTATGCCATTTAATGAAAACCTTTGCTTTTTGCAAATGGTGTCACCTGGCTGATTCTTAAAAGTAAGTATATCATTGGGGGCTCATATGAGCTAAATTTTTAGGAATATGGTTCCACAGAATGACCTTGAACCTGAGGTAGCTATTCTCTTGGGGCATAAGGTATGTGAAGAAGCCCTGAGGAGAAAAGAAGCCAAAGGGAACTGTCTAGAATATATTTGGGGTGACTTTTGCATTTTCAAGGGCCCACCAAAGGAAAAATAATACTCTTGTTTTTTCTTTTAGCCTGATTAGGTCATTTCCCTATCACAGGTGCTTTGACCTTTGGGGGACAGAGATAAATGGATCAACCATGGTACTATTTTTTTGGAGGATGCAGTAGGTTCCTAAAAGGATGGAGGGGCTCCCCAAAAAGAGAAAGGCCAATGATCAGCCTCAAGTGCTTCCCCTTTGTGAGGAGGCTGCAACCCTAGGATAGGAAGAAAATGGAGACCCACAGGAGAGTTAAGGAGTTGTTTTGACTTATTCTTGTATACCTAATGAACTTTAATGGAAAGTCTATGAAATTCAAGCCCATAGGTAGAGAAGCTGCTTCACTCTCTAGTAACACTGAATGCATTTACCTTGAAGGTGGATTTTGTTGATTTTTTAAAATTCTTTTTAATCTTACCTTTTTGTTATTTTTGTTGTTGTTTAAGTTATTTTCTTGTTGGTTTTGGGGGGAGGAGGTGGGGAGCATTTTTGTTTGTTTTTCATTTGTTTTTGTTTTTTGTCTTAGAACTAGGCTTTCTGCACTAGTAGTGGCCAAATTTAGACACAGCTTGGAAGTCATCTTTTGCCATCTTTTTGGCATGAACCAAAAGAACATTGCACATTTATATGTCAGAAGTGTGAACTTAAGTGCCAATTAGTGATGGGAGGGATTGACCCATATAAAGGATTGTTGATTTTGGAAATGTCCATGAATGGTGTCAAGGGAATATCTGAAGAGATGACACACTACTACTGGGGGGAGGGGGGGGAGGCAGCTTTTGGAGGAGATGGAGGGATGCAAGATATCAAGGAAGTATTTAGGAAAGAAAACAATGTAGCTGCATTAGGTCAGAGCTAACACTGTGGAGACTTCTCAGGTTTCCAGAGAGATTTCAAAAATTGGGGATGAAGACCAGTGCTCTGAAAATATCCTGGTGCAGTTTTCTGGGACTACAAAATTTTAACAGGGAGTGGGAGAAGAAAAGAATGGATAGGTGTGATCAGGAGATTGGCCAAGAAAAACTTCTAGCGAACCACATCTATTTTAACATCAAAGGATGTGAACTTTGTTTTGGCATTGAAGATGCCTCCTAATACAAAGTACTGTACATAAAAGACCTCTTTCCTAACCTTGAATGAAACCTTGCTCTTAACATTGAAGATATCCCCTTGATAAGGTATGGCCCTGGGCATTATTAAGCATATTGACACATTAAGGAAGACCCACTGATTGACAGCAAGTTTTAGGGAAAACAGCACTACCCTTGGTCAATTGTGTGCTAATAAATGTTTAAGAACTAGCTGCATAAAGGGGGAGGAATGTATCCACAGCGTATTTTTAATTTTAATCTTTATTATTAATAGTTTCTTAACTTTAGACAATCAACAAAATAATAGATCAGGCCCTGATTTATAGTTTTCTGATTTCTAAAGTGTAAATGTTCACACCGAGAATTGAACAATCTGCTTACAGGTTCTCAAATGACTCCAGTGCATTCCTGTCCTTAGGCTAGGCCCTTAAGAAGTGAAACTTAGGAGACAGAATTAGAATTGAGAGTCATGGAAAGGAGAAGTACTTCATACAGACCCTCAATCTCAGCTTTATAAAAGATAATACTGAGGGAAAGTTGGCATATTTGTAAAGACCTTCCAGGGAACCACAAGGTCCCAGAAGGAGAGCAGCCACAGGACTACAAAGAAATGAATTCTTTGGGAAAAGAGAATTCCCATCTTATCATGAGGATAACTTCATGACTTCATCTGTGGTTATCAGGGTCTGGAGTCAGGAAGACCTGAGTTCAAATACAGCCTTAGACACTTGTTAGCTGTTTGACCCTGAGAAAGTCTCTTAACCTCAGTATACCTCAGTTTTTGCATCTGTAAAATGGGGATAATAATAGCACCTATCTCCCAGAATTATTGTGAGGAAAAAAATGTGACATCTGTAAAGAACTTTGCTTACCTTAAACCACTACATAAATGATAGTTATTATGTACTCACATGTATATTAATATATATCCTCATATATAGGTATAGATAGATAGGCAGACAGACAGATAGACAGGCAGCTAGATAGACAGAAACAGACAGACAGACAGATAGATAGATAGACAGACAGACAGACAGACAGATAGATAGACAGATAGATAGGCAGACAGACAGACAGATAGACAGACAGACAGATAGATAGACAGACAGACAGATAGACAGACAGATAGATAGATAGACAGACAGACAGACAGATAGACAGACAGACAGACAGATAGATAGACAGAGACAGACAGACAGATAGATAGACAGACAGACAGACAGATAGATAGACAGACAGACAGACAGACAGATAGATAGACAGAGACAGACAGACAGACAGATAGATAGACAGACAGACAGACAGACAGACAGATAGATAGATAGATAGATACACACATATGTGTATACACCTATTTTTTTTTCCTGTTGAATCTTTCCCGGTTCTCATTTGGCTTTCAGTGTTTCCATTACAAAGTATGCCTTGCTCTACCCAACTATTCAGCTCTAGACTTTTCTGTAAAGACAGTATTGAAGAAGACATGAACACTGTCTACCTTTCCACTTTTTTTCCCCATTAAAATAATTTTCTTTTCCTGTGGTAACTAGGTGAGAGGTGAAGTTATTTTTCCTATCCACTGCTTTTGCTTAGTATCTTTGAAGCATGCCTACAGCTGCCAGTAGAGTTCTGGTGTCAACGACCTAAATTTGACCCTACGAAAGTCACTCATTCTCTATGAACTTCTATTTCCTCATCTCTACAAGAGGGAAAAAAACACTTGTACTGATGCTTCACAGGGTGATTGTTGGGGAAAATGCTTTTTCTAAGCACTAGAGTGCTATATACATGTGAATTTCCACTGTTATTCTTATGGCCACCCAAAGGACTCCTATCAATTAGGAACCCAAGAAAAGTGAGAGCTCCATGACAAAGGCATTTTTGTTGGGGTGGAGGGAGGGGAAATTGTCTAGAAGACAGGACCCTTTATAAGTCTTGGGTGTCCACGAACCCAGAATTTAAACCTCTATCATTGATTTGAGGAATTTTTTTGGTTACTTTCTACCTGGCTTGCTAGTTCCATTCTTCACCTGAAGCTTTTCTAATTTGGGACCTTACACAATTGTACTCTTTCTTTTTACTCATCTTACACAATTTGGCCTCATTTTCCTGTTTTTGGTCCCCCTCCCATCTGCTCTTCAGCTCTCTATAGAGTTCAGGGTTTAGTCAACTTGTCCTCTGGTTACTCACCTTCTCATCCTCATTCCCCACTTTTCTTTCAATGTGTCCTTCCTATGAGGTCCTTAGGTAGGCCTGGTAAAAATTAGTTTCCCTAAAGTTCATCTTCTTTTTGCTTGCTGACTTCTTTCATTTAAAATGAAGGGAGTGGATTAGGTGATCCTTAGGATCTCTTCCAATTCTAAGTCCCATGATCCTATGTAAGATACCTTATCTTAAAACCTTGGACATCATTCATCATCCTGGCATCACTTCTTTCTAGCCGTCAGTTTACTTTTGGACCTATTTATCAAGGATCACGTTGAAATGTTCCTTATGTCCCAAATGATTCCTCCAATTTCATAAACTGGATATTTTTTCCCATTGTAAAATAGTCCATAAACTTAACTTAGAGCTCACTAGTGGCAAGAGCATTGAGTCTGAAGTCAGAGGACCTGGGTTCAAACAACATCACTACTGTTTACTGTCTGCAATTAACTTCACACAAGTCACTTGACCTTTCTGAGGCTCATTTTCCTTATCTGTATAATGAAGATGTTGAACTATATAACCTTGGGCCTGGAGTCAAGAAGATTTGTGTTCAAATGTGACTTCAGACATTTATGAGTTTCATGACCCTGGACAAGTCACTAAACCTCTCTCTGCCTCAGTTTCCTCCTGGTAAAATGGGGTTAATAATAGCAGTTATTACTCTCTTTTGGTCTAATCTCAATTAAATGTGGACCTGAAGTAAGCTCTACCATTTTCTCTCCTTTTTTATGTTTCATTTTAAAAATCAGTACTGTAGGGAGAAAAAGTTTGTTATTCTCTATTTTCCTTCTTACTACCTTGTCATTTAATTTAGAAATTTCCAAGTCTGATCCAGGAATCATTGCTGGCAAACTCCACACAGGGTTCTGTAGATGTCTCTCCAGACTGCCAACATACACCCCTTTCCCACTTGGCAAACTCTCCAGAGCTCTGAAAATAACTCCCTCCCAGCTCAGTAAACACCATCCTTTCCATAATAGGAGAAAAATGGTAGTAGGGTTTATTTCTCATCTTGGCCTCCTCTGCGTGCCATTCAGAAATAGGAAGAAGAAAATCCACACAACAGCACCCCCCCCCCCCCAAAGCATTCAGAATGAACAAACTGTAGTGTAGGATCCAATCCTTGGGTTGCCCCCTCCCCGAACTCCAACTTCACTTTCTCTGGCCTCCCCACTCAACTTCTGGCATTAAAGCTTGGAAAAAGTCAAGGGCACAGTCTAATGCTGCCCTGAGCATTGCTCTCTATTACTGGTACTGACCTATAGAGTCAAATGGGCTAGAGTGATTAGACTATGAGCTTGTGGAAAATGGGGATGTCTTTTTGTCTTTCTTTGTATCCCCAGCACAATGTCTAGCACATAATAGTGCTTAATAATCATGGATTGACTGCGTGGATGACCTTTGGAGAATTTAAATTTGTGGCTGTATCCAGTGGGAGCCACAGCTGCTACCCAATGAACATTGAACTTGGGTAATATTGGTTGTGAGATCTTCCTAGGAGGAAGGATGAGATTTGTTCTACTTGACTTTCAAGGGCAGAAGTAGGGCAATGCATTGCTATAATTGTAGTAGCTACAAAGAAGTGAATTTGGGCTTGACCTAAAGAAACACCTAATAATAAGAGTTTTCCAAACAGAATGGGCTGTTCTGGGAAGCAATGGGTTCTATCTCACTGGTGGTCTTTATGCAAAAGCTGAATGACCCCTTCTAGATTCCTGTTCAGGAACAAGTTGGATTGTATGGCCTCGAAGGCCCTTTCCAACTCTTAGAATTCTGTGAGGGCCAGAAGCATCCTCTTGGCCTCCTCTCCCATCTTGTCCCTTAGGTTTTTTTTCTCTTCATCTTGCTCCTACCAAAAGTCTGGGGAAGCCAGTGTTACTCCACCCATTCATTACCTGAGGGGAGCTCGGGTCTACTTTTTCCCGACTCTACACCATTCTGGGTAAAATCAAAGCTGCCCTCCCAATAACCACATTCGCTAACACTCTCTTCTGCCCCATCCAAATCCAATCTGCGTTTTTGTGGAAGGAAACGCGTGAAGGATGGAAGGATTACAATTAGGTTGAGGTCTGCTCCTCCAACCTCTCGGTGCTACTGTTTTAGTGACACTGGGGGGAGAACGCGACTCTAATTAATTTCAGAACAAAAGCTGCCAGTGCCGGCTCCTGAACCTCGCTTGCACACCACTGAGCACTCAATTAAAAGTGCTACCTTGCGCGGATCTCACACGGAGGAGTCACTGCATGAAGTTACCCGCGAAAAAAGGGCAGGAGAATGACGAGACCTACAGCCGTGAGGATGCAAGTGAAAACGAGAGGCTTGTGGATGAACCGGAATTATTCATTCCACGGGATAGCCTCCATTCGCTCAGCTCCTGGGAGTCCTGTGGACACTAATGGGGGTTTCACACATGGATCAAGTATAGCACAAAATGAAAAGGAAACGCAGCTGAGTCCTTCAAAGACCACGGGCCATCAGACGGCTAAAAACCCTTTTCTGGTCTTTCAGCTCTTTGTATTTTAGTTCAAGTGACTTTGTATTCCCTTCAGGGTTGCTCCACGGGAAGTGGAAGGTGTGCCAGGGCCCGACGTCTAGGCTGGGATATTGCTGAATGCATCTCGGATCTCCCCGTACGGGTCGGATCTTGTGAAATGCCCGCTTTTTGGGGTTAAGTTTAAAATCCAAGTGAGAAATAATTCAGCCTTTAGATGAAAATGGGCTCTGAAGAAGAGACATTTTGTTCTTAGCTGTACACTTGAGTTGTTTGTGATGAATTTATCCTGACTACATATATATATACACTTTTCAAAATTTCTATCCTGACTACATATATATATATATATATATATATATCTAGAATGGAAGAGGAAAATACAGTCAGAATTCAGAGTCCAAGACTAATCATACTAAGCACATGCTCAGAGAGTGATACAAAGAGACTGTGTATGAGAGGAAATGTGAGAGCATAAGTCTTAAATATTGGAGACACTTTAGAAAGGAAACTTTATCCCAAGAAGCCTTGGAGAAGGTACAACTACCACTAAGAGTAAAACAAAGTTAAGTAGGGTACACAACAAAAAAAGATTCCAATTTTACACAAAAGGTGTAAGACAGAAAATGGTTTACAGGTAACAATGCTGCATATTGATACGGTAATAAAATTTAAAAATTATAATCATGTCATATTCTTACCCCTGGGTCCTGGATGGTAGATGATTGTTTTCCTAGCCACTGAGTGGGCTTCCCCAAAACCTCTGTCCAGGAACTTTTTCTCTAGATATAGCCTCTTGTTTGGCGATCTCATTACCTCTCATGAAGTCAACTATTATCTCTAGGTAGATCACTCCCAGACAGATATATATCCAGCCTTCATCTGGCTCCTGAACTACAGTCCCACATTTTTAACTGCCTACAGCACTTGGATGTCATGATAACATTGCAAATTCAAAATGTCCAAAATGGAACCCATTTTCTTCCTCTCATGCCCATCTCTTCCTTCAAATTCCCTATTTCTGATGAAGTTAAACATTGTTCTCCCCAGCCACCCAGGTTTACTACCTTGTTCTTGGCTTGCTAAAACCATTTCCAAGTTTCCCCAATTCTACTTCCACCATGTCTCTCATGTCCACCCCCCCTTTTCACTACTCACTCCACTACAGATGATGGCCAGGGTTAGAATCTGACCCTCAGCCTTTCTCCTTGGGACAATTGCAATAGCGTCTTAATTGGTCTCCCTGCTTCCCTAGTTCATCCTCCACTTAATCGTCAATTTAGCATTTGTAAGACAAAGACAGATCTGACCAGGCTATTTCCCTACTTAAAACTTTCCATTTTTGCCTTTAAGATAAAAACACAAATAACTCCGTCTGATATTTAAAGCCCTCCACAATTTGTATTGCAGCTATCTCTCCAGACTTATTGTTTCCGTTCATCCATGCTTTTCCTTACTAACTACTAAATTAACCTACTAGCTTTCTCCAACCTTGCTATTCCAGATTTTGCAAAGGCTATTCTCCTGCTTGGATGCACTCTCTCCTGCCTCAGCATCTTACAATCCTTATATTCCTTCAAAGGTTGCCACCTTCTGCAGTAGCTTTCCTTGATGCCTCCAGTTGTTGGTGTTCTGTATCCACATGTCTATTAATGCGTTATGTCCCACCTGGAGAACATAAGCTCCCTGAGGGCAAGGCTTGGGTTGGCCTTGCTTTGGGATTGGGGTTTTTTTTTTTAATCCTTTATACTTTGTCAATAGTAGATGCTTAATAAATGTAAATTGAATTCTTTCTGCAGAGCTATCTCAGAGACTTCCAGCAAATGAAGAAAGGGAACCCTGTGGCATAGACTTTGCTTGTCATTACCTCCAAGTCTTATTGAAGGGTTTCTATTAATTCAGTTGACTCAGCAGCTAGGGAGGACAAATGACTTGCTTGTATTCTTGAATGACTTCATTCCCAATCAAGGTAAACATATGTGGGGGCAGCACAGAATAGTGGAAAGAACACAGGTCTGGGAGTCATGAAATTGATCATCTAATCCCGAATCTGCCACTAACTAGCCAATGACCTTGAGCATTGTATTCTTTAGCCTTCAGTTTCCCCATCTGTAAAAGGACCAGATGATTCTAAAGTCCCTTTCAATTTTAGAGAGAATAAGCAATGCCTAACATAGTAAAGTTTGAGCCCTCAGTACAAATATAGCTCCATAACTTGTGCCTTTTCTCTTTATGCTTATTTCCACCATTACAGTTACTTACTTGTTTGGATTAGACAACAAAGGCAGGGTACCATTTCCCAGAGTACTAGCTAGTGATGGAGAAGGTAAAAAAAAAAAATCCATTTGATGCTGGGGAGGAAGGGTTGGAAATAAGGGACTCACTTGTATTCTTTCATTAAAACACTAGGATAAATTACCTTTTGAAATTTGCCAGTTAGTACTTTGGAAATCACAGAGAGTGGGAACCTGGAGGGATGAGACGTATCACAGATGTGTTTTGATGGAAGAACAGTGTACATGAGATGGGAAAGGTCAGGAACATGGAAGGCAATCTTAGATGGGGATTCCAGTGTGGGGCATGGGCAGTGGGAAACGGCTGCAGAAGGTCATGAGAGCAAGAAAAGAAAAACCAAGGCTGGGGATAAGCATGATGGTGGGATGGGATGTGACTCGTCCCTAGGGAACAGGGTGGCACCTGTTGATGATAAGGTGCACACTTTCCTCTGACATACTCTGTTATTTTCCTTCCTTAAAAACAGCAGCATGCAGTGAAGCTTTAAAAAAAGTTTTTATCCTTAATATAGAAAGGATATGGAAAGGGTATAGAAAGAGAACTAAAGGCTGCCAATGACATGATTCCTACTTAACCACTTGGTTGAAAGCTGGCTTCAGTTTTAACATTCTGGTGCTCTGGGCAATGTCTAGATCACGTTATCCTAGCTGTGTCCCTGACCCTCCCTCATGCCCCTAGTCAAGAATCAGCTAAAACCAGTCTAAAGATATCTCTAGCTTTGGCCACCACTGTTTTGCTGCCTTTTTCTGATCCAGTAAGTCTAGGTATCTAAATGTCTTTATGGTTAGCCCCAGTTTATCTGCCAAGAGCATTCTGCTACTCCTTCCAGTGAAGTCTTCTTTCTTGCTATTATCCCAAAAGTTTAAATAGTATTAAGAACCATGGGAAATCCGTCCTCTTTGTGACTTTAGGGCTATGCCAAGGGCATTCATCTGGCAGCTCCTGCATCTTCCTTCCTTTAGTCCTTCCAGGTCTGGCTGAAGGTTTGAATCTAAACAGTTTATTTGCTGGAAGCTGTTCCTCATCTTTGTACACAAAGTCCCCTAGAACTTGACTCAAAGCTCTTGCTTTTACTTTAAAAGCTTAGATGTGGTTCAAGACTTCCCTTTATGAGTCATATTCAGGGAAGTTAAATGAACCTGAACATTGACTGAGACTGGGCTTGTGCTTCCTAGTTTATTGAAGCCCAAACCTTACCCCCCCACCCAAAGTCTTAAAATTATCTAGACTGAGTGGTCCCTGCCAGGACAATGGAACAAATCCCTGTCACGTCAAAACATCTCCAAGAATCTCCCTTCAACTTTTTCAACTCATTGAGAAAGCTTCCTTGAGAATGGAACATTTTCCCTCGAAAAGTTTCTGAGAACCTGGAACTGATTAAGGCTTATTACTGTCTAGTCTGCCTTAGTCCCTGGTCTCAGACAAACACTCACTTGAGTGTGGCCAGTAAAGATAGATATCTTTTCATATCTCCAAAACTTCTTTCCTTGATTTTTTTGTGGTCCTCTACCCCTAGGGTGGTTGTTAAGCCAGGTGATCAGTGTCCTTGTACCAGAACTACTGGTCCTAATGAGCCTTATTCTGGGAAACTAAAGCTTCCAATTCACTTCCCCTTTCCTAATTTCACAACTCGCTTGCCTGCCTAAGGGCTCACTTTTATGGCCTATATCCAGAGACACCACACCAGAAGCATAGAATCTAGTGAACCTGGTACTATGAGCGCATGGGGCCTGGAATTTCCAACTGACCTGTGCTCTGTTCTTCTGCCCTCATGGCCCTACGTAGTATTCTCAGGCCCAGTTCCATTCTGTTCATTCTGTCTTCTAGGTAGTTATTCAACTCATATAAAATAAAATGGCTAGATAACCATGCAAAGGGTGCTAAGCGGTCATTTAAGCTATTGTTTAGGCACTTCCTTTTTTTTAATTTTTAAATTTAATTTTTAATTTATTGACTAAAGCGGCATTTCTATAACATAGTATAATTAAAAAGATGATTGCATATGAAACTGTAAATCTGTTGTATACAACTTGCTATTCCCTTTAAATATATATAAAGTTATCATGTAAATTTTTTTTTTTAATCTTCCATCAGCACACCTCACTTGATGCAGCTATCAGATGGTAGAATTCATTTATATAAGCTACCAATGACCTTCATTTCTGTCAGATCCGATGTAGAAGGAGCAACACCTTGCATATGACATGGGTACCTTCGAATGCCTATAAACTACCTAAAAATTCCTTGCAATTTGGGGTTTCTTGAAATATTCCATTGGCATCAAATATTCAGTATCCAACAGTCAGTAAATGACACAATCTCACACATTTCACAGAACAGTCTGAGTGATGTATGGTCATACACACAAATCTATTAGAGAAAACAAATGGTCATAAAGGTGAAGCATAAATGGTTAATTTTTAGAAAATTCTGTCCTAATCATCTAAGGAATGGAAGGAATATTTTACAATTATTATGATGATATCATTTTAACATTAGAGTGAAATGGTGTTCACTTATTCTTCTGTAACATCAAAGAAATGTATTGGCAATTAACAATTATACTCTGATATTTCTGTGGTCTACCCCACTAACTGTAATGGCCATTAATATTTATGTGTTACCTACATGCTCCTGATGGGGCCAAATTTGGTCCCCAGATGCTCATTTCTCTACTCCTATGGACTTCAATGTGAGTTACAAGTGGGTATCCGAAGGCACATTTCCATCCATGGTAGTTTATCATTCCTATATTTTACATTCTGAAGCTTTGAGACCATGGAAAATCAGCTCTCATTCAGAGAACTGTCCTAACCAAGTAAGAAGCTATAAATCTGTCCCAATAGTGCCAAATATACACAAATAATTGGTAGAGAGCCTCTCCCCTCAGTGATAAAAACACCATTCTATCCTTCATAAAATCCTCAAGTGTGTCGCCTAAAACTTGTCCAAAGTAATGACTTAAAAGCTTCATCCAAATCATGAACCTCTAGCAGCATGTACTTAGTATTTAGGCAGTGATATGGAACATTTGGGTTATTTATTATGAATAACTGCCCAATACTGGAGAACAGGCACTTCCCTCAATTCTCATAGGCTGGGATAATCCTTGCAATTTCACTGGGATTCTCCTGAAAAATAGTAAAAGAAATTTACATGATAACTTCATTATATATTTTAAAAGAACAGCAAATTATACATAATAGATTTGCAGTTTCATGTGGAATCATCTTTTTTAAAACAATTATATTATGGAAATGCTTATTTTTTCCATAAATTAAAAATAAAAATTTTAAAAAGAAATTAAAAAAAGAAAATAATATATGTAATAGCTCCTACCCCCAAAGCCACAGTGAAATTGGTACAGATGCTATTACTACCAACTTCTATTTTCATTGGCTTGTGTGTACCCATCCCACTGGAAAATCCCAATTCTTCTTCCATCCTGTATGTGATTTGCAAATAACCTCAACCTCAAACTCATAGCTCAACAAATAATGTAATTAAATTCATGGAAGCATGGTAAAATCAAGGCTTGGCCCCCTACCTTGACCCATACGTCATGGCTTAAGCCACCTACTCCATTTTCTCCCAATCCATAGCACAGAAGGTTGTGAATCCAATCACTCCCCACTTCCTTGGATATTTCTATGCTATGGAATCACAGGGTTCTGGTGGGGGTAAATGGACAAATGTCTCTGTCTCTCAGTATAGAAGAAGGAGATTTTTCTCTGTTACCCATGGCATGGTTAAAGAAGCTACAAAGGGGTAGTGAGTAGTAGTAAGTGAGTACCAGGTTGGGTACCATGTACTCCTCTACCTGGTTGAAACTGCTATAATAATGTTGGCCACTACATGTGTTAGGCTACCTGCACTGTATTAACTCTGCCTCCTCTGAAAGGAGTAATTTATAACCCAGTTATACCTGCTACCTTGCAAGAGGAAGGGGATTACTGATTATTCTTGCTCTCCAGAAAAGGAATCCTTTATACAAATCTGTCTCAATAGTGCCAAACATAGACAAATAATTGTTAGGGACCCTCACATGAATTCAGCTATGTTAGTCCATTTCTTCCCATTGCTGTCATTGTCTTTCAGACTTTGCTAGTCCTTATCTGTAGACAAATTAAACTATGCTGACCTTGCATCAAGGTCAACTGGAAAAAAAAAATCTCCTCCTTAGATTGTAAACTCCTTGAGGGTAGGGATTGTCTTTTGCTTTTTTTTGTATTCCCAGAACTTAGCATAGTCCCTACCACATACCAAGTGTTTAATAAATACTTATTGACTTGGCTGGTAGTTGAAGTTCCCATGGAAATAGTTCATCACAAGAAATAACTTTCCCCCTACATAACATACCACTCACTGATCTCTCTTCCCCTCCCAGCTGCCAACTGAACTTGATCTATTAGAACAAGAGTATTTTCTTTTTCAGCAATAATTCAGGCTTCTGTAGAGCTTCTCTGTCCTACCCACGTACTCCCCATTCCTTCATTCAATGGGAAATTTCTGAAATTTCCAATTTCTTGAACTGCCCATAATCATGAAGAAAATGAACTTTTAGACTTCTTGGTATGAGTGACAGCTAATTAAGTCATTTATAGATGTATGTGAAAGGCAGGCAACAAACAGACACAAAATTGAACAGATTTGCTAGAATTCACATAGCATCACAGGCATCACATTGTTGTTGATTTTAATTTTTTATCTGTTACACTTGTACTGACAAAAGTCTATTAACTCTACTCACTTAGACATTCCCTAATAAAAACTCTCCAGATTACTATATGTAGGTAGAGGCAGAGGCCCCAATTCCAAACTGGTCTGGAAAATATATGTTAGGTAAGTGTTTAGACCAACCTCTTCTGCATCTCCCCAAGGGAAATAAAATGTTTCTACATTTAAAATGTGGCAATTGTCCTTGCCATTTAGCCTTACTGTTTAGGACTGTCAGCTTGTATTCCTAAAGTTTAAAAAAATTGCATACACACACTTTTTTTTACAGGTCACCTTTTAATGAGTTTACACTTGAATGATTATCCTTGTTAGGGCACATAGGGAAACTTACATGTACTGCATAGCATTGTCAAAGAGAACAAGATTCATTGCTGCATGAAGTTCATTGTACTGCTCTAACGTATCTGTTAAAATTCCGGTCAGCTTTTCCCAATGAGATAATGAAAGGCAACAAGGTTCTCCAACCCTATGGGCAAAAAGCCAGCAAATGAGCCACTTATGGATAAAAAAGGCTTATGAATGACCTAAAGGTAATTATATGTGGATATAAACAAATTATAATTCAAATATGTTAACCCTTTTATCATTTAAAGGTTGGGTCATCTTTTCATTAGAATCCATATAAATCTCTTGCCTTAAGAAGTGGTACCTGAGCTGTGCTTTGAAGGAAGCAAGGGGTTCCAAGAGACAGAGATGAGGCTAGAGAGCATTCACATGAGCAAAGGCAAAGAGGCAAGAGATGGGATGTCATGCATAGGGCTGGCTACCTACCATGCCTCTGTGACCAGAATGAAGGGTGTGAGGAGGACAATATTATGAAATAAGACTGGAAAGATAGGTGGAAGCCAAATTGTAGAAGTCTTAAATTTCTGGCTGAGGATTTTTTATTTTGTCCTAGAGATTAGGAGATACTAGAGATTGTTTAATGGGTGCAGGAGAAGGGAATGGATGACAAGGTCAAATTGATGTTTTTTGAACATCAATTTCATAGCTATGTGAGAGTTTAAGTATAAATGAGAGACCCTGGAAGCAAGAAGACTAAGTATGAGACTACTAGAATGTTCTAGGCAAGAGCTGATAATGGACTAAAATAAGATAGAGACTATATGAGTGAAGAGATGAGGAGGGATACAAGAGATAGTTCGAAGGTAGAATCAAAAAGACTTGTCGACTGATTGGATATGGATTATGGGAGAGAGGGAAGAGTCAAGAATGACTCTAAAATTATGAGAGAGAAGGAAAGAGGATCCAGGAGGAAGCCTGAGGGGATATTGACATTCAGTGGGTGGGAGGAGGATCAGAATCTAACAGAGGAGATTGAAAAATAATAATCAGAAATACAGAACTAAGAGAAAGCACTGCTGTGGAAACCAAGGGAAGAGAAAACATTCAGGAGGAGTAGATGTCAAATGCTGTAAAGAGATCAAGTAAAACTGAGTACAACTTTTAAAAAAGTCATTGTTCATTTTATAGGGTCTTTAAATGCTGCCTGGATTTCATTCCCTTATTTAAAACACACACACACACACACACACACACACACATTCACACACACAAAAACCCATCATTGGCTCTTACTAATGGAAATCTTAACTCCTTGTGTTGACTTTTAAAGTCTTCTATTTATAGGAGTCCTAGCAAGACTGGGCCTCCTATCTGACCATTTGACTGTGTGCCTTCCATCTTGTGCTGCATTTGTCTCCAGTTTGATTTCCAGCCTCCTTTGGAAAGGGGTGTGTTACCTTCAACTCAACAAGGAACCTCACCATACATATCTGGTCATACCCCTCACATTCCAGTGATTCAGCACCCCCCTAGATCATCATGCAAACCCATTCCCTCCTACCAGATTCCTCATTCTCATGTCCCTTAACCCTCCCGTTTCAAAGTTCCAACAAAATACTACCCTCCCTTTCTACTGTGCCCTCTGGAATTCCTGTTTTATAGGTAATAAACTTCCCTTCATCCTAAGTCTTTTCCTCTCCCACTCATTCGGTCATCTAACTATTATTAGAACCTAAATCTTCCTGATGAAACCACTTCTCTTAATTCTAGTGCCCTTCTCTTTCTTAATTCTTTCCTATTTATCCTGTATATAACTTGTTTGAACATATTTTCTTGTTCTCTCACCCATCAGGCTGTGAACTCTTTGAGAGCAGGGATTGTCTTTTGCCTTT
>CM053588.1:240196461-240214566 GCA_028646515.1 Pseudochirops corinnae | reverse complement strand
TCTTTCTTTCTTTTTCTTTCTTTCTTTCTTCCATCCTTTTTTTTCTTCCTTCCTTCCTTCTTTCCTTCCTTCCGTCCTCTCTTTCTATCCTCATTCCTTCTTTTTTGCCTTAGTGCCTCAATACAGTGTCTGGCATATAGTAGGCACTTAGTAAATGTTTGTTGACTGACTGACAACCTATTTTTCCACCATTCCCCAACATTCATTCTCTGATCAAAAGAAGTTTTTCTCCTTGGTTCAGAATATACCACATGCCTTCACGATTTCCCTCAAATTGACCCCTTCACTTTCCTGAAATGTCTTTCTTCCCCTTTGCCTATGAAAAGAAATGTAGAATTTCATTTGGAAGGATCTCCATGGCCTTCTAGTATAGTCCACACTAGGAAAAACAATTCTCCCTGCATCATGACCCAACATCTAGTCTATCCTTAAAGAACTACTATGATGAGTAACCCATTACCTACTGAAATACCCCATTTCACTTAAGAATACCTCTAATTATCAAGAATCAACTTTCTACATACTCTTTATAGTTCAACTTAAATGCCAGCTCCCACAGAAAAACTTACTTGATGCCTTCTAACTTTGACATCACTTAGCACTTTGGTCAGTATCTTTCTAACACATTTATTATGCAGTATTAAGTATTATAATCATGGGCATCTATCCTATAGTCCTCCTAGATTATAACCCCTCCTGAAGGCAGAAACTAAATTTTTAATCTAAACTTTTGTAATTTCTTCAAGCATCTATGAGAATACTCTGCAAATAGTGGGTGCTTAATAAGAGTTTGATGAATGAAAGAAGCAAGTCATAATGCCAAAAATAGTCCATTAAGGAGAGGAAATGGTCTCTCAATTTCAAAATCTCACCTACTTTGTACTCAGTTTAAGAATTAAATATTTTCATCTGAGATCAATACAAATACTATCAGTCTTTCAACAAACATTGACATTGGGCATCAACATTAATGTATTGCTGCTATGCAATGATTGATTGGTTTGAACTAAAGTTAAGAGTATTTTCTAGTAATATCACTTAACAAACTATGAGAGCTACTAAAAATTAAAAAAAAAATCTTTAAAACCATAATGATAAAGTGAAGCTTAGAGCACATCTAGGTCTAGCTTTCAGGCATAATTAAAGTTTAGCATCTGGATGGATTATAACTGTCTTATTTCTGGTAATCTCCAAAGAAGTATTACCACCCAGTAACTTATCCCTGTATTTAAAGGGATGTATATTTAAAATTATTACTATTAGGAAACTGTCTCTTATAATGACCAAAGGATTCCCTGGAATAATGCCTCTCCTTATTATGTCATTAGAGTAAAGCAATAGTTATTATGCCGTGTAGAACAAACCATTGAAAAAGTCTATGACAATTATTAGATAGCAATTGCCTTATCTCTTATGGTCTAACTCATCATCTCAAACTCATCATGTCCAAAAAGGAACTCATTATCTTTTCTCCAAACTCTCCCTAACTTTCTTATTCCTGTTAAAGATGTCACCATCTTGGTCACCTAGGTACATAATCTTATACTCATCTTCAACTCTTCCTTCTCCTTCATCTCATATATTCAATCAGTTGCCGGTCTGGCTGATTTGATCTCCATTCTATAACTCCTATCCATCCCTTTGTCTCTACTCACACAACTACCATCTAGTTGAGGTCCTCATCAACTATCACCTAGATGATTTCAATAGCCTCTTAATTGGCTTTCCTGGATTCAGTTTCTGCCTTTTCCAACCTACTATCCACACAACTGGCAATAGATATTCCCAAGTACAGATTTCACTACACTACTCAAGAATTTCCAAAGACTTTCTTGCCTTTGGGAGAAAACACAATCTCCTTTTTTGCCTTTTAAAGCTTTTCACAATTTGGCTAAGGCCTGCCTTTTCTGGGTTGAGTACACATTATTCTCCTTAACATAGTACATCCCAACTGAATGGGACTGCTTGCCATTTCCATTATATGACATTCCATTTGTGGTGTCCATTCATTTATACAGGCTCTTCTCCATGCCTGGAAGTCACCTCCTCCTCAAGCCCTATTTTCCATCAAGGTTCAGCTCAAGTACCATCTTCTTCAGGAAGCCTAAGGTGATTCCCTCAGTTGCTGGTACTCTCCTTACCTAGAAATTTCTTGGCATAGATGTTGTATTTCATTGCTTACATTTGTTTCAATACACATGTTCCTCCCAATAGAATGGAAGCTACCTGAGGGCAGGGATAATTTGGGTTTGGATTTTATATCCCCAGCCCTGCCATACAGTAGGTGCCTATAAAGATAGACTTCCACAAAAAACATCACACTTGACTTGACTTGTATTGAATTCTTTTGAACTTTCCTCAAGGATTTTATTCTTTAATCTAATATCTTCCTTTCTCTCCATGGACTCCTTCACTTTTCACACCTCTCAAGTTGCAGAGTCTGGAACCAGACAAAATCTGACCCATGCACAACAAGATCCTGAACCATGTAACGCAATCCAAAATCATTCTTCCAATTGCCCTTCTTCCTTTTTGAAATGGAAGGAAAAAAAGTCAAAATCTCAAAGTGTCTTTTCATAGTGTTATTAAGCACTTCATTAGACTGTTCAGCATTCCTTTTATCCATCAGTTTGTCTAAATATATGTTGAATGATTCATGGAGCCATGAATGAACTTTGTCAACGGGACACTGAATACACTCTAGTGAGGCAAAAAGCATCTTTGCCAGCATATTTTCATATTCCATTTACACACTTGACCTTTTCTAAACATTTGACTGCCAAGTCCTGATGTTAAAGAAGATATTGCATTCAAGCCGATGAATCCTCCATTCATAAAAACTTGTGTGTTTTGCCTTCTTTGGAGTGTATACTTATTTAATGGGATAATAATGACTAACAGTTATGGCAGAAAATATCATATAATGAAGCAGTGTGATTTTCTCAGAAACACTCATCTCTTTCCTCTCTAACTGCTCTTTCCTATTGGGTAGCTCACTTGAACTTGTTGGAAATGCCATTTTCTTGTTTGTTCCACTCACTAATGTGCATTCCTATTCTGCTCATCTAAGCCATCACTCTATCACTCCAGACCTCATTATACCTACTAATGGGTCTACTTTTCTCTGTTACTGAGAACCTCATTTTCATCCCCAGAGGTACCCATGTAAAGGGCCAGCATGCTCATCAATTAAGTTTTTCCACTTATTGGCCACTAGCTTTCTGTTAGCAGAAGGTGTTGGGGGGACCCCAAACCACCTGCCACTAGCTTTTATCAACCACAGTGCTGAACGTGAGACAGCAATTGGAACAATTGCTAGGAATCAATTGGGTAATTTTTTATCTAGCTGCCTCTGGAGCCAGTGACCATGTTTAACTCTTCCATCTCCTACTCTAGTCACACAACCGTCACCATAATCCAGGACCATGTCATCATGTTTCATCTGGACTGTCTCATTAGCCTCCCATTTAATTTCCTCCTCTGTCCTCCACATAGCTGCCAAAAGGCTATGCTTACCATGTTCCTCACCAGCTTAATAAACTCCTGAGGCTTCTTATTTTCCTCTAGGCTCAAGTTCAAACTTCTCTGGTGTTAAAGGCCTTCCCAATCTGGCTCCAACCTATGTTTACAGACTTAGATATTATTCTCCCTCATACACACATCCCAGCCAAACTGGCATTTTTGCTGTTCTTCTCACAAGACAATCTATCTTCTAACTCCACAGGCTGTCCCTCATGCCTTTAATGCACTGAATTAAATTACATTTAAATTTAACCAATTTAAATGTAATTTAATCCTTACCTACACTCCTAGAATTCCTGATTTACTTCAAAAATCAACTCACAGGTCACTTCCTACCTGAGACCTTTCTTGATCCCCTACCTATTAGTGCCTTCTTACTCCCCCCCACCAAAAAACCCCCTTTGTATTTATTTGCATGCATTGTGTAAATATATGTATCTATACATATATACATTTAATATATGTATATATCTATATATATACACACAAGTATGCATATCTAGACATGTATGCATATGTTTATAAATATATACATATATGTATGTGCTTTGTGTGTATACATATATCGATATGTATGTGTGTATGTGCGTGTGTGTGTGTGTGTGTGTGTGTGTGTGTGTGTACTTCCTTGCTATCTTTCCCGATAGAATGCAATCTCTTTAAAGGCATTTTTTTTTCTCTGAAATCCCAGCATCTAGCAGGGTACCATTTCCTTTTTATGACATTCCATTTCTGATCTCAGCATCTAGCAGGGATAAATGCTTGTTAATTTGTTGATTGGTTGGTTCAAACTATTTCCTGTACTTTAACATAGAGGACTTCACTTTTGCCAGAACACCCCATGCCTTTCCCCATAATATCCCTGTGAGGAAGGCAATATTCATTGTCCAGGAAGAAGAACCTGATGCTTAGAAAAGCTAAGCGACTTGCCTAAGGTCACACAGTTAATAAACATCAGAGCCAGGAATCAAATTCATATTTCCTGACTCCTAGCCCTGTAACCTTTGAATGAATACAATTTAAAAAGCATTTACTATGTACAAAGCACTGTTGGAAATACAGATAGAAAAGTAGGACAGTCCCTGCTTTCAAAGAGTTCATGTTCTAATAGGGGGAAATAAATAAACACAATAAAGTGCCCCTGCTCTCTACCAAGCTTGCAGATTAAAGTGATGATATTAGGTGGGTCTGGAATTAAGCTAGAGGAAGAAAAAGAATACTATTCAAAATATTACAATATGAAATCCATGATATATACACAGTTGATGAGCCCTACCCAATTTGACTGGACTCTCTTCTTTCTGAACATGGCTTCCCCAACATACATAGGAGACCCTCCTTTCTCTAGAAAGGACTCAGACGCTTTACATTCTGTGATCATGTTGTTTATTGAACACAGAAAAATGAAAGGAAATAAATCACATGTTCTTGTATGGAGCCATCCACCTCCAGCAATTCCCTAGAACCCCTTGCCCAAAGCTTTGAAGGCTTTCTGAATCACCATGCCTAAATTCATGGAAAGGAATAAGAGGGGAGAGAGAGAGAGAGAGAGACAGAGAGAGAGAGAAAGAGAGAGAGAGAGACAGAGACAGAGACAGAGACAGAGACAGAGAGAGAGAGAGAGAGAGAGAGAGAAAGAGAATGTGTATTTGTGCATGCACACACACACACACATGTCCAACACTGCATCTCAGGATTGTAGATTATAAATATGGAAGAAGAGGAAATGGTAATACGAATCAGTCTTCCCCACAGTTCACAAACCCAGTGGAACTGACAATAGCTGGCAGTCCTATGATCTGGGATCCCCCTTTCTGATACTCTGGTCCTCATATATGCTCTAATATCTGGGTCTCTTCCCTAGCACAGGTCTCCAGCAGTTTCCACCACCAGCGACTTGAGTCTTGGGCCCCAGCAGCTGCTACTGTAGCCACAGTCGCAGATCCTGCAGTTTACTCCATGGAAGTCATGAGGTCTGAAACGCAAGATAGTAGTGATTGACATCCCATCTCTTGGCCACGTAGACCAGTATATCAAACTGTAACGGCAGCTGCCAATTATTCCAACCACTTATAATCATGATTGTTAAGTCTGATTCTCAAGGGAAGTAGAGAGAAGAAAGAGGCAGTCACGCTTGGACATTACAGAATACAAGTAGTACCCTTCCTGCACCAGGATGCCTTTGGGGCATTTATATAATGCCTATTATGTTCCAGGACCCGCGCTAAGTACTTTTCAAATATTGTGTCATTTTATCCTCACAACTTGGAAGGTAAGTGATGTTATTTTCTCCATTTCACTATTGAAGAAACTGAGGCAAACAAAGATTAAGTTTCTTGCCCAGGGTCACACCGTTAGCAAGTATCTGAGACTAGATTTGCACTCAGATCTACCTGATTCCGGTTTCACTAGAGACAATTGGGAAACCTTCACTTTGTTGTGCCACGCAAGTTTTGTTTTATCTATCTCCCTCTGTGACAACTTCCCAGGTCCTTGAGGTCCAACAGAAATGAAATGGAAGTGGGGGAATTCCTTGTTCTGGTACCCTATTATTAAAGACGTTCTCAATGGGAAATAGCTATAATCACTGGCCATCCAAGAAACAGAACTCTTAGAGTGAATCCTATTTGATAACTCAGAGGCCCATAATTCTTCAGGAGTCCTCAAAATTCTTCCATTCCAAGGGGTACATTTCCTGTTCTCTCCAGTTCTCCACTCCAACACTGATTGCTGGATTAGCAATACCAAGTTCTGTTGTCTGGACTGGGTTACTGCACTTATGGTTCCATGTCCTTCATGGACCTCTCCCAAAATGTCTTCCTATTGGGGTAGAGTGGACTATAAACCCCAACTCCCTGTCTGACTTGAGGACCTTGTACTAGTGGGTATATTTAAGATCATAATGGGGAATGAGCATACTGACTTCACCTGCTTTTCCCCACCTTTCTCTATGACAATACAAACTCAATTATAGCTGTCTCATGTCCCTGCTCTACCCTCCAACCCACCACCATCTCCTATAAAACTCTCCTCTATTGTAGTCCAGTTGTAAGAACATTAAATTTAGAATCATCAGACCTGAGTTTCGATCTGCTACTCACTAGCTATGTGATTTTGGGCAAGTCACTTCACTTTTCTGGGTTTTAGTTTCCTTATCTGTAAAATGAGAACAATCGAACTGGATAACCTTTGAGTTTCCTTCCAACTTTATATCTATGATGCTGTGATCCTAGAGGTCTTTCTTTCTAATTCCTTCCATATTCTGATGCTCACTGAAACCTATATGTTTCCTAAGAGCATCATATTTCTTGGTATCCTCTTCAACTGGCTTTTTTTTCTTTCACTTACCTGACACAGGAGGTCAGCAGGATGAGTTGACATCCTTCTTTAATACTGCCATATTCAGATCTTTCTTCTGCCACTATCCTTCAGCAACCTCCTCTGTGCCTTTAAAATTATCTCCACCAATCAACAAGTTCTGAGTCTGTTAGGTACCAAGCACTGTGTTAGGCAGTCAGATTAAATACAAAGCCTTGGGTTGTCACCCATGGACCTCCAGGTCACTCTCTCAGTTCCCCATTGTTTATAGTACAAGGTTCAGAGTCTTCTATACCCCAACTCCTCTTACCTTATAAATACTCTGGCTACAGGTCTACAGCCTCAACTATTTCTTTTCTATTTCAACCGTCAGTCATTCAATAAACATTTATTACATGCTTACTATGAGCCAAGCACTGTGCTAAAGGCTGGGGATAGAAAGAGAGGCAAAGGAAAATCACTGCTCTCACATGCAAAAATAGTTAAAATTTGGATACCGGGGCGGCTAGGTGTCGCAGTGAATAGAGCACTGGCTCTGGAGTCAGGAGGACCTGAGTTCAAATTCGGCCTCAGACTTAACACTTACTAGCTGTGTGACCTCGGGCAAGTCACTTAACTCCCCAACTGCCCTGTCTTCCCCCTCAAAAAAAAAGCAAAAACATGCAAAAAGCAAAAAACAAGCAAAAACAAAACAAAAACAAAAAACAAAAAACTTGGATACCTCTCCTCCAGGGTTCACCACTAGATCTGCTCCAGGCACTAGAATTCCTAGTTACAGAACTGCATTCACTAGAATTTAAAGCACCCCAAAAGAATGATAACCTTGAATAACTGCAAAAGAATTGGCTAAGAGATGTTTGAAGGATTGGGGAGCAATGACATCTATGGGGCCGAGCATCCCGGGATGGCAGCTCAAAGTTGAACAGGTACAAGAAGGATTTTCATTCCAGGAGTGACAATGGGAAATGATCATTGTGAAGTCATTAGGAATTGAAAGTTTCCATTAGAGCAAAGTCCCCATCTCCCTTACAACTAAGAGGTCTTCTGTTACAAACATGCACTGCCACTATCATTCTCTGAAGCTCTAACATTGACATTTAAATCCAGACCAAAAAATGACCATACATATTTCCTAGCTTGGGAGACCTGGTATGGAAACCCTGTTCCTTTAGGATGGGTGCCTCTCTAATACAAGCTAATTATTAGCAAACCAGTTATACTTCATTTGGGCAGTAACTGCAGATTTTGAGCTGCCAAAGGTAGGTTAAAAGAGAAATGGAAGTTGCCTCAAAAAAAAAAAAAAAAGCAGCATACAAAATGACTGATTGACCAGGGCCCTAGTTTCCAAGAAGAAATTTTTTATTTAAACACTACTGTAGTCAAATTGGGTTATTACTAACAGCCTAACTGGTGATCAACTGAATTTTAATCTTTAACCAGAAATGCGTTTATGTGGCCACCTGATTGATAACTAGGAGCCTTTCTTACTCATGCCTTCGTCAGAGTAGATTAAAGGACCGTGGCACCAGTGTGATAAGGGTAAAGAATTCGGGCTCGAAACTTTGACCAGCTTGACAAACCAACCAATCAATCAATATGTTAAAAATGGCATTTTTGCAGCCCACAGAGTATGATCATAGGCTCCTGGAGATGAATAGAAAGAATGAGAGCTTTTTTGGTTCCTCCAAAGAAGCTCAGTAAATAGGAAGGTCTTGGAATTCACTTTTTTCATGTAAAGAATTCATCTTTTTATGATGAATCTATTTTTTTTTCAAGTTTTTCATAGGATTATAGATGTATTGGCTGGAAGGGACCTTTAAGGGTATCTAGTTAGTGGGTTCTTAACAAGGTCACATTAAACTATAAGATTCCATTTTTTTTTTTAACAGAATCTGGTAGCAAGAACAGGAATCATAGCCTTAATTTCTGTTCCCATTTCACTCTCCTATCCCTACCTCCATCTCATTTTGCAACCTGAAGCAAACCAATGCAACAAATAAAGATCTAGCATAAAAATAAAGAAATTCTGGGTTTGAGTCCTGACTCTGACACATACTGTATGTCCGTGGTCATCACTTTCCCCAAGCAATTCTCTAAGACTATAAACAAATGAGGTACCGAATCACATTGGTAAAAAAAAAATAAAAGTTTCCACAAAGAGAGCCCACCATACCCACAAAATCATGACTCCAAATGAAAGCAAAGGAAAAACAAAGCCAAAAACCAACTCTTGCAATTACCCAAAACAAAACCCTCTCTCACTTACCCTATCCTCTCTCTCTGAAATCCAGTTTTGACTGGGAAGAGTATGAACCATTGTTTGTATGGACTCATCTGGACCCCAGAGGTGTGTGGTGCTCAGGCAGGCTAATGATACATGAAGCATTCTTTCGAGTGTTTTATGCAAAGCACACGAAACCCTCAAATGATGCAACACAAATCCAAAGCATTGCCATATCCATAGCCTGAGAATGGGAGGCCATCGAAGATTAGCCACAGCTGAAACAGAAATTTAAGTGGCATTACCTGGAATATGTGTGTCAAATCCCTTAAATTAAAAACATAATGGAATCTAATGACTGTGGGTAGGAAGCTCGCCGTCATTTTCTGATGCAGACAAATTGTAGCTTGTATAAGCCCACTGACAGATCTCGCCACATTGTAACTGAAGCCCTGGTGATGAAAATATGTATTTATGATCTTGCTGTAAAGAGTGGCTCCAGGGATATGGACAGCAAACACAGAGAAATGTGTCTGAAAGGAGAAAAATGTTAGTTTTTTTTAAATGAGAGGGAGAAAAGACCAAGCAAATCTGAACAGAAAATGGAGAAGATAAAAATATTTCTATTTGATTTTTTCTTGTTTCCATCTTTAATTTTTTTTTTTTTTTGCTTTTTGGAAGAAGGAAGGTAGGACAATTCATCTTTAAATTTTGCATATATAAAAGTTGAAAGAAAGAATTGAAGGAGTTTTCATAGGTAATGCATTCATTTTCAGAGAGCATGCTCTTATTCTATGGAGATAACAATTACTAAGAAGTTAGCATTAAAATTGCCAAGTGAACTGAGACCCAGAGGTACTTTGCAGTGTCTTCACATTGTCTCTCAAAAACAAACAAACAAATTCCAAAACAAAACAAAACAGAACAGACAAAAAAAAAAAAACCCTGCCTCTTAATTGATGAGGATTTAATATGTACTCAATGTTCTTGGTATACTGTTTAGCCAATGGCACAAAACCTCCTCCAATCTTCAGAATTCTTCCATAGAAGATGCTCCAGCTAGATCAGGGCATGGAGGGGTGGAGGCTTGAGAGCATGAAAGGAGAAAAGAAAGAGGGGAATACAATAGCAAACCATTGTTTCCTTTGTGACATATTCATTCCCTTCAGAATGTTCTCTTATTTTTAAGTCCTCAAGAGCCACAAAAATTATGCTGAACAATAGCAGGGATTTGTGAAAGGCTTTCTTAAGTCACATTTGAAGGGGGGAAAAAAGCCCAAGCAGTCCTTGAACCCGTTTGCATCCAGCACGTCCGATGGTCTTTGTGTGTCTCTGACCACCTGCACGAGTCCTGAAATAGGTGCTTTCAGAAAAGCAGAAAATCCTCAGCACTGATGTGATCAGATCACTCTCCCAATTACTTGACATTTGGCCTAAGCTAGGGTGCCATGAGGATTTAGGCTACAAGAAAGTGGGGCTTTGAGGCAGTTATTCACATGATTTAGGTTAAAAAAAAAAAAAAAAGCTTGCAGCTTCTGAAGAAAATCATTTTATGGCCTCAATTAGCCAGATTATCTCCTCAGCCCAAGTTCACAAAATAATTACTTATACTGCCACTTGCTGTTGTCTGTGCCTAGGCAAGCTTAGATGTTTCCACATTATAAACAAAAGACTTTCCGCACCCCACCCCCTCCTTTCCCCGGCAAAAAAAAAAAAAAAAAAAAAAAAAAAAGTTGCAGGGAAAAATCCCTGAAGGAAAACATCCTCAGATCTTTCAGTTAAGAAGATTTTTTTCAGAGTGCAACATGGATAAATAAACATTTATTGGAAGAAATAGTTGAAGCCCAATGAAGGACTGAAAAAAAGACCTCAATATTATGTAACAGGAATTATTGTTCTGAAATACAAGTTAAAATCCTATCTTCTGCTAATTATACAAAACGTTCCCTCTGTAGTTCAGATTGAAACTGCTTATTTTACTCTTCAAGCCAAGACTTTTATTTCCATTTAACCCCTTTTTTCTTCATTTCTTTTTTTCAACCTATCATCACTGCAAAGCCAATACAGCTGTGGGAGAAGCATATGGATGCCATTTTACCTCCCACATTGTTAGCAAAATTGCCAGCTAAGTTTTGCTCTATTATTTAATGGCAATGGTGGGAATTAATTCTGTGCTTTGGTCCAAGGTAAAAGGCTATGGCCTAGACTAGAGCCATACACTTCTCAGGTAGCTGTCCTTTTGCAGCCCACTTGCTAGGCAATTATCTAAAAACTCTTGGAGTAGAAAGCTGGGTCTCACTTCCTTGCCTTTCTGGGGAACCAGGTCTGACTGAATGAAGCAAAGATGGGTCTTACTGTACTAAGACTGAGAATCCTGGGGGAAGGCATACAGCCATGAAGGAAAGATGTGGCATTTGTGCAGCTGTAGGAAATCATCACCCCACCTCCCAAAAAGTCCACCACCACTAAGGCTATTTAAAAAACATCCATGTGTTTCTTTGATAGTGGAGACTGAGCATTAGGACCAGTTTAACCCATGGGTGTATTTGTGTTAGGTTATTGAAGAGTGAAGTTAAGTGGATTGTGGGATAGTGGAGTGGGTACGGAATGAATGTGAATGAATAAATGTCAGAATGAATGAAGTCAGAGCTGATTCTATAGCCAAAGCAAGAAGGCATCTAAGTATGGCTCCTCAGAACTGATCTTGTCTGAGTCCCAAGGCAAGGTAGTTTCTGGGCATAGAGGCTGCAGGGTCTTGTTTCTGTCCCAACACCCATTGGAGGATATTGACATTAGGAGGGCTGTGATGCTCAGAGCCCTGACAGATGTGACTGGCACACTTCTGAGCCCTCACTAGTTTCTGTGTGTGAAAAGAGAGAAATTGGAGAGAAGCCAATAGAATTAGAATCTGGATTTGGGTGTAATTAGCTGCACATCGTGAAGGGCTGGTGAATGAAGTGTGTGGGGGTGGGGAAAGTGGGGAGGGATGAAAGGGAGGGGTGGTTTGTGTTAGGAAAGATGCTCCTTTTCTTCTCATGCTTCCTAAGCACTGACATCCCCCTTGCTAAGACTTTTATCTCCATCTTCTCTTTTCTCTTTATATTCTCTTTCTTGGTGATCCCTACTACTTCCAAAGACTCCATTATTACATCGAGGCAAATGACTGCCAAAAGTATATTGACAGCTCTCCCCCCGTCCCCCCACCGCTGCCCCAGCCCATCTTCTGAGCTTCCAGGATCAAAGATAGCTCAATCCTTAGAGAAATGACTTTGAAGTCAGAGGGCCTGGGTTGGAATCCTGCCTCTGTCACTTCCTACCTGTGTGACCTTAGACAGGTCACCTAACCTCTCTGAGCCTCTGGTTCCTTGGTCATTAAGTGGGAGAACTGAACTGGATGATCTCTAGAGTTCCTTCCAGTTGAAAATCTGATTCTATTATTTCTGTCTGTTAGCCATAGTTAGCTGAATGGTGACAACATGCATACAGAGGGCTCTAAGGCTTGCAAAGCACTTCCCTTTCAGGGAAGCAGGACCCGATTTTTCAGATAAGGAAACTGAGGCTCTGTAATGTGAAATGACTTTCCCACATCATATAACTGGTAAGGATCTGGGGTCTCCGCACTTCAGATATGGTATTCTTTCTACAATTCCATGTGGCTTCTCAGATAATCTGTCCATACCTCAAACTTAGTAGGTCCTAAAACCGTATTTCTCATCTTCCATCAAAGACCCATCCCTGTTCCTAAATTATATTGATGATATCACCACATTCCAACTATCAAAACCAGCATTTGTTGTGTTCTCCCTCGTTTTGCACAGCTCACCAGTTGCTAGGTACAATCAAGCCTCCCTTGGCATCATCCTTCACATCCATCCCCTCCTTTCCATTCTCATTGATCCTTCCTTACTTCAAGCCTTTTGTTGCTTTTCACTTGAACAACAAAATAAGAATGAGCTACTTTTGATTAATACTCTGCTGTTTGCCAATAGCATGCATTATCTCATTTGATCTTCTGGTTGCTTAGCAAGAAGGCAACCCAGCCAGGAGTTATACCGAAGTCATTTAACTCTGAATTCAGTGTTCTTTCCAATATGTTGCAATGATTTCCTAACTGATCTGTGCTATATTTGCCACTACTAAAATGATCTATTTTATATTGAGTTCTGAGCATGTCATTCCCATGTGCAAAACCCGTCCATGACTCCCTATTGTCTCTTGAATTAATTATAAACTACTTAGCTTAGTGTTCAAGGCCTTTCTCAATCTGCTCCATTCTGCTTCCTCTGTGAAATACTCCACCTAAACGGAATGATTTTCTATTTTCTAATCTTATGTTGCTATTCTCTACTTTCTTACATTTCTGTACTCTATGCCATAAATGGCTTCCTTCCCTAGCTTTACCTGTTGAAATCTTTCTTTTCCCTATACATTTAACCTTATTTTAATACATCAACATTATTTATATACTTGTCTCCCTCCACTGGATTGCAAACTTCTGGAAGTCAGGGACTATCTTTTTCCCTACCCCATCTTCATATGCCCATTGCCTAATATCGTGCCTCATATTGTACACATTAGGTGCTTACTAAATGTTGCACTTCATTAACTTAAATTGAATACAGCACACTTAGATACTCAGGTTCTTTCATTGATACTATAATACTTGAGTAAAAAGATAGAGTTAATATCTATCCGGGGATTTTGCAATACTGGAGTCAAAAGAACTACTATAACAGATTTGTAGTTGAGTCATGTCTGACTCTTTGTGACCTATTTGGGGTTTTCTTGGCAATATCTTTGTTAAAGCCTTCCCACAAGAGAACACTCACAGCTCGCTGCCTGCTTCCTTGGATCAGTTTACCATTTTCTTCTCTCGCTCATTTTTACAGATGAGGAAACTGAGGCAAACAGGGTTAAGTTACTTACCCAGGGTCACACAGCTAGTAAATGTCTGAGGCCAGATTTGAACTCAAGAAGATGATTCTTCCTGACTCCAGACCTGGCAATCTAACCATTGCACTACCTAGATGCCCAGGGGTGAGGTGCTATATTCCCCATACTTTAGGATTTAGTAGAATGAAATTCCTTGAGATCAGGAACTATTTTCATTTTGTGTCCCCATGATGGGATGTGTGGCAGGAATAAGTGCTTGTTGTCATCGAATGTGCTATGTGAGAAATACTATGTGGGCAACAGGAGTTTAGGAAAGGGAGAGTAAATATGAAATGGAAGTAAAAAATCTTCATAAAGGCCATAGAAGTTGAACTAGGCCTGTACATACAGTGTCTAAAAATTGTTTACTAATTGTTTTGTGCATGTATTTTCATGTACGTCTCATCTCTATAGCTAAAGTGTAGTATGTATGAGGATAAGGGGGAGAGACATGTCTTCTGTATCTTTTCTTTCTTGAGTGGCCCAGTGATCATATACAAGGAACGTAATTAACGTGTTAGATTGAATTGAGTACAAAACTGCATGAAGCAGCCATTAAGTTTTTGGTGATGGGTATGAATCCAAAGGACTTCAAAGGATGGCAGCATTTCTGATCATATCAATTTGTATCAGTTCTAAAACCTGCTGATTTTATGAAATCACAAACATTTTAAATTGATTTGTTTATTTACTTTTAGTTTACAAGATTTGGTTCCAGAGTCCCTTGAGTTTCAAATTTTCTCCCCTCCATCTTGGCATGCAGTCAAGTATAGAATCTGAAAACACTTTCACGTTGGATATTAGTCTGGTTGTATAGAAGGGTTGTAACCAATGGAGTGAACAATGGGAAAAAGGAAACAAAACCAAACATGGAAAAGAACAATAGCATGTAGGAATCACAAACATTTTAAAGCTGTGTAACATCAACACAATATTCACAGTGCCTATGGCATCTACGAATATGTTGGTGTAATTCTGAATTGCAAAATATAAAAGATTCTCCACATGGAAGACAGAACCAAAACATTTGTTCAAACACCATAAAGTCAAATCTCAACACCAGAAAGACAAATCCATCATAGCAACAAAGAAATCTATACACAATAATGCTGCAGAGGGCATCGCCATCCCCAAGCCTTCCCCCTGCTAGGGCCTTTCCACAAACAAACACTCACAACTTCCTGCCTGCTTCCTCTCTCTCCCTCTGTTCTAACTGCTCTGGCCAACTTCCTCTGGGCTATGTCCCACCCTTCCTGCTCCACCCCTTCCTGTTCTACCCACTCAGCAAGTTATTCCCACCACAGACTTATGTGACTCAGGCTTCCATTTGACTCAAGCAAGTCACACGTGCCTATTGATGGATGGTAAAAATCTTCCCATTTACTTTACCATTATAAGCTGGAAGTGAATGAAAAGGCCATTTAAACCAATTCCCTCTATAGAGAGAGCATGAAATAGTAGGCAGAGCATTGGATTTAAGTCAGAAAGACCTGGCTTAAAATCCTGCTTCAGACATTAGCTGTGTTACCCTGGGAAAATCACTTGAGCTCTCTGTGACTCAGTTCCCTCATTTGTAATATGAGGGAGATCAACTCAATGGTTTCTAAGATCCCTTCCAGTTCCAAATTGACACCCACAGAGGTAAAGCAACTTACATAGAGAGCCGTAAGTCAGACAGACCTTTTGGGACTTTGACTCAAGCAAACCCTAGGAGGTGGGATTGCTGTCAAGAAAAATCCAGAAATGAAGGAGAGGAGGTAGGCTTCCCTGTCTTTCCCTCCATCCCAAGTATTTGAACAGTGGTTGAAACGATTGTCTCTCCCTGGGCTTACCTTTCTTTCGCATCTCCCTCACCAATCCCTATAGGAGCACAGTCCAGATTCTTTGCGTGGTATTCCCTCCACTCCTCCTTCAATTGAATCTGTCTCTCAGTACCAGAATACTTTGTTATAATTCTGCCTACATGTAGTTATTGGTAAGCCTGGGACTAAAATTTCGCTCTCTTTACTCCTAGTCCAATACCTTTCCCCACTTTACTGTGCTGTTTGGGTTCTATAAATGTTATCTTAAGTAGGCTGGTTGAATTTAAACCTTTTCTTAGAACCAATCCCACATTTCACAGGTCTAGCTATGAGAGTCCCTCTCAGTTACCTGAATTGCAAGAATCATTAAGAAAAGGTTTAAGTATTTCCACTCAAGCACAGGCCCTGGTAGGAAACCATGCTGGAAATCACCTTTAGGAAAGCAGCTGAGAGAGCCTGGAAATTCAGCTTAACTCTTGATACTCTAGATAAAGGGAAGTTTGGGCTTGGACTCCCTGAATCCCCTGGTGGAATTTTCTTCTTGAGCCCTACAGTTTGGGAGACCAGCTCACATCTTCTGCTTCTCTAACAATGTTGGAGGCACAGCATAGGCTGACTCTCCTTTCTCAGGGTCACTAGGTCCCCACACCAGGGAGGAATAGGGAAAAAATGAGCCTTTGGCTCACAAAGTCAGAGACTTTGAAAAATGAAAGTTGTGGACCGTGTAAATATGGAGTCCCAGGATGCCATTTTTCAAGCCACATTTCAGAACATAAGTGCACTTCCCTTTCCTACTCTGTACTAAAAAGTTAAGGGATTTCATGTTCCTTAATTAAAACCTATCTCAGGAATCAGTGGGAGGCACTTGAACAGCCCCTGCCCAAAGACACAGATTTACAGAAAAAAACTTCCAACCGTGGGATTCATACAAGTGGCATACAGGCAATTGTGGATTTCTTTTAAAATCAGTTTCTGTCTGTCATACCTATGTAGTTACAAAATCAAAAGAGATAATAAAGTTCAATTGTATATTCCCAGTTTGATACCCCTATTGACAGATCTTCACACAGAAAATGCCATTTCGGGAAACTCTGATTCTGTGTCCCTCAGTAAAAAGAACTGAAAACCTCTCCTGTGTTGTAAATCCCTCCACAGCAATCCCTCTAAATCTGAATCTTTAAAGGGGCCCCATCAAGGTTCAAAGGTGTCAAATCGGGCCTCCTCTCCCCAGGTTCTGTTTGTGGTTTCAAAACATACTTCTGATACTGGGGGAAAAAAAAGAAAACTACCCAAACAAGAGCTGCATCTGAGTTAAAATCCCAGCTCCCAAGCAGAGAATACAAGTTAACCCAAGCATGGCCGAAGCACTGAACAGAGCATAGGGCCCACTGCTGGACCACCATACTGTACTGTGGGTCTTAGGGTCCATCTGGAACGGTCCCTTTGTTCACCCACGGAACCCTCTGGGGGGAGCCCTTGCCAGGGGTGAAAAGGGCATGTATTTTGGGAACCTCAACAAGACTAGAATCTTTATTTGCTAGATAAATGGGAAATGATCTTCACTGAAACAACACAGTCAACCTGCAGGTGCCTCTAATTCTGAGGAAAAATTCTGCTTGGGAAAAAAATGGGGGGGTGTGTGTTCGACTGGATTGAAAACCCAAGCAACACTCTGGTAATGGCGCACGGGACCATGCTTACTTACGCAAGAGCACAGAACATCTGAATGTAAAAATTAAATGGAGGAATGAGAGGGAGAAAAAAAGCAGGTGCTCCTTTATAAAGGCTAAATTCCATATTTACCAAACTGATTTGCATGAGGCATGTTTTCAATGAAAATATTGCTAGTCATTTTGCTGCATTTGTGCAACAGAAACATAAGGATGGAACAGAAGAGAACTGCCATACTCAAGCTGTCTTCTTACACTTTGCCTATAGTCAAGAGTCAGAGGCACAAATTCTCAGTTTGGTGGAGTTTTGGTTTGCTCACACCTGTGCTGTTTCACAGAGTGGTTGTGAGGAAAGAGCTTCAAGATAGGAAAATAGACAGGGCTGGAAGGGACCCTAGAAACTATCTGGTCAAATCCTTTATTTTTTAGATGGGGGAACAGAAAGGGGGAGAGAGAGAAAGAGAGAGAGAGAGAGACAGACAGACAGACAGAGACAGAGAGAGACAGAGACAAAGAGAGATAGAGACAGAGACAGAGACACAGAGAGAGACAGAGAGACAGAGACAGAGAGACAGAGAGAAAGAGAGAGAGAGAGAGAGAGAGAGAGAGAGAGAGAGAGAGAGAGAGAGAGAGAGAGAGA
>CM053588.1:240178051-240195961 GCA_028646515.1 Pseudochirops corinnae | reverse complement strand
AACTCAAAATCTTGTGGAAATGAATGATGCAAACTATAATAAAATTAAAAAAAAAATTGCAGATCCTATACATGATTGCACGCCACCATGGGGGGGGAAGGGAGGGGAGAAAATCTGAAACTCAGGTGATTGTGGAACTGAATCTTGTAAACTAAAAGTAAATGAGTAAATAAAAAAAATTTAAAAATTAAAAAAGAAAAGAAAAGAAAAGAAAAAGAAAACTTACTATTCATATCCTTGGTCAGGTAGGGTTTCAGGATTCAGGCATGTCCTTTCATAGACTGTACACAACTACCCATGTCTCTATAGAAAATATAGACTCTGTATCAGATTGCAGGCTGTCTTGGGAAGTGGGGAGGAGAGGATCTGGGAGAAAATTCAAAGCTCAAAGTTTTATGGAAGTGAATGTTAAAAACTAAAAGTAAATAAATTAATTATAAAAAAGAAAGAAAGAAAATATAGGCTCATCTTGTGCACTTGCAAAATTGTGGGTTTTTTTTAGCTCCTGGGTAACCTGATTTCCCAGTTTTCTTGTATTTTTTTGCTTCCCTTCATGTGCCATCCAATCTGTGATAAGTACAAGGCAAACTGTTAAAGGCCCCCCCCTCCCCAGGAAGCCCTCCCCTCCTCTTTTATCTGCTTTGGTCTGGTTCCCTATACCCCTGCCTAGTGGGTAATGGTTCCTTCCAAATCCCTCACAGTTCATTAGGAGGCTTCTCAATTTATTAGGAACCAATCATGCATTCATACATTGTTCCTCCGTCTGAAGTGCACTTTTAAATGTTCAACTATACACTAATCAAGTTGAACACAATAATGAGAGCACGTTCACATTGTTAAGGTAAATGACCCAATACACTGAGAGTGAAGGCATATTTGAACTACAATTTGGGTTTTCATGGCAATATTGAACAACCCAGACAAGAAGCCAGGATGAAGACACTGTGGCTACCTTATGAAAGTCTGACAGGCTGGACATGTAAGATGGGGCTCTGTTTTCTACTCTGTGTGTGGAACATGTTATTGCTGTGTTGTTTCAGTCATATCTGACCCTTCATGACCTCATTTGGGGTTTTCTTGGCAAGGATAATAGAGTGATTTGCCATTTCCTTCTCCAGCTAAATTTACAGATGAGGAAACTGAGGCAAATAGGCTTATGTGACTTGCCCAGGGTCACACGGCAGGAAAGTGTCTGAGGCTGGATTTGAACTCATGAAGAGGAATCTCTCTGACTCCAGGCATGGCACTCTATCCACTGTGCCACCTAGCTGCCCAGGGTGAAGCATAGCTTAGAGAAAAAGAGGCTATGAGTGGGGGAACAGGTGAGAATAGGTGGGTTAATGCATTTCAAATATTTGTACTGACAGAGAGAAACAGAAGTGTGAAACTTTTTTTTGTCCTGACATTTAAATATTGGTAGCTCTGATCTCCTGAAAATTTGCATTCAACAATAATAGTAAAGCTGAACTGGGAGGACTTGACTCAGGAGGAACTGAGAAAGTTGTTAATTTTCCCTCTCCTTCCTTTCCCTGCTCTACTTCCCCTAACAATTCACTTTTTTTGTGTCGTTATTGAGTCATTTCAGTTATGTCCAACTCTCTGCGACTCCATTTTGGGGTTTTTATGGCAAAGACACTGGAGTGATTTGCCACTTCCTTCCCCAGCTCATTTTATAGATGCGAAAACTGAGGCAAACAGAGTTAAGTGACTTGCCCAGGGTCACACAGCTAGTAAGTGTCTGAGGCCTGATTTGAACTCATGAAGATGAGTCTTCCTGACTCCAAGCCCATATCCACTTTACCACCTACATGCCAGGAAATAGATGGCTTAGATCTCAGGATGATACAAAGACCATTTATAAGTAAGGCTACCATGCATGGCAGCATGGATAGTTGAGTACAGAGCTGTAACTAGGATGGAGTAACTTGTGCTATTCTCTAGGGCACTAATACTTAGAGGAAGCTGAAAGGATGTCAGTAGTAGAAACAACAGTTTGACTTAGAACAATTAATTAAAAGAGATATTAGATCACCCTGGTGGCTGTACCAGGGCGAGTTCTTTCTTAGCCCAGCCAACCCTGTTTCCCCAATCTTCTCTTGCAGCATTCTCCCCAGAATTAACCTTGTCTACAGTTTCCTCATTATGGGACCTTGTATCTGCCTTCTCACACAACTGAATTTGCCTTAAAAAGCTGGTTTGAGGGAGTGCTTTGTGACTATCGTCTTGAGTGCCAAAATGGCTAGTTTCTGCTCCAGTTCACTCCTTGGCTTTTTACTGGCTTCTTTAACTTTAAAAAGAGAATAAAGAAGCAATCTGAAATGCCAACAATAGCAAGTAGTTAAACAGTGTTATTGATAACCATCAGTCAATCAGAAAGCATGATTTGCCAGGGATAAGCCCCCAAGTTCAGAGATATTTGATTGTAGATGTGCCCTGTGTTGGCAGGATTTGATGTTGACCATGCACTTTACCTGATTTTAAATGGTCTAGGAATCTAAGAAAGGATAATGCATAGCTTCTGAGTCTTTAGAATACTACAATGGTGGGTACCTTTAAAAAAGAGGCAAAATAGGGTAACCTCCAAACCTATTTAAAGAAATGCCTATGAAGGAGGAATGGGTCATACTTTTTGCCAGACATTCAGTTATCGTTTGTGAAAATATTTAAATACAAAGAATCCTATTCTGATAATGTTCAAGAAAAGAAAACAAGGGCAGGCGGAATTTCAGTCCATCACCCAATTTAAAAAAAAATTTAAAAAGAAAACTAAAACATGTACACTATAGTTGGTCCTTCTGTCAAGATTAAGATATTACATGAAAAGCCTTGTTTTAAGCTTTACTTCACATAATTGCCTAGTTTGATTTTGATAGCAGGTTGTTTAGCCTCATTTTATAAATAACTATTGAACTAAGAAGACAAAGAACAATAGACTCTGGTGTGTGTGTGCGAGCACAAATAGTATTTACTTTCAGGTGAGGGAGTTTCAAGGACCTGCCATGCCTCCCCCTTGTGCCTGTCATCAAGTGATACTGTGTACCCTGATGGGTGGGTCACAATGATAACTACTTTGAAGTGATTTGAAAAGTTCTAGTCACCATTTTCCAAAAGCTTATGCTCTGTTTAGAGTCACTGTTTCTTCTGCATCAGAGAATTTTCAATCAAGTTCATGGATAGTGGAAAGGACCCTGGATTGGGAGTTCCAGCTCTCACTCTGCCATTATCTGAGTGACATTGAAGGGAATTGCTTTCTTTTCAAAGAGAGAAATCCAAGCTATCAACTGCTATATGAAAAAATATTCCAGACCAACCATTAATTATTAAAGAAATGCAACTTAAAGCAACCCTGAAGTTCCACCTTAAACCCATCAGATTGGCATAGATGATCAAAAAACCCAAATAAACAAAAAATAAGAAATACGACAACTTTTGGAGGCACACTGGGAAAAATAGGAATACAAATGAACACTCTCTTAGTGAAACCACAAATTGGATTTCTTTCTTTGAGAATTGCTAGTTCATATTCTTTGACCATTTACTGAATAGGGAATGGCTCTTGTTCTTATAAATTCAAATCAGACCCTTATATAGCTTATATATGAGACGGTCTTTCACTGTAAATCCTGGAATTGCCTTCTTTCTTTATGAAAGTTCTCCATTTCTTACTTCCAGATAATACTCTGGTTTAGTATTAGAAACTACTCATATACCAGTTGAGTCTTTCTACTTTAGACCATTTAGAACTTTGTAAAACCCAACCTGTTTGTTACATGACTTCAAATTGTTGTGTTATGAAAACCAGAGTAGTTTACTGGTTTCAGGAAATTAAGTACAGCAAACACTCTCAGAACTTGTTGCCCCAAGCAAATTATTCTTCCTTCTTTTCAACTGCTCACTGATAAAAATTTTCGGTTCCAGTCTGGTAGTGGCCCCATGGTCTGGTCCTAGCCCTGAGGTTAATTTAGAAGCTATAAATGTCCAGATAATAACTTGCCCCTCAAATGACCATAAAAGGTAAGTTGGGTCTTGTTATTTAGGTTTATTTGGCTCCTAGAATGTTGAAAGAGTAACTGAGCACTAAAATTGCTATCACAAATAGGTGAAGTATCCCTGTTATCTGGAAAAACGTGTTCAAGTCACACCTGGAGATAAAATTTATATATAGCTAGTGGCTGCTGCCTCCATTAGTAAAAAATCAACATTGCAGTATCTTAAATCCTGTGGGGCTCAATAGCAGCAGAGCTTGGGGAGAAATTTCCAAACACCAGAATCCGTTTTCTCCCTCTCTATCATTTTCACCTTCTTCTGAGCACTCTTTAAAACAAAACAAAACAAAAAGCTCTCACCTCGTTCTACCTACACAGGTATCTTCTGGGATATGCAGAGCTGCTTTGTTGGTAACAACTTAAATGATCGTGACTCTCCCATGAGGTTCTTTCACATTTCCTCTTGTAGTGCCTGGAAGTACCTTTCAGCTCACAAGGCTCATCCACCCACAAAATGGCTATCACAGTTTTAAGGTACACTGTGAGTCCACATTGCCTAAAACCATGAACTTCCACCAACGTGTTTTCTTTTAGTAGTCAGTCAGAAGACAAAATTCATTCAAAGCAAAGGAATTTAATGAAATATCAAAGTAAGAAAAGTAAGCAACAAGACAGTCCTCCAAATAACCAGGAGGAAAGAGTTATATAAACTCATACATATTCTCTCACTCAAGTATATATGTTGGTGTCAAACCTGTAGCCAAAAGGCCCCAACTCAAGTGCAGCCTGAATCAGATTAAAGGTATTTGGGAAGTGTTTAACAAAATAAATTAAAATATCACTTAATATTAATTTGTCATTTTCTAAGTCAATATGCAGCCTGGCAGGGATCATTTCTATTTGAGTTTGACACCGCGGCCTTAGTAGATATGTGTGGGGGCACATATTTAAGAGATATGTGTAGTCAGGACACACATGTGCAAGGATGTACCATTGGGAACATGTGTGGCCAAGATGCTCTCATGGGGGAACAAGTAACTTCATTCAACATCACAGTGAGGCCGATATATTCTGGTGTTACTCTACGTTCCTCAGACTTACCTTCACACTAGTCTCATGGTCTAGCAGAGACTTCCCTGCTAGACTAGTCTCTGCCAAGTTCAGATTCAGTCACTTTCTTTGCCATAATTATCTAAGTTCTTTTGGAAAAGGGGCAGAAACCTTGACCTAAGAACCAGCAAAAAGATTACCTTCCAGGTTGTCACATCTTGCTCCCTCTAAGTCTCATCCACTGAGCAGATGTCATCACCTTGAGATTCTTGGCTCTGGACATCAAGCTCTAAATTGAGGGTCAAGAGCAAGGTTCTTTAATCTAACTAACACTTTTGGACCAAGCTGTTTTTTTTCTCCTTGCTTTGGACTCATCTTCCTGGTCCAGGGGCTTGGGTCCTTCTGTGAGAAATCTTACTGTAGTTTATGGTGATCTTTCCATATATTCCCAATTTTAAACTCCAGAGGCTAAGATATAAGGTTATTTACTTAATAACTACCAAGCAGCTCTGGATTTCAGGAGTTCCCTTGTTTCTGAAACTTCTGACTCCAGGAGTGGGCTGGAGCCAACTCCAACTATCTCAGAAGAGCCGATTGTTAAAAATTTTCAGTTTGAGCATCCATACCTTGGAAATGGTAAATGCTACAAATCAGGGCTTGATTTATGTTTTTTTTTATTGTCTAGACTTTAAAAAGTGATATGGGGAATGTAAATAATGTAGAATAAGGTTAAAAGTAGGTCCTGTATTTTTTTTTTCTGGAGAGTCATTTGTGAAACATTTACCAGCACAGTCTCTTCTGTTTTCCTGTGTAGTCAAGCGGGGGAGGACAAGGTACAGAGATAATCCCAAGACAAGGAGCAAGGCCATGCCTTATTCAGTACCTAATCACATTTCTGCTCTGGCTTTTGATGACTGAGTCAGTCCCCAGACCTCAGAGGGTCTTGGAGGCACATGTTTATACTTAACAACAACAAAAACCTAGGGCTCCCCCCCCCACTTTTAATTTAATAATAAAAATCTGCTTTTCACAGTTCTTAAGGGTTCTGGTGTATCTTAATATATTACTTATTCATAAAATAACTAGGTTTCATTCATGTGTTTGGCAGTCTGATTATCCTCATTTCATATTTGATCTGGCCTTTTCCTTATTCAGCTACGAACAGCATACTCATTTCTTCCCTCTCCTCTTCTTGACTTTAGCACTTCCCAACAGAAAAACCATGGGATTTATGAGTTCTCACTCACTAAAGGAAGAGAGAGCTTTGTAGATTGGAAACATTACCTTTTCTCATGTACATTTTGTGCTCCTTGAAGTTGTAACAAACTCATTCCAGGCTCCTCTGACTCCTTGGCAGGGTGTACTCACTGGAGTTGACTTTCTCCTAGGTCTGCCTTGCAAATCCAAACCTTCTGGCTCTGTACAAGAGAAACGTTGGGAGCCCTGAGCAAGCCGTGGGATGCCTGACATCATTCAAAGTGAGCAGGGCACTGAATCAAGACAGGGACTGCATTTGGTGCACAGGGAACAGCCTGGCTATATGCCGATGTTTTCCCATGACTGCTCCTTCCCTCTCCGCCCCCCAAATGTGCTATGACTAAATTTTGTGTTGTGACTCTTGTTGAGAGAGAGGAACCTACATGATGTCCAAACCTCCCTCCCAGCTGGGGAAAAGATTGGATTCTTGGCAGTTGTTATAAAGGGGAGAGGAGATCAAGCGTTATTGGGGTGGGGTGGGAGAACATGTGGCCTCAGAACAAGGAATTGATGACAGGGCCTCAGTCTAGAGGACATGCCCAGTGAAACAGAATTGTAAAGTCCACAGGCAAGCAAACAATGCGACAATAAAGAGGTTAATTATTGTCTTTTTAAAAAATCGAAATAGCATCCTACACTTACGCAATGCTATCTATCACAAGATCTCGTATGACTTTGACAATTATAAGAAAAATAAGGTGGGATTTTTTTTAATACTGCTTGAATATTTTGTTTGAAGAAGTCCAAGTGTGCGTCTTACTGTTAGTTGCAATGATTTAGATTTGTAGACTCTTTTTGTATACCCTTGACATTTGGTGCTAGAATAGTTCCATCACATTCTGGGGCATAACCAAGGTAGAATGGAGACAGCTAGCTGGCACAGTGGACAGAACACTGGGCCTAGAGTCAGGAAGCACTGAGTTCAAGTCCAGCCTGAGATACTTACTAGCTGTATGACCCTGGGTGAGTCATTTAATCTCTGTCACCTCAGTTTCTTCAATTGTAAAATGGGGATCATAGTAGCATCTGCCTCACAGAGTAGTTGTGAGGATAAAATAATATAATGTTTGTAAAGTCCTTGGTATATACTAGGTGCTTAATAAATGCTCACTCTCTTCTCCCTCCCCCATTGTCCCTCTCGTAAATAATAAGATAGAAATTGTTTAGTATGGCAATCCTGACTGGATGGCACATAGTAAGTACTATATGAATATCTCTCTCTCTCTCTCTCTCTCTCTCTCTCTCTCTCTCTTTTTCTTTCTTCACTTTTTAGAGGGGGGAAGGCAAGGAATTGGGGTTAAGTGACTTGCCCAAGGTCACATGACTAGTAAGTGTTAAGTGTCTGAGGGCGGATTTGAACTCAGGTCCTCCTGATTCCAGAACTGGTGCTCTATTCACTGCACCACCTAGTCACTCTTCACTATATGAATCTTAATTATGCTGCTGCTGCTGTGGTGATGGTGATGGTGGTGGCAAAGATACTTCAGCTTTATGGAAGAAATGCCAATCAACAGAGGCTCTTTAGATGACCTCTGAGGTCCCTTCCCACTCTGAAATTCTGTCATTCAGTGACTATCATATCTTCAATGGGAAAAGAGTTAATACTACAGTAGTAGTTTTATTTTAATGTTTTTAATGGACCAAGTAACTTCCTAATAACCTTTCCCCCCATGGGAACTTCCCTTTCAACAAGAAAAAACAGTAAAGCACAACCAGCCAGCACAGCTGTCAAATCTGTCAGTAATCCAGTATTCTGCATTGGTAGACCACCACCTCTTTATTGAGAGGAGGAAGTCTGCTTTATTGCTGTGTCTCTAGAGGAAGCTTTTTATTTTTTACTCCCATTATTGTAGTCATTGTATATTCTCTTGATTTAGCTTTCTTCACTCTATCAGCATCCCACCATATCTCTCTGAATTCCTCATCTTCATTACATAATAATACTTCACCACAATTTGTCTGCCATTCCCCAATCATTGGGTACCCAATTTATTTCCAGATGGTTATTATTCACTCATTTGTTTATTCATTCTTTCATTTGCTACTGCTCAAAGTGCTGTATCAATAGTTTCAGTCTGTGAAAAGCATCAATTTCTTTTGAAAATAAGATTGAACATATTCAGGAATTTCTCTACAGGTATAGGGATGTTTTATTTTTTAGCATAAAATGTTTTGTACAGTTACAGAATGGTGTACTCCAGGGTCTTTAAAAAGAGGCTGGAGTCTACTTTGTCTGAGATAACAGAAGTATCATCCTGTCTGAAGGCAGAGGGATGAGCTATATGATTTTTCTAAGGTCCTTCTAGCTCTTTATGATTTTCTGCAAACACACAGCCCGACTTCACTCCATTGGGGTGTCTGGGAAAAGAGTGTGACAGCATCATCCTTTATCCAGAACTTGAGCAAGCATGCCATGGGGAAAGGCATATTGCTTCCATCTGAATTGTCTTAGGAAGATTCTAAAGATCACCTGGCAAGATAAGGCACTGGAAACTCTCTCAGGTTTGAGCTGCCAAGTATTCAAATTCTAATGCAGAGAGTGCAGCTCTGATGGGCTGGCCATGTATATATATGCCAAACACACGTTTACCTAACAGACTATTTTATGGAGAACTAGTGCAAAGCAATCACTCACGCAGACGTCAGAAAAAAGTGGGACAAGGACACTCTCAAGGTCTCTCTGAAGAACTTCAGTATACTGATTGTGAGACACAGGAGAGGCTGTCACAGGACTCCCCAGTATGGTGTGCTCTCTGAGCCAAGCAGATGCAGAATCACAACAGCACAAAGGAAATATGAGATGTGCAAATCTAGAGATATCTCCATCCCAAATGTCCAAACGCCCGACCTGCGGTAGAGCCCTGCAAGCCAGTATAGGTCTGATTGGCCAAACTCACTGGACCTTGACCGATCATAGTGATGTCATCAGCCCTCTTTAGGACGAACAACAACAATATGATTTGGGGGTGCATTGAGGGTCAAGAGGAAGCAGGGCTGCTTTTCCCCTGGGATTCTTTGCTCTCTCTCTATTCCATTTCTAATTTCATTCACTGCCCACTTTTATAAAAGGGGAAAAAGAGCTTAGGGACCTCACTCAGAATTCTGCCTTGCAGAACCCCGATACA
Organism: Pseudochirops corinnae; assembly: GCA_028646515.1. NCBI lineage: Eukaryota > Metazoa > Chordata > Mammalia > Diprotodontia > Pseudocheiridae > Pseudochirops > Pseudochirops corinnae. The sequence goes on along the minus strand of CM053588.1, from coordinate 240,186,543 downwards.
GACCTAACTCACTCTTCATCCCAATCCCTTCCCTGCTAGAAGTAATTTTCCCTCTTTCTTTTTCTCTAAGCCCACCCCCCTTCTTGTGGTGCTCGATTGTGGCCAGACAGCTGGAGTGCAGCTGAGGATTTGAGGTTCACTTAATATGAAAAACACAAAAAATCTATATATTTGACATATAAACTACCAGCCCCTTCCAATTTCCTGTGAGCTGCTATAAAGGACAGTGTATTAAGGGACTCCTGTATTTTAGCTCTCATTTGGAGTCTCTCAAACAAAACTATCGCTTTTTTCACCGCCTCAAAAGATTTACATTTTATCTTCAATCCAAGCTAACTTCCTACCTCATTTCTGCTAGTGAGATGCCTATTTTCTGCAGTGCCAAGGAAGTGCCTGGTGTGATAAATAGGAAAGAACATCTACAATTTCATTTTCAAAAGAAATTGGTGCTTTTCTTGGGTTCAAACTATTGCTACAGTATTTACTCAGTTTTCCAATTATGATTCTGATCTTCCTGGTGGTATTTTTAAACTCTAGTTGCTAGTAAGGCAGTTCAATGTCATTTCTCTTCATTTATGTCCCTGTTGTATTATTGCAGCATAATCACACTGTAGTTGAATGATTTATGTTTATAGGATCCCATTTATATTTGAAAATGTGCATATAGATATTGCAATAATTCTAATAACTGCATTTCACTCTATTTTCAGTGACAGGAAAATGCAATATTCCACCACATTGAGTTACAAAAGCTACATAATGTAATCTTACTGGAACATTTATTTAGTGTCTAATCTGGGCAGTGTCAAAAATTTTTCATTGTTATTGGAAAATTAAGATGATAATAAGCTTCGCATCGGTATATATGTAACTGTTTTACATTTCCAGTTGTTAAATCTAACACAATAAATAATTCATTTTTTTCTGTCTTTGTTGGATGGAATGATTAAAAAGAATTCTAAGGGGCTTACATTAGGATTTGAATTCTCTTAATTGCATAACCAGAGCCTCTTCCTAGAGGCCTTAACATATGTTTCTGTGTCTCTCCTTTGTGACACAGGGTCCCAGTACATACAGCTAAAGCTATTGGCTTGGGGTATTTGGGGGATTTACTCTCATGGAAGAGGAATCCAATTATGTTAGGGGAAATGCTGGAGTTGGAAAAACAGTCAGTGTCTGAAGAGGTTCCCGGGCTATCTGAAGATTACATGGCAGCCAAAGTCCCTTTCAATTACTCTGCAACATCTGTTAGGCTTCAGCTTGGGTGATGTATAACACTTCCCAACATGCAAAGCCTTGTGGCAGCTCTTTATCATGTAGTCACATGTATTTTTTCTCTGCTGCCTCAGTCCAATTAATAGTTTAAACTCAGCCAAAGCAACAGTAACCTTTTAGAAGGAGAGTCCCCAGGCTGTTTACTATCTTCCACAAAGGACTAGCACTGTGCTAATGTAAGGGATCACCAATTATATAAGCATCTTTTTATGTCAGAGAAACATTTATAGTGATTTTCTAGGGGTATAAATAAGAAACTTTTTATTATGTTTTAGTCAAGCAGAGTAAGATTTCATATTCTTCCTTCCTTCTTTCTTTCTTTCTTTCTTTCTTTCTTTCTTTCTTTCTTTCTTTCTTTCTCTTTCTTTCACCACCTCAAAAGATTTACATTTTATCTTCAGTCCAAGCTAACTTCCTACCTCATTTCTGCTAGTGAGATGCCTGTTTTCTGTGGTGCCAAGGAAGTGCCTGGTGTGATAAATAGGAAAGAATATCTACAATTTCTTTCTTTTACAATTTACAATATTTACAATTTCTTTCTTCTACAATTTTCTTTCTTTCTTTCTTTCCTCTTTTCCTCCTTTCTTTCCTTCCTTCCTTTCTCCCTTTCTTTTCTTTTTTACTGTCTTCCTCTTCTCTTTTTCTTTCCCTGCTCTCTTTTCTGTTGATTCCCTTTCTCTTCCCTATCATCCTCTCTTTATTTTTCTTTTTCTGCCTTCTATCCTGTGCTTAAAAGAAGGGCTCACTAGGATGAGATCTCACTTCTCTATAAAGCTATCTATACATAAATAGGTACCTTCCTCTTCCATTTGGATATTTATAAAAACTAACATTTTGTAGTGCTTCAAGGTTTACAAAGCACTTTATATACATTATCTCATTTTTCTTCACAACAACCCTGTGAAGTAGGTGCTATTATCATCGTCTCCATTTTGCAAGTGAGGAAATTGAATCTAAGAAATGTTAAATGACTTATCCAAGATCACACAGTTATTAAATGTATGAGGCAAGATTTGAAACCAGGTCTTCCTGATTCCAAGTCTAGAACTCCATCCATTACACCAGCTAGCTGCCATATATGAATTTTATAGAATCAGGGATTCGTAACTGTTTTTTATACATTGCAAATAGGTCACATCTAGTATCAAGGCCTCATTTTGTGCAATCCCCATCACCCTTACCACATTCTTCCCACTGTCCAGAATGACTCAAAAGTCTGGATCCACCACTCAGTCTTGTGGTGCTTTTGAATAAGTCTCAATCTCTCTGGGACTCAGTTTTCAAATCTGCAAAATGAAAGGATTGGATTTAGATGTTCCCTAAATTTATTTCAGCTTTCTGACTCTATGGAATAGTTCAGTAGAAGTAAGGCATATCAACCCAGCTTTATTACCATCTCCTGACCCTAGGTCACACAACTCAGCCAATTTATCCAATTATCTGTAACTGATTTTTAGAGGGATGAAAGTGTGCCTTGCATAGGTGACTTTACGTTTGCCATCAGCAGCTAGAGTTGAGCTTTTCTTAATTGTCTGTCTTAGTAGGCATTTATATTTGTGATATTTATGTTCATTAAACAGTCAGGAATTTGAAGGACAAATCTTCGGGTTTGTCATTTTATCCTAGGCAATATCTCTGCAATTCTGGTACCTGTTGTAGATGAACCATGGTACTTTAGGATAACCCAAATATAATTAAACTTGATCTTATGTGGATAGCAGAGAGATACATATGATCTAGTCACGTAAGTAGAATTTTTCTATTAAACTGACAGCTTAAATATTAGCTAAGGACTAATTACTGATGCTTAAGAGCCAATAGCATTCAAAGGAACATTTAAAGGAATGCAACAGCTCACATGGTGTCCTCTTACATGAACCTTAACTTACCAATTGTGACTTAACCAAACTCAGACCTCCTTAGTACTGTCAGGAAGCCATTTAATTCATTTGCAGAAAGCCCCCAACCCTGTTCTCTCCAAAGCCACATTGAAGCTACTTACAGCTTTGGTGTCAAAGTCTCTTCCCGACGTTTTCTTCTGAGACATTAATTGCACAAGTGAGAGAGGCATCTAGTCATTTACTGGTATCAAGCCTTAGACATCACATTGACTCTTCAGCTTTTTCAGTGAGCTCTATGAAGGCAACTCCCCTCCACTGATATCTGTGTGCTTCTTCTCAGACTCCCTTTGCTTTCTCTCTAATGGTGAGCTGAAAAGAAAAGGAAAACAAAGAAAGTGAAACGGGAAGACCTCCTTGGAGTGGCGGTGCTGAGTTTTTCATATATGTTCCGACATTGGTTTCTTCGATCCAGAGCCATTCTCTCAAAGCATATTCCCTAAGCAGATCTAAAAAAACAAATTTAGTGCAGGCTAAAAAGGGCTGGACCAATCTAAAAACTGGTTCCTTTTTTCATTTGTTGAACACTTCTGATAAGAGCAGGGAATCACAGAGCAAACTCATCTTTGTATAACTTTCACCCCCACACACCCAGAATCTAGCACCATCGCTACATACAGTCAGCACACAATAAGGACTCAGAAATATATCTAATGAAATTGAACTCTGTTTGTGCAAGATGCTAGGAACAGAGTACCTGAGCAGGTCAGATTTCATATTAATGTCTTCATCAGAGCCAAGGTAACTGAAACCAAAATCCCTCTGTAGATGACTTCTCTTTGCTTTTAGAAGGTATGATAAGCCTCTTGTAAATCAACCTACTGACTTCACAGGGGAAAAGGCAGTGGCCCCAGATGGCCTAATCCTAAAAGAATAGTGGTGGGGAAAGGTAGGTTACCCACCAGAAACCACAATTTGAGAATCTCAGGAACATATATGTAGAGGGTCCTGGTGATTTCTGTCCCTCACATCAAGAGAGATAGAGACACTCTGTGGTGTTTGTCAAGTACCATTACAACTGGTTTTCCTACTATCCACCTGGTTTTAACACAGACTGCTGGTCTCTACAACTTCTGTGTGTAGGGACCCATAACAGGGCACACAGTATCAGATAACTTTTATTTTTTTCTAAAGTCAAGATCATTAGGCTTATTGTCTTGTTGGTTTCTTTTGGGACAGAGACATCTATGGAGCTGATGAAACTGGCAATTAGGAAGAGAGCTGGGCTCTAATGGGGACTTTCATGCTGTGAATATCTGGGAGTGTAGGTAATAGAATTAAAATAATGCTTTAGGTCTCGTGCCCTTGAAACAGCTACCAGATGAGTAAAGCCTCTATCTGCTTCTACATTTTGAATTTTGAATTAGTAACTTAGAATTTAGAGTCTTCCTGTCATCAGTCAGTCAACAAGCATTTAAGTGCTTACTTCGTGCTGTGCACTGTGTTAAGTGTTAAGGACAAAAAGAAAGGCAAAAAGATTATTTCTATCCTCAGGGAGCTCTCATTTTATGGGGAAAGGCAATATATTTTAAAAAAACTACGTAGAAGCAAGCTAAAGATAGATATGTATGTCTATCTATCTATATCTATAGAGATGTGTCTATCTGTAGTATATAGAAGGTAATCTCAGCTAGAAGGCACTGAAGGCATTGGGAGAGAGAAGAGAAGAGAGGAGAGAGAGAGAGGGAGGAAGAGAGGGAGGGAGGGAGAGAGAGAGGGAAAGGGAGAGAGAGAGGGAGAGGGAGAGAGAGATTGGGAATGGCAGAAGACGCAATATGAGCTGAATCTTGTAGGAAGTCAAGGAAGCTAGGAGGTGGAGGTGAGGAAGGAGAGCATTTTAGGCATGGGGACATCTGGTGAAAAGACACAGAGTCGGAAATTGTTCCAGGAATGGCAAGAAGGCCAGTGTAACTGGTTAGTAAAATGTATTGGAATGGAGTAAAGAAGACTAGAAATGTAGGAAGGGACCAGGCTGTGAGGGATGTTATATGCTAAATAGAGGTTTTTCTATTTGATCCCGGAGGTAATGGGGAGTCGTTGTCTCCCTGAACAGTCAGCCCATTGCACTGGGAATTTCTTTTTAGTGTTGATTTAGCAAATAAGTCACATCAATCTGGAGTTAGCCCAGTCAAGGGCTGCGTGTTATTTATTGATAACTTTTGGTAAGAGGAGCTCATAAAAATCTCAATACTTGCCCCACACAAGCCAAGGGTAACATTTTTATTATGCTATAAACTCTCATTCCCCAGCACAGTTGATAAGGTTGCATGAGTTGCTAACAGATCCTTGCAGTGATCAAATTTGTACTGTTCAGCATTTCAATAAAATTACCATAGTGAAAACCTTTTTGCAAAGGCTAATGAGTCTTTAAGTGAGATCAACCAGTAGGCAGACACAATCACTCACATAAGGTTTGGTGCAGAACTCCAGGGCACTCTGGGTTGAAAAGCAGACAGCCCTGGAGCTGATGATTGTATGCTGGGCTTAGAAACAGGCTGTCTTTCTGGCCAGAGAGGAGTGAACCAAAGACCCCCAGGACTGAGTTGAGAGAATTTGATCATCTGATACCTCATTAGGGCAAGACCACTTTTGTAGGGACTTTTATTTCACTTTTTTTTAAAGAAGTTTTTTCTTTTTTTTTCCCACCAAGGCAGTGTTGCACAGTGGAAGAAGCTGATGAATTTAGAGTCTGAGGACCTACGTTTAAACCTCAGCTCTACTACTTACATCTTTGTGACCTTGGGCAAGTGACCTAAATCTCTCTGGGCTTCAATTTCTTCAACCCGATGAAAGGCAGCTAAGTGGTGAAGTGGATAGAGAGCTAGTCCAGAAGTCAGGAAGACCTGACTTCAGATCTGACCTCAGACACTTTATTAGCTGAGTGACGCTGGGCAAGTCACTTAACCCTGTTTGCCTTAGTTTCCTCATCTGTAAAATGAGTTGGAGAAGGAAACCACACTAGTATCTTTGCCAAGAAAATCCCAAATGGGGTCTCAAAGAGTTGGACATGACTAATCGAAAAAGAAAAAAGAAAGTTTCTCTTGGCACTATATTTTTATTATATTCACATGCCTGTTTTTTCCAGCCATTCCCCAGTTGTTGGGCATGCACTTTATTTCTATTTCTTTGCTCCCTTTGAGGAGTCATAAAAAGGAAGAATTAAAATTTGCCCCATTTCTATCACAGACCATGAGCAGTTAGAGCACTCTAGATTTATAGGTTGTCTGAGCTATAAGAGACCAATGAGAGCAGCCTCCTCATAAGGAAATTGAGGCTCAGAGAGGTTAGAAGTGGAATGATGGGTTAGAAATCCCAGAGGATGGTTTATGTAAGTTATAGGAGGTCTTCTGCAAAATAGATATATGTGAAATTGATTTAGGAAATCTATTTTGGTGCATTATAATTCTACCTATTTTTAAAAAATTCCACCTGTTTTTTAACTCCAGCACTTATACATGGACTAAATGAGTGAAATGTTGGACCCATCAAATGCAGCATTGGGTGTTAGAACACTCTCCTGGATGAGGTACTAGAGACATATTGGATAGAGCAATAGACCTAAATTGGAGAAGGACTGGGGTCAAATTTCTCTTCTAATACTTAATATCTATGTGAACATGGGCAAGCCATCTGACCTCATTAAGCCTCGGTTTCCTCATTTGTAAATTGAGGATAATAAAACCCATAGCACATACCTTGGGGAGGGGGAAGATAATGAGGTTCAAATGAGATAATGCATTTAAAGTGCTATATAAAGGATGCCCCAAAAGTCTTAGTTTATTCAGAAGTGATTAAAGCTTGTCATTATACAATTGAAGTTATATATTTATTATAAGCTATGTTATATGGCCAGTTATTATATAAACTTTTTTCAAGTTAACGGTAGGGATGGCAAGGACTGGGCCATTTATGCTCTTTCATTAAAAATGTCTTTGTTTTCAAAACTTTTGCTATTCAAAGTAAAGATCCAAAGGCCTGTGGGCTTTATAGGGCAACGTGGTATTGGCAATGCATCCAGGAACTTGGGTTTGAATCCCGGCTTTGTTTATGACCAGTTGTGTGACTTATCTTCTCTCTCCCTCTGTTTCCTCATCTATAAAATAAGTAGGTTAAACTACATAGAGGAGGCTCTAAATCACGCTGAGTAATCTTTCCTTATTAGCCAACCCTTGAAAAAGATAAGAGTACTCAGAGGCTCAGAGTACTTAAGTAACTGGCCTATAGTCACACAGCTAGTATGTATTGGAACCAGGATTTGAATCTGGTGGGGTCTCTTGGCTGTCAACATACAACTGAATTCTGACTTGCCCACAGTTCTTTTCTGTTGTTCTGTAGGCTGAGCTTAACACAATACCTGGCACATTGTAAGCATTTAATAAATATCTGTTGATTGATAAAACTTCTTGAAGACTATGGGAACCAAGTTAGATGGCTTCACACATGATCAAGCATTCTCAACCCATGCCCGGGGGCTCATTGAGTGGAATTTATACCAGAGTTAGAAAGAAAATGGAATACTGCTGTGTTATAAGTAATGATGAGCTCAATAGTCTAAGAAAAACATGGAAAGATTTGGCATGAAATAATGAGGAGCAAAGTGAACAAAACCAAGAGAACATTGCATACAGTAACAATATTGTTTTAAGGACAACTTTGAGTGAATAAGTTATTTTGACTACTATAAATATCCAAATTAACAATGAAGGACATATGAAGAAAGTTGCTATCTGCGTCCAGAGAAGAAAACTGATAAATGGAAGTATTCATAGAGTAATTTTACATACATACATGCACACACACACGCGTACACACATACACACACACACACACACACACACACACACACACACACACACACATATATATATATATATATATATATATATATATACTTATTTATATCTAATAGTAACCATCTCTAGCTTTGGGTGAGGGTAGGGGAGGAAAAAAAAGAAGAAAATAAGAGAAAGAAATTTACATGATAATTTTATTATATATTTGAAAGGAATGGCAAGTTGTGCATAGTAGATTTATAATTTCATACACATACATCTTTTAAAAACATTTGTACTATGTTTTGGAAGTGCTTGTTTTATTCCATAAAAATGTATTAATGTAATAAAAAAGAAAAAAAGAAAGATAATGTGCCAACTGAGTCCTCTATAATCAAGTTGCTATAGACATGACTAGAGAAGGAGAAAGGGAGAGACAGAATAGGGTAAATTATCTCATATAAAAGAGGCAAGAGAAAACTGTTACGATGGAGGGGAAGAGCAGGAAGGTGAAAGGGAATGGGTCAACCTTACTCTCATTGAATTT
>CM053588.1:240160596-240177551 GCA_028646515.1 Pseudochirops corinnae | reverse complement strand
GAATTTCAGTTCATAGAGCAAAATAATATTCAAGGAGAATTTATAAGTCAGCCTGGGTTTCACGAACATACAAAAACAGGAAAGCATGTCTTCCATCTTAGGTCCATAAGTATACCCCAAAAGGATACATCTTCAGAGCCCTTTACTATGGGATATGAATGGGTTCAAACTCTTTGAATGAGAGAGATGTTTTCTTTCCCTGAGAAGTGCAACTTTTAGGGACAAGGACATCCACTGCTATCTTAAGATGTATGAGTTCTTACAGATAGGATTGTATGAAATAGCTCCTGATTATATTAGCATGAACCCAAACCCCGGAAGATCCTATTTCACAAGAAGCCCTTGGACTCAGTGAAGCCAAGAGGCCGAATATCTGTCCTGTGGAAAGCGCTGATATTTACAGTTCCCAGTAATCGTTGTTCCATTTGTATTAGATGGTAGCAACTAATTCATATCCCTCTGCTTTTCTCTCTATTTCCTAGGAAACGAGGTACCTAGAACCTTAAGGAAAGTTCAGGAGAAAGTAAGATGATCAGTGGCTGAGGTGATTCTATTATTAAGCATTTATATGACACTTTATATTTTCTAAGGGCATAACAATCATTCTTGTGAGTTATTTTGACAGGTTAATGTCACACTTATTGACCTCAGAGCAATTACCAGCATGAAAGTGTGGCAGAAAAGTTAAAGGTTCAGAATGGCAGGAGCTGAGACAGCAGTCATCAAGCCAAGCATTTCTATGCGCCAATACATCTGAAGGAGAAGCCACACACTCAACATAAGCTAAGGAGCCAGGGTTCTTTCTTTTTTCCCTCCTTCCTTCCTTTCTTCTTTTTTGATCCCCCATCCATCCCTTCCTTCTTCCTTTCTTTTTTCTTTTTTCCTTCTTTCTTCCTCTTTCTCCCTCCCTCCCTCTCTTCCTTCTTTCTTTCCTTCCTTCCTTTCTTCTTCCTTTAGACCTCCCTCTATCCCTTTCTTCCTGTCTTTTTTCTTTCCTTCTTCCTTCCTCTCTTTCTCCTTCCCTTCCTCTATTCCTTCCTCCCTTCCTTTCTCCTTTTCTCACTGCTGATTTTGTGACACTGAGGTCACTTCACCAAGACCTCCAATGATACTGGACAAACTTCATTAGCTGCCTTTTAATACTGTTGATTCAATCTGTGTCCTTTTCAAGGGATTACTTTAACTGTAGCCCTTCAAGCACCCCAGACTTTACCAGAGTGGATATGGGTGCTCCCCCCATAGGGGTAATAGGTAATAGGGATAGGTAGGTAATAAAGATAATCATTTTTATCCCCATTTTACAGATGAGGAGTCTGAGGCTAGGAGCTGTTATCTGATTTGCTCCTAATCACATAGATAATAAATGTCACAGTGAGATTTGAACTTAGTCCTTCTAGACACCCCATGCAGTATACTTTCCCTTGCCATTTTGTTTCAATATATCTCTAACATATGTAAGAAAGAATTGAAAAGTTCTACATAAATGTGAGGTCCTACTGTTGAAATAATGATGTCCCAAGTGGTTCAATTCTCAAATAAAACAAATTGTATTGATTTTAGAGAGAGGCCCAAGAGCTAGATATCAAGAAATATCTGACACTTAACCCCTTTTCACCCAATTAAGGCTTCTCAATGTCATTTTTATAGAAGTATTGCCTGTAAGTGATAGTAGAAATAAGGTGTATGTATATTACTTGAGAACCATCACCATTTTAGAAAAAAAAACTTGATAAGCTAAGTTTTTTCTGGATTTAACAGACATCAAACAAAAATGAGTATTTCTACCTGCACAAAAAAAAAGAGGACAGAAAGAGAATAGTATATGAAACTGTGAGTCATACTTTTTAAAGGATCTAATAAATTTAACACATAGTCTTTTTGTTTGTTTTTTGGCTTATTGGAGGGAGAATGCAGGGCAGTTGGGGTTAAGTGACTCGCCCAAGGTCTGACAGCTAGCAAGTGTTAAGTGTCTGAGGCTGGATTTGAACTCAGGTCTTCCTGACTCCAGGGCCAGTGTTCTATTCACTGCATCACCTAGCCACCCCCAACACATAGTCTTTAAAGCATTCTGCTTATCTGCTTCCCTCTGACCTTCCTTGTTATCTCTCCTATACATTCTTAAAAAGCATCATCAGTAAGCCTCTTCCCCCTTCTTTCTTTCCTTTCTTCTTTCTCCTCCCTTTGTCCCTCCCCCTCTCTCTTTCTCTTTCTCCCATTATTTCTCTTTTCTTTCCTTCCTTCTTTCCTTCCTTCCTTCCTTTCCTTCTTTCCTTCTTTCTTTTCTTCCTTCCTTCCTTTCTGTCTTCCTTCCTTCCTTCCTTTCTTTCTTTCTTTCTTTCTTTCTTTCTTTCTTTCTTTCTTTCTTTCTTTCTTTCTTTCTTTCTTTCTTTCTTTCTTTCTTTCTTTCTTTCTTTCCCTTCCCCTGCCAGATCCAAAGTCTCCAGGTAGATCTGTAAGTACAAGAATTATAAGAACCAGAATGTCTGAACCAGGCAATCTCCACCAGTTCCACACTTACACAAAGGAACAATTTGGCAACTGCACAAGAATCACTCATGAGTGGACCAAAAGATTTTATTTTATAGAAATATACCTTTCCTGGGAATGCCAAAATGTTTGCTTCCAGTCACATAAAGCAGCTGGAAGAACGGAAATCATTTCTCTAGTCTAGACACAGCAGCTGGTTTGAGATTCTGTAAAGTAGGCTCCCAGGCTGGAAAGTTTTTATGATGTAAACTTTCACCCATTTGAGTGACTCACCTTGTTTCTCAAGGGACATCCTAGGTTTCATTGTCTCTGAATAGCAAAACTGGTACCAGCCTGCCTGAAGCTCAGTCTGTGCCTGCTTTCTCTGGTTTCCCCTTGTACCTTGCTTTTTGGAAACATTTTAGGAGCTAACAGCATGAGACAAGGCAAATTCTCAAATCAAAGAAATAGTAGAAGAAGAAAAAAAAACCCGCCCCTACATCCACAAAGCTTGTATTCTGGGTGCTGATTGCCCATCCGCCCTATTTTTAAAAGATGGAGAAGGGGGGGAAAAGGGAATTATTCATTTGTATTGTTTCTAGCCAAACTGTGTACAGAAGGGTCATTTTCTGCCTTGATTCCTTTTAAACTTCGTGTGTTTTAGAAGGATAAATGTACATTAGGAGGATGGCAAAACACAGCTACCAGAATATCCTGGCTCTGTTCAATTCTATTCAACCCCCCCTTTTTTTCCTTTTCCTCTTCAGTGAGCTTTGCATAAAGCTTACCCAAACCCACATGGATTTCTATAACATCCAAAAAGAATGACAATGAGTGATGTGATGTAGGTGGAAACTGCCTGAAGAAACCTAAATTGTAACAGGGAAAAAAAATTGACATTTTAGATTTTAAATGTTACACAGTTTTTATAAAGCTTCAGTCAATTTATTTTATTTATTCTAATGAAGAGCATTACAACTGCTTTACTGCACCGAGGCAAGCACGGATCACATCATTAATCACACCTTGTGAATAGCCACAAATCAAGTCCTAACAGCAAGCACTGAATCAGGAGCAATGAAGCATAAACTCCTTCACAATTTATGATCTCTCCAATTGCATCTTTTCAACCATTAAATTGCAAGATACCATAAATTTTTATCTTCTTCACTTCAGTCACATTATTGATTCTGCCTTGTGAAATATAGAATAGCTGTAAATCCAGGCGATTGAATTAAATTTAAAGTCTTGACTTCAGAAAAGAAACCCAACACACTACCATGGCTGTTAATTTACACTGAGGAACAAATGATAGAAACATTAAAATTTAAATGGACAACAGGGATTTCCAAGAGCCATAGCTCTGTCAATCCCAGTCCTGGTCAACCTTGGGGGCTTTCTTTTTTCTTTTTTTTTAAACTAAATTGTAAAATGTTAACAAAAACGTTGATTATATTTTGAAAGGATAAGATTCAGGCAAACAGTGGATTTTCATAGACGTCCACAAAGAAAATTAGCCATTTAATTCAACAAACATATAAAAGGCTACTATGTGCCAGGCACTGTGACAGGAACCCAAGACACAAAGACAAGGATGAAATGGTTTGCTCTCAAGGAGCTTAGCATCTACTGCGAGGAAACAACACGTACCTAGGAAGCCAAATGCTAGATGTATACAAAGTAATTTCTGGGAGGAAAGCACAGATCTAATGTGAAGGTCTGTTTGTTAACAACAGAATCAGGGTTCCAGGGGACTCAATGGAAGGGGTGAGACAGAGATAGACACTGATGAAAAGTGATTGGCACAGATAAGCATGAGGGATCAAGAAGTGGTAGTCAGAGAAAAGAGCTCTGGCCCAAGTAGCCTTTCTTCTCTCACTGTCCCCTTCATCACTAAGGATTCCTTCTCATCTTCTCTTTGGCCAATCACCATGATCCTTTTCTTCTTGGAATCTACTCCAGTTCACATGCAATGTGATAACAATGATTTTTAAACATCCCCATAATCATCTCCACCATCACAATGGGCATTTATGTCACCCTTCTAGGCTTCTCAAGTGCTTGACATACCTTCACCAGATCCTTACAATAACCTTGAGAGGCATACGCTATTGATATATTGTCATAATTTTATAGACTAACAAACTAAGGTTCTGTTAAATGACTTGCCCGAGGGGCACACAACTGATAAATAGCAGAGGAGAAGAGGGTGAGAACGGGGGTATGGGTTGTGGGGAAAGGGAAAAGAATAAGAATGGGAAGACTATTTGGTTACTTAAAACACACGCATTTGTGGATAGATAGGTATCTTCTTCCTTCAGGATATATGTGTGTATACGTATGTATGTCTATGTATTTTCTCCTTCTTCCTTCAGGATATACATATGTATACATATGTATATGTGTATATCTTCTTCTTTCAGGATATATCTGCATATATATATATATTATATACACATACATATATATGCATACACAAATATAGGCATACATATATATCTATAAAGTACTACTATTGTTGCTTATCCTTCATTTTAGAAGAGGACTAATGACATCATGGAGTGATGTCTTGACTTGTAAGTGAATTGGATTTAAGTATGGCAGAGCTGCTCAGTTGTTGGCCTTACTCTCTTCCAGACTCATCAAAGTCCAGTGGCAAGACAAAAGTCAAGACAACCAGCGATAGCCCAGAAAGCAGTGGATGACCTTGTTGTGTTTGATGTCCAAACAAGCCCTAAGTGCTCCTTGGCTTCAGCCTCCTTCATGGCCATTGAAACTAATTGTTCTCATCCTCCGATGCCATCTAGAGCCATAAAAGTGACTAAAGCTATAGAGCTCTTGGTCAGACATGGAAGATGCCAAGGTCATCCTTCCACCCAGGCCATCATCAGTAGTCCTGACTTTTGTCTTGCTACTTCAATGACTCTGGAAGACAAAGTGAGGCTGAGCAACTATTCCTCACTTAAAGCCAATTCGCACCCAAGTCATGATATCACCTTATGATGTCATTGGTCCTCTTCAAAAATGAAGGATGAGTGACAACAGCAATAAAATTAGTCACATTCTTGGAGTAGATATCCCCCTATATCCCTAATGGGTCTGATGTCTGTCATTACTCTCAAACTGTTTAGCCCATCTGCCAAGATGGTTTGACCAGGGTGTGGTTGCTACGCATGCTACAGATTTTGGAGCCACAGGTGAGAATTGATTCCAGGTGGACACCAAAGGTGGCTGAGCAGCCCTGAAAAGGACCTGGCAAGCTCTCATACCAGAGATGCTAGTCCTCCTTGAACAACACAATATATGCCATGAAGTAGACAATTTTTAATCTTGATGTTACCTTGTATGCTTGAAAGAGCCAGAATCATGGAAAGGTATGTTCCCCAGGATACATGGTTAAAGAAAAGAGAAGCAAGAAATGCTTCCTGCAACTATATTCTTCTCATTGTTTGTCAAAGAGCAAGCACTCAATAAATATGTTTTCATTCATTCATTCATTCATTCATTCATTCTTGGAGGAGAAAATGACCACTTCTAGAAGGTTGAGTCACATATGCCTGCTTGGCCAGAAGATCTAGATCCTAAAAGAGTGGTTCAGACAATACGGCTGAAAACAATGCACCTAGTCAGAAATCCTACAAAATATTACATATTTTAAGTATTAATCTCCCCTGGGAATATAATAAAGGTGACGGGTTATCATTTATGTTTAAGCATGTATTAATGCATGCGTATGAGTCTTTTATATTTTAAGCGGTTTTTTTTTGTGGTGGAGAAAAGAAAGAGCTAGCCTTTATCTGATACCTACTACACCACATATTGCTGGAAGGGATAGTCTTTTGAGGGAGCCCCTAACCATGAGCCAAACCTAAGGTTTGCTTTTGTTGTTGTTGTTGTTTTCAAGGAGATTTTCTTGGAATAACTCCAGGTGAAGACATAATGCATACAGGAAAAGCCGAAGTGCCTGTTTTTAGGGTTAGGTTCCCTTTAGACTGAACCCAGTTCAAATGAAACCAGAGTAGGAGTCCCTTGTAGGACAGGGCATTGCTTCCCCTGTGGGTAACATACTTTAAGTGGAGAGATGACCAGAGAGTTAAAGACAGAGTGGACTCAGGAAAATGAATCAAGTCAGAAGGAAGCCAAAAGTTGCTTCCCCATTAACTACCACTTTTTATTCCTAATTTTGCACCCTGGGGCCAAGAAAATGAAATGTAACTCCTCTTCCAGATGTCAGGTCAGCTACTTAAGGATAAAAACCGTTTCTTCTCTGGGTTTTCTTCCCTGGGCTCAATATCCCCAGTTCCCTCAGACAATCGTTACATGACATGGTTTTGTATGTCATAGTTTAAATGATGAGAGATAAGACCAGAATGAGAGATGAGAGATGAGACTGGAGAGGCCATGTTTGGAGGGACTCAAAGGTCAGGTTTAGGGAGAGGGAGGCAGTTAGATCAGATACTATAGATAATAAGGAATTAGAACTCTAAGGGAATGAAGAGTAACTATGCTTAGTTGTCTTAGGATCAGATATTTTGAGCTAAAATGGACCTAAGAGGTCACCTAATCCAACCTAATTTTATAAATAAGGACCTGAGGCCCAGAGAGGTGAAGAGACTCTGCAAAGTTAGTCTAGCCCTAACCCCACTAGGAAGAGTAGCTGGATCCTGCAGGCAGTGACGTTTCTTCTGGAAGCCTCATCTAAAATTACAGGCATGCAGAGACCAGAGAGCTCTGGGCACGCCCACATCTAAAAGGCTCATCTCTCTAGGATGGCACAGCTGTAGCTCTTATGGAAGTACTTCTCACAGTCCTTTGCAGTCTTGGAAATGTACGGTTCTTTAATTTCATGTGCACTAACCTGGAAAGTGCTACATTTCAGAGATCATTGAATGAGAGGCACTTTGGGATCCTTCTGACTGAAAGCACATTCCCACCATCACTGTAACTATGACTATTACTACTAAACTATGACATCCCCAGGATTACTTCAGAGCCCCCAAAACTGTCAAATAGACACTCACTTCCCAGGGATCATCATATTTTTTCAGGAGAAGAATGTTATGCTCAGACCCTATAAGGGAATGTAATAATTTTCCAACAATGGGCTCCCCTACCTTTTTTTCCCCTTAAAACTTAATTGGCTCATACCTAGACAGGATCATTCAGGTCGACATCTAGACATTTTTTGGCCTGTACAATAAATTTCTTTGTGCTAAGGT
The DNA here is from genome assembly GCA_028646515.1 of Pseudochirops corinnae. Taxonomy (NCBI): domain Eukaryota; kingdom Metazoa; phylum Chordata; class Mammalia; order Diprotodontia; family Pseudocheiridae; genus Pseudochirops; species Pseudochirops corinnae. Next base: position 240,169,866 of record CM053588.1, on the reverse strand, counting down.
CAATGAAATAATCAAAAACTGTTACCTGGGGAGAAAATTTTTTGGTTCTCATTTCTTTGACCATCTACTAAACTCCATGAGATAGTCAATCAAGTATAAAATAAGAGAAGAGAATAAAAGCCTATTAGATCTTGGCCCTACAAAGCTTTAAAAAACCAGATTGATTAAATCCAAGTTTGAGGACCACGGTGCTTTAGTGAAAATGGTCAGTAATTGGGAACTCACTGATCTATTTTGCTCACAAACAGAAAGGACCATTGGAAATACTTAGATGAATCCTAGTTAACCTGGTTTCAAACCCAGGCAATGGCCCAGATTGACAGGCTCAGCTTATGGACAAAGAACAGCAGGAGGGTAATGAAGGAACAGTACTTCAGAAAAGATGGGCTGAGTATCAGAGAGAAAGAGAGACAGAGACCAGAGAGACACAGACAGACAGAAACAGAGAGAGACAGAGAAACCCACAGAGAGAGAAACAGAGAGAGAAAGACGGAGACAGAAACAAGGAGGAAGAGGGGGGGAAGAGAGATAGAGACAGAGACAGAGAGAGAGAGGACAGAGATAGAGAGAGACAGACAGAGACACAGAGAGAGAGAGAGAGAGAGAGAGAGAGAGAGAGAGAGAGCTTCACAAGAAGCTACCACTGCCTTAAGGCCACTCAGGGGTTTGGCTTGGAAGAGCCCTACTGTCACAGCCCTGACACTCACCTGACTTGCCAAGCAACCTTTCCTCCAAAGTCTGCCCCCAATATAATTGGGATGTCCAAGAATAGTATGCAGTTAATTGAATTATTCCTCCTCCATGCAGCTTACCCCTGGACAGGGGCATTTATTTCTATACATACTCAAGGACATTTAGAGTACTGGTGCCTGTATCTTGAACTTGCAATATAATTGAGATATATAAAGTCAGAGGGCACTTTTGGTCATTATATAACTAGGCCCTCTAGGAGTCAGTCAGTCAATAAGCTTTTATTAAAGGCCTACCTTATGCCAGGCACTATGCTAAGCACTAGATCAAAGTTACACTCACCTTCCAAGATACCCCAGAACCACTTATCTCACTACCACCTCCCTATGTGGCAATCAGAAGGACCTTCCCAGAGACAGTGAAGAGGAACATTTTTCTCAGCTTTCCCAAAGGGCCTCAGAATGTAATCTTGTTCCACTCACCCATTAACTTCTGATGTTGATCAAAGGAATATGCCATAAGCCCTACAAAGAATTGGAAACCATGCCATGAAGGTTGTTTCAGAGAAGCATCTCAGATGTCAAATGTATGTTCTAATCACCCCCAGATTACCTTAATTCCTTTGGGCGTGGGAAGTAGGAGAAAATACATTAAGGATATGCACCCTAGGGTTTGTTAAATTTTCTTGCCTGATATTCTTTGAGTTTCTAGTATTAAAAAATAGCATGGCATAATGGAGAGATTTTGTAATTGTCCTTCAGTAGTTCATGACCTTGCTATTTCCTTTGCAAAGATACTGAAATGTTTTGCCATTTCCTTCTCCAACTCCTTTTACAGATGTGGAAACTGAGGCAACCTGAGTTAAGTGATTTGCCCAGGGTCACACAGCTAGTAAGTGTCTGAGACTGGAAGATGTCTTTCTAACTCCAAACCTGTCTCTCCATCCCCTGTGTCACCTACCTGCCCAATGGATAGGTAGCTGGCTTCCAAGCCAGGAAGACCTTAGTTTCAGGTCTCAGTCAGACTTTTACTAAGTGGGTAACTCTGGAAAAATCATTTCAACTCACACCATTCAAGGCCAATGCAGTCAAACTCATATAGAAACAAGCCCCTAAAACATACATAAGGATCCCTTCAGGCTATATATTGATTTTAAAAACCACAAAGACATTACCTATGTTATATTGTATTTTTTTTTTTTTTGCTAAGCATTTCCCCATTTTATTTTGATCTGGTTCATAATGTTGTGGTCCTAGTTTTTGACTCCTCTGCTATAGCCAGCTCTTTAAGACTCAAAGTTGCAGAAAAGATGTCAACCTTCATTGGAAGGCAAACTCTGCCCCCAGGAGTTCCACATACCTGTGAAATGACAAGTCCTAATATCCCTCTCTATACCTTCAAATATTTCAACAGTGGGCTTTGAGAGGAGACAATGGAAAGAGTGTGTAGGTGATCTAGGAGTGAAGGAGTCCAGGACAGTAGAGTATAAAATTGGGAAGAAAGGGCCCCATATACAGTATAATTGGGATGACAATTGTTTCTGCTTTATCAAAGGTCTTCTGTGAAAATCTTGAGAGGTTATCCATTCCCTAACCCCTTACCATCTCCCACCCTTAATTCCATGAAGATGAGAAACCCTGTTGTTTGGAAGACCTCCAATGGAGATTCCACAGCTCATTCCCTTACTTTGACAATTTGGTCCAATGTTAAATGACCCTTAGCATCAGCTGATTTTTCCTTGCAGGCCTCCCAATGCCCATTTTTTTGTGTTCAAGCTTCAACAGGTGTAATTCTTTATATTCTTTTACAGGTGTTGTTCCCTCTTTTTTTACTCTGACATGAATGATTTGGAGGGGGAAAGAAAGGTAGATAGTATAAGCCCTCAGATCTTTGCCCTTAGAAAACTCTTTATAATTATTCTCTAGCCTCTTTTCTTAAAAGGGAATGTTAGAGCTTACCAAGAATAACTTGAGTATGAAATAGTTTGGAGTTTGGTTTCAGCTGGGTTCCGAACTGCTGAAGCTCAAGTGGGATGCAAAATGTCAAAAAGTCTCCTCCCACCTCTAGTGAAGACACCTAGGAAAGTACTAGTTGGGGAGGGGCAACTACTTCCTATTGGAATGTGACCTGGGCTGTGCTTTTGTCTGAGCCATGATGCTTACAGGAAATGGGAAACCTGAATCACCATCAGCTCACAGACCGAATTAGAAACAGTAAATTATAAAAACTGCTTGTTGATTTATAACAAAGACATAATACCTGGGTTGGGGGGGGGGATATAGATGTTTCATAAACACACATTTTATTGTATTATAAAGACATACACATTAGTGCTGTTGACTCATTTTCTCTGCAATTATTTTTAAACACTCCAGTTTTTTGTTGTTGTTGGGGCTTTTTTGGATGATGCCAGCCCAACCCCTCTAAAGCTTTTGATGCCAAAAGATGAAGTGTGTGGGAAATGTTGAAGAATTGGTTAAAAAAAGGATTTTATGCATGGAGAGGTTACAAAAAATATTATAATCATCTCTGAATTCATTCACTCACCTGATCATGTAAGAGTGTTCTACCAAAGGCCCAGACACTTGCAAATGCAAAATATCTTTCATGCAGTTCAGGAGGAGAGTCTGGGGGAGTATTCTGTGCTGTCAGAAGACAATCCAGTAATGAACACAAAGTCTTCAACAAAGACAAACAGAATAAAAGGACTGCTGGTAAAGTCACTGCCAACTTCCATAATAGCTGAGCTGGAAGGATTTTTACAGAAATGGTAATGAGTACAAGGATGCACCCAACTTGAAGTGTTTTTATTTAAGAGACTTTAATTAACCAGAAAATAAGCACTAATCCCCGAAACTTGGAAAATACCAACATGCTCATCTTAACACTCCAGAGTGGAGGAGGGGAAGGAATGAAGAAGAAGAAGGAATAAAGAAGGTGAGAATAGAGAATGAAGATTTGGGTGCCAATGGGATACAGAAGAGGAGGGATGACTAACAGCCTAGAATGGTTATGTTACAACTTTCATTTCTAAAATGACAACTCAAAAACTGACTTGCTCAACCTTCTGGAATTCCCAGGCTTTCACTCCTCTTACAAAGCACATATTAAGGCTGGAAATGCTATTGAAATAACATGGAGCTAGGAGGACCTAAGTTCACATCCGATCTCTGACACTTACTAGCTGTGTGACCCTGAGCAAGTCACTTAACCCTGATTTCCTCCTCAAATCAAATCAAATAATGACAGAGTACCCAAATATTCCGTGTCTTGGTTTTCTCATCTTCTTTGAATATGGAATATGTCATGTTTAGCACATGTATCATTCCTACCCAAAATTCACTTCAACACTCCTCAATCATCACCACCACTTAGGAGACACACAAAGATCCAAGAGCCTTGAAGGGATTTCAAAAAATTTGGGTGAGTAAGGAAAGCATTCTCACCATGGAAGATAGCCTATCCAAAGATCTGCTTGCAAGAAATGGAATATCCTATACTGGGCATACAGAGCAGGCCAATTTGATTAGAATGTAGACTTTATGAGACTCATAATATGAAATTAATCTGGATAGGTAGACTGAAGAAAGATTGTGAAGGACCTTATATAAGGCATTACTGGTAAATGATTAACCACCAGAGAAAGAAAAAAAAAAGAATATGCACGATATATTTTTAAATTTAATCTGCATTATTAACATTTATTTTGTTTTATTAACATATTATTTCATTAACATTTTCTCCATTGCAAAAGACCTTCAGTTATGCTAAGTTCATGATAGCAATCTACATATGTACATATTACAATATTATTGTTATTGTTGAAAGAAGATGCCAGAATTTATTAAATGAAGGTTGTAGAAGACTCAAGCTCAAAAACTGTCTTCAAACTTGAAATCATAATATCAACTAAATGGTGATCATTGACTTGCAACATCAGAAAAGACCTTGACAGACAATCCCGCTGATATCAGGCAACATTGTTCACCTGAACCATCTAAGACAAATAAAAATCTATGCTAGATTTATGTGAGTGCTTGTAAGAATGTCTCCTAAATAGCAGTTACTATCCCATTTCAACCGATGAGATATTTTCCCCATTGGCAGCAATTCTAATTTCTAGCAGTTTTGAAGAGATTAAAAATCTTTTGCCAAAATTAGACAGCTTTGTTGACTTTGTTACACTAAAGTTCTGTTCTGATGCTTGACTGTGGCAAGAAGGTTTTCTGCTTAGACTTTTTGGGTCACCTGCCTTCCTTCCTGATGACAGAATAGAAGTTAGCACTTCTGGTCCTCCCTTCCTCCAGTTAGTGGAACTACAGCAGTAGCACTCTCTCTCTCTCTCTCTCTCTCTCTCTTTCTCTCTCTCTCTCTCTTTCTCGCTCTCTCTCTCTCTTGCTCATTCTCTCACCTTCCTCCCTCCCCATCTCACCCAGCTTTCTACCCAAGACATCTTTGCCTGATGCATCAATACACCTCCTCTTCCCTCCTCCCACTCCCAGGCTTTCTACCTCTTGGTCTAGGCACGGTAATCAAATCAATATATCAATATTACCTGGCTTTAGAAAGGGCATGCCAACTGACTGCCCTATGGGCCAGTCCACCATTTTTGAGGCTTGCCAGACCTTCTGTTCTCTGACAATGTCCCCTCTATGTATTGTTTTTTTTCTTTTAAAACATAAGCTAGTTCCCTTAGGACAGGTAGTCTCTTTTCGTATTTTTAGTCCCAGCACCTAGTACACTGTCTGACACACAGTAGGTGTTTAATAAATGCTTTTTCATTCATTCATTGGTTGTGAGCTTAGGGGCCTGGGTCACCTTGTAGCAAGATGTACTTAATAGGGTCCAAGCAAAGTACACTCTAATAATATTTAGTATAATATTATATTATTTCATATATTATTGTAGTGTATTCTATACCATTTAAAGAAATACTAAGGCAGCTAAGTGGTGCAGTAGATAGAGCACCAACCCTGGAGTCAGAAGGACCTGAGTTCAAATCCAGCCTGACATTTAGCACTTACTAGCTGGGTGATCCTGGGCAAGTCACTTAACCCTAAATGCCTTACCAAAAAAAAAAAAAAAGATAAAAATGCTTATGTGTCTGTGTTTTTCATGGTTTAATAATTCATGGTTAAAAATTATATCACATGAAAAATGCTATCCATCCCAGAGAAAGAACTGATAAAGTCTGAAAACAGATCGAAACATACTTTTTTTAAACTTTATTTTTCTTCGGTTTTTATTTTGATCTATGCTTTCTTTTACAACATGACTAATATAGAAATAGCTTTGCATGACTACATATTTGGATACAAACATATATATATGTAATGTGATTGGTATGATATGATATGATATGATACAATATGATATGATGTGATGTGATGTGATGTGATGTGTGACATGACGTGACATAATGTGGTGTGATGTGGTGTGATGTGATGTGATGCAGTATGATATGATACAATGTGATATGATTCGATAACGATACAATATATGATATGAAGTGACATAATGTGACTTGATGTGATATGGCATGGCATGACGTGATATGACGTGGTATGGTGTGATATAACACGACATAACATGACATAACACAACACAACATAACAACATAACATCATATAATATATACCTGAGTTGCTTTTAATCAGAGTTATTATAACTATTAAAAACAACCAAAATATTTTTATATTGCCCAATCCCTATGGTCTTCTCTTTACAAAATCTTTATGAAAATAATTTACACATTTATCAGGGACAGAGGAGAAAAGACAGGTTTAAACACATGATGATTCTACTGCAAAGCAAATCTTTAACCACACAATTAGCAAAAAGATGTAGTGAACACAAGACCCTGCTGTGTTTATTGTTTGTTAACTATAAAAAGCATTTGATTTGGGAGAGCAAATTATAGCTTTAAAGGCTGTCCTCCAACAGGTGTTCCTTATGTATAAGTTAGGATCAGGAGCCATTCCTTGCCAGATACCACAATGGAGAACTTTGCCTGGCAATTCTTTATTATTATTATTATTATTGTTATTATTATTATTATCCAAAAACACATAAAACAAGGATCTGTTTGATTGTCAAAGAAATTTGTAGCTGCTACAGACAACACTGGGCACAGAACTCAAATGGAAGATGGATCCCCTGTAGATGACGAAGTACTTCAGATTCTCCAACTGAAAAACGACACTATGCTGATGACATTGAACCCTAGAAAGCTGAGCAGGATTCTAACTAAAATTCATAATTGATCAAAAGAGCTCATTTTAACATTTCACAGAAGAAAAACTATGGGGACAAAAAGTGCCTACTGTCCAGAGGCTCATGTGTGGTGGATGGACAGCCCAAAAAGTGGAGAGAGCAGTATGCATCCTTTGGACACACCCTTAACATATGCAATAGGCTGGCTCAAAGACCAAATATAAGGAGTGTAAGTCTACAGCACTATGCAGAGATCCTTCCAGTTACTAGTCTGGAAGGAATGATCAAGACAGTACTGTAGACAGGCGGCATTCCGGACTCTAAATGTCTTCTCAGGCAGTATTGTTAACACAGAGGGTTCCAGATCAAAGAGGGAGCAGCTCCTACCCGAGGAAGACAGTAGTCACATTGGAAGTAATTGTAAACAAAATATGTGAAGCCTTAAGGCCACATCTGAAGTGAACTGAATGATGCTTCTGGGGCACTACATGAGCATGTGCATACTAAAGCATAAAACTAAGAATGTGGTTATTTATCTTTTTAAAATACACATTTAAGTAAAATATGTAAAGATTTTCCCTTGTGGTTTATATATATTTTTTCATATATATATATACTATACGACTACCCTATTTGGCCCACAAAGTTAAAATACACACACACACACACACACACACACACACACACACCACATACTAGGAAAAAAAATCTTTCAAAAACTACTCTGGTATAGTCCTTGCTATGAAAGCCTCTCTGCTCATTAAACTTTCCTGTGCCTCTGCTTTCATATAAAAATGTCTATGAAGTAATTTTTAAATGATCTATTTTCTGCCCTAATTATCTATGTGTCCCCGAAGTCTTCCATAGTAATTCCTATTGTTTGCCAAGAACCCCACAGGTCAGGGTAGAAGTGACCAACTGTGGGCTTCTCTGCTTCTGAACTGTACCAGCCAGACTCTTATAGCTCCAGCAGATTTTTTTTTTTTTAGTTCAATAAGAACTCAATAATCTATATTTTTTTTCTTCATTCTTCGAGACCATCCAGAACAAGAAAAGGGTCATTGCTCAACATGAGGGACAAATTGCTGCTGAGGGAAAAGAAGGCAGAATGTGAACCGGACTGCTCCATAGTGATGTGACAGAACTAGAAACATGAGTGTGCACACGAGTGTGCATGCACAAATCACTTTCCCTCCATGGTTTCATTAAAGAGCTCTCCACTGTTGGCTCAAACAATAGGATAACTGGGATCTGCAGAACAATAATGTTTGATTAGAAAACAAAGATTCTGACATGTGTCCTTGTTAATGATACTCTGAACTATTTCAGTTCAATCTGAAATCTCCACTAAGAAACAAAGCAAAAACAATGGAAGGAGACTACACTCTGACGATTGGCTGTCTAATGAAATCCAGCCCACGGCCCAGCTAGTTCCGTTGGCTGTACGGCCTCATCCGTGGTTAAGGTGGGCTGGGCAATGGGGATGAATCTGACTGAGTGGTCTTTGTCCTAAGTACCTGGAAAACAATGAGACACAAAGGTTTTTGAAAAGCTTTTCCTCGAACTTTTACATTTTCAAGTATCAAAATGGGAAGTGTGGGAGAAAAAATTCTCAGAACACAGAAGAACCCTTTGCTTTTATTTAGTTATTTACTTATTTTCATATGAAATTCAAATTCTTGGTTAAAGTCACAGAATTTCTATTACTTTAACAGAGAGATTGAAAACCAAATCTCAGTGTGGAAAAATTGGAACACTAATGCATTGTTGGTGGAGTTGTGAACTGATACAACCATTCTGGAGAGCAATCTGGGACTATGCCCAATGGGCTATAAATAATTGCATACCTTTGACCCAGTAATACCATTTTTGGGGTTGTGTCCCAAAGAGATCACAGAAGTGGGAAAAGGATCCATACGTACAAAAATATTTATTGCAGCTCTCTTTGTGGTGGCAACAAACTGGAAATTTAGGGGGTGCCCAACAATTGGGGAATGGTTGAACAAATTGTGGTATATGAATGTAATGGAATACTATTGTGCTATAAGAAGTGGGAAGGGGATGGACTTCATATGTACCTGGAGAGGCTATAAAAACTGATGCTGAGTGAGAAGAGCAGAATCAGGAAAAATTTGTACACAATCACAGACACATCGTATGTGTGATGACCAGCCTTGATAAATTGGACTCTTCTCAGCAACCAACAGCTATAAGACAACTCTGTAAGTCTCAGGATAGAAGGAAATATCTACATTCAGAGAAAGATCTAGAAAGAACAGAGTTTAAATGGAGACTGAAGCAATACATGCTATCATTCTTTTTCATGTTTGATTTTGTTCCTTTTTTTTTTCCCCATTGTTTACCCCA
>CM053588.1:240130485-240160096 GCA_028646515.1 Pseudochirops corinnae | reverse complement strand
AGAAAGATCTAGAAAGAACAGAGTTTAAATGGAGACTGAAGCAATACATGCTATCATTCTTTTTCATGTTTGATTTTGTTCCTTTTTTTTTTCCCCATTGTTTACCCCATCGGTAATAACTCTTTTATACAACCAGACTATTGTACAATGTGAAAGTATTTGCAGATCCTATACATGATTGCACACCATCATGGGCGGGGGGGGGGGGAAGGGACGGGAGAAAATTTGAAACTCAAGGGATTGTGGAACTGAATCTTGTAAACTAAAAGTAAATAAACAAGTCAATGATTTAAAAAAAAAGAAAAGAAAACCAAATCTCAGTTGATCTCGAGCAACCAAAGTCCAAGCAGGGTTGGTCGATCTGATTTCCCTCTCCCTTCCTTCATTCCAGCTGCTGATTTATGCGCCAACAAGGAAAAGTTGAATGTAGAACCATACAACCCCATCCCCCATTTGTTCTCTATCACAGTTTTCAAAACTCCTAGAAATTTCCTTGGCTCTAGATCCTGCTGAGATGAGGCCAGGAAAAAAATAATAAAGGCCAGGGAGATAAGTTTTCCTAACTCCCAACATGGCTGCCTTGATGCAATCATTTTGGTGTGTGCCCAGAGCATTTTGCAATGGCCCTGTTTCTCCTCAGTCCTCAAATATCGCCATTCAAATAGGCCTTGTGTTACTGAAAATGTCAGATAAAGAGTTCAACAAAATGTTAACATTTGAGGAACTCATTGAAAAATTTCAGAAGCAAGAAAATCAAGATGACAAAAGCATTGTTAAAAAAATGAAATTGAGCACTTTGGAGGTAATAGCAATAAAACCAACAATGAAAACTCTCATTTATAGAGCGCTTTCATGTGGGGGATGTACTTTTCATCAAGCATGTCCCCAGCAAAACTGGGGGATGAAGTAGTACAAATGTTATTCTTCTCATTTACAGATAAGACAATGAATTCATTAAGGTTGTGACTTGTCCTAGGTCACACATAGGAAATAAAATAAAAGTCTATCATTCAAAGCCAGGACTCCTAACTCTAAGACTACATAAAATGTGGGGCAGCTATAAAAGTCTTTGCTAACCCTAAAGCTGACTAGGTCAGCTACTGTCTTTAGGAGGCAGCAGGGTTATCTATCTATCGATGGAGAGAATTCTTACTCCCCTGTGTGACCTTGGGGAAACCACTTAAACTTTCAGGGCTTCAGTTCCCTTGGTTGGGTTATATGACCTTTCTACCTCTAAATGAACAATCCTTAGAAAGGGCACAGAATTTAGGAGTTAGGTCTCGTCATCCTTCGTCTGCCACAAACATGCTGTGTTACCATGGGCAGGTTGTTTCAACCCTTCATAGAATCTTAAAACTGGAAACTTAGACCTCATCTAAGTCTAGCCACTTCATTTTAGATATGAGAAAACTGAGGCCTAAGGAAGTTACATGAACTTCAGTTTTGTCCCATGACCTCTGGAGATGAGGCCCACAATGAAGGACAGCTGAGAAAAGTGATTATTAAATAACCAATGGGGGGGGTCTAGGGCTTTTTCCCTTCTAGTTTCGGAGTTCTCTACTAGATCAAGCCAGCATCTGAAGGACATGGCTGATAATAAGATTGGATTAATTTTCTCCTCAATCTTGTTCGGACCCCACCCAAGTGGGAAAGCCCACTGTGTTCTACTCAGGTGTCCAGGAGAGGGGTAGATCCTTTGTCTACATTGCTCAAGGCTGGGAGTGGCCTGGGAGCAAGAGAGATCAGAGTCAAGGCCCCTAGTCCCTCATTAGAATAGATCTACCTCTCATTATAATATTCATTCTCTCATTAATTGTTAGCCAATCACAGTTGATCACTGTCTATTAGGAACACCCACTCTTCCAAGGGCATATAGACATCAAGAAGCCACCACTCACTTTGGTTCAAGAGAGATGGCCAAATCACCAATCCTTTTACTAATTACTCACTACTGTAATTAATAAAATAATTAATTACTCAGAAACTATTTCTCTTGAACTTTTTGTATATCACACAGCTGAGTGTCCTTCATGGTAGGAAGCTTTGTCTGGGTGGCAAAAGACGAGACTACAGGTTAGGAATACATCCCCTTAGCCCCTGAAGTGTAGGTAAGACAACAAGCATTTATTAAATGTTTAATATGTTCCAGGCACTATGCTAAGTGCTAGGAATATAAATACAGTCAAAAATTATCATGAGAAAAGACAATACACAAAAAGGGAACAAATGGGGAAGGAGGAAGAGAAGGTTGGAAATAGTGTTGAAATTCAGAAAGTTAGAAACAGAACCAGGAAGGGAATGAAGGTTAAACCTTCCTTTCTACAACCAGACAAAACAAAGATGCCCTTCTCCTGCTCCTCTCCCAAGATGGAAACCCTGAGAGGAACCCAACAATGGGAGAAGTGGACTGGTAGGGAGAAAGGATGTTCCAGGATGAGAAGGACACAGGGAAACACGGATGTTCCAGGATGAGAAGGCAATAGAGATATATGTTTGAGGGTGGTACAATAATTGAGACATCAGGAGAACCAGGACAGGAAGAAATCATTGCTGTACATGTCATGTGCTAGATCAGTGGTCTGGGGAGTGACAGATATTCAAGGAGAGGCTAAGAGGCTTGTTCTAAAGTCATGTTGAATTAGCTAGACAAAATGAGTGGCCAGAAGGAGCCAATCATGTACTTCAGTCATAGGTCACAACTCTGCTAAACAAAGGGGGACAGGGAGAACAGTATGAATTCAAGGTCAAGAATGAAACAATTAAGTGAAAATTAGGACAAGAAGATCAAAGCAGGATATTGGAGCCCAGTGCCAAAGCCTTGGAAAATTATTTTGCTCAGTTCACTGAAGTATCAGGTGGCATTTAAGTTAAGGAGAGCAGAACTGGTCCTGTGTCTCCAGTCCATATGCAAGGCAAAGCTGCCGGTGGCACAAGTTTAAATCCTCATTCTCTCAAAGAGAGAGTAGGGATAATCTGTGTTATGGTTAGTGTTGTTCAGTCATTTTCATTCACGTCTGACTCTTCATGGCCCCATTTAGGGTTTTCTTAGCATATAGACTGGAGGGGTTTTCCATTTCTTTCTCCAGATCATTTTACAGACAAGGAAACAGAGAAACAAGGTTAAGTGACTTACCCAGGGTCACTTGGTTAGTAAGTGTCTGAGGCCAGATTTGAACTCACAAAGATGAGTCTTTCTGACTCCAGGCCTGGTGCTCTATCCACTATACCACCTAGCTGCCCTACCAAAGTAGAAGGACCAGTTATTAGAGGCAGTGTGGTACAGTGGAAGGTGTATTGGATCTGTAATTGGAAGACCTGGGTTCATACCTCAATTCTACCACTTATTTTCTATGCGACCATGGACAAGTTACTTAACTGAGCTGGGCCTCAGTTTCCTCATCTGAAAAAAAATAAGGAGATATAATCGATGGCCTCTCAGGTCCCTATCATCTCTAATCTATGATCCTATTCTAATGTCTTATTGTGGCATGAAAATGACCTTGGCTTGCTGAAACCATTATCCATGGTGCACAAGCTTTAGCTGATTCAACCAAGATGGAAAAGCTCCTAGGATGGGGCCAGTAAGCAGACTGGGTCTTCTGCCCAAAGATCCACCTAACAGTATCAAAAAGTTCATTGGAAATTAGACTACCTTGTAATGATTTTTTTTCCTATGGCAAACTTTGAAAGAAATAAAAATGGAAAATAGCCCTCAGTCCTGTAAAGACTCTTTCTTCTTCTGCAATAATAATGTTAGAGTAGACAGAACAGAGGACATAGGTTTCAATAATCATACAATTCTTAGACCACCACTTACAAATCTTAATTTAACTGTTAATACTTAATGTATCAATCCAATCCAAAAAAGATAAATTACGTATATTATCATTTTTTCCAACAATGAGTACGTTAGATTTGAACCATATTCATATTGACAGTATTACTTACATGTAGAACCAAGAGACAAACTAATCTAAATGGAAGGATAGAGTTAGGTTCCTGGTGCACTCAGAGATAGCAACACATTTCATTTCATGGGACATGAAGTTAATTTACCTTGAAGTATCTATAGCCCACATAAAGAAGAACATCACCATGACGCTAGAAGAAGTTTAAGTACCAATATATACTACAGAGGATGAAGAAACAGAGAAATTCTATGAAGAGCTTGATGATCTTTTAATACCCAGTAACTTTAGTATAAAAGTGAATATGAGAGAGAACAGTGAAACATATTGGAAAATATGGTTCAAGATGAAGAAATGAAAGATCAATGGTTTGTAAATTGTTCAGAAGCCTTTATCATTATATACATCATGAATATTTTTCATGAGAAATGAGAAAGAGAAAGCTTAATGTGGAAAGCACTAAGTAATATCATCTAAAAGATTAAAGTGACTATCTATTAAGACAGAAAAAGATGGTTACTTGTGTCAGGATCATGTCAAAGTCAGTTCTGTATGTAGAAAGACCACCAACCAATTAAAAAAAAGAAGTCAAAATCAACACGATATTTTAAGGAAACTTAAAGATGAGAAGAAAACTCATGTATGAATATACCAAAACTGCTTGCATGTTTTATTGACTTTGACAAATGGAAAGCTAACAAAAGTAAAGATACTGACTTTGTCTATCACCATTTCTTAGAAAAATTTAACCCATACAAAACAACTGCCACAATGAGGAGGCCAAAAGAACTCAGAATTTTCCTCAGATGAAAAATCTGATCTCTTCACCAAGGGAAGGGATGTTGCAGCAAAGAGTAACACTAGTTTAAAATATAAGCATTCACAAAATATTGTGGACAAAGATTACTAGTAATTATTCATTATTAGTAATATTGTTTCAGAAAACAGCAAAAAGTAGTTGAAGGGAAAATGTCTTCAAAAACATAAGTCAAGTCATTCCAATAGCATTTGTAGGTGAAATTAAAAAGAAAGCAGATAAATAAATTTGAAATGGAATAGCTCTGCTGGCATTTCCTTAGTCATCTAGTCTCATCAGCAATAGTAATGGAATCTCTCTGTTTGTGCTTTGTCCTTTCAGTACCCAATCTACTACGTGAAGAAGTAGAATTAGCACTTATGAAGATGGAGTCAGAAAGACAGTTGTACTGAACCAATCACATATGAAAGAAACAAATGAAACAATTTTAAAGTACTAGCATCAATTTTCAAGATATCTCAAAAAGAGGAAAGCTTGTAGAAAATATAACGGATGGCCAGATGAAGAAAATATAAGGAAGATGGGCAGATTACAAAAATTTGCTTCTGGAAAGACACAGTAATTACTGTTCCAAATTTCTACTTTCTCATTTTATAAAATATTTATGAGAATGGATTATGTAAGCATTAAAGGAATACTTGATGAAACCATGAGAAGAGTTTCATAGGCAATTTTCTGCAGCATGCTATATCTATAGAGTCATACAACTGATGAGGGTTTATGATGATGAGAACCCCTCTGCCTAGATCAAAATGCTACCCTAAAGGTTCTCCTCAAACATGGTGTCACTCATACATTTGTTAAGGTAATACAGATTCTATAGCCACCCAGATATATATGTTTGATGGTCCATTGAGTATCAAAATCAAATGAGAGATGAAAGAGGGAGATATAGACTAACTTAAAGTGTTTGCCAATGTCACAAAGAGTAAACTAGGCATAGTTCAAATATGAAAGAGATTCCTTAACAATGGTGAGGTTTTCCAGATGCTCTTGTTGGCAGATGTCATTTTGCTGATTTCCTTAAGTCCTAGAATGATATAGAATGTAATGAATGAGATCTATATTAATTCCAAAGATTTTGACATTTAGTGGAAAAACCAAATGAATTAAAGTTAACTCATACTGAACAGATAATGATACACAATTAAGTTAACACTGCCCATTAACTTCAGTCCATATATCTTGGACATTTATGCAGATAGGCAGTGAACCTGATGCACTCCTTATATAAGAAGGGGATATTTGACTAGACCCCATTGAACAGCTGTCAATGATCCTATCTTTCTCCCTACCACAAATACTCTTATTTTTAATGTCAATATTTTCCCATGGATGGTATATGAATCATGAAATACAACAGTAAGAGAAAAATCCAAACCAGATAACCCAAAAAGTAATGAAATGGCTTGGCTGTTGTACTTTACCAATCATGACTTGAGCCTTAGTAGTATCATTAAAAAATCACTATATAGACAATGATACTATTGTGCTATGTTTTCATAATGTCATCATTCTTTTATAATGTCATAATTTTCATAATTTCATAATGCCCGTTTTCATAATTTTGAGCTTCTGATATCAAGAATTTCAGCAAAATGAGACTCATGGAGGCAGAAGTGGTCATGGTACCTTTGTTCTTGTCATGACATTGCAGTTGTTGTTAATGTAGGAAGTGATAGAACACAGTATGCAGTTAGGGTGAAGGAAAGGAATAAGCCTTTATAGAAAACCTCTTATGTGCTGGGCACTAGGCTAAGTGCTTTACCAATATCACATTTCATCTGCATTTGCTTGTGGCCACGGGACAGTGGTTAAAGGAAGGACGTTAGATGCCACTAGACTCACTGGTGCTGCTTCTTATTGTTGGCACTGACCACCTTGTCCTAGGAGAGTCAGAATATGCTAAGATATTAAAAATGTTCATTTCAGAGACAATAAGTTGAGGATGAAATAAGCTTCTGTGTCTGTGATGGTACTGGGTTCCTGGATCATCTTTATTTCTTGTGTAACTCTATGTGGCTCCCTTGGGAAATCTTCTCCTGTGATTCACAGGATCATATGTTTAGAGCTGAAGGGATCCTTAGAGATCATTGAGTTTAATAATACCCTTATTTTAGATGAGGCACCAAGAAGTTGTTACTTGCCCAGGGTCACAGAGCTAGTAAAGGTGTGACATGGAATTTGAACCCAGATTTTCTTAACTTGAAGTCCAGTTTCAAATTACAGGAAATTAGTTTTGTCTGTATGTGTTCTGGATGGATTCCACTGGTTTGTGGGTTTGGGAAATGAGCTGATCAGGGATGATTACTGTAGGGATTATTCAAGATTATATCTGACATTAAGCTTTACTGAATAGTAAATATCTGAGAATATTTTTGAGACATTTCATCCCCTCACATCTAGAATACAACATCAAGGAGAGAAAGCAGTAGTTCACAACCAAATAGGTATATGACAATAACATTCGTACAAATAAGGCGTCCAGCACTGGGCTCATCAGTATGCTCTTTCCATTTCTTCTGTCCATGTCCAGATAGGACAAGGGTCACTGCAGAGAACATGGGTCTGTAGATTCTGGACAAATAGATATGCAGCTGCTAAATTTTGAGCTCCTATAGAAGTTCTGTCAAGCGTACAGCATTTGGGGTTAGAAACGATGTCTTTTCCTGAAATCTCTAATCCCTCCACCCACTCTCACCCCACAAAAGCCTTCACAAACCAAATAGAACCCTAAACATGACTCTAGAACTTCCAAATGAAAATGTAAATTAATCATAAGCTAAAACCCAGCATACTGGCTCAAAAACTTAACTTTTTGCACTTCTTCTTATTTTATGACTTAGAAATATTTTAGCCTTTTAGGCACACCAAAAATCTCTAAGGGGAATCAACTGGCAAAGAAGAAGTTGTTAACTGACAAATCCAAAGAGGAAGGTAGTACATGTTGGTATTGAACCAACATCCAAACATTAAGCTCTCCAGAGTCAATATTCCTTTTCCCCAACCCCCACCTCATCAGGAGTAGAAATAATGTGAGCTCCACAGCAATGTGCCAAGTTATGTCCTTGGGTATAACCTTTCAGTTGTTCTGTCCTGGGGTTTGTTTTTCATTTACTTCTTGCTCCGTTAGAGCTCACTGAACACTCAAGAGGGTCTTCTGTGGTCATCTAAGCAAGAACACAAGGAGAAGGAACCTTCTGAGGATTGGTTACAAAATACTCATTACTTCCTACTCAACTTGAACTGACAATGTGATGAGCCAAGTGGGAGAACTTGTCTTTCTGCTCTGGAAAATACTAGATCTGCTGCCAGTTTAGGATGAGGGAACAGCTGTTTTCTTTTCTACAGAGCAAAGGTACTCACTAAATTTATTCATTTGCTTAGATTTGAATCCTGCAGAACTCCTCCATTACTTCTGTTTTAAGCGGGAGATTGTTCAGTTGTGTCTGACACTTTGTGACCTCATGGACCATAACACGCCAATCCTACCTATGGGATTTTCTTTGCATGGGTACTGGAGTGATTTGACATTTCATTCTCCAGTAGATTAAGGTAAACAGAGATTGAGTAACTTGCCCAGAGTAACACAGCTAGTGAATGTCTGAGGCTAGACCTGAACTCAGGTCTTCAGACCTGAACTTTTGAACTTCAGTGGCTCCAGACCCAACACTGTACCCACTGAGCCATCTAGCTGCCTCCCTTTTTAAAGTTATTGACACTCTATTGCTATAGCAAGAATGACATAACTAGAAATTCTTTAGAATAAACAAAGAAAGAAATCAGGAAGGAAGCAAATGACCCAGTTAAACAATATCTGGGAGACATCATTCAAGAGGCAAATTTGACTCTCTCTTTTTGTGTGAGGCAATTGGCATTAAGTGACTTGCCCAGGATTACAGAGCTAGTAGGTATCTGAGGTCAAATTTGAACTCAGGTCCTTCTGACTCCAGGGTCAGTATTCTATCCACTGTGCCACCTAGCTGCCCCTCAAGAGGCAAATTTGAGGGAAGAACAGAAGGCAAGATTATTTGGGGGGAAAAAACCCAGCATACATTCCAAAAGCAGGTAAAATTTTTCTTTTAAGGTGCTGTTTTAAGTAATTTGGCATCCAGGCTGTCACTATTATTATTATATTATATATCATTCTGTGAAAAATAGAGTTGATTATATTTGCATTGAAGCCAAACTATAAGATATAAGATGACTATGAGCAGTGAGCACCAGCCTGAATCTCTCCCCAAATTCCTCCTCCCTCCTTCACCTTTCCTAGTCTTCAGACAACCAGAAAAACAGGAAGGCTATGCTAAGAATTTATCTGAAAACTTACTTAGGCACAAATCAGTTTCTGACCTAGGCAATGATGGCAAAATGGACAAACCTAATGATAGATGAACCTAGAATAATTCATCATTTCTTAGCCATCTTTTAAAAAATGACTTATAGGTTGTATCTTCTATCAGGATCTTATATCACTACCTATTCATGGTGTGGAGATTATCCAAGAGTAGTAAATCATATTACAGGCTGGAAAAGTATTGAGTATGGTCCCAGTGACAAACTGGGTTTGCTATCCAAGGAACAGGCAAGTTAAACATAGAGAGGCTTATCACCACAGGTGATAAATTCTTGGACCTCAGCAACCCGTTAGATAAAAATACAAAATGGCTTCCTCCTGAGAGGCCCTGTTCTGGTTCTGTAATACTGATGTCAAAGGATGGTGCAAAGAGAGAATCATAGAAGTTTCTAAAAAGTTACATAACTTTTAGACCATCTATAAACATTAATTCTACTGTGCATATTCAAAAAAATTATTGCATCATTCAATACAACTACTGAGGATTCAACCGTATCAATATTGCTATTCTTGCTATAAATGAAACAAAATGAATCAAGGAGTCATAAGTAGAAAGATAGCTCAGAATATTTTCTTAGAGAGGGAAAGAAAAGGTTTGGTTTCAGTGTATACCTGTAGGCACAGGAAAAACATCATTTCATGGGGCATTTGGGACATCCTATGGTATTAGTGATGAGCACCATGATGATAGCTATACCCTATATCTCTTGTGGAAGAGGCATTGGTAGAACAATCCCATCAAGAATTAGATAGGATCTTCCAAAATAATTCAAAATGAACGTTGATACTCAGTGCCTTCAATTCAACCATAAAGCCGCAAAAAAAAAATACATTATAAGACATGGTTCAGGATTAAGAAATGGAAGTGGCCCAAGTGGCTACACAGAGGTAGCCTGCCTATACATCCATATTTTATGAATACTTTTTTTCTAGAAGACTTTCAGAAGGCTCTGGTTATGATGAGCACTGAATAACATCACAAAAAATGAAATTGACTATCATTTCTGAATTCTCCCTATGGGCAACCCAAACACTGAATAATTAGAACAAAGAATAAAATCAACCACAATTTTTTTTTAATATGAGAAAATACCATGAGGGCAATTACAATAACTCTAATTTGACTTAATCAAAAAAACTACTGATGTTGAATACTGACAAATGAAGAAAGGAAAAGGTTATTGGTTCTGGTTATCACTGTTTCCTACACAAGTATAACAAATGTAAAGATTTTTCCACAATGAAAGGGTAAGAAAGTGTCCAGAAAGCATGTTAGACAGCACACACTTGATCTCCTTGCCAAATGGAGAGTCATAGTAGCCAAGAGCAATAGTGATTTAAAATTCAAACTTATTGGCAAAATGGCATAGAACAGCATGGCAGAAGACTATGATGTTACCTCACAAAACAGCAGAGTTAGTGTATAAGTGTGCAGAAAGTTCAGCTTGACACAACTAAGTCAAATCATCTGGAAAGTATTTGTAGGATACTGTTTGAGTATTTGAAGCTGGAAGGACAAGGAACAGAAACAAATGGAATAGTTATGCAAGCATTTCTATAATGCTCTATTCTCATTGCTTATGACAGCGGAAACACCAGTGTGTACCCCAGTCCCTAGTGCACCATGTGAGGAAGTAGAACTGATACTCAAGAAAATGAAGTAAATTAGAGACAACTTTATTGTGAAGATGTATGTGCTAGAGTCAAACTATTTTTGAAAGCATTAAGGGATTAGTTCTCAAGATTCCTGAAAGAAGAGAAAACATTGAATGATTAGAAAAAATAATAATTCCTCCCACCCAAAGTGATCAAAGGATGTTATTAAGCCATCTGTGCACTTTCTGCTTGCTGTATTCTGGCTGGCTACATACAAATAATGCATTTACCCCTCCCTGGCACTGTTTCTGACTTTCTTTTTTTCAATATCATGCCCCCAACCTTGTTTCCACTACCACCACTGCCATCATCACCTCGGTTTTTGAAGTTCTTCTCTTTTGTGTGTTGTCTTTCCCCATTAGAATGTAAGGGCTTTGAGGGTAGGGACTGTCTTTCTTTTTTGGGTTGTCTTTATATCTCTAATGCTTAGCAAGTAGTAAGTGCCTAATAAATGTCACTTTGCCTATAAAATCTTTATAAGAATTGATACTGATGGGATCCCTGAAGAAATATAAGAAAGGAAGAGATTAGAGTTTATGGAAAATTTTCTATAGTGGATCACATATTCATACTCAAACAATTAATTGAAAAATGCAGAGAATACAAAACTTTACTGTGCTTATTGCTTGTTGGTTATAAAAAAAAAGCTTTGGATTCCATGGGGCAAAGTACAGGTATAAGGGCTCTCCTTAAGCAGTTATTCCTGGTGTATATATATAAGATCATACAAAATTCCACAGAACCATAGAAATAATATATTCAAGAATCTTCTAACTATAAAAATTAAGGGACATTTAAAAAAACAGGAAGAAATATGCTTACCACTGGGGACTGCCTCTGACATGGAGGACATCCTATGAAAAGTCCAAATGGAAGAAAGATTCCCATTAGATGAGCTCTTCTACATGCTGTTGTTTTCAGAAGATGTTGTATTTGAGTGTCAGGGCCAAAACAGTGTAAGACCTCCTCAGTAAGATGCATGGCAATTCAAAATAGACCTGACAATCCACACAAGATTTTTAAAAATCAAATGGACAAAGAATGCTTCTGGAAGAGATGCTCTGGAAAGGTATCTATGGGGGAATGTAGGATATGCAGTTATATGGACAGTCTAATGAGTTACTTCATTAACATATATAGTGGACAGACTGTAGGTAGAAAATAAGTTTAAATGAATAGAAGAAGAGGAGGCTGGATTGCATTTAGGAAATAACAATTCTTTCAATAATCCCAGGTTGCTTCCTGACAAAATAACTCATCTCTTTTTAGTCATCAGTATTCTTCCAGTTAGAGGCAATGTGGCATAGTGGAAAGAGGGCCAACTTTGGAATCAGGAAGAGCTGTGTTTAAGTCACCAGCTGGGTGGCAATGGGCAAGTCATCTGACCTCTTGGTGTTTCCAGGCAACTTTCTAAAACTATATAAAATAAGTACAGAAAACTTTGTAAAGTTTTCTAGGTTTCTAGATTTTTCTAGATTCTAGATTTCTAAATCTGCATTGGTAGAGAAACTATCTGTACAAGGAGTTTCTCATCACAATGAAATCATAGGTCCTGTGATGGTAAATGTCTGTGCATCATGGCATACCACAATATTGGAAGACTCATAATTGTGGGTGACCCAAAGTGTCAAGCAGAGATACACCTGGCTCATAAGTAGGCAGCAACAATTTGTCAATTACAACTTAAACAAAATAAGTGTAGTAAAAGATCTCAACTGCAAAGTGAAGGGAGCAGAATCGGGAGACCATTGCACACAGTAACAGCAACGTTGCGCAATGATCAGCTTTGTCTTAGCTATTTGCAGCAATAGTCATCTCTTCCACATCGCAGGAGTTAGGGCAGTGCCCCTGCGATCTGGAAAATCCTGGTAAAATTTTTTGACCCTCCCTTCATAACAGAGAAGAAATCTGAATTATTATGGCATCAAAAGATAAAATATGTTGATATTGTATGAACCTAATCATATATTTTATGAATTTCTGAGTTTGTAAACTTTTTGGTTTGAAGGCCTCTGCTGGCCTTCATATGTCATCTGCGACTTCCACAAAACTGCCCCCAAATTCCCATTCAATTTCTTATGCTGACCCATGATAAATCAAAACCATGATGGGGAAAGTCATGAAGGGCTAACTGTACAATGATCCAAAACAATCTCGAAGGACTCATGATGAAAAATGCTAATCACCTCTAGAGAAAGAACTGATGGAATCTGAATGTAAATAGAAGCATTCTATTTTAAATTTCTTTTTTGTGTGTTTTTTTTCTTTTGGTGGTCTGTTTCTTCTTTCACAGCATGACTAATATGAAAATATATTTTATATAGTTCTACATATATAAGCTATATCAAATTGTTTACCGTCTTAGGGAGGGAGGAGATAAAGGAGGGAGAAAAATTAGGAACTCAATTTTTAAAAAATAAATGTTAAAATTTGTCTTTACATGTAATTGGAAAAAACAAAATACTATAAAAATTAAATAAAAGATATCAACCAAGGAACACATAATTGGAAAGGAAGATAGGTGATCCTTGGAGTGAGAAGGATAACAGAGGGACAGCTCAATGGATGCCATAGGATTACACAGAATACCATGGAATTTTGAAAAACAACCAATGAAAAACCTCCAATAATAGGGTGAGTGGTTCTCTAGAACAATGTGGGAATGAATTAAAAAGGATGAGAAATCAAGCATGGGTTGTAGTCTGTGTTGTTGGAGTGCACACATCAATTAAATCACAGAAAGATTGAATTATATGATTTATTTCTGCATCCATATATAATTATATGATTTATATGTAAATTATATAATTGAAAGATTGAATTATATAAAGACTGGACAAATAATTTCACTTTTCTACACCACCTATACAAACTGGTGTTGTTTCAATTAGCAGATAGACACACAAACATGAGTGTTTTCTGTCACTCTGATGGAAAGTGATTACAGGAAAAAATCTATTGTTCAAAAAAATTCTCTGAATTATGAAATCCTTTGCGTTATGGCACTAAAGGTTTTTGCTGTTTTTAACCATCTTTTCCGAAGTCCTTAAATCATTTAAGGATCTCAGAAAAAGTAGTTCTAAATGGGATTTTTTTTAAATTTGTCAGAAATAAAACCACATACCAACTTTATTTCCATTAGTGAGTAGTCCATATTCTCCTCTATAAATTTTTGTTGTTCAGTCATTTCAGTTATGTGTGACTCCTTGTGAGACAAAATGGGGTCTTCTTGGCAAAGATACTGGAGTGGTTTGACATTTCCTTCTTCATTTCATTTGACAGATGAGGAACATGAGACAAATAGGGCTAAGTGACTTGCCTAGGGTCGCACATCTAGTAAGTGTCTGAGGCCAGATCTGAACTCAGCAGGAAGAGTCTTCCTGACTCCAGACCTGGCACTCTATCTACTACACCACGTGGCTGCCCCCTCTATAAATGTTACTTTGTAAAATAGTGAAATCCAAAGCATTTATTACTTCTGTTGTTGTTGTCTGAATCATATCATCTTCAAGAATTGGAGCAGAGGTCTCAAAGTAAACCAGATTTGGTCCCATCAGTAAGAACCATGAAGATTGGAGTACAAATGTTTAACTCCACAGCACTATATAGTTACAATAATACTCTCATTAGAACATTGGTCCTCAATGAAAAGTGAAAAGCATACAGTAGGAGCTTTGAGAACCCCTAGAAAAGACAAATATGTAGAACTGTCCTGCAAGGCCATATGATTGATAAAGAACCCTGCAGAAGGTCATGCTAGACCAGACACAGAACATAGTACATCATAGGAGAAGACACTGAACAGGCTACATAAGGAGTACAAGTAACAGATGAACTGTCTAACCTGCAGACCACGTCCCACAGGTCCATCAGTGTCTAACAGGAAGAATGAAAGTTAATGGGACAAATCAGTGATCTGGTAGGGTTAACAGAGATGGAAACAGTGAGCATGAGATGATCAGTTCTGACATTTGGTGGATCTTCACCATCATTGTGCTGAGTGGCAGCAGGTCTGTATCAGTCAATGAATGTGGCACATACCTGTCAAAGACTATTTGCTCTTACATACCCACAAGATAAATCCTGACAAGCTACACCCATGAATTTATGAACTTGCCAATGTCAATATTCCTTCTGGTTATACAGATATCATTCCATTCACATCTTCACATTCTGTATGATTCTCCTAATAATGATATAAACGGTGATTATAAGCAAGCATTTATATAGAGTTCTAAGGTTTGCGAAGCGTTTTACAAATATGATCTCATTTTATCCTCACAACAACCTTGTGAGATAGGGGCTGTGATTAACTCCATTTACAGTTGAGAAAACTGAGGCAGACAAGTTAAATTTGCCCAGGGTAACATAGTTAAGTGTTTGAAGTTAGATTTGAACTCAGGTCTTTCTGTCTCCAGGTTCAGTGCTCTATCTGCTATGCTACTTAGGAACTATCCATTTCATCCAGGTTCTCCCTTATATTCTCCCCAGGAAGACTACAAAATGCACTGAAATGCACTGATGGCCTTTCTTAAATTCCATTGGCATTGCATAGATCACAGCCAGGCATGTGGACTGTCGTTTCTCCGGGACCCTCCACTCCTGATTGGTGAGCATTCTTTACCTATATCCAGATCTTGCCCTATGTGCTGCTTCCCTGCAAACTCCCTGTCATCCCATCACATGCATAAATGTTAAAGAAAAACAGGTGTGGAGAGCAAGGTAAGTAGAATAACCTGTGTCTTTTTCCCACCCCACCCCTCTTTATTTTTTTTTTAGTTCTTTATTTTTTTTAAAAAATCAATGTGAAAATAGTTTTACCTACCATAGGTCATTTTGGTAAATATCTCAAGTGAAAATGGCTTTCTCTCATCTTAAGCAACACATAAGAATATTAATTTTTCTTCTCTCTAATGAATGTGCATTAATCTTATATAATTAATATTAATCTAATTAATTATGATAAATAAATTGCCACAAAGGACAGTCACACCATGGGTACAGTCACGTTGAGAGAGAGAACAGTCTGTTCCCCCAGCGTTGGCACAGGGAGAGGGGCACCACAGCCACAGGACAAGAGGGATGTTGATCCAAAGTGTGGTTATACTATGTGAAGCCACAGATCAGTAAAATATACTGAGGTGAGCTGCAGAGATAGTGTGGTTTACATAAGTTCACTTTAAACTCTCCTTTTCCAATGGCATGAAATTTCTAATGCTTCCCTCTATCTTTTTTGGCAGGTAGGTATAGGAACTCTTTGTGTTATACTTTGTTCAAGCTGTTGCCCATGTCTAGCCTATCCTTCTATTCCCTACCCATAATCCTTTAAAGTTCAACTCAAAGACCACCTGTTCTACAAAGCCTCCCCTGATCCCCATGATCGATAATAATCTCTCCATGCTTCTCACCCCATCCAAGGAGGCTCCTATTACAGTGTAGTTTTCGTCTCTCATAGTTATTCATCTTGGAAGATTATATGATTATTACGGATTTTTGTGTCACTGCTAGATGATAAATCCCATGAATATAGGAATGTGTCCTAGCTAAGTTGTGTACCTCTCCCAGAACCAAGTACAGAGCCTGACACACAGCAAATGCTTACCAAATAATTATTGAATTTGTCATTAAAGACTTTGCCTGACCTATAGTAACAAACAATGTAGCACTTAAGGATTTGCAAAATGCTTTGTAAACATTTTCTCATTTTATCCTCCCAACAACCTTGGGAGGTAAGTAGTATTTATTATGCCCATTTTACAGTTGAGGGAACTGAGGCAGACCAAAGTTAAGTGACTTTCCTAGGTCCCATGGCTAGTAAGTATCTAAGACTGGATATGAACTCAGGTCTTCCTGACTCAAAGTCCAGTGCTCTAATATGTGTTCCCGACCTGTCTTGTCCTATGTATCTGGTGGCAGTCAACATAATCAAGTCATCAGTTACCAAAAACAACAAAATTTGACCAGAATGAATAGAAGATATTAACATCCTGTTTTCAACTAATTCCATTGGTGCTTTTTAATATATTTTTTCATTCTTATTTTAGACTCAAACAGCAAAACACAAATAAAGAAAAGAAATAAAAACATAGCATAAACTTAAATATTGGAACTTAAATACAAAGTTAGAAAGAAAAAAGCATGTCATTTGCATAGCAAAACATGAGAGGATTCCAAATATGTAACAGTAAATTTTCATTTCAAGAAAGCCTATACAATAAATAATACTCATTGTGTTGAGAATTGTCTATCCTGTCTTTGCTTCATTGTGAGTTTTCTTTTGTTCTCTACTGTGCACTTTCTTACTTTGTTTTTTCCCTCTCCCACCCCCCAGAAGGCTACATAAAATTTAGATGTTTCTCTATAGCTATAAATATATACATACACATATACATATATACATACATATATGGACATATACTTAATCAAATTCTACTCATGATCTTTGCTTTTTACGTTTGTGCATATCTCTTATTTCCTATCCCTCCTGCCTCCTCTACCTACTACCTTGCCCTCTTATTCCATTGTTTTTTTAAACTGCAAACTAATTTCCTCCCAACTGCTTGAACTGATGCTTCAGAACAAAATTAAGTAATTCATTGAATACCATTCAGTAGCAGATTCATGTGTTACCTAAAAGATATTTCAGAAACTATCATTAACTTCCTGTGGAACCTTGAGCAAAGCATTTCAGTTCTTGGTACCTCATACTACCTGTCTTGTGAATGGAAATATTTCCAATGAGGCTTAGGCATTTGCATTGATGTGGGTCCTTGCTTCATTGGAGCTGACTATATAATCCTCCCATGTTTCAGGAAATGTCACAGCTGGGAAGTCATCACCTGGTGTTAGTCAGTCAGTCCACAAACACTTAAAGGATCACCCATGTTAAAGCCAGGCATTATGCTAATTACTGGAGTTGGCATTGTAATGGAGGAGACATGTCAAAAACTGTCAATATAAGGTGGATCCAGAGTAAAGGACAATAATCTGAGAGAGAAGGCACTAGCAGTTGACGGGACAGAGAAGGCTTCCTAAAGAAGGTAAAGTTGGAGCTGAGTCTTGAATGAAACCAGAAGATGAAGAAGGGAGAATATTTCAGGCAGCAGACTAAGGGGGTGTGAAATGTTGTGTGTGAGGAACACCAGTGTTTCTGGATCATAGAGTACATGGAGGGGAGTAACATAAGGAAAGTGGACAGGAAGCATAGAGACAGTCAGGGTTTAAAGGCCAAACAAAGGATCATTCTTAAGTCCTGGAGTTTATTGAATAGAAGAGTGACATAATCAGATCTGCACCTTAGGAAAATTCACTTTGGCAGCTAAGTGGAGGCTAGATGAGAGTGGGGAAAGACTTGAGACAAGGAAACCAATGAGAAAGCTCTTACAATCGTCCAAATATGGGGTAATCAAAGATAGCCCCAGAATGGCAGCTGTATGAGTAGAGGGAGGGAGACATATACGAGAGAGATTAAACATAACATGGCGACTTATTGGATACAGGGAGAGAGTATGAGTAAGGAGCAGAAGTTGTGGACCTTGGTGACTAGGAGAATGGTTATGATCTCCACAGGAATATAGAAGTTTGGAAGAGAGGAGTGTTTGGGGGAAAAGATAAGTTCTGTTTTGGACATGTTTGAGAGGTCTCTGAGATATCTAGTTTAAGATGTCCAAGAGATATATGGTGATGTGAGATTATAGTTCAGGAGACATATTAGGACTGGATATATATGTTTAAGAATTATCTGCATAGAGATGATAACAAACCCATGGGAGTTGATGAGATTACCTAAAGAGTATAGAAGGACAAGAGTGCCAAAGACAGAGATTTAGGAGATGCTGATGGTTAGTAGGTATGACCTAGATGAAGATCCAGCAAAGTAAACTGATGAGAGGTCAGGCAGTAGAAAGAAATCCAGAAGACAGCAGTGTCAGGAAAACGTAGGAGGAGAAAGGATTCAGGAAAAGACAGTGATTGATGTGTCAAAGTCTACAAAGAGGTCAGGAAGGCTAAGGACTGAGAAAAGGCCATTACCTTTGGCAAATAAGAGATCATTAGTAATTTTGGAGACCGTGCCTTCAGTTGAATGGTGAGGTCGAAAGCCAGATTCAGGAGATTTAGAATTAAGTGAAAGGAAAGGAAGAAGAGGTACTGAGTGACCAAATAAAATAAAAATGTTCTATATGACTTCAATGGGGGGAAAAGAAAAATGAGAAAAAACCAGCAGATACTTTCAGAATTTTTGAAATAGTGTACAGTTATCTCTTCGACATCCCGGCAACTAGGGACACAGCCCGCCTAGCAACTAGAAAATCCATGTAGACTTTGCTGTCCTTCCCTTCATACCAGAGAAAAAGTCTGAATGATTACGGTACTAAAAGATAAAATGTGTTGATATTATGCAATACTGTACATATGTTTTATGCATTTCTGAGTTTCTAAACTTTTTCTGTGACATCTGCCGGCTTCCACAAAACTCCTAAAATATTCTCATTTAATTTTTATGCTGACACACAATATATCAAAACCACAATCGGAAAAGTCGAGATGGGGAAGGGATAATTATATTTTAAATGGAGAGGCAATATGACATAATGCTGGTCTTAGAGTCAAGTATTGTCTCCAACACATACTGCCTTGGTGACCAAGGGCATGTAAGTCACTTAAACTCCTCTGTACCCCAAGACAACTCTCTAAGAACATAAATTATATACAAATTGCTGATGTGCATTGGTAAAAAGAGTTCCCTATACTAATGAAACTTCAGGTCCAGACCAAAAACATTTTTTTAAATTACCAATGACCCAAGAAAGACAAAAAAAAAGTCTTATTTTATGGCTACAAATAATCAACAGTACTCCATGACACTGAAGTAAACTTTAAATAAAAAGGAATACTCTGTAATATTACTGAATTTAATTCAATTTCTAATTGCACTTGCTTTTTAATGAAAGGAACTGATGGTAACAAAAGGAAGTATTCTGTAACAAGGTCAAGGAAATATTATTTCATGTGTGACCTTGTTCAGAAACAAATTCCTCTCTACTTCCTGATTTGTTTTAACCTCCAGGTCAGATTATGAAATAAATAGAAAGATGTGTAAATTTTGACAAGTTTATCAAGATGTAGTAATTATTTGCAGGTTGCCATTTACCAACTAAACAAAAGAAGCATTAGAAATAATAATAATAAAGGTGAAGTTCCTTCTCAGAGAAGGTTTATGAAAATTACTTAGAGTTCATAATTTAAAATCTTTGGAGTCATTATGTGGCAAACCCTTTTTGCTGGCTTCCTTTAACATTAGCACAGCTGCCAGAAATTATCAAAAGGAGCATAGGAAAGTTTGTTACCTTGTTTCTCTGTGAATTTACTTGTTTGTTTTTTTTTTCCAAATAAAGTATCCCAGTGTCGAGGTGACCGGATTTACAAGATGAAAAGCAAGGCTTTTCTGGAAGGAGTTTTGCCAATCAGAAGTATTTAAAATAATAGCTTCACTAATTACCTCATTACTGAGGTTATTTGAACTAAAAGTTTTTAGTTTAAAAATTTTAAACACAGGCTAAGTAAGTATTCCCATTTCCTTAGACCCTAGCACACAGAAATGAAAGCAAACTGCTATCTGCCCTAAGGGGCTGCAGAAGAAATTGTTCACCAAGAGATAGGAAGTTCTTTTGTGAGATCTTTTTTAGAAAAACCCTTACTTGTAGTATTTCTGTTTTGATTCTCTTAGCTATGTGTAAGAGAGGAAGAACAAATAGATCACCTAGGGAAGAGATGGGTAAAAACTGATGGTAGAAAAGTCAAAGGCAGTTCTGTTTTTTTGTTTGATTTTCTGGCTTGCTTTCTAAGAGGGCACAAAGTGAAGCAATATCCACATTCCAGATCTGGGAAAGCCATTCTAGCAGAGCTGTAACTGGCCATTTGACCCCCTGGGGGCAAGCAGTGAATATATCCTCAGATCACTTGTGGAGAGAGAGACCATGCAACACCACCCCATGAGGGGGAGATAGAGGTCTCTGGAGACTCACCACCATAGAGGGAAGTCTTGGCATACTGTAAAACTGTATGTAATCACAAAAGAATGAGAGGGAAGAAATGTGGCATCTAGTGGCCTTCATATTTAACTAAGAATCCTTGTCGACTAATTTCTGCCCTACTGAAGGAGTAAAATTGCTATGAAAATGCAAATACAGCAGATTTTAAAATTGCATACCCTCTTAAAAGTCATTATTTCATACTTTTTTTGTCATCTAAATTTCAGCACTCTATCTCAAGGTCTGGTCACCTCCACCCTAGTTCTGACTCTATGTGCTGGGGTTCAGGTCACTATCTAGAAAGCCCCAAACTCCAACCAAGGAGCAAGAACATTTTTTGAGGGCAGCTAGGTGGCACAGTAAATAGAGCACCAGCCCTGCAGTCAGGAAGACTTGAGTTCAAATCCAGCCTCAAACACTTGACACTTTGTAGCTGCGTGACTTTGGGCAAGTCACCTAACCCCAATTGCCCTGCCCCACCTCAAAAAAAAAATAATGTTTTTGGGAACTGATTTTTGTGAACAGCTTATGAAAACTTGAGGATGGTTAGTGAAATTTTGACAGAGAGCTGGCTCAAGAAAAGCCAAGTTCAAATCCAGCCTCAGATATTTACTGTGATCCTGAGCAATATCACCACCCTCCCAGGGCTGTTGCAAGGATCAGATTAAATAATATTAGTAAATAAATATGCTTTTTCAACCTTAAAACACTATGCAAGTGCTAGCTATTATTACTCCTAACCCTATACAGGACAGAAGATAATATCCAAAAGGACTTTTTGTCATGCTTAGACAAGGTATTTTTTAAATACTAGGATGGCAAAGAATTGAAAATTGAGGGGATGCTCATTAATTGGGGAATGGTTGAACAAGTTCTGGTATATGATTGTGATGGTATACTGTTGTGCCATAGGAAATGATGGGCAGGCAGACTTCAGAAAAACCTGGAAAGACTTGCATGAACTGATGCTGAGTGAAGTGAGCAGAACCAGGAGAACATGATGATCAACTTTGGATGACTTTAGCTATTCTCAGCGATAGCATGATCTAAGACCATTCCAAAGGAATCATGATGAAAAATGTTAACCACCTCCAGAGAAAAAACTGATAGAATCTGAATTCAGATCAAAGCATACTTTTTAAAACTTTCTTTATTCTTCTTGAGGGCTTTTTTGGTCTGTTTTCTTTCACAACATAACTATTATGGAAATGTGTTTTGCATGACTGCACATATATAACCTATATCAAATTGCTTGCTTTCTCAATGAAGGGAGAAAGAAGGAAAGGAGAGAGTTTGGAACTCTAAATAAAGAAAAAACAACAAATTATTTTTAAAATTTTATATGTCATTGAAAAAATAAAATAAAGTGGCAGCCACCACCACGACCACTCCACCCCCACAGGACAATCCTTTATTGGGGGCGGGGATAGTATCTGTAACCTTCTTTAAGGACATGAGAGAGAATCAGGGAAGAGAAAAGCTCCTGAAGAAGACAATTTTTCTACCCTTGGCTCTGACTAGAAAGTTAACACAAAATTAGCATGGATTTCAAGACCAGCTCTTGGCTATGGGAACTCACCGTGTAAGTGAATTTCCTTGTGTCGGCAATGTCAGTCTTCCACTTTGAGAATAAATGTTGGGTTTTCCTAAAAGCATTTAGACCCACTAATTTCACAACTAATTACACTGGCCACTTTCAAACCCTTCAGTTGAATATAGACAACTGAGCTCCAAACAGTTCCTGACAGTGAGTGACTCTAGTGTCACAGTCACAGGAAAGGAAACTTAGTAGAGGAGCTAGTCTCAGATGTAAAGAAAGCTGAAGGTTATCCTAGTATACTTTCAATACCCAAAATTCCCTTATGGCACTCTCTAAAATGTTTCAAGTCTCACACTCAGAGCCTGAAAATATGACTCCTGGACATAATTTTTAAAAAAAAGCCTAGAAATAAAATGTGTAGAATGAAAAGGCTGGAAGGGGTCTTAGAGATCCTATAATCCAATTTATATATAAGGAATCTAGTTACTGACAGAACCAGATCTCCTGACTTATGCTGTATTGTTCGTAGAACTTGCTGCACAATATATCAGCCACAATGGGAAGATGTCAGATCTTTCTGTTGCCCACAGGACACAGGTAGAAAGCTTCATAGCTACACAAGGGCAGATGTCTGTGGCTTACAAATCTACATTCCTTTCTCTAAAAAAAACAAAAACCATACTTTGGAATTCCTGCTTTCTTGGGCTCAATGAGATAGGCTAATAATCAGTTCATGCGCTCATTCAGTGCAAACTCGACCAACCCACCAGGAAGAAACCATAAATCACATAGTATTTAACTGAGACTGAACAAGGTAAATATGCAAATAAGTAAATGGTCTATGATTCCTTCAAGGGTGAAATTCCTCCACTATTACAGATTTCAATCCTTCATAGACTTAGTTGGGCACCTAAGGCAGCTAGGTGGTGCAGTGGATAGAATGCTGGCCTGTTAAGTCAGGAAGATATCTTCATAAGTTCAAATCAGGCCTCAGACTTACTGTGTGACCCTGGGAAAGTCACTTAACCCTGTTTGCTTCAGTTTTTTCTTCTGCAAAAGGAGAAGGAAATGGCAAACCACTCTAGTATTTTTGCCAAGAGAACTCTATGTAAGGTCATGAAAGGTCAGAAAGGACTGAAATGACTGAACAACAAAAGATTTAGTTGATAGGTTCTAGAGCAGCAGTTCTCAACCTGTGGGTTGCAACCCCTTTGAGGGGGTCAAACAACCCTTTCACAGGGGTTGCCTTAGACCATCAGAAAACACATATTTCAGATAGTCTTAGGAACTGAGACACTACTTCTCTATCCGTCTCCAGGCAGGTCTGCCCCCATGCAGATACGTCCACCTTCAAGGATTAAAGAGTTGCAGCATTAGGAAGGTTGAGAACCACTGTTCTAGAGTTTCCTGAGTCACCTGGATGTTAAATAAGTTGCCCAGGGTCACATAATGACCATTGGAAGCAGGATTTGAACTGAGATTTTCTTTGATTACAAGTTAATCACTTTATTAGTTCTACCACACTGCCTCTACAAAAACTTAGATAAATAACCAGGGATAATTATGCATATGCATAGGTACCACTTAGCACCATAAAGTGCTAGGCCTGGAGTCAGAAAGACCTGAGTTCAAATGTGGCCTCAGACACTTAGTAGCTGTGTGACCCTGGGCAAGTCCACTAACACTATTTGCCTCAATTTCCACATATGTAAAATGAGCCGGAGAAGGAAATGGCAAACCACTCCAATATCTTTGCCAAGAAAATCCCAAATGGGGTCACAAAGAGCTGGACATGACTGACATGATCGAGTAACAATGAATCATGCTTAGAATATAGATTTAGAAGGGAGAAAGACAGACACAATTCAGTTAAGTCTTCTAATTTTACAGATAAGGAAACTGAAGCCAAGAGAGATGAAGGAAGCTGCCCAAGGTCTTACATGGAATAAGGAATCAGGGCTGGGGCACAAATCCAATTTGGGATTCCCATTCCCTCACTCTTTTTACTGCATCATAGTAGAATCATTTTCTGCCATCAAACATAAATGGGTGCAAAAGCTGACTCCAGACTCATGTGCCTGTCAGGGAAAAGGGAATCAGCATTTATATAGCGTCTACCATGTTCCAGGAGCTATCCTAAACATTTTTTTGCAAATATTTCTCATAAGAATCCTGTAAGGTAGGTACCATTATTATGGCTATTTTGCAGTTGAGGAAACTGAGGCAGAATGAAGTTAAGTAATCCTTCCAGAGTGACACAGCTAACAAGAGTCTGAGGCCAGATTTGAACTTAGACCTTCTTGACTCCTGGCCCAGAGTTCTATCCACTCTGCCACCAACGAACAGATTTCCAGAAAAATTCATATTCCTGGGTGTGTGAGAGGCATCTAAGGTGGCACAATGAAGCACTGAGTCTGGATTTGGGAAGACCTAAGTTCAAATCTGGCCTCAGATACTTCTGAGCTATGTAACTTCTTTCTGCCTCAGCTCTCCGTCTCTTGCTGAAGCTGTGTGTGCCCTCTGCTCTGAAGCTGGCACCTGCTGCCTCCTTGCGCCACTGCTCATCTCCACAACGACAGCAGCCATTAGCTGATGTTCTTTCCCTCATTGTTCTCCAGTCTTCTCTGCCATGCCAAAGGTTTTTTGGCTCTGAATTGCTCCTCTTGTGAACATTGTTGCTACTTCTACCACTTCTGAAAGTGTCCTCAGGCTACTCATACATTCTTCTATTAGGAAAGAGCCCCACTGTTTCTTCTTAGCTGGCCATAAAAGGGTTTGCTGTTCAGTTTGCCAGGAGACTTGTTGGCTCATTTCTCTATGGAAGGTGCTTGTCCTTTCCTCCCAAATGGATTAGGACAAGTTAATTTCTTTTGCCTCTTCCCTGCCTCAGGGTCCTGGTAGCCATCCCCTGTGGTCATATTCATTTGTGCTTTTAAAGCCTATCATTCCTCAACCAGGGAATGACCATGAAAATGCGCCTGAAGTATTGACAACTTTTCCAAAAACATCAGAAACAAGGAAGGGTTAGGAAGAAGCTGACAGCCTCTGCTGGGCCTCTTTTAGTCTCTCCTAGTTAAAAATGTGCAATCCCTTCACACCATACCAATGACATGCATACAATTTGTTGGGTCCTAGTAGGGCATCCACTTCAAATATAGAAGAATTGCCTGCACATTACCGTTGGCATATATGCCACACAAAGGAAAATAGTACCTAATTCGCAAATTAGAATTGCATATAGTATGGCAAACACAGTAGGTATGTGCAAGAGTATAAAACATAGCATTACATAGTAAAGTTGTCCACAGCAGACTGAATACAGAAGTAACAGCTCAGTTTAAATGACTTGAACCAGCCAGGATAGCAGAATCGGAGAAAGCATTTTATGCCCTCTTTTCTGACAACTCTACCCTCAAAGATGTCAAATGAACATTGGAATGAGCACTAATCAGAAATCTAAGGAGATGCTAGCGGGTCATCTCTCCAGTACAGTCAGTACCACAAATTCAGCCTATAGTGTAGTGATTGGAGGTGGGCCAGTACTGCTCAGGCCACCCCTGGGAGCAGAATATGGATGCAGCACTATTACTCTGACCCCAGAGAGGGAATTGGGATCTCTGACTCAGGCCTCTGGTGAGGAACACCTTTCCCTAAAAAGAGGAGATCTAAAGCTCAGGTTCTAGGCACAGGGGATACCTCAAGAGGGAATTTAAAAGGAGAGAAAAAAAGTAGGAGAATTTTAAGCTTTCGTAGGAAGACTGGAATTGGACCCCAAAAAAATTTGCTCTCCAATGTCAAGACCCAAGAGAAGCCTAAAAATGGAAAAAGGGAAAAGAAACCATAAGGGATTCAACGGAGCTGAACTGTTTACACCCCTACACACAAAGATGATACTTGAAATTCTTAAAAATTGTACCACTGATAGTATAGCTAGAAGGAATATACATAGACAGAGGATAAGGGTATAGGATAAATTTGAGGGAATGACATAAAAATAATTAAGTGATGAGAAGGAGGTATATGCTGGGTGCAGAAGGAAGGGAGAAGTAGAATGGGATAAATTATTTCACATGGAGAGGCACAAAAAATATATTACAGTGGAGGGAAAGATGGGAGGGTGGATGATGGGCATCACTTGAACCTTACTCTCATCAGTATTGACTCAAAGAGGGAATAATATACACTATCAGCTGAATATAGAAATCTATCTTACCTCACAGGAAAGTAGGAAGGGAAGAAATTAAGTAAGGGGGGAGGGTTATGACAGAAGAGAGAGAGGCAGACAGAAGCAAAACACTGTTGAGGAGGGAAAGGGTGAAAGGAGAGAGAGGACAAACTGGAGGAAAAATGAAATGAGGTAAATGCAGTTAGTAATCATAACTGTGAATGTGAATGGGGTGAACTCTCCCATAAAACAGAAGCAGATGGTAGAGTGGCTCAAACACCAGAATGCTACAACATGTTTACAAGAAACAACTCGAAGCAGAGAGGCACACAGAAAGTAAAGGTAAGGGGTTGGAGCAGGATCTATTAGGTTTCAAGGGAAGTAAAGAAAGAAAGAAAAAAGCAGGGGCTAACAATACTGATCTGAGACAAAACAAAAGCAAAAATAGACCTAATTTTAAAAAGATAAGGAAGAAAAGTACATCTTACAAAATGGTACTATCGACAATGAAGTAATATCAATACTAAACATATATGCAACAAGTAGCATAGCATCCACATTTTAAAAGGAGAAGTTAAGTGTGGAATAGATTAGGTTTACAAGACACAGTACTAAATGACAATAACTGTGTTTGATAAATCCAAAGACCCCAGCCTTTGGGATAAGAACTCACTATTTGACAAAAACTGCTAAGAAAACTAGAAAATAATAGGGCACAAAATAGGTATAGACCAACATCTCACACTGTATACCAAGATAAGGTCAAAATGGGCACATGATTTAGAGTCCAGTGGTTCTCAACCTTCCTAATGCCATGACCCTTTAATACTCGTATGTGGGCGTATCTGCATGTGGGCGGACCCACTTGGAGACGGATAGAGGAGTGATGTCTCCGTTCTTTGTGAGAGGGTCATTCAACCCCTAAATGGGTCGCAACCCACAGGTTGAGAACCACTGATTTAGACATAAAGGGTGATACCACAAGCAAATTAGAAGAGCAAGGAATAGTCTACCTATTGGATCTATGGAGAAGGGAAGAATTCATGATCTAACAAGAGATAGAGAGCATTATGAAATGTAAAATAGATCATTTTGATTTTATTAAATTAAAAGGCTTTTGCACAAACAAAATCAATACAACCAAGAATATAAGGAAACTAGAAAGCTGGGAAACAATCTTTATAGTAAATGTCTCTGATAAAAACCTCATTTCTCAAATATGTAGACAACTGAATCAAATTTATAAGAGTACAAGTCATTTCCCAGTTGATAATTGGTCAAAGGATATGAACAGGCAGTTTTAAGATGAGGAAATCAAAGCTATCTATAAGCATATGAAGAAGTGCTCTAAATCACTTTTGATTAGAGAAATGCAAATTAAAATAACTCTGAGGTACCATCTCATACCTGTCAGATTGACTGATATGAGAAAAAAGGAAAATGATAAATGTTGGAGAGGAAGCGGGGAAATTGGGACACTAATGCTCGATTTTTGGAGTTGTGAACTGATCTAACAATTCTAAAGAGCAAATTGGAATTTTGTCCAAAGGGTAACCAAGCTGTGCATACCCTTTGATCCAGCAATACCACTACTGGGTCTATATCCCAAAGAGATCACAAAAAGGGGAGAAAGGACCCACATATACAAAAATATTTATAGCAGCCCTTGTTTTGCTGGAAAAATATTGGAAACTGAGGAGATGCCCATCATTTGGGGAATGGCTAAACAAACTGTGGTACACAAATGTAATGGAATAATATTGTACAATAAGAAATGAAGAACAGGCAGATTTTTAAAAAAAAATCTAGAAAGACTTGTACAAACTGATATAAAGTGAAATGAGCAGAACCAAGAAAACATTGTACACAGTATCAGCAACATTGTGTGATGATCAACTATAAATGACTCAACTCTTCTCAGCAACACAATGATCCAAGACAAGTACAAAAGAATCACGAAGGAAAATGCTATACATATCCAAAGAACTGGTACACTCTGAATGTAGAGTGAATCATATTTTTTCACTTCTTTCTTTTTTGTTTTTTTCCTCTGATCTGTTTCTTTCACAACTGTGACTAATATGGAAATATGTTTTACATGATAGCACATGTATAATCTACATCAAATTGCCTACCATTTTAGGAAGAGAGGAGGGGAGGGAAAGAGGAGAAAAATTTGGAACTCAAAATTTTGTGAAAATGAATGCTAAAAATTGTCTTCATATGTAATGGGGGAAATAAAATACTATTTTAAAAAAGATAAATAGACCATATCAATGAATTGGACATGCGTTTCAAAGAAATCTAGAAAATCAACAAAAATTTTAAGTCCCTAATTAAACACCAAGCTTGTAAATTTGAAGAAACTGGAAGAAAAAGAAAAAACCTAACTGAATTGACGAATAATAGTAGGCACTAGTTGTTTGCTTTTCTGGGTGGGGGGAAGGGTGAAAAAGACAATTTGATTTTATTAAAAAGAAGGGGAAAAAACTGATGAAGTAAAAAAGAAAAATCGTAACAAATGAAGAATGAAAAATATTAATTGAAACTGTTTTGCCCAACCATATACCCATGAAAATAACATAAATCAAATAGATAAAAATACTTACAAAAGTATAAAATGACCAGATCAACAAAACAAGAAAAAGAAATTTGAAATAATCTTATCTTAGAAAAAGAAATTAAACAAACCACAAATTTATCCCCCCTCCAAAAAAAATATGTCCAAACAGATTTACAAGCAAATTCTGTCATTCAAGAAACAATTAAATCCAATGTTATACAAACCATTTGAAAAAGTACTAAAGGAAGGCATCCTAAAATTAAAAAAAAATCCTTCCATGCTAAATATAGTCTTGATACATAAAACAGGGAAAGTTAAAACAGAGAAATAAAACTGTAAGCCAAAATCCTAAATGAATATTAATATAATTTTTTAAAATAAAATATTACAGAAAAGGCTACGGCAACATACGACAAATATTTTATGGTATCAATGGGCTGAATTTATACCAGAAATGCAGAACATTATAAACCTATTAAGAACCTATAATAATATAATTATTATAGAATATATATTATTATATATTATATTATTATATATAATTATTATAGAACAATATAAGAACCTATTATTA